>CM070620.1:51256924-51856924 GCA_036346255.1 Ampelocalamus luodianensis | reverse complement strand
GCGAACCAAGGCATCTGCGCGAGCTCCTCGAGCGGTCCATGGCCCAGCTTCTACAAGCCCTGGTCTGGCTCCATCAGCATGTGGCCTAGGAATCGTCCTCTCCCAGCTCTGCTGCTGCCGGCCGCCCTCTCTCACCGAGCCTTCATCTCTGGCGCCAGGGCGTGGGTCGCTTCTGCCACTACTACCCCACGGCTGGCATGCCATCCTGGGACGCGCAGGGCCTGGCTTCCTCCTTCAACACCGTGTCGCTGACTCCGCCTTAGCAACACGACTGGATCTTCGACACCGGTGCCACCTCGCATATGACCTCCGACGCCGGTACTCTTTCCCACACCTCTTCCCAGCGGTATCCTATTCCATCCTCCATTGTTGTCGGTAACGGTGCTTTACTTCCCGTCACCTCCACTGGCACAACTCATCTTCCCGGTTCATTATGCCTTAATAATGTCCTTGTTTCTCCGGGTCTTATTAAGAACCTAATTTCCGTGCGTCGGTTCACTTCCGACAACAATTGTTCTGTTGAATTTGACCCTGTTGGTTGTTCTGTGAAGGATCTGCATTCCAGGAGAGTGATTACCAGGTGCAATAGCTCCGGGCCGTTGTACCCTCTTCGTCCCTCTGGCGCGTCATCACTTCCTGCTGCACACCTCGCCACCACCGCTGCGTCCACTCTATGGCATCGTCGTCTCGGTCATCCTGGATTTGAGACTCTATCCAAACTGATGGCTTGTAATAAAGACATTAGAAATTCTATATGTCATGCTTGTCAGCTCGGGCGTCATGTTCGTCTTCCTTTTCCTGTGTCAGCATCACGTGCTTCACATAATTTTGAACTCATACACTGTGATTTATGGACCTCGCCAGTCCCTAGTATCTCGGGATTCAAATATTATTTGGTCATTCTCGATGATTGCTCACACTATATGTGGACGTTCCCTTTACGCCTCAAGTCTGACACCTTTTCGACTCTATCTAATTTCTTTGCTCTTGTTTCCACACAGTTTGGCCGCACCATCAAGTCTGTCCAATGCGACAATGGGCGCGAGTTTGACAACTCCAGCGCCCGCACCTTCTTCCTGACCCACGGCACTCACCTCCGAATGTCGTGCCCTTACACCTCCGCTCAGAATGGGAAGGCTGAACGCGCCATCCGCTCAATCAACAATGTGGTTCGGTCCCTCCTCTTCCAAGCCTGTCTTCCACCTCGGTATTGGGTCGAGGCACTGAACACCGACACCATTCTACTCAACATCTTACCAACCAAAACGCTGCGCTCCCGTACGCCTCATGAAGCCTTGCTAGGCTCCCCGCCCGCGTATGACCATCTGCGTGTCTTCGGTTGTCGTTGTTATCCCAACTTGTCCGCCACCGCTGCCCATAAACTTGCTCCGCGCTCCACTTCGTGTGTCTTCCTTGGCTACTCTGCTCATCACAAAGGTTACCGCTGTTTAGACACCAACTCCAACAAGATCATCATATCTCGCCATGTGATCTTTGACGAGTCCTCCTTCCCTTTTGCCGAGCAGCCAGACACCCCATCCACAGCGGACTTCGAGTTTTTGGACACCTTTACTAATCCCGTTCCGGTGCCCATAGGCCCGACACGGTCTCTTTTACCTGCAGGTTCACCATCACCGGCTTCTCTGCCTGCTGCTCCGGATTCTCTGCCCGCACTGCCATGTGCGTCGGGTCTCAGCGGCGCCTCGCTGACCGCGCCGCGGCGGCGGTGTCCGGTCGCGCCTTGCTCGCTCGCCTCGGCGTCGACGCCGCACACTCGACTACGCGCGCGACACCACGCGGCGGCGCCGGCGTCCTCGCGACAACCACGTCGGCGGCCCGGCGTCCCTGCGCTCCTCCGCGCGCGCGCCGCCGCCGCCGCCTCGCGTCACCGCTCAGTGTCTGGCCGGCGCCCTCGCCCGTACTCCGGTGCCTCCGGTGCGTCTCGGCGCCTCGGCGCTCTGCGCCCTTCCAAAGCGCGATTGCCATTCCCAGTGGTCAATACACACTCAATGACCACTGGGCGAAACATGGCTTCCGGCAACTGCTGCGTACAACACCGCCGCCTCTTGTCTCTGTTAGAGGACATACCGAGCCGCTCTTGCCGACCGGCGCGCTACGCCATGCTAGATGAGCATCTCGCCCTTCTCGTAACAACACTTGGGGCCTTGTTCGCGCCACTGGCGCGAATGTGGTGGATCGCAAGTGGATCTTCAAGCACAAGTTTGGTGATGGTTCACCGAGCGCTACAAAGCTCATTGGGTCCTTCGCGGCTTCACACGCGCCAGAGTTGATTTTTGAAACCTTCACCGTCGTCAAACCGGCTACCGCGGCGGCGTGCTCTCGCCGCCTCTCCCGCAATCGGCCTATTCGCCACTTGATGTGAAGAATGCCTTCCTCCATGGCAACCTTGATGAGGCGGTTATCTGCGTGCGACCCTCGGGTTTGAGGATTCCTCTCATCGGTTCGTCTGCCGTCGAACTGCGTTCCTCTACGGTCTCAGCAGCGCCTCGAGCATGGTACGGCCGTTTGCGGCTTACTTGGTGTCTCTCGGGTTCGTGGAAACCAAGTCGACACCTCATTTCTTCGTGTTCGCCGTGGTCTTTGAGCTCATCTACTGCCGCTCTATGTGGATGACATCGTCCTCACGGCCGTCGACCACCCTCCTTCATCGCACCATCAACGCTGCGGCGGAGTTTCGATGAAGGACTTGGGTGATCTCCATCACTTCCTCGGGATGCGAGTTGGCCGGTCGATGGCCTTTTTCTCTCAGCGCCAAGATATGCAAGAGATTCTAGACCGCGCGAGCATGGCCGATTGTAAGCCTGCTCGCCGGTGGATACATTCCAGGTTTTGTGCGAGCAGATGGCACCGTCGGTGGCGCCACGATTTCGGAGTTTGGTGGTGCTCTTGATATCTCACCTTCACACGTCAGGACATCTCCTACGCCGCCCGGCGAGTGCGCCTTCACATGCACGATCCTGGAGCCTCGTCTTGCCGCTTTGAAGCGTATCTGCGGTATATTCGTGGCACTCTACACCTTGGGCGCTTCTTCGACCTTGGCCTGATTCGATCGGTTGTCTACTCGACGCCGATCGGGCCAGTTTGTCCCGACACCCGCAAGTCCACCTCGGGCTATCCGTGTTCCTCGAGGATAGCCTCGTCTCTGATCCTCAAGCGCCGAACTCGCTCTGAGTCAAAGAAGGCGAAATGCAGTGGTGTAGCTAATCTTTGTGGTCGAGGCATCCGGTTGCGCCAACTCTTATGTGAGCTCCACTCCCCCCAAAGCAAGGCTACCTTGGTGTATTGCGACAACATCAGCGCCGTCTACATGTCATCCAACCGGTTCGGACCTGCGCACCAAACATATTGAGATTGATCTTCACTTTGTTCGGGGCGTGTCGCCATTAGTCTTGTCGCGTTCTTCACGCCCCGGCGTCATCCCGATATCTGACATCTTCACCAAGGGTCTACCTTCGACGGTTTTGAGAATTCGGTCGCCCACGAGCGTGCGTGGCGACGCTTTCGGGCTGAGGGGGTGGGGTGTTAGATAACAGTGCATTGGCGCATGGGCCATCGCCCATTATGGCTAATTATAGATTGATTGATGTTATATTAGGCAAGGAGATCACGGTGGTCATGATTCTATAAACCAGCCCAGGGTCCTCCTTGCCTATATATGTACCCTGCCTATTGGCCTCAATCAATTCAATTCAGTGCAATACTATAGCTTTCAGGATTAGTCCCACATTGCTTGTCTAAAGTGAATTGTGGTAACATATAATGCTTGTTCGGTCCAAACGTAGTACCTCCGGGTTAACCCTTTTACACGAAGCGAGGACAAAAATGTAAATAGGGTGCTATGCATGCCCGGGTTTGCCCCATGGGTGGGCTAGGCATTGAGCGGATTTTGAGCCAGGGTGTTACAATGGTATTGGAGCATCAACCCTCGTTGCACAGGTACATGTGCATGTGGGCCCACTAACGTGTACCCACAACACGAAAGTTGCGCCGTGGGCTGATTCTGGGAATTTGCCATGTATACGGTGTGCTGCCGAGGCGTCAACCTTTAAAGGGGTGAGTGTAATACCTTGGCCCATTCGTAGTGTAACCCATGTGGTCCATGTGGAGTTGTGCTTGTTTAAAGTGAGTTGTAGTAGCATATAATGTTTGTTTGGTCCAAACGTAGCACTTCCGAGTTAACTCTTTTACACGAAGCAAGGACGAAAGTGTAAATGGGGTGCTATGCATGCTTTGGTCCGCCCTATGGGTGGGCTGAGCATTGAGTGGATTTTGGGCCAGAGTGTATCCACCCCGTCCAAACAGTTCTTGAGTATGTTTTCTACAGTTTTAATCATGTAGAAGGGCCCTAAGTTCTCTTTCCACGGTTCTAAATCTTGTAGGACAATAGAAGTTAATTCTTGTAGAACAGTAGAAGTGACCCCTAGTAAAATTTTGTATTATTTATTCTGCTAAACTACTTTTAGTACTTGCCTATGTGAATTCATAAGATGAATTTTCTATTGTAGCCAAAACATTTTGTTTGACATAATATAAGAGTTATCTATTCTTAACATTTGTTGGCGGGGCTTCATTCTTGTATCCTAAGCCTTTTATTTGACTAAGAGTGTTCTTTTGTCGTAACACATTTGTTTTTTTCCTCATAACACGTTTGTTGAACTTGATGAACTATACTTATAAGTGATTCTAGAAAACTGAAGTGCATGTGCACATGTGACTCCCGTTTGTGTTAGATGTCTTGTATAGGGAGTTCTTTGTATATTTATATATATATGTAACTTGTATATCTTGGTCTTTGGCCCTTTGGAATAGACATGGGTTCATTCCAACATGGTATTAGAGCTATGGATCTCTAACCCTAACCCTAGCCTTTCCTACGTGACTGTCGTCGTCGTCGTCCCGATCCCTTGCTTTGGATCCTCCCCTACTCCAGGCTACCGCGCCGCTGCGACCTCCCGGTGCCGCCGCTGCCTCCTCTCAGGCTCCCCTGCTCTGGGCTCCTGACGTCATCGTCGCCTCCTCTTGGTCCTCTGCTGCTCAGGGCCACCGCCTCCTCTCTGAGTAGAGGATCTGGGACCACCGCCCGAGCCCTCCGGATCCGGACCGCCATCGCCTCGTGCCTCGCCGAGGCTCTCCCGACGCCTCGCCCGGATCGCCATCCTTCGCCTGGCCGCCAACCTCCTCCGAGCTCCTCCAGCCGGTCAGACCTGCCTCCCTCTGCTCCTGATCCTGGGCAACCGCCATCCTGCCTCTTCCCTTGGAACGGCAGCACGCCATGGAGCTCCTTGGAAGGCGCGAGGACGATGGGAGAGGCTGAGGCGACGGCAAGGAGGGACAACTTGTCTTGCCTGCTCCACATGAGCTCGCCTTTGCTCTGGTCTCGAGCGTCGCTGCCTCCTGCTCTGCGGCTGGTAGCTTGCCTCCCGCCCCTGCTCGGTCGCGCTTCGAGGTCGCCTTGGCTCCGGACCCGCCGCCTCGGCGCCGCCGCGCGCCGCCGCGCCGAGCGCCTCCGTCGCCGTCGCCACTGTTACCACTTTGGATCCGGCTCCCCGAGCTTGCCCTGGTTGCTTTGCCTAAGCTCGCCTTCGGCCCTCTGCCCTAGGCTGACGCTACCCCCACACCGCCGCCATCCTTCTGCTGCCCCGAGCGATCTTCATCGACTGCCGCACCTCTTGGACGGAGACCGAGCGACGCCTCCTTGCGCGCATCGCGGCTCACCGAGGTGAAGGCCACTACGCTGCAGGCCCGCATCGAGTGGCTCGATCGCGTAGCCGTCGAGTGCGACGAGTTCCTCTCCGCGCTCCTAGTGGCTACGTGCCTAGGCGCCGCCGACCTCCACTGCAGCAAGGAACTCGATGGGCGGGAGGTGGAGCAGCAGCCGGTGGCCGCACCGTTGGCACTTGCTGACGCGTTCCAGCCTTTCCCCTCCCTAGCCTTCGTCGCCGCCTCTGTCTTGGGCCGTTATCACTGCTCTTGCCATTGTCTGGCTCTTGCTTCTCAGCAGTCTTCCTCACCTCTGCCGCCTCTCTCGTTCGGTATCTTGTCTCTATGGATCTTGGACTATGGTGCATCTTTTTACATGACACCATATTCTAGTCACCTCACTTCAGTGAGTCTCGCAATTCTTTCTTCCATTGCTCAGACTACAGATGGTACATGTAACGTCTCGTTTGTCCTGAGTCTTTAAGCTTTTAAAAATAAAAATAACCATTTGGTTTTGTTGAGAGTTCAAAGCTTAACTTGAAGATTTAAGAAATTTGGATATTTAACTCGATCTAACTAAACTTCAACTAAATCCAGTTGTCTGGTGTTCTTTGTTCGTTGGAAGCTCCTCGCTGCTCTTTGGCTTTTAGCCTCTTTTCTCTGTTTGCCTTGTTTGCCCTCCAGGCTAGCGTTTCCCCTCTAGGTCTCTCTCTTTCTCTAGACCTTCTTCTTGCTTGACATTCCCCGATGTCTAGACCCTTCTTTTGTCGGACATCTCCTGATGTCCAGATCCCTCTCATCTTGCTGACCCTCTCTTCTTCTCTCGGGACCTCCCTTGAGTTCCTCTTTTTGGACCTCTTACCCCGATTTTCCCACCTTTTGGAGATATCCTCCCTTGGGATTTCCCTTTCATTCGGACCTCTCCTTCTTTGGGATTTAAGGGTCCAGACCTCCCTTCAGCTGGACCTCCTTGTAGGTTCAACCTCTTGGGTTCTCTGGACATCTCTTTGTAATCTTTTGTATGGACTTCCTTTAGTCCAGACCTCCCCTTTTGTTGGTTTGAATCTTTTTGTGTTTAGACTCCCCTTTTTGGTCTAAACCCCTAGCCCTGTCTAGGTCTCCTTTGATCTAGACCTCTTTCCCTTTTTGTACCTCCCCGCAGACCTCTCAACGTACATATGGAAACCCTTGAGTTCATTTGGGCATCCCAGAGTCCCTCTGGACCTCCTTGTACCCATATGGACCTTCTTGTATCCATATGGAACTCCTTCCGGACCTCCCCTTGTCCTTCGGACCCCCTCTGTGTCCTTTAGGACCTTCCCTAGCCTATTTGGACCTCCCTTGCATTCTTTTGGGATCTCCTTCGCTTGATCGGAAGGTCCAGACCTCCTTAAGTCCAGACTTCCTCAGCCGTTGGATCTACCGCTTGCTTTTGCGGCCGAACCGCTCAAGGTATTGCCTTCAACACCTAAGGACCGTTCGATGCTTTTTGGACGGCCCGATCCTGAGGGTAAGTTCGCTGGTCCGAACGTCCCATCCCTCTAGAACCGTCCGATCTGAATCAGACGGCCCCAGCCTTCCCCGCGTATCCTTGTCCCCGCGGACCTCCCCCTTGTTAGATCTGGTTGTTAGGACCTCCCTCTCGGAGGTCTTAGTCGCTCAGACCTCCCCCTTGTCAGATCTGGCCGTTAGGACCTCCCTCTTGGAGATCTTAGCCGCTCAGACCTCCCTCTTGTTAGATTTGGCCGTTAGGACCTCCCTCTCGGAGATCTTAGCCGCTCAGACCTCCCCCTTGTCAGATCTGGACGTTAGGACCTCCCTCTTGGAGATCTTAGCTGCTCAGACCTCCCTCTCGGAGATCTTAGCCGCTCAGACCTCCCCCTTGTTAGATCTGTCCGTTAGGACCTCCCTCTTGGAGATCTTAGCCGCTCGGACCCCCTCCCTTGTTAGATCCGCCGTTAGGACCTCCTCTCTGAGATCTTAGCCGCTCGGACCTCCCTTGTCGATCGGCCGTTAGGACTTCCCACTTGGAGATCTTAGCCGCTTAGAACCCCCCCCCCCCTTGTTAGATCTGGCAATTAGGATCTCCCTCTCGGAGATCTTAGCCGCTCAGAGCTCCCCCTTGTTTGATCTTGACCGTCGGACCTCCTCTTTTGGAGATCTAACCGTCAGGACCTTCTCCTTGCTTTTGATCTTAACCGTCGGACCTCCCTTTTGGAAATCTAACCGTCAGAACCTCCCCCTTACTTTTGATCTTGACCACCGGACCTCCTCTTTTTGGAGATCTAACCGTCAGGACCTCTTCCTTGCTTTTGAGCTTGACCGTCGGACCTCCCCTTTGGAGATCTAACCGTCAGGACCTCCTCCTTGGACCTCCTCGCAGGACCTCCTTCTTGGACCTCCTCCTGGGACCTCCTATCCTCAGGACCTCCCCGTGGCCTTTTTGCAAAGACCACCTTGGTGGGTTGAGACCACCCCTTTTGACTGGTCTGTTCACCCTAGTTTGACTAGCCTCTTTGTTAGTCCTGACCCATCCCCTTTTGTAGGAATCCTGTCAGTACCTTTTATACCTCTTGTCCCATCATTTCTATTGCAAAAGTCTGTGCCCTTTTAGTGTTGTCATCTTTTCTCTTGTCCCCTCCGTTACCTATTCTAATCCTTTCTAGTACCCTCTGGCAGTGTGCCTTTGTACCAATCCATTGAATTTGGTCACCCTCTTCTGTGGTGCTTCTTTCCCCCTCTTCTTTTAAATAAAGCCCCAGGGAACACCACTGCCTCTTTGTTCTTCATTTTAACCTCTGCTCCTAACTCTTTCGGTTCAGGAGAAGCTCTCCTTGCTCCTTTGGGACCTCCTCGGTTCTGGATCTTTTCCTTCGGTTCTTGCTTAGCTCTTTTTGTTTGCTTTTTGGAGTTGTTTTTATTTGTTTTCTTTGCAACGTGTAGATTCCAGTTGGTCTTTGAGGAGCTCAAGATCCAATGACTTTCTCGAAGTTTGACTCGCCACCGAAGGCAAGTCGTGGTCCTTGATCATTTTGAGCCTATCTTTAGAAAGTACCTTATTTTTATCGTAAACGTGCATGGCTATTTCTTTTATAAAATGGTTTGGACTCTAGTTAAATACCTGTTTGTTTTTTGCCTCCTTGCTTCTTTGGCAATTCACATGTTGACATGTTCCCTTGAACACCTTAGGATGGGTACTGTTAGTTGGTTTCTTGTTGATTATAGCCAACATGGGTATTGTTTTTGCTTAGCCATGCTCTAGTAGACGTTGGTCTCCTCATGAATCAATATTGCTTAATTTGACTAATTGAATTATGGAACTTTGGTTGGTGCCACTGATAAGCAACTAGGGTTGAAGCCATAGTTGTGTTGTTTGTGGTGCGAGACCACTTTGTTAAAATTTGCAGTGCTGGGACCAGGGTGGTCCTTGGCCAGGTTGAACCCAAAACTTGTTTTATGCTCGGGCAAGTTGGCAAGGTGCGAGTAGTGGGTGCTCCATTAGTTGTTGCTATGGAGTCACTTGGGGGCTCCAAAAGTTGTAGCTATGGAGTCACCTGGGTGCCCCAGAGTTGGTGCTTGGGGTCACATTGGGTTGAGGTTAGCCTTGCCTGAGCAGCTATTTAAGGACTGAACCTTAGGAGCCATTGATCTGGGCCATGCCGTGTAACCGCATGTCCATTATGGGGTGGGCCGGGTGTAATAAGTGGTCATGCTCTGATTTGGTTCCATGGCAGAGGAGGTGTTGTTGGCGCACCACGGCACAAGAGGGGGCCACCGGGTGCTATACGCACACTGAGTTGGCGAAACCTTAGTGTTTTGTGACTAAGTCAGAGTAGGACCTTGTAAAAGCCTGGTGGTAGTCTCTACTTGATTCGCATGTCTAAGGTAACGTGCGTAATATCAAGCGATTACCTCTTGTGGGTAAAGTTTTACACCTCTGCAGAGTGTAAATCTATTCGAATAACCGCGTCCTCGGTTATGGACACGCCCGGAGATTTCGAATGAGGGGTAGAATTCTTTTTATAAAAATTGCTTTCCTGGGCGCTTCGGCGAGAGGTCATGGCTTTTACCTCGAAGAGATCTTGGCCGGCTCCAGAGGGGTCATGACTGGCTCGCGAAGTGGTCCAGGCGCTAGTCTAGTGGAGCTCTGGAGTGGGTGCTCCAGAGAGGTCTTGGTGGGTGCCTTGGGAGTGATGAATGGGTGCTCACTGTCTCCTTGAAAATAAAATGTACTTATGTATTATGTTTTTTTTCTAACTTGAGCTTTGTAATCTATTTATGTATTCTTTGTCCGTTATTGCCTTCTGCAAAAACTAACATTACCGCTCTCCATTGTTAAGCTTTGCATAAATGTTATTTGCATTCTCATTACCCACGGTTTGCTGAGTACATTCAAAAGTACTCATAGGCTTGTGCCTCTGTTTTAACCAGCAGAGGAGGGAGATCCAGGTGATCAGGTGCTCTCAGGAGGGGAGCTCTTTGAAGACCATGCGCACTAGGACGTCCTCCACTTGGTAGCCTGTGGGCTAGCTGAATGGACCCTGTGTTTACCTTGTTTCTGCTGTGTTGTAGTTCTCTTTTGCTGTTAGCCTTGTGAGGCACCTTCTGTACAAACCTTGACCTTAAGGTCCTTTGTTATTTATATGTACTATTTTTGTCTGTTTTCCTTTCGTGCCTATTGTATGGATTTGATTACACCAATGTGAAGTCTGTGCGAGCTAGCCGATCTGATCCTGGGACTAGCTCGGGGTACACAGAGGCCCAGACCTCCAGGAGGTCTTGGGATCTCCTAGGAGGTCCTGGCGGACCTCTCTCGGGATGTACCGAGCGGTACTACTGCTCCTCTGTGCGGTAGTACCGCCGCTCAAAAAAAAATCAAGTGTATTTTGAGAGGGATGTCACAGTACATCTCTTCCTTTTGTAGGCCAAGGCATCCTTTCATGTTCCTGCAGTCTCTCATGTTCCCAAGCTTACTATGCAGCTTATGTTGGCCAGTCAGATCACTGATCACGACTATTGTGTTATTCTTGAGTCCGACTTTTGTTGTGTCTGGGACTGCCGCACGAGCACTCTGCTTGGTGCTGGCCCTCGACGCCGTGATTCGTAGCGTCTTTGGGAGCTCGACTGGCTGCACTTTCCTTCGTTGTCTCTAGCAGCCAGTCAGCCACTACCCCTGCCTTTGTTTTGCTACGTCCTCTACTGCTTCCTTTGCTCAATGGCACCATCGTTTGGGTCATCTCTATGGATCGTGTCTGTCGTCTCTAGTAGGTCGTGGTTTTCTTAGGTTTGTTTCTGGTGACACCTCTTTATCTTGTATGGGTTGCAATCTTGGCAAGTAGCTGCAGCTCCCCTATCCCTCTAGTGACTTTGTTTCTGCTCGTCCTTTTGATCTTATTCATTCTGATGTTTGGGGTCTGGCTCCCTTCGTTTCGAAAGGGGGTCATCAATACTATGTGATCTTTATTGATGATTATTCTCGTCATACTTGGATCTACTTCATGTCCTCTTGCAGTCAGGTCCTCTCTATTTACCAGGTGTTCGCCACCATGATTCGTACTAAGTTTGATTCGGTCATTCGTGTCTTTCCTGCTGACTCTATTGGGTAATACCTATCTACTACTTTGCGTCGCTTTCTCGTTGAGCAGGGTGTTCTTCCCTAGTATTCTTGCCCTATTGTTCATGCTCAGAACGGTGTTTCTAAGCATAAGCATCGTCACTTGCTTGAGACGGCTCACGCTCTCATGCTTGGTTCTTCTGTTTCACCTCACTTCTACGCTGAGACTGTCTCCAATGCTGCTTTCCTCATCAACATGCAACCTTCCATGGCTCTTCAGGGCTATACTCCTGTCAAGCACGTCTACGGTCGAGCTCCAGAGTACAGTCGCCTTCGTTGTTTCGGTTGTCTGCTTCGTCCTTCTTCCACCTTGTGAACGCACCAAGTTGATTGCTTACTTGAGTGCGTTTTTCTTGGCTATAATCTTGAGCATAAGAGTTATCACTGCTATGATCCTGTTGCTCGCCGGATGAGGATCTCTCGGGATGTCACCTTTGATGAGTCCCGACCTTACTACCCTCGTTCCCCTACTGTTAGCTCAAATTCTCTTGTTGAGTCGATACCCTTTCTAACTTTTCTTGACCCTCAGTTTTCCACTTCTGTTTCGCTTCTGCCTCCACCTTCTTCGCTTCCCTCTCCTCCGGCTCCACCTATTCTCTCTTTGCCGGATTTCCTTCCAGCTCTTTTGTTGAGATTCCACCTTTACCCCTGCACTACTCTCACTGTCCTCGGTCTACTCCTCCAGTTGAGCTTTTGTCTTTGTTGGGTCCTGTTCGCAGCTCTCCTCTGTCCTTGTTGGGTTCTGCTACACCTTCTCCTCCTAGATACGATCTTCGCGAACATTACATTGTTAGGCCTCCTGAGCGCTACGGTTTTCAGCCGCTGCTCTTTCTGAGCCTATGACCTACCGTGAGGTTGCTGCTCACCTTGAGTGGCAGCTCGCGATGTCTGAGGAGATTGATGCTTTGGAGCATATTGGCACTTGGGATTTTGTGCCCGTACCTATGCGTGTCAGTCCTATCACGTGCAAGTGGGTGTACAAGATCAAGACCCGCTTGAATGGTTCTCTTGAACGCTTGAAGGTTCGTCTTGTGGCGCGTGGTTTTCAGCAGGAGCATGGTCGTGACTATGATGAGACCTTCGCTCCTGTCACCCACATGACTACTGTTCGCACTCTCCTTGTTGTGGCTTCTGTTCGATAGTGTTCCATCTCTCAATTGGATGCCAAGAATGTCTTTTTTAATGGTGAGCTGCGTGAGGTCTACATGCAGCCGCCCCTTGGGTATTATGTCCTTGATAGTATGGTTTGTCGCCTTCGTCGCTTTCTTCATGGGCTTAAGTAAGCCCCTTGTACTTGGTTTGACCGCTTCTTCTCTGTTGTCACTGATGACGGCTTCTCCGCCAGTGATTACGACCTTGCTCTCTTTGTACACACCTCTCCTCGGGGTCAGACACTCCTCCTTTATGTGTATGATATGATTATTACTGGGGATGACTCTCAGTACATTGTTTTTGTGAAGGAGTATCTCAATGAACAGTTCTTGATGTCTAATTTGGGTCCTCTTCGCTATTTCCTTGGGATTTAGGTCACTTCTATGCTTGAGGGCTACTACCTCTCATAGGAGTACATTCAGGATATCATTGCTCGCGCTTGTCTCACTGGTCAGTGCATGACAGATCCTATAGAGCTTAGTGTTCACCTTCGGCCCACTGATGGGGAGCATCTTGAGGACCCCACTCGCTACCGTTATCTTGTCGGAAGCCTCACCTACCTTGGATCACTCGACCTGATATTTCTCACCCAGTTCACATTCTGAGCCAGATTGTTTCTGCACCCACTCAGCTCCACTATAGCCACCTTTGTTTTCTATGATATCTTCGCGGGACCATCAGTCGTCGTCTTTTCTTTCCTCACTCCAGCTCTTTGCACCTTCAGGCGTACTCTAATGCGACCTGGACTAGCAGTATGCACTTTGTACTAATCAACAAAATGTCCAGTCTTGCTTAGCGCGATGAGTCGTGCGTAGCATATTCAGAAGTAGGTGAACCTGATGTGCTCTCCTCGGTAGTGTAGCTTGCCCCCTCAGTGGCGCACCAGGGCACCACAGCCACCACAGCCACATTGCCGAGCATTGGTGCCACTATCCTCTCCTTGGTTGACGCCATGGCCGTGTGCCTAGCTCGCCTGCACGTCATTGCGCTCAGGGGTGCACCGCATGTTCTCCCTCCTCTCCAGCATGCCAAGCGCTGCTTCCACTCATGGTGTTTAGGAGGGTAGAATGGTCATTCTATTTGGTCTAAGAGCTTTGACCTTTTAAGTGGGATTTTCATGGAAGTTTTTTACTTCAGTGGCATCAGACAAATAAGTTGAAAAATCGATGGAAAAATCCAAAAGTGTTTTACAACTGATGGCATGGATTAAAAAAATACCGTGAAGGTTTGTCTGTGCCTTGTGTGCTTTTGATAGTTATGTTGACATCCTTAGAAGCCATCGTGAGTAAAGTTCGTAAAGACTAAAGTTTACTTAGTATAAACTAAGTATGTTAACATTTTTTGCAGTCTTCAGTGTTTGAATTATGCATGTTGGTATGTAGGCTGTCATTATCAGAGGAGCCAGCATTGATGATGGTGTTTTCAATGGCACGTCGTGCAGCTGCAGTCCCACTTCTATTGGTTAATGGTACCTATAGGTCAGCAGTCCGTACATACCTTGATTCTGCTATTCTCCAACATCAGCTACAGAGGTTAAGTGAACACAATTCACTTAAAGGTATGCAATTTTTTTTTCTTCATTTTTTGCCTTTCGTGATCTAGGAATTTAAGGTTGTATGTCCTGAAGAATATCATTTGACTGTTCAGGTTGTTATGATTTCAGAGCAAAGGGTTTGAGCTTGTTAATATTTTGCTTACCATTCATGTGCATGTGCGTGTTTGAGGGCTGCATGGAGATGGCCACTTTTTGCCTAGCAAGCTTGCAAAATAATGTTTATAGGTGTCAGGTACAAATCCTGCATAAGATGATGAATCATATGATGAGATAATTTGTGGATAATATCATGAATCAAAACATTCTGCAAGTATTCATGTGAGGTTTACGTGAATTGATTGTTTGAGGCTAAAATGGAAGTGAGGAAGTTCATGGATGAGCTTGTTAATCTGTTTTTGCAATACACACCTGTGACAACTACTTTTTCTAACATATATGTTAGCAGAAATCATTACAAGTATAAAGATATGAAAGTGCTTTTGATGACAAATATATTTTCGAAATTGTGGTTAAGCCACAATCATATCATTTCCATTTGACAAATTTATATACTTTTATGTATATTAGTGGTCAAAGTTTTAAAACCTTGGCTGCACACTTCTAGATTGACATCTATTTGAGAATGGAGGTAGTATCATTATGATATTTTGTTTGAAGAGAAATGGGGCAAGTCTTTACTATGTTGTAGTGCATTCATGTTAGTCGCCACATCCCAGGCCACTTTGTAAACTAGACTTCATTTCTATATCCAGGAGAACATTCAAATCACAGGTCAACATTGGAGGTTCCAATATTCTGGTTCATACATAGTGAACCCCTATTACTGGACAAACATTATCAAGCCAAGGCTCTTTCGAACATGGTTTTAGTAGTTCAATCAGATGTTGATTCTTGGGAAAGCCACTTGCAGTGCAATGGGAGATCAATCTTATGGGATTTGAGGTAAGATCGCCAGTATTATACACGTATTTTCATGCATTGGTTGCAATCTGTCATATTCTAGCTTCTTTGTCATGTACCAAGTCAACCAGTATTGTTTGGCACAAGGGGAAGGGGGGGGGGGCAGGTTTAACATTCAATTTGAATTTTGGTTAGCTGAATTCGTTCATTAGAAAATGGACATATTTATACTTAACAATCCAAACTGTTGCCACATTTAGGGTGTGGCGGTGTGCTTGATTTGAGGACACAGGTGGCAGCCCTCATAGTTAATTGTGCCACACTGATTTTTAGCTCCTGTTTGTTTGGTGCCTAAGTTGTTATTGGCACGATTCAGCAGCAAGGGCTAGCATACATAATGTTGTGGCCGGCCGGAATGTTGTGGTGTTAAATGACACGTCCAGGAGCAACATCGCAGCAATAGATTACAGCCAGCCTTGCATCGTTGTCTTATCTTTAGAATAAGAGCATATCTCATATGTTGGATAGTTAGCTGCATAAGATAGGAAGTTATCTCTTAATTGATTAGTTGCATATATCAGGGAATTAGTTATCAACTGTTAGGCAGGCAGTCCTTATTTAAGGAGGACAAATCCTTTGGAATGAGGCAAGCAAAAGAATAATCAGAGAAAGTCTCCAGTCTCCCTCTCTTCTTCAACCAGACCTCAGAGCCTTGATGGCGGCATGGCCGGCCGATCAAGGGCGAGTGCCCAACCCTCGGTCGTTGGATCCGTACCCAACCAACGACCACAACAAAGTTAGGAGTGCGCATAAAACTTGGGCCACACACTTTAGTTCATTTGCCACACAAATCATGCAATTGGTGAGCTAACTGTTCTTAGGCATCCCACACTTGAAAGAAAAGGTTTAGGTTGCTATTTGGTTCATGATCACAATTCACAAGTCAACTTTTCAACAGTCAATTCCATGACTCCATTGTGGCCACAAGATCAAACACAGCCAACTTGCTTGGTAGCCATGCCAAAATTTGGACTAGCTAGTCTTAATTTTTCCTCTCATCAGAAATGATGTCTTCTTCCTGATTTTCAGTTTGATTTAACTGCATTAATGTTATTAATAACTTTGTACAGGAGACCAGTTAAAGCTGCCATTGCTGCATCTGCTGAGTATGTATCTGGTTTACTTCCCTCACATCTGGTTTATAGCCCAGCTCATGAAACTGCATTTGAGGTTTCTTGCCCCTTCATCCTTATCTGTTTCACTATTTGTTAATAAGTACCAGAGATTTCTGCTGCAAAACTCCATAAATTGTCAATATTTTGCATTGATCATATGCTTTGTTTGCCTTTTGAGCACCATGAATTGAACCTTAGACCTATAGGATATGCAATTAGATTTGAGTACCCTGGAGCCCTGGATATGTGATGACTGCATGCATTGTCTGTAGTAATAGCCAGCAATGGTTCAACAGATGTAGCTATCGCCTAGCAACAC
The DNA here is from genome assembly GCA_036346255.1 of Ampelocalamus luodianensis. NCBI lineage: Eukaryota > Viridiplantae > Streptophyta > Magnoliopsida > Poales > Poaceae > Ampelocalamus > Ampelocalamus luodianensis. The sequence continues at coordinate 51,840,488 of CM070620.1, read as the reverse complement.
ATGGTTCCTACAATCCAATGATCCCCATAAACTTACTACTACCTCTGTTCTTTTTTAGATGTCGTTTTAGCTATCTACACAAACAACAAGACACTACTTAATGCTTCTCATCTTGTGACATATTTGCGCTTGTTAGTTGCAGTCTTACCTTGAACAATACACTACGTAATGCTTCATCTTGTGAGTTGAGTTAGAGTAATGACACTCATACCAACCCACTTTTAATAGGGGCTCTTTGAGAAAACACTACCTAGAAAACCTAAAACGACATCTATTTGAGAACAAAGACAAGTTTCTAAAATGACATCTAAAAGAGAACGGGGGGAGTATCTTGTACGCTGTTTAACTTAATGTCTCCAACTATTTCATGACATGTAGCCTTTTATACAATTGTTATTTGTAGGTTTTGCAGTAACCAATCACTTATATATATCAAAAGGGGATCGCTATGGTACATACAACGTTTAGTTACATTTAAAAAACACTTTTCCTCCCAACATTTTTCATATGACACTGCAATCCATGTGAGATACTGCTGAAATATTTTTCATAAATATTACATTAGAAGGGTCATGATTAAACTTTATAAGTAGGGAGAATCTGTGGCATTAAGTATCTTTCTGCACCCATGAAATATTTATTCTTGCTGCTAATATATATTTTATAACATATTTGCCTTTAGTCATTACTTTATTGTGTCCAGTTGTCCATCAGTAGTTGTTTAGAACTTCTATATTTCCCTTCCACTGTAGCTTATCAATCTTTGTTTGTAACGTTGTCATCATTTCTCCATTCTTTTATTTGGCCCCCTTTTTGACCTGCTTGTTTGGGACCAAAGACTTTGTTGTTGTTGTTGTTTGGCCTGCTTGCAAGTTAATTCACAGGCCCCGTCCTTTTTTCTATTTCCTTTCACTTAATGTGGTTCCTAACATGTAATAGTTGAATCTGTTCCTCATTACCTTCTTGTTTTTCTTGTAATTCTAGGACTGGACTTGGTCTGTGGGTTGTAATCCCTTATCTATTACGTCTAAAGGCTGGCAGCTTTCGGAGTTTCAGCGAGACGTGATTGCTCGTAACTATATTGTTACTGCGGTGGAGGAATCCATACAAGTGATCAATTCAGCAATTCAGCGATTGATAACAGAGAGGACAAGTATCCTAATAGTTGTCAATAGTTTCTCGTTATTCAATTTCTGTAGATGTTTGTTGTGAATAATCTTGTTTTGAAAAGACGAAAGGGACCTTGATCAACTTTATGCATGTTTCCAAATGAACTAGTTGGACCAAAAGTAGCATGAACTTCACTCCTTGGCCTTTGGTGGTCCTTTGTTGTACTCCATTCCTGAGTTCTGTGTACAAATGATCTGAACAGAATCACTGGGCCTAGGTATTTGTATAATGGTTTAATCCAGGCTAAGTGATTATTAAAGTCCACAATAGAGCAGGAATGAAATCACGAGTGAATTTTGTACAATCCAAAAAAATTACTATGTAAGGGCATTAACTAATTTCTTTGCAGGAAGATAATAAAATGCCTCCTTTGCTCCAACTGGTATTTATGGTGGAGGTTGTGGGTTCAAATCCAACTGAGAGCGCTATAATGTTTTCTGTAGAAACTAGGGGTTTCAACATTAATAAAAATAAAAAAGCCTCCTACGAATGTTTGCATTGTTTACTCTCAAAACCTTTCTTGAAGAACCTTAACAATTTTTAGCTGAACAAGGCTTTAAACTTTTCAAGACTCAGGAGAGAGTGATGGTAGAAAAGTACAATTCTGTTGTTAGCTTGTGGAGAAGAGTAAGTTGCTGTCAGATGTGCCTTTTCCTTTCTATTTTTTTACTATACTGGGGCTTATGGTTGGTTTGTATTTAGGTCTCGGCTATGTCCAAAGGTCTGCGATATGGTGATGCGGTAAAGCTTATGTTGTTGCTCGAGGATGCTTCCCATGGGTTAGTTGTCCTTATGCTTTGTACTTGAAGTTCATTTTACTTTCTTTTTGTATCTTTTTTTATTTTTTTATTGTGAAGTATAGATATGTATGGTCTATCTAGATCTTTTTTTTTTTTAAAAAAATTACTTACTATTAAAGAAATATTTCAATTATATGCTTACATATTTCAACTAGTACACTTCTTTATCTACTCTACTTTTTTTTTTATGAATGGAGTTTGAATTCTAATGTTGCTTTTCTTTTTTCTGTTCCAGATTTGCTAATGCTGTGAACTCTACCATTTCAAGTTTGCACCCTGTCCAATGCACCCGTCGAAGGAAACTCGATGTGCAGTTAGACTTGACAACGATCCCCGCTTTTCTTGCTGTTTTTATGTTGCTTTGGTTTCTTCTACGACCAAGGAGGCCAAAGCCCAAGATCAACTGAACACCCTAATTTTCATCTTGGCTACGATTTCTGAGGATAATCGATTCTTGTGAATATGCACACCATGGGGGGATAGCTAGCTGGTGCTGGAGTGCACCTCTGGCATTCCAAGGTTCAAAAGCAGAGAAAATGACAAAGGGGGTGTAAACCATATGTACCAAATGATGCCGTAATTAAATATTTTGCACATCGAAATTGTGTTCCTTTCCCAAGTTGTAGCAAGCTTTGTAAGTGGCATATCTCATATCTGTGGCATTGCAGACTGGTTGGTTGAGAACTTCGAATTTGTTCAACCTGTTATGTCGACTATTCAAGCGAACTGGGAGGGGATTGTACCAGACGAACGTTCTGTGTCACCATCTACTGATGTTTAATGTCACCAGTTGCCTCTGTTCATCCGTCGTCGTTGTCTGCCTGTCCCGACGGTCATTGCTGCCATGCTGCTCCGCTCTCCCATCGTCGGATGTTGCTCATTGCCATTGAAAACTATATTATAGACTGGAGCATGTCTGGTGCAAAGAAAAAGCTCAATACACAGCAAAGGGTGTAGAAGTTTCTGAAAGAAAAAAAAAACATGCACCTGCCAATTAGTATCATCAATAAACTAAATAGATGCTCGACAGGAGATCATTGCTCGATGTAGGGTCAGCTAAATAGAATTTTGAATTGTTGGTTAAAAAAACTAGAACTGAATTGTAAGAATAAATGAAATTTGTAGGATTGGAATTATATCTTAATTTTTCCTACAAAGGTGTTTGGAATGTTCGAATGGCTCCGCAAAAGCTTATATGAAACTCTCTTTTCGTACATATTTTGGAGCAAAGCAAATATTTGCTTAAACCATATGAAAACTTTCCTTTGAGGGTTTGTTTGGATGCTAGGGGGTAAAATCCCAGGGAAGAAAATCCCTGAGGGGGATTTGATGGCACATGGAATTCCCCTTAACACAAGGGAAAATCTTCCCGGCTGGGAATAAAATCCATGTTGCCCTTTGGGAACAATAGGGATAAAAATCCCAGTTATGAATTTTTTTTTAAAAAAATTCTCTAAATTCCAGGAAAAGATTACAAACTTCAAAAATGATAGAACATGTGTAGAAATATGAAGTATTGTAGACATCACAACATCATGCAAAATATGAAGTATTCCAGGAAAAGATTACAAACTTTAAAAATAACATAACATATAGAAATATGAAGTATCGCAGACAATCCAGACATCATTACAAACTTCACGGATAAGAGTAGACAGGATTTATAACGATCTGAACATAGCAACTTCAGCAACTAGATCTGAACATGTCACCAGTAAATTCATCAACCAATAACTACAAGTATCGTAGACATCACAACATAGTATGGCTAGTAAATAATCACTTGTTGACACATTAAACAACCAGTGCACTATGGGACCACACTCATTTCAACTTGTCATCACCACAAAGTTCACCATCCACAAGCATCGCTGCATGAATCACACCCAAATCCTGCAAAAACAACCAGATGGATCATTCACTCGTCCCTATTGCACTCAGCCACTCAGCTGTCAGCTAGTAGTAGCAAAAGTATACAATTTTCAGTCCTTCGAATCCTTTAGATACTTTTCAACAGATTACCCTATTAATTAACCCTATAAGGATATACATATCTGCAGCTAGGAGCGGGAGATGTAAAATTGTATGTGCTTTACACACCTGAACTGAACTAGGCCTACTGCAATGTAAGAAGCGATGAAATCCAAATTCCTATTGAGACGGCCCCTACAGTCGCAACTGCTTGGCTTAGTTCCAAGAACAAGTTTGGTCTTTGAACAGGCAACTCCTTCCAGTTTGTCTTCCTGCCAAGAAAAAAAGATGAATTATAAGCAACATTTGTAACGGTTGTTGAACAAAGAGATGGACAACTAGGACCAGAGTTTTCCCATACAAAGAAATTCCAGTCACAAAAGAAAAAAGGACCACAGAGTACAAACATCTGATTTTAGCAAGGAAGGGACAAGAACTTCGACGACACCAAGCTGTGGACCTTCTATGATCAAAGTTCACACCTGACTAAAAAGTCCAAGCCAACTGATACTGGAAAGTAGCCTCTTTTCACACACATGTAAGAAGGCAGCAATATCCAAAGCAAATACTACACTACTAAGAAATACTGGTAGATTAGTACGATTTGTACTCACAACCTCGATCCAGTGCTGGAAAGCCAGCTTCAGAGCCTTGCCATCCCTTGATAAACCCTGACCCACCTGTATCAAGCTCACAAACAACAACAGCTTCAATGGATCAAGATAGAAATATAAGATAGTGCATCATTCTCCCATTCTTTCAATAGGACACAATAATAATAGGTCTCTCTATGTCTACGGCAAGCATATTTTTGTAGTTTGTACCCAATATAAAACAATGTCATAGCAATAAAGTTAATTTCAGAGGTGTAGTCTGTAGACCATCTTTCGTTTTGCAAACAATAAAAATTGTTAAACATTCTTAAAGATTTTTTATAACATGGAACATGAAAGAAGATGAAGATTAATCAAAGTTGCCCTCAATATTAGGACCAGCACCTCTAGATGTTAATGATTATATAAACAAACTAACAGAATCACAAGGCTTTACATCCGCACTAGCATACAGGAGCAGCTTTTGGAGAATCAAAGAACAAGAGATGAATTTTAGGTTGTAACATGCAACGGGTTTTCTCCTGACCAAGGAATTTTTCAGATCCATCACAACCGGATAAGCTAACTTCACAAAATTTCAGATCCAAACACATTCCCATGGGGCTCAAAAATTGGATCTGAGCCAAAACTACAAGAGGTGAAGAGGTTCTTACTTTCGGCCGGGCGGAGGGTGATTAGCGGACGGAGGGCGGCTTGCAGGCGAAGGGCCGTCTAGACGGCACGGCCGCGGGTCGGCATCGGGAGGCAGCCGCGCCGTGGATGTGCTCGACGGGAGCGACAGCGAAGGAAGGAGCGCAGCGCAGGGCGGACTCGGGAGCGACCAGCGGCGACGAGGAGAAAGAACCCGACGTAAGGAGACGTCGTTTTTATCCCCTGTGGAAATGGCCGGGTTGGGCCGAAATTTCCCTGTCCCGGAGTCACCCAAACAGACCTACAAATCAGAGCGGGAAAATTTACCACGGGATGATTTTTCTCTGGAATCGGACGGGGATCCCGGCCAGGATTGGTGCTCCCAAACAAAGCCTGAGATTTGAATATTGACCCCCCCCACCCCCGGTGATAATTCCCTCTAAATTTTCTGCATTTTTCACGTGAGCATCCAAATATGCGAAACCATTGTACATGACATTTTACCCTTGTTACGGTCTATTTGGAACTCAAAAGGTTAATAAGAATTTGACACGGGGAAATTCCAGTTCATATGGGGCCTTTTTTATTTGTTCATATGTTTTTCATTTATTTTCATTCCAAATAGGTTATAAGCCCTTGAACAGGTAGTAGCGTGCTAATTTTATACTAATAAGAAAAAGGTAGCCAAGTCGCAATGTTTGGAGAATGAGCGAAAGAGTATCTCTGGTAAAGGATGCAGCAGTACATCCTATAGCACAGATCATGTTCAAGTAAAGTCGTAGCGAAAGAGTATCATCTCTGGTCCCACTTGTCACTTACACTGGCACATTTTTTTATGGACTAGCCAACCTAACCTGCACAATAATAATAATAATAAACTAGAGTATTTTTTTTTAAAAAAAAAGAACTACAGGTATTTGGCGTAGTCAAGGAGGTACATATTTCAAATTAAATTTCCCTGAGCTACAAGTGCTTTGGCATAACATTCCAATACCCCTGCATCCTTTAATTCCCATTCAATGCCATAGAATTTGACAGGTGGGGCCACCAATCGTGTAGTTGGTGACACACCTGCCAGTGGACAAAATATGTGTGTATTGTGTAATAATGTGAAATGTGTAGTTTTTTAATAGTTTTATTAAAGCATATGTGATTTTACGGAAAAATTGTTCTTTTCATACATTCTCATCGTATTGCTACAGTAATGTCCCCTTGGAAATCGATGGATCATATCCCTTACCTTTCATTACATGTGCAACACCCGATTTTTGCCAAATCTCATCCCTTCGTGCGGAGCAAACGGCATAGCTAGATCAAAACAAGGAAAAAAAACAACCAAATTTAATTACATCTTAGTGATCATTAAATTATATCCATTGTGACTCATATTACATCTATTGAGTGTAAACTACATTTAACATGGTTGTTTCTGGTAGTCTGATGACTATAAAAGAAGCATGAGTGACTTATATTTATATCTCTTGCGTGTAAATTACATATTTACATCTAATAAGATTGTACTTTAGTCTAGAGACCTAAAAAACACATCTCCAGTCAGTGTGACTCATATTTACATCTCTTGAATGTGAACTAGAATTATACCTAGTATGAGTATTTTTTTTTTGTTGTTGGATGCGACTAATGCGCGACTAGGCAACGCTACTCCTTTTGTTTACATTTTCAGTTCCGTACTAATGCGTTACTTGCTAACAACTACATAATGATAGCAAATCTACAAGTTACTATCTAGAAAACTCTGTATCACTACATGTCAACTTTCTATTACTACTTAGCACCTATTAACGATTTGTCTATGCAACTATTAGTGGGTATCTCGGTACCTCCATATATGTTACTTGTTGCAAGCAACTCTACACGTTAATTAGTATGTAGCAACTTTACACGTTACTTGATGTCAATACTTCGCAACTCTAATACTTGATGCCTAAAATGAATGTTCGTGTGCTTGCAATTACTGGTTATTTGTGCATATAACCATTGGTGGTGGCTCTACATTATTTGCTAGCAATTCTATACGTTATTTGCTAGCTATTCTACATGTCACTTGCTGGCAAGGCTAATACTGGACGCCTCATCACAGACGGTTGGTCAAAACCGTCTGTATTACATGCAATCACAGACGGTTTTGGTTTAAAGACCGTCTGTGTAAATGGATGCGCTAAAAACCGTCTGTGAAGAGGAAATATCATAGACGGTTCGTGTTTAAAACCGTATGTGAAGTATCACAGACGGTTCGTAAAAATAACCGTCTGTGAAGTAAACTATTATCACAGACGGTTTGTAACAAACAACCGTCTGTAAAACTTCCAGGACGGTTCTTTTAACTAACCATCTGTGATAATGGTATACTTCACAGACGGTTTTTTATTAGAACCGTCTGTGATAATTAAATGTTTCGACTCCCGCACGTTATGCATGCGTCTCTTTGTCTCCCGCACCGACGGGCTCCGATGCGTCTCTTCGTCTCGCGCGCGGACGTTACGATGTGTCTCTTCAACGTTTTATAAGAGTGATATTATCACGCGCCATGGTGAGCACACATGGTATTGAATAGTACATCATGGTGAGCACGCGGAGCATGACGGCGAGGACCAAGCGGGCGAGGAGGTCAGCGATCGCCGTCCTTGATCTTCCTGATGAGGTCGTCATCCACATCGTCGGCCTCGTGACCGCGAGCTCTCCTCAGCCCAAGGCTCACCTCTGCAGCCTACGAGTCACGTACGTGTTCTGTTCTTTTGTTTTTGGTAAGTCTGGTTATAGTCAGTCTGTGAAGATGATTGTAGCGTACAAAACCGAAAAGTCGTATCATGATACGGTGTAAAAAATAAAATCTCGTGATGATTTCGTTTTGTGTCCAATATCCAGTAAATAATTCTTGTATTAAGATTCTATATATCGTTTTGAATTTTAGTTGCAAGGCCATGTACAAGGCGTCCAAAGCGCGCGCCGTGGGGATACGCGTGGCGCTGGAGTGGGAGGATACGATGAAGTGGCAGGACAACGAGCGCTACCTCACCGTCGTCAACCACCTAGCCGGCGCCGGCAACCCGGAGGCCTGCTTCATTGTCGGCCTCGCGTTTGTCTTCGCGCCTCAAGACATGCAGCGCCGCCTCGTGTTCCTTGAACGGACGGCCGACGCTGTCGCCGGCCACAAGGCCGCGGCCTACATGCTCGGCCTCCTCCTCTACATGGCAAGCGAGACGCGCGACGTTGGGAAGCACTACATCAGACAAGTCGAGGGCGAGCCGGGCGGCGGCGAGTGCGAGATGGCCAAGAGGACCAACCGGGAGTGTAAGCGGTGCTAGAAGCTCGCCGCGGACATGATCCGGGCGGCGGCGTGGGGTAGGATGGTCAGGCCGCCGCTGGGCCGGGTGTGGGCGCTGTCGGAGGACGGCCACCGGTGCACGAGCACCAGCTGCGGCGTGTTAGGGTGGGACGACTACATCGTCTTCTGTAGCGATGACTGCAGGATTAGGCATGAGTATGTCAATTTCTTTGCAGAGGTGTTGGACTACTTGCCATAAAATTAGCGGTTTTAGCATAGTTTTAGATCACATTTTCTCACCGTTAGATCAATATTCTATAGCCCAGATTGTCTCTTTCTAAAATAGACAAAAGTATTAATAGAAAAATACAAAAAACAATTCACAGACGTATCACGAATAGTTCTATTATGGGACCGTCTGTGATACGTATCACATACGGTTCTATTGTGGACCCGTCTATGATACGTATCACTGACGGTTCCATAATAGAACCGTATGTGATCTACCTTTATTAATAGGAGCCCGCGCGCTAGGATTTGTGCCCTAACTCGTCACTCCCCAGCGCGCGCTAGGGTTCAGGACTTTGGTCAGGCTCCCGCATTGCGACTCCCCCACCGTCGATTCGACCTCGCCACCATCTCCCTCGCTGAATCGAGCTCGCCCCGCCATCTCCCCCGCCGAATCGAGCTCGCCCCGCCATCTATGTCGCCGAATCGAGCTCGCTGCCATCTCCCTCGCCGAATCGAGCTCCCCCACCATCTCCCTCACCGAATCGAGCTCGCTCCGCCATCTCCCTCAGCGAATCAAGCTCGCCCGCCATCTACGCCGCCGAATCGAGGTACGCCGCTCCCCTATGCTCCCTCAGCTATATCACCTTGGCCAGATCTGCCTCTCTCCCCTCGATGTGGGTTGTGCTGGTGGTGGCTGATGTTTGCCGCCGTTGCCGCGTCGTGTCTGCACTGGATCATGATTTCTTTAATTACCATGGACGTCTAAGAAACCTACCAAGCAGCATGAGGAGGATGAGACAGCAGCCACGGACATCCTACCTGCGCGGACTGCTACATCAGCATGAATTGATGTCACAAATGCAATTGGATGTGATATTGTGTATAGATTAATTGTGCCTTGAGCGGTTAGATTACTTGTTGTTATGTATTATGTATAAATTGTGCCCTTGGATGATACTTCTATGATGAATTGATGTCACAAATGCAATTGGATGTGATATTGTGTATAGATTAATTGTGCCTTGAGCTGTTAGATTACCTGCTATCATGTATTGTGTATAGATTGTGCCCTTGGATGATACTTCTATGATGAATTGATGTCACAAATACAATTAGATGTGATATTGTGTATAGATTAATTGTGCCTTGAGCTGTTAGATTACCTGCTGTTATGTATTGTGTATAGATTATGCCCTTGGATGATACTTCTATGATGAATTGATGTCACAAATGCAATTGGATGTGATATTGTGTATAGACTAATTGTGCCTTGAGCTGTTAGATTACCTGCTGTTATGTATTGTGTATAGATTGTGCCCTTGGATGATACTTCTATGATGAATTGATGTCACAAATGCAATTGGATGTGATATTGTGTATAGATTAATTGTGCCTTGAGCTATTAGATTACCTGTTGTTATGTATTGTGTATAGATTGTGCCCTTAGATCCTAATCTCTTCTCTATAAAGTCTCTAAGAAGTGTCTGCTTATGCTTTTAAAACCGACATCATATATATATTATGTATATATTGTTCGTAGTCCTCAGCCACTTTCGGAGGGTCGTCCACCCAGCATGAGGAGGATGAGACAGCAGCCACGGACAACTTCATCGAGCCTCTGCAAGTTCAAGAAGCATGGCTGCCGAGAGAGCGTTAGGACATCCAATTACCTGAATGTCGTCGACAGGTAATTGGATGTCGCTGTGTTTAGAAAGTGACGTAGACGCACAACTACTCCGACTGGTATCAACCACGTTACTTTACGAACACGCGACGCCCAATTACATCGCCGACGACATCCAGGTAATTGGATGTCCTGACGCTCTCTTGGCGACCATGCTTCTTGAACTTGCAGGGCTCGATGAAGTTGTCCGTGGTGCCGCCTCATCCTCCTCATGCTGCGTGGACGACCCCTCGAAAGTGGCTGAGGGACTACGAACAATATATATATATATATATATATATATATATATGATGCTGGTTTTAAAGGCACAAGCAGCCACTGCTTAGAGACTTTATAGAGAAAAATCATCACAGACGGTTTCAGCTACAAACCGTCTATAGAGAAAAGTTATCACAGACGGTTTCAGCTAGAAATCGTCTATAGAGAAAAATCATCCCAGACGGTTTCATCTACAAACCGTCTGTGATAGTTCCCTATTACAGACGATTTTATCTACAAACCGTTTGTGATAGTTATCTATCACAGACGGTTCTGAGTTAATAACCGTCAGTGATGACTCATGTCATCACTGACCCATAGACTCAGACGGCTCACAAAACCGTCTGTGACGATGTTTTTGAACCATCTGTGAAGACCTTTTCTGTAGTAACTAACTACATATTACCTAGGTAGCATATGTTATTAGCTACCACGACGCATGAGTGCGGAGACAAACACACTACCACGTGTTTAGTAGACTTGTTTTTTTGTTATGTCTTGTAACTACAAAATCCCATCTATTAACAGTAATTCAAATGTGCTATGGCTCATATTTACATGTTGAAAATGTCAGAAATAACATTATTACTTCTACTATTACTCAAATTTACATCTATTTGAAAACAGTGTCCTGGGAAGTTTGATGCTCCTCAAACATACCAACTCGTGGGTGGTATAAACTCATCTCATGTGGGATATGTGCCAATAGAACAAAACAAATTTTTTTAAAGTAGATGAACATCTCACATCCACAAACTCCTATATCCATGATATTATTTCCCCTGAAAGTGGGACCCATTATCATTACATCTCATGTGTCAATTTCCGTCCTAACTTCCAAAAGGTCCTGATGAGGACATCCCTACTACCATATCTCCAAGTGTTCATGAAGCACCAAAAGGTCCAATGACTAGAGCACGAGCCAAGCTTTTAAATCACGAGGTGAATTTGTTTCTTAAAAAACTTCATTCTATTGGTGAGAACGATATACTACCTCATGCCAAATTCTTGTGCATTCTTAGGTTAAAAGAACAAGTTGAAACCACTTCTTTTGACCAGCAAGGAAGGAGAGAAAGCATGTGCTATGCAGAGGGAGGAGAGTCATGTAGCTAAAGAAGACAAGTATCAACCATGGAAGCACTTCAAGCCACATAGCCCATACTCAGTCCACCGAACAAGGAATCAGCCAAGCTGCAAGCTTTACATTGATTAAGCCATGGACTGTGTGCCATGCTGTTAGTCAAAACATGGCCATGTAAGTAGTTTCTAGTGTTGAGTCCGAATCAGGTCTAAGTAGGGCCCAATTAGTCTCTTGACCGACTAGAGGAGGAGCCGGCCCAGGGCCTGTTGCGCAAGGTAGGAAACACCTTGAGTAGCAGCCGCCGCCCCATGTATGGCAGACGAGATATTTTGAGATTAAAGAAAAATAGATTACTTGTGTTCTTCTTGATGGTCGATGGCATCAATGGGGAAAATTGAGAGTTCTTGCTAATCGAGATCGTTCAACCTTTCCGCTGGGAATTGGGAGCGCGATAGGGCTTTGCTTGGTGGTCGTGAAGTCCGGCGTGTGTGTTCTTGCGAATTAAAGAGTGTTCGTTTTTGCATTGGCAACGGGGGATCACTACGATTCGAGAGGCTACACATGAGTGAGTATCTTGATTCTACGTTGAGAAGATCGGGCGACCCCGTATCATCTTGGTATCAGAGCGTAGTTGACTCGGTAGGATTACTTATCCCTATATTAGATTGATTTTATTTGCTGTTCTTAATACCTAGAGTCCATAAACCAAAAATTACAACACAAAAATTCCAAACCCTAGTTTTTGCATCTGGTATTTTTTGTGAGTTTAGTTAGGTTTTAATCCATTAGAATTTTTGTTTAGTGCTGATCGTAGTGTTCTTTTGTGTTGCTTAATCTTTGTATTCAATCAAAACCCTAAAAAAAATTGGTAGCTCGCGGTTGCTACAAGAATACGAACGTCAGGCCGCTCGAGGTCGCTCTGATGCCACGACGCTACAACAATTCATGCTGCTACGGTCGTGATTCGCCACGGATTTTCCGAGTGAGCTACAGTGCCACGGAACGCTACAGTGATTCATGCTACTACAGTGTGCGAAATACTACTGCATCGCAAAGTTGCTACCGTATCGCGCCGAGCTATGAACAGTGCGCAGAAAATTTTCGCTGATTTTTTTCCTTCATCTTTGAGACTAGTCTTTGACAATTGCTTAGAGGCTGTTCATTGAATTATTTACAATTGCTGAAAATTTGAGCTTGTGCAAGGGGAGCTTCAACCCTAGTTTCGAAAAAAAGGAAAAAAAATAGAAAAAAAGACAAGCCACAAGTCAAGAGAGAGAGAGAGAGAGACGTGGCTATGAAGTAAACAAAAAAAGGAAAGAAAAGAAGAAGATATTGACCGAAACTTGGGAAAAGGACAACCTTAGTTCATAAATTTCAGATTGTGTATTTAATTTTTTGAGCAATCTTGTGCCCTTACATTTCATATTATTGCAATTGGCTAGCGTCTCTCCTAGTACTTGGTATAAAACGAGCTAGTTTTCATCTCAATTTCAGTTTGCATCTCACTAGCTCATTCCTTTGTTTGCATTAAGTCACAATGATATTTGCGTGTGCGTTCATATACTTCACTTAAACCTTTTGGATCAGCACTTAGACAAAGTATTTTAGCTTGGATTATTACTTAGCTTTATAACATCTAGAATTTCAGATTGCTAGGATACATACCTCCATACCAAGCTCCACTAAATAACCGTTGTTGTGCAATTGTGAACACTCTTAAATTCGCTTGATCATCACTTTGCTATTGTAGCTTTCACCAAGTGTAAGTTTCTTTTGGCCTTAATTCACTTCGGAAAGGTAAGAACTTTACTTGGGAGAGAAAAGAGAGATTGAGTGAATTTTACTAATCATCCATATACATTCTTGCTATTTGTGATTTCTTTTGCACAATCTAACCATGTCAGGTGGAGAAGATAACTAGTGAGGAGCATGTTGTTGATCTTAATGCCTCAGTGACTCGCTTCCAACATCATGCATTGAGAAGTACATTGCAACAAGAATTTATAGCAGGCACGACTGTAATGGGGGAACAACTCAAGGCGGATATGCAGGATCTCCGCATTGATCTCAATCAACAAATGAATGTGTTGCGTACGGGCATCATGAATGATGTTGTGTGGGCACTTCGCCAACAGCAAGAAGAAGATAGTTGTAACAACCCAAATTTCAAATTTCAGTAAAAATTAAAATTTATTTATTGTTATGGAATTTTTTGGAATTTTTAAAAGCTTTTATAATTATTTTAAAGTCAAAACAAATTTATTTGCAAAATTAAAAAGCCAACATAAAGTTGGAAATAATTTTATTAAGTCCAAAACAAATAAGGAAATTTCTGTGAATTTTTCCATAATTTTTGGAGTTATTTTGCTATTTTCTAAAGCTTATTTGAATTATCAGAATTAAAACAATTGAAAAATTAAAAGAAAATCAAAATCCGGCTTTGGGCCGAAACCCAACAGCCTTGGCCCAAATCCCTACGCGCACACGGCCCACCGGCCCACGCCCGCACCCGCTTCTCTCTCTCTCCCACCGTCCGATTCAAATCGGACGGCTACCAAGCAGCCACACGTCTCCCTCTCTTCCTCTCCTCCGCGTCGTTGGATCAGCATCCAACAGCCGCCCGCGCCCGTTTCCCTCCACGTCGCCACGCAAGCTCTCGGCCGCCGGATCATCACCCAACGGCCCATGACCTTCGTCTCCGCACTCGTCTTGTCCACGCGAGATTCCCGCGCCGCCGCCATTGAAGCCCACGCCCGAGCTCCGCTAACGGCCTTCTCCAACCACCCCGCACTCCCCGCGTCGTGCGCACGAGGCCGCGCCGGTTTCCGCCACCTCCTCCACGCCGTTTCCCCCTTTTTCTCCGCTCGTGCGCCACAACCTCCCGCAACCGCCGCCGCACGCCCCACGTCGCCCCGCTGCTCCCGGCCTCCCCTTGCCATATAAAAGGGAGCCCCGCGAGCCCCTTCTCCTCCTCAGTTCATTCCCCCATTTCACTCCTCCTCTCTCGCCCCAGCACCGCAGGATTTCACCGTTGAAGCTCGCCGCCTGAAGGAGCTCTCGCCGCTGATTGCGCCGCCGTCGCCGACGCTCCTTCCTCGCCGTCGGCGACGCTCGTCATCGCTGGCCGGTGCGCCACTCGCCGACGGAGGATCACCGAGCACCGCTCCACCGCTGCCGCACCACGCCGCCACCTTCGCCTCGCCACGCCATCGCTCACCTTTTCCCGTCGCTGTGGTGAGCATCTTGATCGCCGCCCTCTCCTCTCTCCTCTGGTGCACTTGCCGGACACCACCGCGCAGCACAGCGCCGGCGACCATCGGTCCCTGCGCCGACGCCGTCCTCGCCGACGTGGCATTGCCACCTAGGCGCCATCTCACCCCCTGCTTGCGTGGCGCACGCGTGGCGTCCCAGTCATCGCCACATAAGCACCCACATGGGCGGTCCACCGCGCCGGTTTTCCCTTGGCTCGGTGGAACTCGTTCACCGTGAGCCGTGTCTATGACACGTGGGGCCCATACGTCAGAATTTTGTTTTTAATTCTTTAATTCCGAAATCCTATTGATGACGTCATCATTGCGCAATAACTATAATTTCCTTTAGAAAAATAAATCAGGAAAATCTAATAAACTCTGAAATTAGGTTTTAAATAGATTTAAACTTCAAAAATTCATAACTTTTGCATCTGAACTCCAAATTGGGTGATTCAAGTTGCAAAATTTGTATAAAATTATAATCTAGCTAACTAAATAAAAATATTTTAATTTGGAGTTAATTTGGGCTGAGTTCTTGAATTTATTTGAATTTAAATTTGAATTTGTCGTATTTTCGCGTTTAGACTTCGACGACTCCGGAGAGTTCGACCAATCTGAAGACCTAGAATTCCAAGACATCAACGAAGGCAAGTTACACCATTGACCATATTACCCCCAATATTTTAAGCTATTTTCAGCGTTTAAATTATTTAATGCATGCATATGCTTGTATAAATATTTTAATATCCTGTTTTATATATAGTTACTCCCATGTTTTATTGTATGGCCAATTTGAATATTGTACTTGACTACCTTGACACCATAGACAAAATATTATCAAAAATAGACATATGCTTAGCCAGGCTTAGTTCACACTTAAAGAATTTTGGAGGGTTTAACCAAATTTCTTACAAATTTGTTTCAAACTTGACATTGTGGTATTGTTTTACCACATGGATTTATAAGGAGAGTTTTATTCTAAATAAAATTAAAAATGGGTTTGGACTTGGCGAAATGGTCGGAATGGTGGGTGCATGTTTATGCACGGGATTGATCTGGTTAAGATTAAGACCCACGGATAGTAAGAATGACGCCCATGTCAATTGAGGACCGATCTTTGAGCCGCTTAATGCTATGCCTTGCCGCACCACCACACGTCCTGTATGGGCAGGATTTGGCTAAATAATTTGTAATGCTTTAGTGTATTTATGTCATGTTGATATGTTGGTGTCGGTTAGACTTTTATTCCCACTTGGCGCAAGAGGGGGCTTCCGAAGGACGGTTAGTCCAAAGGGGGCGAAACCTTAGCGGGCATGAGTACACTAGGACAGAACATTGTAAAGGCCTCATGATAATTGCTCAGTCACACGCCTACGGAAGCGTGTAGTGGCTGACATAATGAGCATGTCATCTCGTGTGGGTAAAGTTGTACCAACTCTGCAGAGTAGAAACTATTCGAATAGCCGCGTCCGCGGTCATGGACATGCTAGCAGGGCCACTTAAAGTTAGAATTGTTTTTGGTTTTTAAATGCTTTATTAAATGTTGAGGATGGTTAATCCTTATGAAAAGTTGGGCGGGAAACCAAGTGTTAGGAGGGGATCCTTCACTTAATCATTGGAGGTTATCCATATTACAACATTATCATTTTAAAATATGAATTTTAGTCATAGTATAAAATTACCTTAGAAATTATTATGGATATTTAAACTGAAAATATTGCTTTATGCAAAACAACCCCTGCCATACTCGTTTGTTATCTTATGCATGCATTTCCATTCAATATTGGGTGTACCTTGCGAGCACGGTAGTTGTGCTCACTCTTGCTGAATAAATCTTATTCAGGAGCGGACTTCTTCCCCGACGGTGAGGATCAGGACGAGTAGGCCTTCGACTCAGACGATTGCCTATGGCGCATCGTGTGGCTCACCTCTATTATTATATTTCCACTGTGTTATTCATTTGACATTTGATATTGTTGTTCAGACTCATTTGTATTAAAATAATTATTTACTTAATGTTATTTACGTTTTCGTGATATGATTGTGATATCCATTTTGTAAGACTGTGTACACTGGAAATCCTGGACCGGTGTATGAACACAGAGAATTCGGGATCCTTCGATCCCGGGTTCGACAAAAGTGGTATCAGAGCCATATCGATTGTAGGTCATGGCCCACGGTAGAAATGGTAAAACCATTAGGGACTATTTTCAAAAACTTAAAATTATTTACTTGTCTTCTAGAGTCTCACTCTTCCTTTCTCTGTTAAAAGATTTCTAAACTCTTGTCTTTTCTAAAATTGTAGATGGCCGAGAGACCGACCCGCATCTCCCATGGAATCTTTGCTGGAGAATGGGCCGACGTACTGTGGAAGATGATGCAGCATTTGAGCTTCAAGAAGAGACCCACATACTAAGGATACAAGTATATCGTGGGAAGCAGGAGCGCTGGAGAGTGGAGGTTATCCTCTACTCTAACTTAGCGCATGACACGGCCTTCCACATCTTCGACGCCCCAATGCGTCGGGAGACCTTCACTGACGGCATTCAGGACGCAGCAAGGGAAGCCGTTTGTAGGCTTCGCTATACCTATGACGCCCACCTTCGGGATACCGGATTCCATTACTGCCCCATGCATATCCCTACCTGGCTAGGCAGTGCTTTCAGTCCAACCGACCATGAAGATTCCCCGGAGATCACCCATCAGGTGGATTTAGCCAAGGCGATGGATTATGCCTATGGCAATACCCTGGACGAGCTGTATCTAGTTCAAGGGAGATTAGAAGCCGCGGAGGATAAGCTAAAGGCAGCAGAAGCGGAATTGGCCCTCTACAAGGCGGGCCAAGGCAGTACCTGCAACTCCCCCGACTACACCCCATCCACCCCATAGATACTTGCTTTTCCCTTTAGTTTCGTTTGTTAGCTGCGAATTATGAGCTACTAACCTTCTGTGGTAGCCATAATCAAATGAATAAAATAAAGAACTACTTTGAAAAAGAAAAATTTGGTTCTTTGCCTTGTGTTTGTATGCTTTTTGGGCTAATACAAATTTATTTACCCTTAGTGCTATCTTTCTTCTCTTTCCTAAGTCCTGTGGGAAAATTCAGCAGATGGTGAACACTCGCACTGGAAGTGGCAGTACCCAGGGCCAAGGCAACGAGAATGCCGACTATCAGGAGCAGCCTATCCAAAGACCTCCCCATCGCCGCCAGCAGGACTGACGGCAACAAATGATGGCCAACTGCACCCATCTCATCGACTTGTCGGTCCGGCCGCCAAGAACTCCCGTAACATCTAGGCCGCAGAGTGCCACCGCCGCAACTCAGCACCAAAGACACCCTCCTCGGCGGGTGACCATGTCGGAATTCATGCGCATGCGTCCTCCGACCTTTTCCAGCAGCACCGAGCCAATGGATGCTGACGATTGGCTTCGTGCGATCGGAAAGAAGCTAGACATCGCACAATGCACCGATCGTGAGAGGGTCCTGTTCGCCTCTCACCAACTCAACGGACCATCTTCGGAGTGGTGGGACAACTTCTGCATCTCCCATGCCAATGCCCAGGCTATCTCGTGGGACGAGTTCGTGAGAGCTTTCCGTCATGCCCACATCCCTGCTGGTATGATGACATTGAAAAAGAAGGAGTTTCATGCACTTCGCCAAGGCAATCGCTCGGTGAGCGAGTAGTTACATCGGTTCAATCAACTGGCTCGCTATGCTCCAGCTGATGTAGCTCGGGATGAGGACCGGCAGGAAAGGTTCATGGAGGGACTGAATGATGACATCTCCGTCCAACTGATCTCCCAGAACTTCACCGACTTCCAGCAGTTAGTGGACAAGGCGATCCACTAGGAGGCCAAGCATCAAGAGATGGAGAACCGCAAACGGAGGATGGCCGCTCAGAGGTTTAATGCAAGAAGCCTTCCCAAGCCTCGATTCAACCAGCCGCAGCCACCGCAGCGTGGGAAGTTCCAGTCTTCCACATCCAGAGTCCCAGTACAGAACCAGCGCCCCAACACCTCCAACTTCCGCAACACTTCAACTGGAGGGCAATTTCAGCAGAAGAGCTCCGCTCCCTCAGCCACAGGAGTGACCTGTTTCCATTGCAATGAAACAGGGCACTACGCCAACAGATGCCCCAAGAAGCAGCAGGCAACGGCATCTTCCAAGTCAGCACCAGGAGCCACAGCCACTGGCGGCACTACAAAGCCGTCAGGTCAATTTATCAAGGGACGTGTAAACCACATCACAGCTGAGGAAGCCTAGGCAGCACTGGATGTCGTTCTTGGTATGTTCCTTGTCAACTCAATACCAGCTTCAGTTCTATTTGATTCCGGAGCTTCGCATTCATTTGTATCAAATAAGTTTGTGGGCAAAAATGGGTTATCTATATCCTCCTTGACCAATCCTATGATAATCCACTCCCCGGGCTCAGAAATGAGAATTAGTTCTCTATGCCCGAACCTCACTCTTGAAATATCCGGAGTATCCTTCCTGGCAGATTTGATAGTCTTGCATTCCCAAGGGTTGGATGTCATTCTTGGAATGGACTGGCTAGCCAAGAATCATGGACAAATAGACTGTGCCAATAGGTCTATCACTCTCACCAATGGAGAAGGAATTTCAGTCGAGTTCAAGCCCAAGACTTGCACCAAAGGAAGTTCTATCCTCACCAGCATGAAGGAAGTGAAACTTGAAGACATACCTGTAGTCCAAGAATATTCTGATGTTTTTTCTGACGATCTACCTGGCATGCCACCAGATAGGGACATAATGTTCTTAATTGACTTAGTCCCAGGGACAGCTCCAATATCGAAGTGACCCTATAGAATGCCAGCCAATGAGTTAGCAGAATTGAAGAAACAGATTGAAGAATTGCGAAGCAAAGGGTAAATCCGACCCAGCTCATCACCTTGGGGAGCACCAGTACTGTTCGTCAAGAAAAAGGACAATAACATGAGGATGTGTGTAGATTATAGATCACTCAACGAGGTGACGATCAAGAACAAGTATCCATTACCCAGGATAGATGATCTGTTCGATCAGCTGAAAGGAGCAAGTGTCTTCTCGAAGATTGATTTGAGATCTGGCTATCACCAACTGAAGATCATACCAGAAGATATCCCGAAGACAACTTTTACCACCAGATATGGACTGTACGAGTTTACAGTGATGTCTTTCAGTTTGACGAACGCCCCTGCTTACTTCATGAATATGATGAACAAAGTGTTCATGAAATTCTTGGATAAGTTCGTGGTTGTTTTCATCGATGACATTCTCATCTACTCGAAGGATGAAGAAGAACATGAGAAGCATCTCAGAATGATACTAGATAAGCTCAGGGAGCACCAGCTTTATGCCAAATTCAGCAAAAGTGAATTTTGGCTAAGTCAAGTGGCATTCCTTGGACATATTGTGTCAGCAGGAGGAATTGCAGTAGATCCTGCCAAGGTTGAAGCAATATCGGATTGGAAGCAACCCAGGACAGTCACCGAGGTGAGAAGTTTCCTTGGACTAGCGGGTTATTATCGCAGGTTTATTGAAAATTTCTCCAAGATTGCAAGACCCATGACCCAACTTCTGAAGAAGAAAAAGAAGTTTGAATGGACAGATGCTTGTGAGGAAAGTTTCCCAGACCTGAAGAAGAGATTAGTCTCAGCACCTGTGTTAGTCTTACCCGATATCCGTAAAGATTTTGAGATCTTCTGTGACGTATCCCGTCAAGGTCTCGGATGTGTATTGATGCAGGAAGGCAAAGTCGTGGCTTATACATCCAGACAGTTGAGGCCACATGAAGGAAATTATCCGACACATGATCTAGAGTTAGCAGCGATTGTGCATGCTTTGAAGATCTGGCGGCATTATCTCATTGGTAATCGCTGTGAGATTTTCACGGACCATAAGAGTCTGAAATACATCTTCACGTAGGCAGAATTAAACCTTCGACAGAGAAGATGGCTAGAGCTGATAAAAGATTATGATCTCGAAATTCACTACCATCCAAGCAAAGCAAATGTAGTTGCGGATGCCTTGAGCAGAAAGGCCTATTGTAATACCATAATAGTGCAGAAGGATCAGCCAGAACTACATGAAGAATTGAAGCGTCTAAACTTGGAGATTGTCAGTCAAGGTTGTGTGAATGCCTTAGAAGTACAGCCAACTCTTCAAAGTCAGATCAGAGAAAAACAACCAGAGGATGAAGACATCAAGGAGATCAAGAAGAATATGCGAAGAGGCAAGGCTCCAGGATTCGCTGAAGATGAACAAGGAACTGTATGGTTTGGGAATCACCTTTGTGTACCTGACCAGCAGGAGTTAAAACAGTCAATTCTGAAGGAGGCTCATGAATCGCCTTACTCCATTCACCCCGGAAGCACCAAGATGTACCAGGATCTGAAGTAAAAATACTAGTGGGTCAGCATGAAGCGAGAGATTGCTGAGTTCGTCGCCCGCTGTGATGTGTGCCAGCGAGTTAAGGCAGAACATCAAAGACCAGCTGGATTGTTACAGCCATTACCAATCCCAGAATGGAAGTGGGAGGAAATTGGCATGGACTTCATCACTGGACTTCCTAGGACCCAATTAGGATATGATTCTATCTGGGTGATAATTGATCGGTTGACTAAGGTAGCTCACTTCATTCCCGTCAAGACTACATACAGAAGCAGCCAGTTAGCAGAATTGTATGTGGCCAGGATTGTTTGTCTACACGGAGTACCCAAGAAGATCGTGTCCGGCATGAGGTTCCCGCTTACATCAAGATTCCGCAGAGTCCGCATGAAGCCTTAGGCACCAAACTCAATTTCAATCTGACCTATCATCCTCGCATGATGGCCAAACGAACGCACCAACCAAGTTCTTGAAGATATGCTCGAGCACGTGCCTAGACTTTGGACAAAGTTGGGACAAGAATCATCCAGATGCATTCTCGATAACAATAGCTATCAAGCCAGTTTGCAAATAGCTCCATTCGAAGCATTGTATGGCAGAAAGTGCAGAACTCCACTCCTATGGGATGAAGTAGGAGAACATCAGCTCTTTGGAACTGAGTTGATCAAAGATGCAGAAAGTAAGGTAAAAGCCATAAGAGAACACCTGAGAGTGCTCAATCCCAACAAAAGAGTTATGCTGATAACCGTCGGAGGGATTTAAACTTTGAGGTAGGAGATTTTTTATATCTCAGAGTCACTCCACTCAGAGGAGTAAGAAGATTTCGGACAAAAGGAAAACTTGCACCCAGATTTGTGGGACCATACAAGATTCTAGCCAAAAGAGGTGAAGTAGCATATCAGCTTGAGCTGCCAGAAGCCTTGTCAGCAGTGCACAATGTCTTCCATGTGTCACAGTTGAAGAAATGTCTCCGAGTGCCAGAAGACCACACCCTCCTGGAAAGCTGTGATCTCCAAGAAGACCTCACTTATGTGGAGCGACCAATCAAGATTCTGGATGTCGCAGAGCGTGTTACCAGGAGCAGGATCATCCGATCATACAAGGTACAGTGGAGTCATCACCCAGAAAGTGAAGCCCCATGGGAGAAGGAAGAAGACCTCAAGACCAACTACCCGACATGTTTGCTGACCAAGTCTGAATCTCGGGGTCGAGATTCCCTTAAGGGGGGTAGGTTTGTAACAGCCCAAGTTTCAAATTTCAGTAAAAATTAAAATTTATTTATTGTTATGGAATTTTCTGAAATTTTTAAAAGCTTTTATAATTATTTTAAAGTCAAAACAAATTTATTTGCAAAATTAAAAAGCCAACATAAAGTTGGAAATAAATTTATTAAGTCCAAATTCAAATCGGACGGCTACCAAGCAGCCACGCGTCTCCCTCTCTTCCTCTCCTCCGCGCGTTGATCAAGATCCAACACCGCCGCGCCGCTTCTCAACGTCGCCACGCAAGATCTCGGCCGCCGGATCATCACCCAACGGCCCATGACCTTCGTCTCTGCACTCGTCTTGTCCACGCGAGATTCTCGCGCCGCCGCCATTGAAGCCCACGCCCGAGCTCCGCAAACGGCCTTCTCCAACCACCCCGCACTCCCCGCGTCGGGCGCACGAGGCCGCGCCGGTTTCCGCCACCTCCTCCACGCCGTTTCCCCTATTTTCTCCGCTCGTGCGCCACAACCTCCCGCAACCGCCGCCGACGCCCACGCCGCCCGCCGCCTCGGCCCCCTTGCCCTATAAAAGGGAGCCCCGCGAGCCCCTTCTCCTCCTCAGTTCATTTCCCCATTTCACTCCTCCTCTCTCGCCCTAGCGCCGCAGGATTTCACTGTTGAAGCTCGCCGCCCAAAGGAACTCTTGCCGCCGATTGCGCCGCTGCCGACGACGCTCCTTCCCCGTCGTCACCACCGTCGGCATCGCCTCATCATCGTGAAGCTGGTGTGCCCACTCTCGTCGACGGAGGATCACCGGAGCACCGTTCCACCGTCAAGCCATACCACGCCGCCGCCTTCGTCCTCGCCGCCGGCCACCGCCTCACCTTTTCCCGTCGCTGTGGTGAGCATCATGATCGCCGCCCTCTCCTCTCTCCTCTGGTGCACTTGCCGGACACCGCCGCGCAGCACAGCGCCGGCGAGCATCGGTCCCCGCGCTGGCGCCATCCTCGCCGACGTGGCATTGCCACCTAGGCGCCATCTCACCCCCTGCTTGCGTGGCGCACGCGTGGTGTCCCAGTCATCGCCACGTGAGCACCCACGTGGGCGGTCCACCGCGCCGGTTTTCCCTTGGCTCGGTGGAACTCGTTCACCGTGAGCCGTGTCTATGACACGTGGGGCCCATACGTCAGAATTTTGTTTTTAATTCTTTAATTCTGAAATCCTATTGATGACATCATCATTGCGCAATAAATATAATTTCCTTTAGAAAAATAAATCAGGAAAATCTAATAAACTCTGAAATTAGGTTTTAAATACTTTTAAATTTCAAAAATTCATAACTTTTGCATCTGAACTCCAAATTGGGTGATTCAAGTTGCAAAATTTGTATAAAATTATAATCTAGCTAACTCAACCAAAATATTTCAATTTGGAGTTAATTTGGGCTGAGTTCTTGAATTTATTTGAATTTGAATTTGTCGTATTTTCGCGTTTAGACTTCGACGAGTCCGGAGAGTTCGACCAATATGAAGACCTAGAATTCCAAGACATCAACGAAGGCAAGTTACACCATTGACCATATTGCCCCCAGTATTTTAAGCTATTTTTAGCTTTTAAATTATTTAATGCATGCATATGTTTGTATAAATATTTTAATGTCATGTTTTATATATAGTTACTCCCATGTTTTATTGTATGGCCAATTTGAATATTGTACTTTACTACCTTGACACCATAGACAAAATATTATCAAAACTAGACATATGCTTAGCCAGGCTTAGTTCACACTTAAAGAATTTGGGAGGGTTTAACCAAATTTCTTACAAATTTGTTTCAAACTTGACATTGTGGTATTGTTTTACCACATGGATTTATAAAGAGAGTTTTATTCTAAATAAAATTAAAAATGGGTTTGGACTTGGGTGAAATGGTCGGAATGGTGGGTGCAGGTTTATGCACGGGATTGATCTGGTTAATATTAAGGCCCACGGATAGTAGGAATGATGCCCGTGTCAATTGAGGACCGGTCTTTGAGCCGCTTAATGCTATGCCTTGCCGTACCACCACACGTCCTGTATGGGCAGGATTTGGCTAAATAATTTGTAATGCTTTAGTGTATTTATGTCATGTTGATATGTGGGTGTCGGTTAGACTTTTATTCCCACTTGGCGCAAGAAGGGGCTTCCGGAGGATGGTTAGTCCAAAGGGGGCGAAACCTTAGCGGGCATGAGTACACTAGGACAGAACATTGTAAAGGCCTCATGATAATTGCTCAGTCACACGCCTACGGAAGCGTGTAGTGGCCGACATAATGAGCATGTCATCTCGTGTGGGTAAAGTTGTACCAACTCTGCAGAGTAGAAACTATTTGAATAGCCGCGTCCGCGATCATGGACATGCTAGCAGGGCCACTTAAAGTTAGAATTGTTTTTGGTTTTTAAATGCTTTATTAAATGTTGAGGATGGTTAATCCTTATGAAAAGTTGGGCAGGAAGCCAAGTGTTAGGAGGGGATCCTTCACTTAATCATTGGAGGTTATCCATATTACAACATCATCATTTTAAAATATGAATTTTAGTCATAGTATAAAATTGCCTTAGAAATTATTATGGATATTTAAACTGAAAATGTTGCTTTACGCAAAACAACCCCTGCCATACTCATTTGTTACCTTATGCATGTATTTCCATTCAATATTGGGTGTAGCGTGCGAGCACGGTAGTTGTGCTCACTCTTGCTGAATAAATCTTATTCAGGAGAAAACTTCTTCTCCGACGGTGAGGATCAGGACGAGTAGGCCTTCGACCCAGACGATATTGCCTGTGGCGCATCGTGTGGCTCACCTCTATTATTATGTTTCCGCTATGTTATTCATTTGACATTTGATATTGTTGTTCAGACTCATTTGTATTAAAACAATTATTTACTTAATGTTATTTACGTTTTCGTGATATGATTGTGATATCCATTTTGTAAGACTGTGTACACTGGAAATCCTGGACCGGTGTATGAACACAGAGAATTCGGGATCCTTCACTCCCGGGTTCGACAATAGTGTGCATCTACCGGCTCACATACCTCCACGAGATGAGGAGGTCGCTGCACGAGTCACCCAGGATGCTCAACAACGGCGAGACCGTGTGGTAGCACAAGCCATACGGCCACCTCCGCCTGGGAGAGGAGGTGGGGGAGGCGCCCAAGGACCCAGGAGGGGCCGAGGGTCTGGTGGTCGAGTTGGGTGACCGTCTCACTTCGATGACAACGACTTGTACCACTACGATGATGGATACCATCGCCGACACTGCCACAGCAATGAACAACCTCATGAAGAGAAATTTGGTAAGCTTAAATTTACTATGCCAACATTTTCAAGTACACATGATCCCGAAAATTACCTCACTTGGGAGCTCAAGGTGGACAAGGTGTTCTGTATGCACAATTACTCCGAAGAAAAGAAAATACACATGACTGCACTTGAATGTGACAAATATGCAATCATATAGTGGGAACAAGTTCAAAATTAAAGGAGAGAGTACGACGAACCTCCCATCACTACATGGGAAGAGATGAAGTATCACATGAGAGCGAGGTTTGTTCCTAAACATTACAAACGTGATTTATTTAATAAATTACAACAAATGAAGCAAGGAACTCTCATGGTGGAGGACTATTATAAAGAGATGGAGATGACCATGATTCGAGCTAATATATTTGAGCAAGAAGAACAAATAATAGCCCGCTTCCTTGCTCGTTTGCACCCTCCCATCAAACGCATCATCGAATTTCAGCCCTACAACAACATGGTGGAGTTGGTGCATCAAGCAACTAAGGCTGAAAGGCAAGTGCAACAAGATATGAGAGCGACAAGAACATCATCATACACACCCCGTTCAGCACCTACAGGAGGTAAACCCACATCTCTTTTCAATTCTTTTAAAACTAATCAATCTAGTAGAGGTTTTGCTCCTAGTACTAGTGCTGCACTAGGCGAAAAAAATACAACAACACCCATTGCCAAGAAGAGTCCAGCACCTTCTACCTCGTCTTCAGTGGGTTCTACAGCAAAAAGTAGTGCCATCCAATGCTTCAAATGCTTTGAACGAGGTTATATGCAAAAGGATTGTCTAAATAACAAGGTTATATTGCTTTTGAAGAATGGAGAGTATGACTGACTCTACTAGCGAGGAGGAAGGTGAGGCCCTTACTGATTTTGGAAGATTTGGAGATGTACATGAGGGAGGACAAGGGGAGGAGGTGCATGAAGATGGTTTTTGTGACTCCGAGACTAGTTCTATCCTTGTGTGTACACCGACGGTGTTGAGTGTGCAAGCAAAACCCAACGACCCCGTATCAGGTCCCTAGTTCCAAAGCTAAGGACATCCATTGTGCTAGCACCATGAGGTGGTGGTTTGAGAAAAAAAGGGTTCCATCTAGCCCATGTTCTCAAGCTACCACACTTCCCCTCGCATGGGCGTTACATTGAGTGCGCGACTACATTTGCATTCCAGCTCTTGAAATTTTCTATTTTACCCCTCTAATTATATTTTTATTCATTGATTTGCACTGTGAACCCTAGAAGCATAAAATATTACAAATACCACCCCTAGCCCATCTGTCATCCACACTTCACCCCTTGTTTTCTCCCCACCCCCTCTCCCCCCATAAACAACCCTTTCCGAACGATGATGACATCGCGCTGCGATTCGCTGTCGTCGTCGCTGCTCCCTGGATGGATCTGGTCAAATCTGGTTGCATCTAACCAGATCTTGTCATCAACTCCATTCTCAAGCTCGACCTCACAATTCTCATTGCTGGTCTCGAACTCTCGATGTCGCCACCCTCAGTCGCCCCAGCCTCTCTACCCTCACTTGACCCTGGAGACACTGCCCTTATCACTGTCATCTTTGTTGGATTTTTATGTGGCTTTCAACATTTATTTTGGTTGTTACCTGTTTTAACTTAATGTGGAATATTGAAATATGTGATAGGGAATTATTTGATGTAGAATCTAACTCGAGGATTTTAATACTCGAGGTGCTGAGGACGACTGTGCTGGAAAAGGTAGACATGTTTATTGAGATCGAGTCTACTGGAATTTAATATGCATGCGTGTGATTAATCCGGATACAAAGACAGGCGGAATAGCCGGGTTTGTTTTGCGTGATCACTCGCAGTCGTTGACCCACATGATCGATTGGAATTGATCTCGTAAACAACTCGATCATGGCACATGACTCACACATGTGTGCTAGGGACTAATATATATTTTAGACTCATTAAACCGCCTGTCTCGATCGTGGTTGGTGACATGGTTCAGAGTCTCACGGCAAAATGGAATGTGGATTAATTATAACACCTGGAAGTGGAGTCTATATATAGGTCCCTACCCTCTAGCCTCAAAATGGAATTGTGAGCGGCACCACGGAAAAGACAGAGGAATAGAGGGTAGACCGAATAGACACCATAAAATCAATCTAGGGTTTGCCTCAAAACCCAACATTGGTATCAGAGCCGGATACGTCGTCGGCGCGCACGGCAAACATTTGCGCCGAAAGCAAAGGCTGGAAGCAAAGAAACTCTCTCTGGCGTCCCATCACATCAATACGCGTCCAAATCCAAGTTTCTTCTGCTGCGCACGTCGTCGCCGCACGTCCGTGGCCAATCCCCACGCTGCGTATTTCCTGGATTTGCGCGTCAAAACTCAGCGATCCGCACGTCCGTGGATCTCTTCATTGCGTGCCTCCGTCGGTCATTAATTGAAGTGACGATTCCGTGGTGATTCATTCTTCTGCCGTGAACATCCTGAAGCCAAAAAGGAGGTGCAATTTCTCCCGTGAGCATCCTGGTGCAAAAAGCAAATAGGCAAGCCATCATATCATCTTTTGATTATTCAATTCCAAGTTGATTATTCAATTTAAGGGTGACAGGAAGACAACACGTTGATTATTCTATTCAAAAGTTTGTGCATTAAGAAGACAGATTTTATTTCTTTCACCGCTCGAACTTCGTTATCCAAGCTATAGATCAAGGTATCTCACAATGGCAACCAACAGTGTATTTTCGAATCGCTTAGATCTTGTAAATTGATGGCTCAAATTTTACGGTTTGAAAAGAAAATCACGCTTTTGCTTTCACTGAAAACATTGATTATGTAATAGACAAAACGAACCTAAGAGCCAGGAAAAAATGCCACCGTTGAGGAAAAGGAAAGTTATGCGTAAGAATATGAAAATTGGACTAGGGATAATAAAAGAGCTCGATTTTTATGTTGGGATCAATGACTGATTCTTTAGTCCGAGTATGAAGGTGAACGGAATGCGCGAAAGATAATGCGTAACTGGAACAAGATTTTGGTGAGGTATCTCTTATTAAAGTGCTTAATCTTGTTAATCGCTTTCTCTCCACCAAGATGTATGATGGTACTTCAATTAATGAGCATCTCAATAAACTCAGACTTTAGCAGAGGAATTAAAAATGCCGCTATCCTTTTTCTCAAGAAGTGCAGTCATGGTTGTTCTAAACTCTTTGCCAAATTCATGGGAACAATTTAAGATATCTTCTGTCATTCGAAAGGATACTCAATATGCGCACTGAGGCATCATTTGCTTATGGAAGAAGATAGAAAACTCTCTCGTGGAAAAGAAAGAAACACTCATAATTCGAGTTACACCTTGAGAGGAAAAGGTACTAATAAAAGGAATTGGCAAAAGAGGAAGCCTAATGGTGATTTGAGAGAAAAGCTTAACAAGAAACGCGATCGGATGATCGTGGAAATTATAACTCAGTTCGAGGAATGATAAGTACAAGAATTTCAAGTGTCACAACCGTGGTCAGATGGGCATTTCAGAGTGATTGCAGGAAAAGAAGAAGCGTAATGAGCAAAAGAATCAAAACAAGGAACCGCTTGAGCGTAAAGGCGATTCATCGCCTAACGGTATGTCTAATATTTTTGTATGCACTGAATCTTTATTTACTACTACTTTTCCAAATAGTTGGGTTATTGATTCTGGTGCTACATCTCATATTACTAAAGATAATAGAGCTTTTACTTCTATGCGAACAATTCCAAGGGGAAATAGATATATCTTTTGGGCATCGATGCCAAACCGATGTACTTGGAATTGGAAATTATGTCCCGAACTCCCAATAGAGGAAAATTATTATTACAGGACACTTTATATTCACCTAGCATGAGAAGGAATTTAATCGCTGTTGCTCAGTTAGAATCTGTTGGTTATGATATACTGTTTGGAAAAGGAAAAGTTAAATTATTGCTCAATGGGAAATTAGTGCATACTGGAACTCGTCATGAAGGTCTTTATTTTCTTGATGAGCTATCAAATGATGACAATATTGATTGTTTAGTTGGTGAAAATGACTCCATAGTGAGGAATACTAATGATAGGAACACATGCTCAAAATCTTATTTATGGCATTTACGACTTGGTCACATATCTAAAAACAGAATTAAGAGGCTTATTAATTCTGGAATTCTGCACTTTAAGTGGGAGGATTTTGGTATTTGTGAGGCATGTATAATGGGTAAAATGACTCGTGCGCCTTTTCCAAAGGCGGAAAGATCAAATGAGCCTCTTGCCATTATTCATTCTGATATTTGTGGTGAGATGTCTACTCCCACTAGAGGACAAAAGATTTATTTTATCACATTCATTGATGATTATTCAAGATTTGGTTATGTGTATCTTCTTAAATATAAGTCGGAAGGTTTTGATGTATTCAAGACATTTAAAACTGAAGTGGAAAATCAATTGAATAGAAAGATCAAAGTTTTAAGAACTGATCGTGGAGGAGAATACATTTCAGGAATATTAAATGATTTTTGTAAAGAGCATGGAATTATTCATCATTATACCATACCTTACACTCCGCAACAAAATGGTGTGGCTGAGCGGAGGAATAGAACTCTTATGGATATGGTTAGATCTATGATGGCTTATTCTGATCTTCCTTTATCTTTTTGGGGTGAAGTTTTGCATACTGCTGTTTATTTATTGAATCATTCGCCATCTAAAGTCAGAATAATACTCCTTATGAGTTGTGGACTGAAGAAAACCCTCTCTTCGTCACTTAGCTGTTTGGGGTTGTAATGCACAAATTAGAGTGCCAAATCAAAATCATACAAAATTGCAACCTAAAAGCATGCCAGGAATTTTTATTGGTTATTCTTTGGAATCAAAAGGGTACAGGTTTTATGATCAGGAAAGGGATAAACTGGTGGAAAGCAGGGATGCAATATTTTTAGATCAAAACACACCTCGTCGTGCTAAGCGCGCGAGGGTGGAATTATTGACAACTCCACCAGAAACACAAATGGATACATCTGGTATTGATTCTTACACCAAGGAGGTTCACTGAATGAATTACAAATCAAACTCCCAACACTAACATGCTTAGGAGAAGTGGGAGGAATTTAAGTACACCCCAATATCTAGATGATTATTACTTGTTCTTGTGGGAAGTTCACTCTAAAATTTCAGATTTAGAGGAAGAGCCAAAGACTTATAAAGAAGCAATAAACTGTTCTCAATCAAAACTATGGGTAGAAGCAATGCGGGAAGAATTAAACTCGATGAAAAGGAATAAAGTTTGGGAACTTGTTGATCTACCAAACAACCGTAAACCCATAGGTTGTAAATGGATTTTTAAAAGGAAATTGAATGCAGCAGGTTTAGTGGAAAAATATAAGGCTAGACTTGTTGCTAAAGGCTTTACACAAAGGGAAGGTATTGACTTTGTGGAAACTTTTTCTCCTGTTGCAAAGTTTACCTCAATTCGTATTATTAGTGCTTTGACGGCTTATTATGATCTTGACCTCCACCAAATGGATGTGAAAACTTTTCTTAATGGTCTTTTGGAGGAAGAAATATATATGATACAATGGAAGGTTTTGGAGAAAAGGAAATGAAAATAAGGTTTGCAAGTTAAATAGATCAATTTATGGTCTTAAACAAGCTTCACGTCAATGGTATATTCTTTTTGATAATGCTATCACGTCATATGGTTTTTCAATGACGGAAGGTGATCATTGCATATATACAAAAGTTATGGGTAATTGTTTTGTCTTACTGTCTTTATATGTTGATGATATCCTCATTGCTTCTAATGATAAAAATACATTGATGGAAGTGAAAGCTTGGTTGTCTTCTAAATTTGATATGAAAGATATGGGAGAAGCTTCCTATGTTTTGGGAGTTGAAATACATAGAGATCGTAATAGAAGGATTCTTGGGTTGTCCCAGAAGGCATACCTTAGAAGTGTTTTAAAACGATTTTCTATGGAAAACAGCAAACCTGTTAATGTACCTATTGTAAAGGGAACTAACTCAGTGAGGAATTATGTCCAAAGACTCCTGAGGAAAAAGCTAGAATGAATGGTATTCCTTATTCTTCAGCTTTAGGATGTCTTATGTATGCTATGTTATTTACACGACCTGACCTCAGCCATGCTATTGGAATTCTCAGTAGATATCAAAAGAATCCTGGGGAGGAGCACTGGAAACAAATTAAATATGTACTGCGTTATGTCAAAAGAACTATGGATTATTCGTTATGTTTTAATGGTCATAATCTTCAGCTGCAGGGTTATACTGATGCTGATTGGCAAGGGGATCCGGATGACCGAAAATCAACTTCTGGTTATCTATTTACTTTGGCAGGAGGTGCTATTTCTTGGTGCAGCAGGAAACAGGATTCAGTTGCTCTTTCCTCTATGGAAGCTGAATACATTGCTGCATCCAAGCAAAGAAAGGAAGGTGTATGGCTGAGGGAATTTCTTGCATCACTTAAGGTCGTGGGAAGTGCATCACAACCTATCACTATTTTCTGTGATAATCAGGCAGCGATCAAGGTCTCAAAGGATCCCAAATTTCATAGTAAAAGTAAACACATTGAAGGAAGATATCATTATATTCGTGATGTAATAAATAGACTTAAATCTATTCGTTTGGTTTATTTGCCTAGCATTGATATGGTTGCAGATCCACTGACTAAGCCAGTTAGTCAGGAATTATTTTCTAAGCATGTTAAAGACATGGGACTTCAGTTTATTGATTGAAATGTTTTCAGCCAAGTGGGAGATGTTGGATTTTTATGTGGCTTTCAACATTTATTTTGGTTGTTACCTGTTTTAACTTAATGTGGAATATTGAAATATGTGATAGGGAATTATTTGATGCGGAATCTAACTCGAGGATTTTAATACTCGAGGTGCTGAGGACGACTGTGCTGGAAAAGGTAGACATGTTTATTGAGATCGAGTCTACTGGAATTTAATATGCATGCGTGTGATTAATCCGATACAAGACAGTATGGAATAGCCGGGTTTGTTTTGCAGATCACTCGCAGTCGTTGACCCACATGATCAGATTGGAATTGATCTCGTAAACAATCTGATCATGGCACATGACTCACACATGTGTGCTAGGGACTAATATATATTTTAGACTCATTAAACTGGTCTGTCTGATCGTGGTTGGTGACATGGTTCAGGAGTCTCACGGTGTACCGGAAACAGGTGGATTAATTATAACACCTGGAAGTGGAGTCTATATATAGGTCCCTACCCTCTAGCCTCAAAATGGAATTGTGAGCGGCACCACGGAAAAGACAGAGGAATAGAGGGTAGACCGAATAGACACCATAAAATCAATCTAGGGTTTGCCTCAAAACCCAACAATCTTCTGGCCCTAAAACCACTGCATGCGTCGTCCTCTTCACCATTCTCTGGGGATATTCGCCAGCATTGGGATCCGGTCATATCTTCGGATTTGGTGTCCCCATCGTCCTACCCGTCGTCGCAGGAGATCGATTTATCGCTGACGTTGTCTCCTCAAGCGCGACCACCACACTCGAGGTGTGGTGTCTTTTCCCTTCGCTCTTCACCTGGATCATCTCCCCCCACTCCCAACCACCGTACTTCTGTAGGTTCCCTCTCTCACTCTTCTCTACCATATGCCTCGGCTCGGATGTGGACATGCGAGACCACCAGATACGATGGAGCAACATCAAACATGGATGCCCTAACACAGATAATCTGCATGCATGTGCATGATGGGAGCGTGCCCACGCCACGTGCATCAAATATTTAGGAACGTAAAGATAACAAAAGACCGGATATTCCTGGGCCGACGCAAGCAACTAATAGTTTTTTTTATCGGATGTCTGTAAGGCCAGTCTCAATGGAGAGTTTCATGGCGTTGTTTCCAAGACTGCCATGTCATATGAAATGAAATAAAACTTGAATGAAATACCCACTCTCAATGGAGAGTTTCATTCTATAGTTTCATAGGCATTTAATTTCATGACTCAGAGGGAGTTGGTATTCGTGCCAAGAGAGTTTCATCTAGATGAAACCCATTTCTCCTCTCTCTTCTTAAATACACTGTCATGTCATCTAAAATGCCTATGTGGCAACACATTTAATGAGAATGAAACTCTAATGAAACTCCCACTAAGACTGGCCTAATGAATACTAGTAGTTTTTCTTAAAGATAAGAAAAGACCGGGTATTCTTGGGTCATCATGAGGACCCCACCATTTGCCAAGTGGGACAAAAGTCCTGGGCGATGTAGCAAAAAAATTGCAGTAGACATAAGATCAATGGCTGCGGTAGACATATGACCAAAGTGCAGTACACAGAGACCAAAATTGTAGTAAACACATGACCAACGACTGCATATTTGTTGTGCTTCTACTGCACTATCCAATAGTGACTAGTGTTGTAACACCCCAACCCAACATGAGCCTGGAATGCTACTAAAATAACAAGGTAACAATTTAAAACTAAGGCATTTCACTAAATTTCGGCAGAATCTCCTTTGTACAGTTAAACATGCAAGAGATTCTAACAAATTTAATAACCTATTCAAATATTTTAAACATCCAACTTAATTCATAATCGTAAATTTTTTTTCCAAGATACGCTAATCAACTCTATTACAAGCAGCAGATGCATAAAGACATAACCAATAATAATCACCTTGACAGTTTGCTCAATTATTAATTCATAGTCCAAAATTAATCATTCATGTGTGACTCGTCGTGATGTGCAACAGATCTTATTACTAGCCCTTCCCATGCATGACGTCCGCATAAGTGGTACCTAAAAAAATATAAACAAACATCAAAGTACAATCAATATGGTAATTCGATATACAACTTTGTCACAATCATTCCATCACACTTCTTCATATCAATTCAGTTCATATGCTCATGCAATGCAAATGCCACAAATGCACCTTTTTCTTTTCTCGTTGCATTTACCGGTAATGCGAAATATGCATCCGTCGATGCATACCCATGCCTGTGCCTTCTAGCACAGGGACCATAAGCTCACACTCCACGAGTGTGGGGATCTCAAGCCCTTCTAAAACAAGACAGGGACCTCAAAATCAATTCTTGGCCACCACGTGGCCAAGTCTCAAGGATAACAACATGATGCATATGAGTCTATTCAATTACTCAACATAAGAATGTAACAACCAGCAGCGACATTCATGAGTAAAGAACATAATCATAACACAAGTATTCATGAGCATTCACTTCAATATTTCTACCGACTAGTTGCACTTGCCTCAACCGCGAGACGGACGACGACGATGAGAAGACTTTAACCCCAGTGCTCACCACCACCTCGCAACCGTAAAGTATACTAAATATACCATTCAAAAGTGCACAACATAGCGATGAAATAAAATAAAATCAATCGCTCCTAATCGCAACCCGAAACTTTAATCGTTACACTCACAAATCCCAATCTGTCCAAACAGACAGCTATCAAAGGAAAATCCATAACTTTGGAGTCAAAACTCCAAAAGTCATGAATCCAAATTTCCTGGAATCTACACAAGTATAGCTACAACTTCTCCGGTGACCAAAAGATCAAATTATCCCATTTAAGCCTTTGTTTTTAACCCCGAAGACCGTTCTGCCGTCTTCGGTACTACTGACTTGGGAATTTTGTAACTTTTATTTGGTACCTCTAAACCTATTGTTCTAAGACTCTCTGGAAACTAAAAAAACTAGCTTCCTCAATAAATTTATCACAATTATCTCCTCTGTGCAACAAAGGTTGCTAACAGCCCAATCTTTCTCTACTGTCCACGACAGAAGGACAGACTGCAACATTAACTTCTAAAATTCATATCTTTCGTTCTAAATGTACAAAAAATATGAACTTGGACTCCCTAGATTCATCATGAAGTTATCTCAACAACTCGTGGAGATCAACTGACCAGATTTATCCATCTCCAGACCCTAAATCATAGAACTAAGCTCGCTGTCCGAAACCAGAGACTGAACGGGCACCTAGACTTGTAAAAATCATAACTAATTTATTATCTAACAAAAATTACGAATTAATACTTTCCTGAAAGCCAACTCAATTCCCCACATAACTCTAGGAGATCCTAAAAGTTGAATCCGCACGCAACTAACTCAATCTTACGAATTAATAGAACTACAGAAACACCGATCTACCCAGCAAATTTCTAATCTGACTATCGGGGACAATTCGCATATGAATGTTTTACGAAAACTAATGGGGAATGCAAAATTACCTATGAAATCACTGATGTACTTCGTTGAATTCCTCATGAAGACTGCCTTCTTCTACCTCTTCTTCTTCCTCTCTTCCTTCCCCATCCTTCTCCTTCCCAATGGCTAGCAGTAGGGAGGATGGCGCCAGGGAGAGGAGGAGCAGCAGGAGGTTGAGGTACTGTAGCATGACTGCTACTGTAGCATGGTGGCTACTATAGCATAGAGTGGCTAGGGTTTGGTTGCCCCCTCCCTTGCCTTCTAATGGGCTGCCAGCCCACTCATAGGCCTTGGGCCACTATGGCCGGCTCCTCTCCTCTCGAATATGAGTTGGCGGCCCATTTCTCTCCTAAAATTCTGAATTTTCTATCTTATTTCCCTTTATTCCCCTCAATTTTTATTGCACCCTCAAAAAGACAGTCGGGGTATTGCAAGTGCATCCTCATTGTGTTTCTACTGTACTATCCAACTGCTATTACCGTAGATAAAGGTGCAGAGTGAAGGAGGGGTGGGAGTCGAGGTGACCGAAGGGTGGCACGCGGATCGAAGAGAGGGAGGCGAGATTGCTGGAGAGAGGGAGGTGCACAGCGGAAGGGCAGTGCACAGCACGGCGAAAGGTCAAACCTATGTCGCCATACTCCCCTCATTGTCAACAAGCTACCAGTGAAAGTTATTCTCAAATTGGAGTTATCAATCATAAGTTATGATTATAGGGAGAAAGGAAAGACACTAGTGCTAAAGCGTGATCTAACTAGCGAGTAAAGATATTAAATATTCTATGGCTACCTACTCAAATTTGTTTGTCATTGTTGGTTTTTAACCTTTTTTGTTTTAAGCTTTTAGTTGATAGTGGTGTAATGGTTGTGTGCATCCCTAGTTGGTGGAGAGGCCGAGAGTTGTACTTCCATTATCTAAAAAACTATACAATCAATTGAGTGCACTTCGTGAGCGCACATGCATGCATGATGTTCCCGGTTCGATTGCTATCAGATTCAACCCGTTTTTTCTGCACAAGAATGCGTGCCAGATCCAGGTGGCACGCACAGAAGGGGAGTTAGTGAGCGTAGGCGAGGGAGGGTGTAACATCCCCATTTTCAACTTGTGTTTTAAATGTAAGAAAATGAGTAGAAATTAAAACTTTTTCTTACATCATGTGTTTCCTGTGTGTATTAAACAATTATTGCACCAGGGTATGGAAATACAAAGTCACAAGTCTGTTGATCATCTCCTGGGAAATATTTTTCCTAAGTTCTTGGGTTGATATGTGACCCTCCAAAAATTTCACAATTTTCAGTAAATTGTTTGAAGAGTTTTATGGGTCATCAAACTTGCTTGACTTGTAGTCAAGCCCTAGCTCAAAGCATTGTATAATTTCGGAGAAAAATGCTCAAAGACAAAACCTCTAAAAATTTTATACAAGGTCCAACTCAAGGTTAGCAAGCTAACGTCAAAACTTCATAGAATTTGGAGCTAGTTTGCTAGCTCTAAAGTCCCTTCAAGATCCCAGCTCAAAATTAAACCCTAAGCCCGGTCCGAGTCGACTTGGACTCGCACCTCAGTCTTGGTCACACCGAGCCGCTTAGCCGTGTCGGGCCTGGCCAGATGGGCAGTGGTCCGGGCCGTTGGATTTTAAATCCAACGCCAAAGACCTCCTCGGGTCTTTGTAAAGGACCTCCCACCCGCACGACCTCCACAAGTTCTTTTACAAAGACAACCTCGAGGGCCTCCCAGACCTCCTTTGCACCTTTTGCAACG
Source organism: Ampelocalamus luodianensis (assembly GCA_036346255.1). Lineage (NCBI taxonomy): Eukaryota > Viridiplantae > Streptophyta > Magnoliopsida > Poales > Poaceae > Ampelocalamus > Ampelocalamus luodianensis. Next base: position 51,802,611 of record CM070620.1, on the reverse strand, counting down.
ACCACCGGGCGACCTCTCGGCCTCCACGACCACCCCTAGCGCTGGGTGATCGTGGGCCATCTCTTTGAGATCTGTGGCTCGACCTTCCCTAAGTGTTAGGACCTCTAATACTTGGCTCAAGATCCGAGCCCTTGATTTCAATCTATCACCACGACCTCCCTAGTGGGAGCTCAGGCTGATTTTAGCCGTTGGGCTCTTTTGACCTGGTCCTCTCACCGTCGGGTGGGCCTGGCATTATCAATTTTTTGCGTGGCAAGAGGGAGCAGTGCCTTGTCAACTCTAGGTCGACAACGGCTATGTGTCGCCAACATTAAATGTCCGCACCCCTTTGCTCAAAAGTCTCTCGACAACCTACTCCCATCACCTCATGTGTACTATAGCTCAGTTGCACCTACCGACTTTGCCATCCTTCCCGCCGGCTATATTTGAAGCTCAAGCTTCCTCTCTTAGTTCTTTTAGTCACTCTCTTGCACCCCTAGTTCTTTCTCTCGCTCTTGTGCTCGAACACCGAAAGCCATTGCCACCATTGTGGACATTGGAGCTCTCCGCGACCTCCGAGCTTCAAGTGGTTCAACATTGCAATAGTGGCGATCATCTTGTTCCCTTGGTCACCTCGAGCCTCCCTAACTTGCTTTGTTCGACCTTCACAGAGGTTGACAAGGTGGGAGCTTGTTGCTCGTGGTCGGAGCTTCGTCTTCTTCATCTCCGCGACCTCCACCGCCACCGAGCTACCGCGACCACTCCCGCTTCTCCTTCAATCCCGGTGAGTACTTGGCCCAAAACCCGATCCCATTAGACCTCTTCGGTTTCGCTTTTGGCCGCATTTGGTCTCCGGCGATTATCTCGCCAGCCGCGGTTGGTGGTGCTTTGGTGTAGCTTTGGCACCCTTAGGTTCTCCGTCCTATTTGGAGCTCATCCGTGTTTTGGTTTCCGCCGTGGAGATCCACGTCGCCGCGTAAGTAAGTCAGGCACGCCGGGTTTTGTCGGCTCAAAACCTCCCATTTTTGTCATCTTCTTAGGACCACTTTAATGCTCAAATCATTGCTCATCATTGGTGCATTAATTGTGTCCTAATTTGTGCCGTGGAGTCACCGACGCGGGTCGGGCCTTAGTATTAAAGTCCCAAGTCATTAAGTGTCCCTTTAGTTTCATTTATTGTCAATCATCCGGAGCATTTAATTTGTCTTAACCGCCACCTTTTGTCGTTGTCCGAGGTCCCGCGCCATTAAATCCACTCTTGGACCTCCTCGGGCTAATCTTAGCCGCTCACGACCTCTCCAAGTTTAGATCCGGGCCTTAGGATCTTTTCCAAAAATCCTAAGTCTCTAGACCTCCCTTGGTGGTGATCCTAGCCGATAGGACCACCCTCGTAAATCTTAGCCGATAAGACCACCTTGTGTTTCCGAAAAGACCTTCCCGAGGTCCTCTTTGCAAAACACCTCCGATGGTCTTTTGTAGAAAAGCCACCCCAACTGCATCTTGACCGTTAGATCTCCTTGTTTGAGTCTCTAGCTGCCAGACCTCCCCTAATCGTATCCCCGGCCGTTAAAGACCTCCGTAGGCTAGATCTCACCGATAGGATCACCCTCCACCTTGGGGTCCTCTTTGCAAAAGACCTCCTTGAGGTCCTCAGGCGAAAAGACCACCTCGGGTCCTTATCAAGAAACCGCAGACCTTCCTCGCTTCATCATAGCCGTCTAGGACCTCCTCGCCGACTCGAACCGTTAGATTTAGATCTAACGGGCAGACTCGCTACCTATTTGCAACTCTACCGCTTTGGTCTCTCTTTATCGCTCGCCTTTAGATCTACGGCTCGGATCCGAGAACATTCGGACTTCTCCGATGCAATCTTGATCTAGGCCGCCCATCTTAAGATCCAAGGCCCGCACTCGTTGAGGCGCCGGATGGCCCAACATCCCATCTCACATGGGCCATTGGATCTAAATCCATCGGTGGAGTCCTTGGTAGTTAAGACCTCCTCAGAGATCTTAGCCGCCAAAGACCTCCTCCTTCCGATCTCACCGCCTGCACCTCCTTCCGTAGATTTAACCCTAGGACCTCCTAAGGAGGCCAGACCGCCGATTTTGATCTAACGATCCCGACCACCTTTAGGCGCGAGGACCTCCTCCGTGTGCGCTGTCGTGCACCGGTCATAGCCGTTGGACTTAAGATCTACGACTTAGACCTCCTCGCTAGATCTTGCCGCCTAGGACCTCCTCGTTAGATCCGCACCGCCAAGTCTAAATCTAACGGCTAAGACCCGCCCTAGGTGCGGCAAGGTCTTTGCGCCTGTGTGCTCGTCGCGGGTTTTGGAGATTCGAGATCGCGAGCCGTGCGATCTTTGATCAACGGCCCACGACCTCCCCAGTCTTTATTGGTTTTCCAGATTTAGTTCCGAGAGCTTTTATTTGCACATATTAATTGTTTTAAACTTCAAAATTGCATATCTTTTTCTCTGTAGCTCCAAATTCAACAAACTAAAGTTCTATAAATGCATCTGTTAAAGTACTTTAGCTTAGTATAGGTTTTGCAGTAGTCTTTAATACTGAAATTAATCATGTCTTAGATTCATAACTTAGAAAAATCATAACTAAATCATTTTAACTCCAAATGACCTGAAATTTTATATGGGTTACCACTATACCAGTAGGTAGCTACCATAAAAATTTCAGCTTCAAAATCTTTCTAGGAAATGTTTTTGCTACAGTGCTAATTATGGCGTAAAATAGGTTTTAGAGAATATCTTTGCACCACAAATCCAAATTAGGTTTTTCCAGTTCCTATGCCTAGGTATATTCCTATTTTGCCTTGTGTATAAATTTCGTCGCAATTGGATAATTTTTGCTTGCTCTTTTGTTTAAGTGTTGCTCGTCTTATTGGTTGTTTTCGCTCTTTCGCTTAGGATTCGATATTTTATGTAACCCCGAGAACGACCCTCCGCAACAAATTGAGCAACGACAAGCAGTGCAAGCAGCTTGATCATTTCCCATTGATCCCATTACTTTCAAAGTCTAATATTTTGTTTAACTTCTATGTATGCATTGCTACTTTGTTGTTAAATTGATTAGTTAGACCTCTAGTTGCATAATCTGTAGGTAAATGGTTATCCTCTACTACCTGAGCCTAGGTTATTTGTTGTGGTTAGAGTTCGATGGATGAACTCTTATCACTTAGTAGATTACGAATGAATATTGCTTAGCCATGCCTAGTTATCGGTAGTATTGGGCGATCATCGACTTAGTCGGTGATCTTGATCACACAACTACTTATACTACTCCATTATGTCCAACCCTTGTGTCTTATTGATTTACAAATCAAAAACTGAAAACAAAACTATATCTTGACTTGGGCACAATGGTATGTTGATGTGATCTGTTGGGTGTGTGGAATGGTGCCTAAGTCCCCAAGGACCGAGTTACTTGTGTCACTAAGCCAAGCGCTTATTGCGTGCTAACCACACGAGGGGGATATGGAACCTCTCTTGACTCAGTACTTTGGGAGGTGTTAATTATGAGCTGGTCGGTGGGTGTGTTCTTGTGTGTGTGTGTTTTGGAGGAGCATTAGCGCACCGGTTAGGCTGTCTAATGTGTCTTTCTCCGTGGGTTGCGGCTCTTAATTAGCATCGCCCATTGGAAAGCGCCTTGTTAGACTTAGCCATGCCTCGCATACCAAAGGAAGTGTGCTAACCGTGGTGGTGGAAAGGCGGTCTATCGTGTGGGTACATTGGTACACCCCGCAGGTTAAAACTATTCGAATAGCCTCGCCCTAGGTTATGGACATGCTTGGTAAGGTCGTGCAAGAACTAGACTACAACCTTTAAAACTTAAACTTGACATGGGTGGTATGAAGGGTACTTCATGCTATTGTTGTGGTGACTATGGGTTAGTCACTTCTAGGTTGGTGTTGTCATCTATCTATTGTTATTATTGTCTCTCTTTATTTGAACAATAAAAGTTAATTGCAAACTTGCTTTGAATCTATTACCTTATTGCAAATGAAAACTTGCTTTATGTCAAAATAAGTCCGAGCCTCATCCACTTAAATAAAGCTTGCATGTAGTTAATTATAGTTCTGTTATCTCACACGTCAGTCTTGCGAGTACAAAAACAAGTTTTGTACTCATCTGCTTTGCTTAATATTAATTGTTGCAGAGGAAGAAGGTGAGCCCCAAGGGCCTCACTTTTGTGAGCTGTGTTGCGGCGCTGTTTGGGACGATTAGCTTGGCGGTCCGGTTGGTTGCCTTGTGGGTAAAGGCACACCGATTGGCTTTTGTTTATCGCCATCTTATGGCCATTTTGCTTCCGCTGTGTATTTATCTATTTGTATGTCTTTTGGCCGGTCGGCCTTTCTTTTGTAATAACTCTCTTTATATTATCTATGTCTTTCAGTTGTTGCTTTTGCTTCGGCTCTATGTGTATGAATGAAAATGATGCATGATTTTGTAACGGGGTGTGTATACTGCATTTCTGGGAAGTATACATATCTCGAGGCTTGGTTTATTTGATTTGTACTGTTAGGACCAAGTGGTCGTTAAACAAGACGAGTTTAATAAACCGGGTCCTCACAAAGTTGGTATCGAGCCATTCCGACCGTAGTAACCAAGCTTGATCCTCCCTAGGATATTTTGAAAACTTTATTTTCAAAGTATCAAATGATTTATGAAAGCTTAAGTAAGTTCTCGGGTTTTACTCCTTACCTATCTTAGCTTTCTATCTCATCTTGATCTAATTTGAGTTTTAAAAGTTGTTCTGCTTTCCTTCTCTCAAAAGATAGTTGTATCATTAATTGGGTTTTGGGAACCATTGAGTTTGGCAAATTGAAGTGTTAGCTGCCCTCTACAAGGTTTTGAAGCTTCCGGTTGAAGATTTCAATTAGAGGCTTGGATGCGAAACTGACAGCGATCATTCAATTTCCTGACAGCAGGCTCAAAGGTTCTAAATAGGGTAGAGAATGAGAGGATAGTCAACTAAAACTTGTGGGAATAAAAGGGTAGGATGTGATACTAGTTAGCTAAGTACCTAACGCTATTTTGCCGCCTTAACTTTGCTCTTGTGTAGTGTTAGATTTGTTGTAAGGTGCTGAAATTTTTACCTTTTCACACTATTACTGCTCATTCAATACGGGTTAATGGCATTGAGAAGTTGAGCTTGGTTTAATGATTCCTTTGCTGTTTTAGAGCTTCTTTGAAACATTTAAAGTTGTTGCTTGCTGTTTTTGGCTTTCGGTTAGGTGATATCTCCTTCCCTAATCGTTAGCTTTTCGCTTTCATCAACTTCTAGTCTTAGTGTTTTGGTTGCTAACCTAAATTTCTTGAACCAGATGGCTAGAGGTACTCGTAGCGGTCGGGTCGCACTGTCCGATGAGGAGCTCCGCCTCCTCCGACCATGGCCGAGGTCCTTCTTCGGATCGAGCGCAACTGCTCAGAGGACAGGAGGGTCTCGCTGGATGTTATTGCGCGCAACACCTCCGCCTCTTGGTGCCTTAGGATCTGGCAAGGGGTGGACCTCGCCTCGTGGGGCCTTGCCGAGTTTCTTCGCACCCACCCCACGTTTTCCAGATCTGAGGACCCTTTGGACGCAGATGACTTGTGCGTCAAAGTTGAGCGTAAGCTCGACGCTGCTCGATGCTCGACCAGACAGGCACTCTTTGCCTCCCATCGCCTTCAGGGGCACTCTCCGGTGGGAGAACTTGGCCATGCAGCCCGCCGCCACATTGTCTCTTGGGATGAGTTCCGACGGCGTTCCGCCGAGCTCACATCCCCGCCGCTTGATGAAGTCAAGAAGAAGGAGTTTCGCGCTCAAGCAAGGGCGTAAGTCGGTGATGGAGTACTGCACGAGTTCAACCACTTGGCTCGTTATGCCCCATCCGAGGTGGCCACCGATGAGTCCAAGCAGAGAAGTTCATGGAGGGTTTGTCCGAGGAGCCGCAAGACAAGCTCTCCATTGTGGACTTTGTTGACTTCCGTGCCTTGGTGGACAAGGCCATTGTTGCTGAGCACAAGGCGAAGGCGCTGGGCGAATCTCGCAAGCGCAAGTGGGAGGCCCAGCTGGTCCGCACAGCCGGCCTCTCGTCCTCGTGTCGGGCCTACCCGGGGGCCCGCTTCGCGACTTCACTACCACCGAGGCCGCCCGCCACTCCTCGCCTCCGCAGCCGTGCCCCGCCACGCGGCGCCGCGAACCGCCAGGTGGCCCCGCAATCCGGCCGCCGGGTCACTTGCTTTTCATGCAACCGTAAGGGCATTATGCCAATACTTGCCCTAACAGATCGAGCGCCCTCGCCCTAATGGAGGACGCGGCAGGAGGTGGTTCTTCTCGTGATCGAAGATCGCCCCCGCTACCCAAGGCGTGGGTAGTGGCCGCCAACCTCATCTCCGCGAGGAGGCACAGAGGCACCGACGCCGTGTTGGGTACCCTTTCTGCTAACTCTTTCCCTTCTACGCTTTGTTTGATTCAGCGCATCTCATTCGCTTGTTTCGAGTCTTTTGCTGCTATGGGGTCTTCTTTTGCTCCATTATCGGTCCCATCGCTCATCGCGCTCGCGGTTCGGAATTGAGAGTCGAGTCCGAGTGTAGGGATGTCCTGTTGAGATAGAAGGAGTAGGATTCTTGGCAAACCTTATCCTCCTTCGATCGGCAAGCTTAGATGTAATCCTAGGCATGGATTGGTTGTCTCAAAGACATGGGACAAATTGATTGCGCTAGGAGGCTCGTCTACCTCACCATCCTTCCGGCGAGCAGTTCGCTTTACTAAGTCGCAGTGGTCCGCATCTCTTCGCGCCGGCGAAGCCAGCTCTAGATATTAGTGAAGTCCTGTGGTATGTGACTTTGTTGATGTCTTCCCGACGACCTTCCAGGATGCCACCACCCGAGACCTTGAGTTTGTCATTGAGTTGGTTCCCTGCATCGCCCCAATCTCAAAGAGGCCTTACCGGATGGACCCGCTTGAGTTGGTGGAGTTGAAGAAGCAACCGGGTGAGCTTCAAGAGAAGGGTTTCATCCGCCCTAGCTCATCTCCTCGGGATGCTCAGCAATCTTTGTCCCGAAAAGGACAAGACGCTGCAAGATGTGCGTTGATTACCGCCCACTTAATGAAGTAACGGTAAAGAACAAGTACCTTTGCCCCAGATCGACGATCTCTTCGATCAATTAACTGGAGCTCGAGTTTTCTCCAAGATTGATCCGAGAGGGATATCATCAAGTTCGGATTCGACTCGAGGATATTACAAAGACGGCTTTTTCTACTCGTTATGGCTTGTACGAGTATACCGTCATGTCATTCGCTTAACCAATGCTCCGCCTTGTTCATGAACCTCATGAATTCGGTGTTCATGGAGTATTTGGATAGGTTCGTTGTGGTCTTCATCGATGATATCCTTATCTACTCCAAGAGCGATGAGGAACACACCGAGCATTTGAGGCTTGTGTTGGGCAAGCTTCGCGAGCACAAGTCGTAGCGCGGTTCGCAAGCGCGCGCTCGCCGCTCCATGGCCGCGCGCTTCGCCGCCGGATCCACCTCGGTTGCCCCGGTGTCGCCACCCCGAGTGCCATGCAGCTCCTCCTCGCCGTGGCCGCCGTGATGCGCCGCCTCATCGATTCGGACCGCCGCAACAAGCCTTGGCCGAGCCATCTTCGTTTCTTCTTGTTCGCTCAGATTGTGTTTGTGTAAATGCCTCATAGGCTGTCTTTGTGTCTCGCAGATGGAGCTCGCCGCCAACCCTTGTCCCTTGCATCTGCGTGCTCAACCGCCGTCGCCGACCCTCCTCACCGACGCCAAGCCATGCCCAAGCCACTCTGTCATGAGAATTTGGTTGGTTGTAGGTGTTTGAACAGTGATATGGGCATGTAAGAATTGTCATGAGGTTGATAGCTTTGGATTGTGGACAATTTGATTTTTGTGCTTAGAAGTTTCAGAGTCGTAAAATTGATCCGCTTAATGCTATTGCAAACAACCTTGTGATTAAAAATGGAACCACTCAAATGCATTAACCTGCTTGAGGTTTGATGGTTGAAAGAAGTAACCAGAGCTCCATTTTTTCGTAAAGTTGTCTGTTATGTCTTATGAATAGAGAAGGTGTAGATGGCAAGTTGTTTTGTCAAGAAGCTTTTGGATTTGCTATTGCAGAGTTAGAGATTGTCTTGATTCTTTAGTCTCTTGGCAATCATCTAGCCAATAGCATCCAAGTCCGGAAGGATCTTTTGAGTGGTGAATGTTCGTAACTAGCAGGAGTGCCCCAAATCCGAGAATTATGTGTGGGTTTCATTTTGAAAACAGAGAACAACCTTGATGTTTGACAAGAGTGTTACTCAAGTTAGTAATTAGAAATGATTGGTTTTCGCTAACCAATTGAACACTTAAGCTTTCAGACAATCTTTTGAAACCAAATATGGAGATGTTAAGCATGGATGATAGTCCAAAGCTTGTAATATGGCAAGAGGCTAATTTTTGCTAAGTCTAGTAGTTAGTATTACTTGTGTTCTTTTAGACTTACCTAGTGGTAAAACATTAAGATTAGCAATCTTGGTATGGTCATAGCATAAAGTATTAAGATTATTGCCCTAGTTAAATCCAAAATAAATTGTTTACAACTTGAAATTTGGTAAACTTCACAATTACTTAACCAATTCAAATCATCTCCGAGTTCTATAATTTTGTGTCTTTAAGTTTATCTAGAACCATAATCGCATTCGTGTTGTTAATTTTGATCTTTTGGCGCTCGTGTTTATTTGTCGTTTTCGCTTGGCGCTTTTTACCGTTAGATGACGTTGATATCGAGAGTGATCCTCTCAAAGAAGTCGAATATCTCAAACAAAGCAAAGGCAAGCGCTTGATCATATCCAGTTCATTCCCATTATTTTCAAGTCTAATATTTTGTTTAACTTGTATGTATGCATGCTTTTGTGTCAAAGTAATTTTGTCGATTAGAGGTAGTTAATCCCATTGCATTGTTGCCCGAAAATTGTTCCCCGCCACTACCTTAGGAATATTATTCTCACCGTGAATTAGAGCCCGTGAATGATTTAGGCCTTTTATTTGTCTTTGCGATATGATGCTTAGCAATGCTTAGATACCGGTAAAATTGGGCTGTTATCGACTTAGTCGGTAACCTTGATCACACAAAATTATTATAACTTTACCTTTTCAGCCTTTGTGCTATGATATTTGTGAAAACTAAAAATAAAAACAAAATGATTTGGACTTGGGCACAATGGTAAGTTGGTGTGCTTTTGGGTGTGATCGAAAGGTGCCCGAGTCAATTAAGGACCGAGTTACTTGCGCCACCGATCGAGCATTTTGCGTGCTAACCACACTAGAGTATATGGGACCTCTCTTGACTTAGTACTTTGGCGTGTATTGGCTCCGGTCGCAGGAGGTCGCAGGAGGGATGGAGGTGGGAGCATGGTAGTTGTCCAAAAGCTTTATCCCGAGTGGGTAGTTGTCTTTTCGGCTTTACCATGTAAGCGTATGGATTTCTATCCATACGAGCGGCTCGTAGTTAATACACAATATTGGAAAACGCCTTGTTAGACTTAGCCGTGCTCGCATACCAAAGGAAGTATGCTAACCGTGGGTGGTGGAAAGGCGGTCTAAAGTGTGGGTACATTGGTACACCCCCGCAGGTTAAAACTATTCGAATAGCCTCGCCCTAGGTTATGGACACGCCGGATACGCCCCAAGAACTAGACTACAACATTTAATTAAAACTTGATTTGGTTGGTATGAACCGGTGTTCATACTATTGTTGTGATGGCCATTGGGTTGGTCATCTCCGTGATGTCTTTTGTCACTACTTCATCAGACGTCGTTATTTCGCAAATAAAAATTGAATTGTTAAACCGCCTTCAAAACTATTACATTATTGCAAAAGAAAACTTGCTTTCGCTAAAAGTAAGTCCAGAGCCCTCCACTTAAATAAAGCTTGCATGTAGTTAAATTATAGTTCATACCCTTACACGTCAGTCTTGCGTGTACAAAGACAATCTTTGTACTCGTGTGCTTTGCTTTATGTTTCATTGCAGAGGAAGAAGGTGAGCCCCAAGGGCTTCCCTTTTGTGAGATGTGTTTGGGTTTGACGACTAGCTTATGCCCTGGTCGGTTGCCCTGTGGTTATGTGGCTAACCGGTTGGTTTTTGTCTTAGCCATCTTATGGCATTTCTGCTTCCGCTGTTTATTTATTTGTTGTCTTATTGTTAGACTTGTATTTATCGTAATGTATGGATTTGATGCATAATTTTGTGTAGAGGTGTGTATACTGCAGTTCTGGGAAGTATACATGTCTCGAGGCTTGGTTTATTTGATTTGTGATGCTAGGGCCAGATGATTGGGTAAGCATTACAAACCAAATAAACTGGGGTCCTCACAAAGTTGGTATCAGAGCTGTACTGACCGTAGAAACCCCTAGCTTGGTCGTCATTAGGATATTTTGAAAAAAAAAATTATTTTCAAAATGTCAAATGGTTTATGAAAACTTAAGTAAGTTCTCAGATTTTACTCCTTATCTATCTTAGCTTGCTCATCTTGCCTTATTCTTGTTGAGTTTTCGAAAGAAAAGTTGTTCCCCTCTCTTCTCCTTTCAAAATTAGTTGATTATCGGTTAAATTTGGTCTGGGGAATAATGAGTGTTAAAAACATGAAGTGTTGGTTGTTATTTAGTGAAGAATTGAATCACTCGGAGTTGAAGCACTCATCTCGGAGCTTGGATACAAGATCTGGACAGCAATCACGAGTTCGGACTGCGAGCACTTAGTTCGTCGTTAGGGATAAAAATGAGATGTTAAATCAACTAAAACTCATGGAATTAAAAGGGTAAGATGTGATATTAGATGGCTAGTGCCTAATTGTAACACCCCGGTCCAACACGGAGCCCAGAATGTCACTAACTACACTAACTATCAAATTTAATATCTTTCTATAATGAATTACAACAAGCATCTCAACGATAAGACCCACCCACGGGTCACAAGAAAATAAGTATAATGATATAACAATCATAGATAAGTGATCTCTAGGAAGCATAGCAAGATAATAATTCAAGAACAACACAAAACTAATCGAATAAAGTCTATTGGATGAATAATCAACCCTAACCTATCATCTAAGGTTGTTCAACACCATCATGTCCTAAATATAATTCATCAGGTTATAATAGAAATTTCTCATATCCAATGAATCAAATAATTGGGTGTAGGTTGTGATTCCAAGTGCGCTAGCCCTTCCCGAGTGAAACGTCATTAACGATCACCTAAAATCAACAATAAAGCAAGAATGAGTTCAAGACTCAGCAAATACATAATAAAGCTATAAACAACGGTTTATCAACCATAATCAAGGTTATCATCATCATCTATCTATTTAATGCCAATCTCATACTCAAACAACCAAGCCATATTCCATATAGATAAAGTTGCACAATTTCACAATTTTTACTAATGTATGCGAATGCACCATCATGCTCATGCTCATATGCATCTCATCAGCTGATACCGGTATAGCGGAGTGTTCACCCGTCGATGAACCACTCTATCCTTCACTCCCGTGAAGTCCCCACCGAAGTAGGATTTTATCTAGAGCACTCCGGACTAGTCATGTATCTTTCTCACCGACCTCACCGGACTAGTTACATGACTTTCTCACCGACCTGGCTCGTGCAATTCTTGTCATGATGAATATAAATGATGCAACATCTTTAATTATTCAACAACATAATCCATCTCATTAACTCAATATCTCATTCTCATTAACGCAATATCATAATCTCATTCAATCCATGTCGTCAATACCATGTATAAGAATAAGCTTAACAAAAGCATAATAAATAGCATGATAAGTAATATCAATGACAATGGTGAACAATCTATTGTTCACCACTCTACCATGTACTTGCCTCTTATCCTTGTGCTGTTGTAGGGAGAAACGGCGGCAACGCACACGAGAGCACGCCCCCCTAGAGATCATGACGTTGAACACAAAACCCGCAGATCCTCTCTTTTCATCTCTTCTTCCTTCCTTTCTTTTCTTTTTCTACTTGCTTCCTTGCTGCTGGGTTCTCCATCTTGATTTCTTTTGTCACGTAGTGGAGCATGTAAGCACAAAAGTGCAACAACACTAATGCATATGCATGCAGATGGTTAGCACGAGTAGAAGAAGCATGCAGCCCATGCATGCAGCATAGTTACGCACGTAGCAGCACACGCAGCATAGCCCACGCACGCAGCAGCACGCGTAGCATAGCCCACGCAAGCACGCAGCAGAAGCACACGCGAGCGACGAGGTGGCAAAGGCAACCTGTTGCGTTCTGCTGGCGCTGCGCACCGGCCGAACGACGAGTCAACGACCGAGAGTCCACGCGCACGGCAGTAACACTAGTGCGCACGCTAGCGAAGCGCCCAAAGGCGGCGCGCGAGGGGCCATGGGCACCGCGCATGCGCCGCAGGCGTAAGCCGCGACGGGGTTGGAAAAGGCGGGGTAGCGTATCGTTGGTGGTGGGTTTCGCGCGCAAGGAGGCATGCGAGGAACCGGCTAGGCGACGCGATCGCCAAGGCGTGATTGGCACAAAGATAGGTTAGGTTGATTGCCGCCCATTGATCCTCTTAAAGCCGCTCCTCCTTTGGGCCAAGTCGTCGGGCCGGAGCCCAAGGTCTAAGTTTTTTTATCTTATGCGAAACCCCCTTTTCAATACTCTAATTCAATTAACCCATCTAAACCGTATTAGGATATTACATTCTACCCTCCTTAATGAATTCGACCCGAATTCTAACCACCGCTCTACTCAAGAATGACCATAACTTAAAATTAAACAACAAACAACATGTACCTAGAGAGAACAACTTCGGATACTGCTCGCCCATGCGAGGCTCTAACTCCCATGTTGCTTCCCTCTCGAACTTATGGGACCACATCACTTTGATGGATACCAACATCTATACCTCAACACTCGTCTCGACCCTTTCGTGTACTCTCATCGCATGTAACTCGAAGGTACGACCTTACTCGTTAGACAATGACTCTAACGAAACCTCACACTCCAGATATCTCAAGTACTCCCTCGACACTGGGTCACACAAAACGTTGTGTACCCTACGCCAAGGCTCGGGACAGTGCTAGTGACACGCTATCTTCCAAAATCCCCGCAACTATCAGAAACGATCCAATGTACCTTAGGTCAACTTTCCCTTTGGTACCAAACCACACAATCTGCACGAAACACATGGAACTCTTGTTCCCTTCTCTGAACCAGTCATTTCATCTTTGCAAAGAGCATCTTCTCTAACAAGGGACGCATAGACTACTCGCATTAAACCAATCTTCTTATAAAAAAAACTGAAAAGCGAAGGATTCCCGTCGCAACCACGCAATACCAACTTCCCTCTAAAAGAGTCAAATCCAAAATCAAAACTCATCATGAAAATCTTTACAATTTTCAAGTAGGCAGATTGAGAAAAACACCACATAAGTCAAATGTGAAATCACTCGAATAACCAAATTACCCATTTTCTTTCTCTTTCTGAATCAGATAGATCCACACATATCATCATAAGGCCAACTCAAATTACAAATGACCTCCTTCATAAACACACAACTCAACCAGAATCAAGAGGCATTTCACTACTTGAGAAAATATTTTTTTTCTCTCTCTCAATCTTCCTTTTAGGAAGAAACTTAATTTTTTTTTTAAAAAACCATGGGATTCCAAATTATCACACTAACTCCTTCCTCTTAACCGAGCAAACTAAAAGTGTTGCTCAACCCGTAAGCAACAACTACACTCATCTAGAGGGGCTCTACTAATCCATAAAAAAAAATACTCTAATCCACTCATCTACCAAAGGAATTATTTCGTCAAATGATTCCCAACACTTCAATAAAGATTAGACCTAAAATCTCATCACCTCAATCCCTTAAGGATAATCACCTTCAAATTTCCAACACCCGCACTCATTTACTGCACCCAAAGGATTCTATCAATGATCATCACACTATTCAGAATCCACTTTTGTTCTACTACTTCTACACATAATCATTGGGCAACTAAGGTTCTAACACAAAATACAAGCTCAATTTCAACCTCCAAGACTACTACAATAAACTTCTGGTATAATTGATAGGAAACCCTCAGATTCGATTACCAAAATTTCCCACAATTCAAACAATATCCTCAATCATTAATATCAACATTCATCACTAATCAATCAATTGCGCAACATGACTTAAATCACCTCACCAATCTTGGACCCTGACTAAACCACACCATTCAATTTCACCTACTCTACATTGTAATTTACCCAATCGCAATACGCTAATTAATCTATCAAGATCCCCCAAACTTTTGATAATACTAATGTTCCACCAACATAAACAAAAAGATATTGGATCGCAATTCATTATAGATTCTGCTAATTGCAACAGCGTAATTAGTTTAGCTCCAAAGAGAATCATTTTACTTAAATCAAATTCTCTCCAAGAATGATGGCATGAAATCAATTCATCCTCTAATACTACTTAAATAAATTGGCACCACTACTATCCAGTTGTCACTATACACTTTAAATGATCCTCGTAAAATGAATCGGTTAATCCTTTCTAAAAAGAAGAGGTAAATGGAAACAATCTTCAGCACATAGAAAAAATTTTTTTACCACTTATAGTAAACACAGGACGAAGTGAAATAGTCAAATAGCAATGATCTCGGAAAAGCAAAAGACGAGACCACAGTTGAGGACACAAGTCCCACAAGGAGAGAAATCAAACTTTAACCAAGAAGAACAAAACATTGCTTTTGAAACTCGAGAAACTCTTATGCAAAGAACTAGAAAGGTTAAACACACTTTGAAAAAAACTGCAAGTTACAAATCTTGACTCCAACCTCAAAAATCTCTGCACTACACTCTTTCATTTAACAAAGAAAAACAATTTTCTTTGATTGCAACATCACTTTCCCAACTCAAACAAAAGAACCTTTAAGTTCAAATCACATGAATCACTTAAGAACCAATAGAACATTCGAATATGCCACTTGGTTCAAATTAACTTCACTACCACATAAATCATGGAATCCCAAAAGATAATGAATGCAAAACTCCAAACATTTCATTTAACCAATATTATGAAGGCGGTCAAATTAATTTCTCTCTAAAAGAATCATAACCACTCCCACAGGTCACAATCTCTTGCAAACAATCTTACTAACATCTAGAGTAATACACTCTTAACAAGAATCGTCATAGTCTATTCTTCCATTATACAGATCCCCAAAAAAATACCAAATTGTTCTATACTACTTTATCATCTCATCCTCAAATTGAGAGTCCACCAAAACTTTACAACTTCACTGCAACAACCACTTTATTTTAGAGGTGGTCTATTACACAAATAAAAAGGTTCTACCAAACCCTTTCATCAAAGACATACTATTATCCGACAATTCTACCATCATATAAATATAGATCACCTATTAAATCCCATTAGTTTATCTCTTAGTGATGCTCAACTCTAAACTTCAAGACACAATAATTGCATCTAGTAATTACATAAGATTACTAAGTATCCTCAAAAGATAACGCCTAGATTAATATCCACTAAGACAATAATCTAACATCTTCTGAACTTAACTATCTCAAATGGTTAGATTAATACATTGAGTCCCGTTAATCCAATTTACCCAAGTTGTTTACCCAATTTATCACTCTTAATGATCAAACTAGTTCATCAATATTTCACACCTCTTAATAACTCTATTGATTCCAATTGGGTATAGCCATACTCATAATCACAGTTCATCAAGAACTACTAGAAGACAATATCAATTTAATCGATTTCACTTCCAAAGGTGCTAGTTATGATTAATTATGCATCACGCCATTGACCCAACTTGATACCCATAACATATCAATTTATTTGATTACAATCTCTGGCTTAATCATAATAGGGCATTACAAAAGAGTTTTGACACTTTCTTTCCTAAAGAAGATGCACTAAACTTTAACACTCTAACTACTCCAAAAGAAACGCGTAGAGTCAAAACTGCCTTCAATGACATTTGTGAAAGATAATTCCCATTATCTAAAACACCAAGCAAATAAACGGGTCGTGTTTTCCAATAAGAAAGGTTGAACCCTCATGAAAAGGAACAATCTTGCCAGTAACAACGATTACAAGTAGAAAAAACAATCTCATTAGTCGGGAGAACAAATAATCGTTTTATGGAACCAATAAAGACCAATCGAAACCCATCAATCTGATCAGAACCACTAATCCAAGAAAAAAATATTTATCGATCACAACTATAAGAACAACAACCGAATGCAAACTCAAGGAAAGCAACAACCTTCCCCGAAGAACTCATTCCCAACCTCTCTAACTAGATTACCCGAGAGAAACTCTTCATTATCCCCATACCACGAACAGTGGTACAACCTGACCATGCCTACAGTCATAACCACAAACTCTACCTCTCGTCATAGCTATCAACCACAATCAACAACACACAATAGGTTCAAAGAACCAATATCAACTCATACATCAATAGTACAACATATTGGAAGCGTAAAAGCAATACTCATCCCATACCCATCCTACGGTGCACAAGTGTGACAAATTTTAAGTTAATTAACTATTAGCAAATTTTAGTTGATTTTACTAGTCCTAAAACAAATTTTAGCAATTTTAGGTTACCTGAGTTGTTAATCTATTCAACACGGACCTAAAGCCCGCTCTGATACCAACTGTAACACCCCGGTCCAACACGGAGCCCAGAATGTCACTAACTACACTAACTATCAAATTTAATATCTTTCTATAATGAATTACAACAAGCATCTCAACGATAAGACCCACCCACGGGTCACAAGAAAATAAGTATAATGATATAACAATCATAGATAAGTGATCTCTAGGAAGCATAGCAAGATAATAATTCAAGAACAACGCAAAACTAATCGAATAAAGTCTATTGGATGAATAATCAACCCTAACCTATCATCTAAAGTTGTTCAACACCATCATGTCCTAAATATAATTCATCAGGTTATAATAGAAATTTCTCATATCCAATGAATCAAATAATTGGGTGTAGGTTGTGATTCCAAGTGCGCTAGCCCTTCCCGAGTGAAACGTCATTAACGATCACCTAAAATCAACAATAAAGCAAGAATGAGTTCAAGACTCAAAGAAATACATAATAAAGCTATAAACAACGGTTTATCAACCATAATCAAGGTTATCATCATCATCTATCTATTTAATGCCAATCTCATACTCAAACAACCAAGCCATATTCCATATAGATAAAGTTGCACAATTTCACAATTTTTACTAATGTATGCGAATGCACCATCATGCTCATGCTCATATGCATCTCATCACCGATATCAGATAGCGGAGTGTTCACCGTCGATGAACCACTCTATCCTTCACTCCCGTGAAGTCCCCACCGAAGTAGGATTTTATCTAGAGCACTCCGGACTAGTCATGTATCTTTCTCACCGACCTCACCGGACTAGTTACATGACTTTCTCACCGACCTGGCTCGTGCAATTCTTGTCATGATGAATATAAATGATGCAACATCTTTAATTATTCAACAACATAATCCATCTCATTAACTCAATATCTCATTCTCATTAACGCAATATCATAATCTCATTCAATCCATGTCGTCAATACCATGTATAAGAATAAGCTTAACAAAAGCATAATAAATAGCATGATAAGTAATATCAATGACAATGGTGAACAATCTATTGTTCACCACTCTACCATGTACTTGCCTCTTATCCTTGTGCTGTTGTAGGGAGAAACGGCGGCAACGCACACGAGAGCACGCCCCCCTAGAGATCATGACGTTGAACACAAAACCCGCAGATCCTCTCTTTTCATCTCTTCTTCCTTCCTTTCTTTTCTTTTTCTACTTGCTTCCTTGCTGCTGGGTTCTCCATCTTGATTTCTTTTGTCACGTAGTGGAGCATGTAAGCACAAAAGTGCAACAACACTAATGCATATGCATGCAGATGGTTAGCACGAGTAGAAGAAGCATGCAGCCCATGCATGCAGCATAGTTACGCACGTAGCAGCACACGCAGCATAGCCCACGCACGCAGCAGCACGCGTAGCATAGCCCACGCAAGCACGCAGCAGAAGCACACGCGAGCGACGAGGTGGCAAAGGCAACCTGTTGCGTTCTGCTGGCGCTGCGCACCGGCCGAACGACGAGTCAACGACCGAGAGTCCACGCGCACGGGCAGGCAACACTAGTGCGCACGCTAGCGAGCGTCCAAAGGCGGCGTCGACAGGGGCCATGGGCACCAGCATGCAGCGGCAGGGCAGAAGCTGCGACGGGGTTGGAAAAGGGGCAGGGTAGCAGATCGTTGGTGGCTGGGTTTCTGGCGGCGCAAGGAGGCATGCGTAGGAACTGGCTAGGGCGACGATCGCCAAAGCGTGATTGGCACAAAGATAGGGTTAGGGTTGATTGCCGGCCCATTGGATCCTCTTAAAGCCGGCTCCTCCTTTGGGCCAAGTCGTCGTGGGCCGGGAGCCCAAGGTCTAAGTTTTTTTTTTATCTTATGCGAAACCCCCCTTTTCAATACTCTAATTCAATTAACCCATCTAAACCGTATTAGGATATTACACTAATGCACCCTTATATGGTTTTTTTACCATGCACATTAGATGCGATAGAACTTGATTTGTGCTCTGAAAGTTTTCGTCTCAAACGATTGCTCGTACATTCAATACGAGTTAGTCGTACCGGGAAGCAAATCTTTTGCTTTGTGATTTTGCACTGGTCTTATGCGTTCATACGAACCTTTGGAGGTCATTTCTAGCTTGTTATGTGTTTGCAATCGGGTTGGGGTAATGTCACCTAATCGATGCCTTGCTGTGATATTAGGGTTAAATTAGGGCTTATTATTAGAATATATACACCCTAATGGTATTACTTAGCTCGTAGACGCTGAGTTTTGTAATCGTTTGCTCTCCTTGTTCCAAGTAGTTGCACATCGCCTACGGACGGCATGTATAGCAACTATGTCGGAACCTTTTGGAGTAGTTAGTACATGTTAGAATTAAATTGCATACCCATTGCCATTCCCTCACCTTATGCCCATTCTTTCCTCAATTTATCTTTCATGTACCGAAATATTTAAGGGGGGTAGGAGATACCTCGAAATACTTGTTAGACATCTTGATTCTCATACTTTGATCATGCATATAGTTTCTAAATTAACTTAACCCTATCATGTTACTCAAGTTGCATAAAACAAAAAGCATGTAAGCATGCATGTGAGTATTTGCATTTCGGTAGAAGCATGTAAGCACGCATGTAAGCAATTGCACTCTCATTAACCAAAAATTTAAAATTTGCCCTAGGACTAATTTGCACACATGTATCCCCTCGTGCATTCATCCTGTGCATTTCCTGTCCGAGCCAAGCAAATAGAACCAGATAAGTGAGGTTAAGTGAGACCACCTTAAAACCTTGCTTGACTTCTCTTTTCTACGCTGAGCCCTAGTGTTGATACTAGATTACCATCTAACCAGTCTTTCCGTTCTATCGATCGATGCCCCTTTTCGGTCGACTAAGTGGAGCCGAGTCTTTCACACTACCAGAAGACGACGTGAAGCGTGATGTCAAATTATCTGCGAATCAAGAAAGGAAAGGTTAAACAAAGCAATGGAAAGGAAAATGTGACAGCAACGTCAGGATACTGCGTCATGATCTTCCAGCACTATCTCTGAAGGAAATCAAGACAACAGATGGTGCATTTCGTTTAGAGTTGAAAAAGACCACCTAGAAACCACTTAACAGAAGGGCATTAGAAATCCTTTAACAAAGCTTCCCACTTAGGACCTAAAACTTCTGAAGAACCTCTCCGGATTCGAATTTGAGTTCGCTTATGTCGAAATCCGAGAAGTGACACCGTGACCAAACCCACCTAGGTTGCCCCAGCCTTTCGTTCCGACTTCCGAACTACCGGAATCTCGGGACGAGATTCTGTTTAAGGGGGGTAGATTTGTAACAACCCCAAATTAGGGTTTGTATTTTAAATGTATAAAAGTATTAAAGTTTAAAAACTGTTGTTTTATCTCTTCGTCATTCTCTTGGTTTTATATAAACTTGTGCACAATTTTAAAACTTTTGTATGATTGTCTGTTGTCGCTCGGTTGGTCTCGCAATTGTTGTAAGTTATTTGATTTGCATTTATTTTGCCGGCACAAGTAATGAGAAATAAAAACCCTAAGAACATAAATCCTAAAGACGCGAACCCTAGAAATGAAAAACTCTAAAAACCCGAAATTATAAAAGCAGTAACCTAAGATGTTGCCCTGTTAAATATTACTAAAGTACCCTAAATCCAAATTATAACCCACGTATTGTTCCTCCGACCGGACCACTTCGCCACTCGAGTCTGGCCGAACCAGTTCGCACCAAGCCACCTCTCCCCTCTCACTTACATGTTGGCCCCGTCGTCAGCATTTTTCCTCCACGCGACATTTCGTCCGCGCCAGCGCCAGCTCGCCTAGTTGTCGCCGCATGTGTGCCACGTCGAGCCGCCGTTCACCTCGCCACCCATGTCGCTCTCCTTCTTCCGACGACGACCTCGAACCTCTCGCCACGTTGCGTGCCGCCGCCGCCTCGCCGCCAAAGACGCCTCAAATCCGCTGTCCATACCGCCCGAGCGACACAGTCGCTCTGCCATCGCCGTGTGCATCGCCCCACCGGCAGGACCCTCCCTCCACGCGGCGGTGCACCAACCGCGCGCGCCACTCGCCACGCCTTAGCATCGCGACCACTCCGCCGAAGCCGCCGCCGCGCACCAAACCGCCACGTTTTCGTGTGCATCGCCTCGCCGCAACGACCGCCGCCACGTTGCCTCGGCGGGCGTTCGCCCCGCAAGTCCCGCGCCTACTCGCTACATTGTCGCCGCCAAGACGCTTTATCTCCACCAAAGGCATGGCGCCTGCTGCACCTCAGCAGCTCCTCCGCTCTCCTCATTTCCCACAGAAGTCTCCTCTTCCACCAAGGCGCGTCGGCTCTCCTCGCTTCCACCTCCATGCGGCTCTCCTCCTCCTCTCGTGCCACCGCCGCCCCGCCGCGCGGCTCGCCACCTCGGGCCCCGGCTGCCTCGGCGCCATCGCCACCTTCCAGCCTGCGCGCTTGCCGCCGACGACCAAGAAGCCGTCGGCCTCCTCTCTCATCGCCCCTCGTGCCTCTCCTCCTCTGCTGCCCAGACCGCCCGACCGCCGGCTCCTCCGTCTCCTTCGCCGCCCGGCCATTGCCGCCACCGCTTCCCGGTCGTCGGCCTCTTGGCAGCTCGCCACCGGCTCCTCCCTCGTCGCCGCAGACGCAAGCCGCCGCGCTTTGAGCTCGCCGCCGGAGCAGCTCGCGCGGCCTCGCCTCGCCTCGGCTCGGCCGCGCCGCCACACCCGACACCCGAGCGCCGCCGCCCTCTCTTGCGCTGCTCGTCCCGCTCCGCCCCGCCTTTCCTTCGCCGACCGCTGCTCCATGGCCGCCGCCGCCGTCGCCGGATCCACTCGGCGCCGGCGCCGCCACCCGAGTGCCATGCAGCTCCTCCTCGCCGTGGCCGCCGTATGCAGTCGCCCTACTGATTTCGACCGCCGGCAACAAGCCTTGGCCGAGCCATCTTCGGTTTCTTCTTGTTCGCCTGTATTGTGTTTGTGTAAATGCCTCATAGGCTGTCTTTGTGTCTCTGCAGATGGAGCTCGCCTCGGCCAACCCTTGTCCCTTGCATCTGTGCCCAACTGCCGTCGTCGACCCTCCTCACCGGCGCCAAGCCATGCCCAAGCCACTCCTGTCATGAGAATTTGGTTCGGTTGTAGGTGTTTGAACAGTGATATGGGCATGTAAGAATTGTCAGTAGGTTGATAGCTTTGGATTGTGGACAATTCTGATTTTTGTGCTTAGAAGTTTCAGTAGTCAGAAAATTGGATCTGCCTAATGCTATTGCAAACAACCTTGTGATTAAAAATGGAACCACTCAAATGCATTAACCTGTTTGAGGTTTGATGGTTGAAAGAAGTAACCAGTAGCTCCATTTTTTCAGAAAGTTGTCTGTTATGTCTTATGAATAGAGAAGGTGTAGATGGCAAGTTGTTTTGTCAGTAAGCTTTTGGATTTGCTATTGCAGTAGTTAGAGATTGTCTTGATTCTTTAGTCTCTTGGCAATCATCTAGCCAATAGCATCCAAGTCTGGGAAGGATCTTTTGAGTGGTGAATGTTCGGAACTAGCAGGAGTGCCCCAAATCCGAGAATTATGTGTGGGTTTCATTTTCTGAAAACAGGAGAACAACCTTGATGTTTGACAGTAGTGTTACTCAAGTTAGTAATTAGAAATGATTGGTTTTCAGTTAACCAATTGAACACTTAAGCTTTCAGGACAATCTTTTTGAAACCAAATATGGAGATGTTAAGCATGGATGATAGTCCAAAGCTTGTAATATGGCAGTAGGCTAATTTTTGCTAAGTCTAGTAGTTAGTATTACTTGTGTTCTTTTAGACTTACCTAGTGGTAAAACATTAAGATTAGCAATCTTTGGTATGGTCATAGCATAAAGTATTAAGATTATTGCCCCTAGTTAAATCCAAAATAAATTGTTTACAACTTGAAATTTGGTAAACTTCACAATTACTTAAACAATTCAAATCATCTCCGAGTTCTATAATTTTGTGTCTTTAAGTTTATCTAGAACCATAATCTGCCTTCTGTGTTGTTAATTTTTGGATCTTTTGGCGTTCTGGTGTTTATTTGCTGTTTTTCGCTTTGGCAGTTTTTACCGTTAGATGACGTTGATATCGAGAGTGATCCTCTGCAGCAAGTCGAATATCTCAAACAAAGCAAAGGCAAGCAGTTTGATCATATCCAGTTCATTCCCATTATTTTCAAGTCTAATATTTTGTCTAACTTGTATGTATGCATGCTTTTGTGTCAAAGTAATTTTGTCGATTAGAGGTAGTTAATCCCATTGCATTGTTGCCACGAAAATTGTTCACCCCGCCACTACCTTAGGAATATTATTCTCACCGTGAATTAGAGCCCAGTGAATGATTTAGGCCTTTTATTTGTCTTTGCGATATGATGCTTAGCAATGCTTAGATACCAGGTAGAATTGGGCGGTTATCGACTTAGTCGGTAACCTTGATCACACAAAATTATTATAACTTTACCTTTTCAGCCTTTGTGCTATGATATTTGTGAAAACTAAAAATAAAAACAAAATGATTTGGACTTGGGCACAATGGTAAGTTGGTGTGCTTTTGGGTGTGATCGAAAGGTGCCCGAGTCAATTAAGGACCGAGTTACTTGCGCCACCGCATCGAGCATTTTGCGTGCTAACCACACTAGAGTATATGGGACCTCTCTTGACTTAGTACTTTGGCGTGTATTGGCTCGGGTCGCAGGAGGTCGCAGGAGGGATGGAGGTGGGAGCATGGTAGTTGTCCAAAAGCTTTATCCCGAGTGGGTAGTTGTCTTTTCGGCTTTACCATGTAAGCGTATGGATTTCTATCCATACGAGGCTCGTAGTTAATACACAATATTGGAAAACGTCTTGTTAGACTTAGCCGTGCTCGCATACCAAAGGAAGTATGCTAACCGTGGTGGTGGAAAGGCGGTCTAAAGTGTGGGTACATTGGTACACCTGCAGGTTAAAACTATTCGAATAGCCTCGCCCTAGGTTATGGACACGCTGGATACGCCCCAAGAACTAGACTACAACATTTAATTAAAACTTGACGGGTTGGTATGAACTGGTGTTCATACTATTGTTGTGATGGCCATTGGGTTGGTCATCTCCGGGATGTCTTTTGTCACTACTTCATGTATATTTGTTATTTCGCAAATAAAAATTGAATTGTTAAACCGCCTTCAAAACTATTACATTATTGCAAAAGAAAACTTGCTTTCGCTAAAAGTAAGTCCGAGCCCTCCACTTAAATAAAGCTTGCATGTAGTTAAATTATAGTTCATTGCCCTTACACGTCGGTCTTGCGGGTACAAAGACAATCTTTGTACTCGGTGCTTTGCTTTATGTTTCATTGCAGAGGAAGAAGGTGAGCCCCAAGGGCTTCCTTTTGTGAGATGTTTGCTGGTTTGACGACTAGCTTATGCCCGGTCGGTTGCCACTGTGGTTATGTGGCTAACCGGTTGGTTTTTGTCTTAGCCATCTTATGGCATTTACGCTCACTGTTTATTTATTTGTTGTCTTATTGTTAGACTTGTATTTATCGTAATGTATGGATTTGATGCATAATTTTGTGTAGAGGTGTGTATCTGCGATTCGGGAAGTATACATGTCTCGAGGCTTGGTTTATTTGATTTGTGATGCTAGGGCCAGATGATTGGGTAAGCATTACAAACCAAATAAACTGGGGTCCTCACATCTTTTGGCACCCTTAGGTTCTCCGTCCTATTTGGAGCTCATCCGTGCCTTTGGTTTCCGCCGTGGAGATCCACGTCGCCGCGATAAGTTGTGCACTTTCGGGTTTTGTCAGTTCAAAACCTCCCGTTTTTGTCATCTTCTTAGGACCACTTTAATGCTCAAATCATTGCTCATCATTGGTGCATTAATTGTGTCCTAATTTGTGCCGTGGAGTCACTGACGTGCGGTCGGGCCTTAGTATTAAAGTCAGAAGTCATTAAGTGTCCCTTTTAGTTTCATTTATTGTCAATCATCTGGAGCATTTAATTTGTCTTAACCGCCACCTTTTGTCGTTGTCCGGAGGTCCTGCGCCATTAAATCCACTCTTGGACCTCCTCGGGCTAATCTTAGCCGTTCATGACCTCTCCAAGTTTAGATCTAGGCCTTAGGATCTTTTCTGAAAAATCCTAAGTCTCTAGACCTCCCCTTGGTGGTGATCCTAGCCGTATAGGACCATCCCTGTTAAATCTTAGCCGTATAAGACCACCTTGTGTTTCCGCAAAAGACCTTCCCCGAGGTCCTCTTTGCAAAACACCTCCCGATGGTCTTTTGTAGAAAAGCCACCCCGAACCAGATCTTGACCGTTAGATCTCCTTGTTTGAGTCTCTAGCTGCCAGGACCTCCCCCTAATCGTATCCTGGCCGTTAAAGACCTCCGTAGGCTAGATCTCAGCCGATAGGATCACCCTCCACCTTGGGGTCCTCTTTGCAAAAGACCTCCTTGAGGTCCTCTGTGCGAAAAGACCACCTCGGGTCCTTATCAAGAAACCGCAGGACCTTCCTCGCTTCATCATAGCCGTCTAGGACCTCCCTGCCAGCTCTGAACCGTTAGATTTAGATCTAACGGGTAGACCTCGTCAGTCTATTTGCAACTCTACCGCTTTGGTTCTCTCTTTATCGTTCGTCTTTAGATCTACGGCTCGGATCTGGAGAACATTCGGACCCCTCCGGATGCAATCTTGATCTAGGCCGTCCATCTTAAGATCCAAGGCCCAGACTCGTTGAGGCGCTCGGATGGCCCGAACATCCCATCTCACATGGGCCATTGGATCTAAATCCATCGGTGGAGTCCTTGGTAGTTAAGACCTCCTCAGGAGATCTTAGCCGTCAAAGACCTCCCTCCTTCCGATCTCACCGCCTGCACTCCTTCCGTAGATTTAACCTAGGACCTCCTAAGGAGGTCGGGACCGTCGATTTTGATCTAACGATCCCGACCACCTTTAGGCGCGAGGACCTCCTCCGTGTGCGCTGTTGTGCGTGCACCGGTCATAGCCGTTGGACTTAAGATCTACACTTAGACCTCCTCGCTAGATCTTGCCGCCTAGGACCTCCTCGTTAGATCCGCACCGTCAAGTCTAAATCTAACAGACTAAGACTGCCCTAGGCGCGACAAGGTCTTTGCGCCTGTGTGCTCGTATGGTTTTGGCATCGAGATCGCGAGCCGTGCGATCTTTGATCAACGCCCACGACCTCCCAGTCTTTATTGGTTTTCAGATTTAGTTCCAGAGCTTTTATTTGCACATATTAATTGTTTTAAACTTCAAAATTGCATATCTTTTCTCTGTAGCTCCAAATTCAACAAACTAAAGTTCTATAAATGCATCTGTTAAAGTACTTTAGCTTAGTATAGGTTTTGCAAAGAGTCTTTAATACTGAAATTAATCATGTCTTAGATTCATAACTTAGAAAAATCATAACTAAATCATTTTAACTCCAAATGACCTGAAATTTTATATGGGTTACCACTATACCAGTAGGTAGCTACCATAAAAATTTCAGCTTCAAAATCTTTCTAGGAAATGTTTTTGCTACAGTGCTAATTATGGCCAAAAATAGGTTTTTAGAGAATATCTTTTGCACCACAAATCCAAATTAGGTTTTTCCAGTTCCTATGCCTAGGTATATTCCTATTTTGCCTTGTGTATAAATTTAAATGCAATTGGATAATTTTTGCTTGCTCTTTTGTTTAAGTGTTGCTCGTCTTATTGGTTGTTTCTCTCTTTCGCTTAGGATTCGATATTTGCGGTAACCCGAGAACGACCCTCCGCAACAAATTGAGCAACGACAAGCGTGCAAGCGGTTTGATCATTTCCCATTGATCCCATTACTTTCAAAGTCTAATATTTTGTTTAACTTCTATGTATGCATTGCTACTTTGTTGTTAAATTGATTAGTTAGACCTCTAGTTGCATAATCTGTAGGTAAATGGTTATCCTCTACTACCGAGCCTAGGTTATTTCTTTGTGGTTAGAGTTCGATGGATGAACTCTTATCACTTAGTAGATTACGAATGAATATTGCTTAGCCATGCCTAGTTATCGGTAGTATTGGGCGATCATCGACTTAGTCGGTGATCTTGATCACACAACTACTTATACTACTCCATTATGTCCAACCCTTGTGTCTTATTGATTTACAAATCAAAACTGAAAACAAAACTATATCTTGACTTGGGCACAATGGTATGTTGATGTGATCTGTTGGGTGTGTGGAATGGTGCCTAAGTCCCCAAGGACCGAGTTACTTGTGTCACTAAGCCAGCGCTTATTGCGTGCTAACCACACGAGGGGATATGGAACCTCTCTTGACTCAAGACTTTGGGAGGTGTTAATTATGAGCTGGTCGGTGGGTGTGTTCTTGTGTGTGTGTGTTTTGGAGGAGCATTAGCAGACCGGTTAGGTCGTCTAATGTGTCTTTCTCCGTGGGTTGCGGCTCTTAATTAGCATCGCCCATTGGAAAGCGTCTTGTTAGACTTAGCCATGCACGCATACCAAAGGAAGTGTGCTAACCGTGGGTGGTGGAAAGGCGGTCTATCGTGTGGGTACATTGGTACACCCTGCGCAGGTTAAAACTATTCGAATAGCCTCGCCCTAGGTTATGGACATGCTTGGTAAGGTCGTGCAAGAACTAGACTACAACCTTTTAAAACTTAAACTTGACATGGGTGGTATGAAGGGGTACTTCATGCTATTGTTGTGGTGACTATGGGTTAGTCACTTCTAGGTTGGTGTTGTCATCTATCTATTGTTATTATTGTCTCTCTTTATTTGAACAATAAAAGTTAATTGCAAACTTGCTTTGAATCTATTACCTTATTGCAAATGAAAACTTGCTTTATGTCTTTGAAAATAAGTCCGAGCCTCATCCACTTAAATAAAGCTTGCATGTAGTTAATTATAGTTCGTTATCTCACACGTCAGTCTTGCAGTACAAAAACAAGTTTTGTACTCATCCGCTTGCTTAATATTAATTGTTGCAGAGGAAGAAGGTGAGCCCCAAGGGCCTCACTTTGTGAGTGTGTTCTTGGCGCTGTTTGGGACGATTAGCTTGGCGGTCCGGTTGGTTGCCTTGTGGGTAAAGGCACACCGATTGGCTTTTGTTTATCGCCATCTTATGGCCATTTTGCTTCCATTGTGTATTTATCTATTTGTATGTCTTTTGGCAGTCGGCCTTTCTTTTGTAATAACTCTCTTTATATTATCTATGTCTTTCGCTTGTTGCTTTTGCTTGGCTCTATGTGTATGAATGAAAATGATGCATGATTTTGTAACGGGTGTGTATAATGCATTTGGAAGTATACATATCTCGAGGCTTGGTTTATTTGATTTGTACTTGTTAGGACCAAGTGGTGGTTAAACAAGCAGAGTTTAATAAACCGGGTCCTCACAAAGTTGGTATCAGAGCCATTCCGACCGTAGTAACCCAAGCTTGATCCTCCCTAGGATATTTTGAAAACTTTATTTTCAAAGTATCAAATGATTTATGAAAGCTTAAGTAAGTTCTCGGGTTTTACTCCTTACCTATCTTAGCTTTCTATCTCATCTTGATCTAATTTGAGTTTTAAAAGTTGTTCTGCTTTCCTTCTCTCAAAAGATAGTTGTATCATTAATTGGGTTTTGGGAACCATTGAGTTTGGCAAATTGAAGTGTTAGCTGCCCTCTACAAGGTTTTGAAGCTTCCGAAGTTGAAGATTTCAATTAGGAGGCTTGGATGCGAAATCTGGACAGCGATCATTCAATTTCCGGACAGCAGGCTCAAAGGTTCTAAATAGGGTAGAGAATGAGAGGATAGTCAACTAAAACTTGTGGGAATAAAAGGGTAGGATGTGATACTAGTTAGCTAAGTACCTAACGCTATTTTGCCGCCTTAACTTTGCTCTTGTGTAGTGTTAGATTTGTTGTAAGGTGCTGAAATTTTTACCTTTTCACACTATTACTCGTTCATTCAATACGGGTTAATGGCATTGAGAAGTTGAGCTTGGTTTAATGATTCCTTTGCTGTTTTAGAGCTTCTTTGGAAACATTTAAAGTTGTTGCTTGCTGTTTTTGGCTTTCGGTTAGGGTGATATCTCCTTCCCCTAATCGTTAGCTTTTCGCTTTCATCAACTTCTAGTCTTAGTGTTTTGGTTGCTAACCTAAATTTCTTGAACCAGGATGGCTAGAGGTACTCGTAGCGGTCGGGTCGGCGGCACTGTGCGGATGAGGAGCTCCCGCCTCCTCAGACCATGGCCGAGGTCCTTCTTGGATCGGCGCAACCGCTCAGAGGACAGGAGGGTCCTGCTGGATGTTATTGCGCGCAACACCTCCGCCCTTGCCGGTGCCTCAGGATCTGGGCAAGGGGGTGGACCTCAGTCTCGTGGGGGCCTTGCTGAGTTTCTTCGCACTCCACCCCACGTTTTCCGATCGAGGACCCTTTGGACGCAGATGACTTGCTGCGTCAAAGTTGAGCGTAAGCTCGACGTTGCTCGATGCTGGACCAGACGGGGCACTCTTTGCCTCCCATCGGCTTGAGGGGCAAGACTCTCTCGTGGGAGAACTTGGCCATGCAGCCCGCCGCCACATTGTCTCTTGGGATGAGTTCGGACGACGTTCCGCCGAGCTCACATCCTGCCGCTTGATGAAGTCAAGAAGAAGGAGTTTCGCGCTCAAGCAAGGGCGTAAGTCAGTGATGGAGTACCTGTACGAGTTCAACCACTTGGCTCGTTATGCCCCATCTGAGGTGGCCACTGATGAGTCCAAGCAGGAGAAGTTCATGGAGGGTTTGTCTGAGGAGCTGCAAGACAAGCTCTCCATTGTGGACTTTGCTGACTTCCAGGCCTTGGTGGACAAGGCCATTGTTGCTGAGCACAAGGCGAAGGCGCTGGGCGAATCCCGCAAGCGCAAGTGGGAGGCCCAGCGGTCTGCACAGGCCGGCCTCTCTCGTCCTCGTGTCGGGCCTACCCCAGGGGCCCGTTCTGTGACTTCACTACCACCGAGGCCGCCAGCACCAGCTCCTCGCCCTCCGCAGGCCGTGCCCCAGTCACGTGCGCCTGCGAACCAGCAGGGTGGCCCCCGCAATCCGGCTGCCGGGGTCACTTGCTTTTCATGCAACCAGAAGGGGCATTATGCCAATACTTGCCCTAACAGGACTGGAGCGGCCCCTCGTCCTAATGGAGGACGCGGGCAGGGAGGTGGTTCTTCTCAGGATCAGAAGATCGTCCCCGCTACCCAAGGCGTGGGTAGTGGCCGCGTCAACCTCATCTCCGCGGAGGAGGCACGGGAGGCACCCGACGTCGTGTTGGGTACCCTTTCGGTTAACTCTTTCCCTGCTACAGTTTTGTTTGATTCAGGCGCATCTCATTCGTTTGTTTCTGAGTCTTTTGCTGCTATGGGGGGTCTTCTTTTTGCTCCATTATCGGTCCCACTGCTCATTCGCTCTCCCGGTTCGGAATTGAGAGCTGAGTCTGAGTGTAGGGATGTCCCTGTTGAGATAGAAGGAGTAGGATTCTTGGCAAACCTTATCCTCCTTCGATCGGCAAGCTTAGATGTAATCCTAGGCATGGATTGGTTGTCTCAGCACATGGGACAAATTGATTGCGCTAGGAGGCTCGTCTACCTCACGATCCTTCCGTGGCGAAAGTGTTCGCTCGCGAAGGTGCGCAGGTCCGCATCTCTTCGCGCCGGCGAAGCCGCTCTAGATATTAGTGAAGTCGGTGGTATGTGACTTTGTTGATGTCTTCCCGACGACCTTCCGAGGATGCCACCAATTCGAGACCTTGAGTTTGTCATTGAGTTGGTTCCTGCATCGCCCCAATCTCAAAGAGGCCTTACTGGATGGACCCGGTTGAGTTGGTGGAGTTGAAGAAGCAAGCGGGTGAGCTTCAAGAGAAGGGTTTCATCCGCCTAGCTCATCTCCTCGGGATGCTCAGCAATCTTTGTCCGAAAAAGGACAAGACGCTGCGCATGATGCGTTGATTACCGTCCACTTAATGAAGTAACGGTAAAGAACAAGTACCCTTTGCCCGATCGACGATCTCTTCGATCAATTAACTGGAGCTCGAGTTTTCCAAGATTGATCGAGAGTGGGATATCATCAAGTTCGGATTCGACACGAGGATATTCCAAAGACGGCTTTCTACTCGTTATGGCTTGTATGCGAGTATACCGTCATGTCATTCGGCTTAACCAATGCTCGGCCTTGTTCATGAACCTCATGAATTCGGTGTTCATGGAGTATTTGGATAGGTTCGTTGTGGTCTTCATCGATGATATCCTTATCTACTCCAAGAGCGATGAGGAACACACCGAGCATTTGAGGCTTGTGTTGGGCAAGCCGCGAGCACAAGTCGTATGCGGTTCAACAAGCGCGCTCGGTTGAAGGAAGTAGCCTTCTTAGGCCATATTCTTTCGGCGGGAGGCGTAGCGTGGATCCTAGCAAGATCGCGACGTGCTTTCTCGAGTCACCCACTTCGGTCACCGGTTCGGAGTTTTCTTGGTTTAGCGGGTATTATCGCCGCTTTATCGAGAACTTCTCCAAGATAGCGGCCGATGACGGAGTTGCTCAAGAAGGACAAGAAGTTCTCGTGGTCCGCTGATTGCGAGAAAGTTTCCAAGCACTTAAGAAGCGATTGACCACCGCTCCGTTCTTGTTCTCCCGATGTCCGTCGGCTTCGATATCTTTTGTGATGCTTCTCGCCGAGGCCTCGGTTGTGTCCTTATGCGGGAAGGCAAGGTAGTGGCCTATGCATCAAGGCAATTGAGACCTCATGAACTCAACTATCCTACCCATGACTTGGAGTTAGCGCTGTGATCCATGCACTTAAGATTTGGTGACATTACCTAATCGGTGTCGTTGTGAAGTGTATTCGGATCACAAAAGCTTAAAGTATTTGTTCACCCAACCAGATCTGAACCTTAGGCAAAGGAGATGGTTGGAGTTGATCAGGACTATGACATGGGTATTCACTACCATCCGGGCAAGGCCAATGTCGTTGCGGATGCGCTTAGTCGCAAAGCGCATTGCAATGCATTGCTGCTCAAGGAGCCTCAGCCCACCCTTCTGGAGGAGTTTCAACGTCTCAACTTGGGCTTGGTTGAGCACGGTTCCCTTGCTGCCTTAGTTGTACAGCCAACCTTGGTGGATCGGATCAAGTCCGCTAACGATCCGACGTTGGAGTGAACCGCATCAAGGAAAATGTCAAGAATGGAACAACCAAGTGCTTCTCTGAAGATGAGCTTGGTGTCGTGAGGTTCGGGCAACGCCTTGTAGTTCCAAAGGACATGGAGTTGCGGGAGTTGATCCTCCGCGAAGCCCACGATTCCCCGTTATCCATTCATCCCGGGGCCACGAAGATGTATCATGATCTCCGGCGAGATTCTCGTGGACCGAATGAAGAGGAGATCGCAAGGTTCGTGGCGAGTGCGACGCGGTGTCGTCGTGTCAAGGCCGAACATCGTCGTCGGCGATCGCTCGACCCTTACCAATTCCGGAGTGGAAGTGGGATTGGTCCGATGGATTTTATCACCGCCTACCCGGTCACCGAGGGGCAATGATGCCATCTGGGTCGTCATCGATCAATTGACTAAGGTGGCTCATTTCCTTCCTGTCAAGACTGACCTTCGAGTGGGTCTCCTCGCAGAGCTCTACATAGCCCGCATCGTTTGTTTGCATGGTGTGCCAAAGACAATTGTGTCAGATCGTGGTTCGTTGTTCACGTCTCGGTTTTGGCATAGCCTGCAAGAGGCTATGGGAACTCGCCTTTCTTTCAGCTCAGCATTTCACCCCCAAACAGATGGTCAGACCGAGAGGGTCAACCAAGTATTAGAGGACATGCTCCGAGCTTGTGTCCTTTCCTATGGGAAGCATTGGGAGAAGTGCTTGCCATTTGCCTAGTTTTCTTACAACAACAGTTTCCAGGCCAGTCTCGGCATGGCACCATTTGAGGCCTTATACGGGAGAAAGTGTAGAACCCCGTTGAACTGGTCTGAGACCGGTGAGAGACCTTTCTTTGGCCCGGACTCGATTAATGAGGCCGAGTCAAGTCCACTCATTCGTGGTCGCTGCGCATGGCTCAATCCGAGCAAAAGAGCTATGCGGATCGCGTCGCCGTGAGTTGAGCTTTAAGCCCAATGACTTCGTCTACCTCAAGGTTTCTCCTCTAAAGGGTCACCAGCGTTTTGGTGTCAAGGGCAAGTTAGCTCCTCGATATGTCGGTCCATATCGTATTATCGAGAAGAAGGAGCCGCCGCCTACAAGTTGGAGTTGCTGCTGCACTTGCGGGGTACATGATGTTTTCCATGTGTCCCGGCTAAAGAAGTGCCTCCGTGTTCCAACAGAGGAAGCTCCGTTGGAAACTCTTGATGTTCGGGAGGATTTGACCTATCGCGAGCACCTGCTCGCATACTCGAGGAGGGCGAGCGAAGAACAAGGAACAAGACCATCGGGTTCCTTAAAGTTCGGTGGTCAAACCATTCCGAGGATGAAGCTACTTGGGAGCGAGAAGATCGTCTCGTCTGGACTACCCCTCTTTCTTTTCCGAGTAAGACAAATCTCGGACGAGATTTTTGTAAGGGGAGGTTTGTAACATCCCCATTTTCAACTTGTGTTTTAAATGTAAGAAAATGAGTAGAAATTAAAACTTTTTCTTACATCATGTGTTTCTGTGTGTATTAAACAATTATTGCACTGTGGTATGGAAATACAAAGTCACAAGTCCGTTGATCATCTCTCGGGAAATATTTTTCCTAAGTTCTTGGGTTGATATGTGACCCCTCGAAAAATTACACAATTTTCAGAAATTGTTTGAAGAGTTTTATGGGTCATCAAACTTGCTTGACTTGTAGTCAAGCCCTAGCTCAAAGCATTGTATAATTTCGGAGAAAATGCTCGGCACAAAACCTCTAAAAATTTTATACAAGGTCCAACTCAAGGTTAGCAAGCTAACGTCAAAACTTCATAGAATTTGGAGCTAGTTTGCTAGCTCTAAAAGTCCCTTCAAGATCCGATTCAAAATTAAACCCTAAGCCTGGTCCGAGTCAGACTTGGACTCAGACCTCCAGGTCTTGGTCACACCGAGCCGCTTAGCCGTGTCGGGCTCGGTCAGGTTGGGCAGGTGGTCTGGGCTGTTGGATTTTAAATCCAACGCTCAAAGACCTCCTCGGGTCTTTGTAAAGGACCTCCCACCCGCACGACCTCCACAGGTTCTTTTACAAAGACAACCCTCGAGGGCCTCCCCAGACCTCCTTTGCACCTTTTGCAACGACCACCTCGGGCGACCTCCTCGGCCCTCCACGACCACCCCTAGCGTTGGGTGATCGTGGGCCATCTCTTTGAGATCGTGGCTCGGACCTTCCTAAGTGTTAGGACCTCTAATACTTGGCTCAAGATCCGAGCCCTTGATTTCAATCCATCACTCACGACCTCCCTAGTGGGAGCTCAGGCTGATTTTAGCCGTTGGGCTCTTTTGACTGGTCCTCTCACCGTCGGGTGGGCCAGGCATTATCAATTTTTTTGCGTGGCAAGAGGGGAGCGGTGCCTTGTCAACTCTAGGGTCGACAACGGCTATGTGCTGCCAACATTAAATGTCTGGCAGCCCCTTTTGCTCAAAAGTCTCTCTGACAACCTACTCCCATCACCTCATGTGTACTATAGCTCAGTGCACCGGCTGACTTTGCCATCCTTCCCGCCGGCTATATTTGAAGCTCAAGCTTCCTCTCTTAGTTCTTTTAGTCACTCTCTTGCACCCCTAGTTCTTTCTCTGCTCTTGTGCTCGAACACCCGAAAGCCATTGCCACCATTGCTGGACATTGGAGCTCTCCGGCGACCTACGAGCTTCAGTGGTTCAACATTGCAATAGTGGCAGTCATCTTGTTCCCTTGGTCACCTCGAGCCTCCCTAACTTGCTTTGTTCGACCTTCACAGAGGTTGACAAGGTGGGAGCTTGCTGTTCGTGGCCGGGAGCTTCGTCTTCTTCATCTCCGGCGACCTCCACCGTCACCGGAGCTACCGCGACCACTCCCAGTTCTCCTTCAATCCCGGGTGAGTACTTCAGTTCCAAAAACCCGTGTGAGGACCCGGAATATTTAACTAGTAACACTTAACCTCCAAATGGTTCTGGCATTACTAATTAAACATTCTAAGCCTCGATGGACATATGCTTCCCAGAATTGCAGCATATGCACATCATCACAAAATTACACATCAATTCCATACACATACATCACTAAGTTCACAACGACATACATAAAGTAAAGTTATTACAAAAGAGAGCCGACCGCCAAATAGAACAATATACAAGAATGACAATGAAGCAAAGCGCCATAAGATGGCTAGAACAAAAGTCGACCAGGTTAGCCACACACCCACAAGGCAACCGACCGGCCGCCAAGCTAGTCGCCCCAGCTACCACAACACACTCACAAAAGTGAGGCCCTCAGCTCACCTTCTTCCTCTGCACAAAACAATTAAGCGTAGCAACCGAGTACAAAGATTGTCTTTGTACCGCAAGATCGACGTGTGGAATAGCGCACCTATTCATAAACTACATGCAAGCTTATTTAAGTGGAGGTTGTATGTCTCATTTTGCATGAAGCCAACTTTATTTGCAATAATGTAATACATTTTAAAAGCAAGTTTGCAAATCTGTTTTGTTATCAAAGTAGTAGTAAGTAAAGATACATACAAGTGACCACCTGGAAGTGACTATCCCAATAGCCACCACAACATAGCACGAATCTCGATTCGCACTCACCCATCAAGTTTTAATTTAAAAGGTTGTAGTCTAACTCTTGAAAGACCTTGCCAAGCGTGTCCATAACCTAGACGAGGCTATTCGAATAGTTTTAACCGCAGGGTGTACCAATGTACCCACACTTCAGATCGCCTTCAAGCCACAAGCACACTATCAAGGTATGCAAGCACGGCTAAGTCCTACGAGACATTTCCAATCTTGTGTATTAACTACGAGCCGCTCATATGGATAGAAACCCATATGCTTACATTGCAAGTCGAAAGACAACAAATCCCATCACGGGTGAAGTCTTTCTGACACTACAATGCTCCCAACACCATCCCTCCCGCGACTTCCTGCGACTCGGAGCCAATACACGCCAAAGTACTAAGTCAAGAGAGGTCCCATACCCTCTAATGTGGTTAGCACGCTAAAATGCTTGGTTTAGTGTAACAAGATGTTCGGTCCTTGTTGACCGGGCACCATTCCACCACACCCAAAGATCACACCATCATACCATTGTGCCCAAGTCTAAATCATTTTGTTTTCAGTTTTAGTTTTCGTAAGTAGACATAGCACAAGGTGGAAATCGTAATCATAATAAGTTTGATGTGATCAAGGTTATCGACAAGTCGATAACCGCCCATTTCTACCAAGCTAAGCATGGCTAAGCAATTAATTCGCAACTACTAAGTGACAAGAGCCCATCCATGAACTCTAAATCACAGCAAGTAACCTAGGCTCATGGTAGTAGAGAATAATCATTTGCTAAGGAAATGCATCTACTAGGCCAACTATTAACACAAAATAGCAATGCATACATAGAATTTGTAATCAACATAAATACTTAAAATTGGGATTAACATGATCAAACGCTTGCCTTCTTGTCGTTGCTCAATTTGTTGTGGAGGGTCGCTCTCGGGATTACCGCAAATGTCGAATCCTAAGCGAGAGGCAAAAAGAACCAAGAACAACCAATAAGACGAGCCACAAATAAACCAATGAGCAAGCAACAATTATCCAAATGCGACTAAATTTATACATAAGGTAGAATACGAATATACCTAGACATAGAAACTGGAAAACCTAACTGGATTTGTGGTGCAAAAGATATTACCTAAACATCCATTTTCGGCCATAATAAGGTCATCAAGCAAAAATATTTTCTAGAGGTTTTCGGACTTGAAAATTTTATGATAGGTTGCTCTTGACATTTTAAGGCTAATACAAGTGGTTTCATCTTAATTGGAGTTAAAATGATTTAGTTATGATTTTTCTAAGTTCTAAAACTAGCATATATCATTTCTCAGGAACATGAATAAAGACAAAGCCTAGTTCAAATTAAAGCATGTTTACAGGCCAAATTTACTAGGTTGAGATTGCACAGTTTGCAACTACAGCGAGGAAGTTATGGGTTTTACAAACTTTTCCATGAATTTCTAGACATCATCTTTCATTAAACAAGATCATGCTGTTTAGATCATTTTCTGCTACAACAAAGGGCCTAATTTCATTCTCAGATTAAAGTTCATACTATAACAAAGCTACAGCAACTGGAATCATTCAAAAAGGAGTTAAAATGACAAAGTTAAGCACTTTTGAAATTTGAAACAAAGAAAAGACTTAGGAGACTTTGAGCTCTCGGGAGGTCCAACCGAATCGAAGACCAAGGAGAGGTCGTGGGCGTCGATCTTGCATCGCAGGCCATTGCACCACGGCACAGCGCCGCACGGAAGACCTCCTCCCAGACCGGGAGGTGCGGACCGTTGAGATCCGATCCAACGATCACGACCGGCGTGCAGCGCGACGCAAGGAGGTCTACGCGCCTAACAGCGGTCGTGACCGTCAGATCGAGATCTGGCGGTCCCGAGCACTAGGGGAGGTCCTACGGGTAAACCTACGGAGAGAGGTCTAGACGGCTAAGAGCTCGCGGAGGAGGTCTTCAACGGTCTAGATTTCCAGAGGGAGGTCTTTAACGGACACGATCAAGAGAGGGAGGTCCTGGCGATCAAGATGAACGAGGGAGGTTCTAAGGCTTTAAATCTGAGGAAGGAGGTCTAGCCCGTTAGGTCTAAATCTAACGGTTTAGATCAGAGGAGGAGGTCCTAGGCGGTCAAGATCTCCAGAGGGAGGTCTTGATCGGCTGAGATTGATACGAGGAGGTCTTGGATGGCCAAGATCTTCTCGGGGAGGTCCTAAGCGATAGGGTTTTAATCGGAGGAGATCTGGACGGCTCGGATTAGACCTAGGGAGGTCCTGAACGGTCCAGATCGACGCGGAGGGAGGTCTGAGCGCTAAAGATTTTACAAAAAGAGATCTAACGCTCAGATCTAAACCGGGGAGGTCGCGAACGGCTAGGATTGAGCCTAGGAGGTCTGAGCGGGGGTTTTCTTGGTAAAATGCCAGGGGTGACTTTTTACAAAGAGGACCCCGAGGGTGGTCTTTGCAAAAATGACCAAGGGGAGGTCTTTTGCAAAGAGGACCTCGGAAGTGGCTCAGAGGTGGTCTTTGCAAAAGGACCGAGGGAGGTCTTATACTAAAAGGTTTTCGCGGGAAAGATCTAAAGGTCCAGATCTAATCTTGGGAGGTCTAGACGGTCACGAAGAACCCGAGGAGGTCCAAGGTCTTTGTTTAAGGCGCGGGACCTCCGGACAATGGACAAAGGGTGGCGGCTAAGACAACTCACTGGTACTGATGATTGGTAATAAATGGGCATTTAAGATGTCCTAACAAGATGACGAAAACGGGAATTTTGAACCGGCAAAAATCCCGAGCGGGCTCAACGGTTTGCCGCCGGCGATGGGGACCTCGCCGGCGCCGACCAAGGGCACCGATAAACTCGCAATAGTGCCGCGGACCTAGCGGAGGCACTCTCGACGGCGGCGACGGCCTTAAACGCCGGCGAGCCGGAGAATGGCGGAGGACAAGCCTTTCGGCAAAAACCGAAAACGACAAAACTGAGCGCCACGAGCTAAGCTAGCTAGACCCTAAGCTCTAAGGGACTAAAATGAACTCACCCGAGTGTAGGGAAGGTCCAGAGGAAGACGGAGGGACTTGGAGAAAGTCGACGAAGTCCCGCGGTGATGTGTTTGCCGGCGAAGGAGAAGAAGACGACCTCGACCCCGACAAGCAGCTCCCCAACTTGACCACCTCTGCGATGGACAACCACAGCAAGTTAGAGAATGCTCGAGGTGCTCGAGATGACAAGGAAAACAGGCAAGAACGTTGATGGAACCACTGGAGCTCGAGCTTCGGCAGGGAGCTCCAAAGGTGACAATGGAGGTTTCGGGGTGGTGGTGTTCTTGGGGGTTTGAGTGTGAGGACCAACTCAACTGAGGGAGCTCAAGCACAGCCAAGAACGAAAAGGAAAAGGAGAGGAAGTTTTCAGGCTATGTATAGCCTGGGAGCTTGGCAAGGGCTAGGGCAAAAGCCTACTGTGAGCATGAACCATGCCCCTGCCAACGGCACGCACGACAGGACAAGTGGCAGAGCAGGTGAAGACTTTGGAGGTTAAAGCTGACTGGCAATAAATGCATGTCAGCAAAAAGAGCCGTTGACAAGAGGCGGAAGGTGACATCTCATCGCCTCAACCGCTCGACACGACACACGCACAGAGGTGCGAAATTTCATGGCGGGCAGACCTCAGGGAGGTCGTGAGGAAGAAACACAGCGCCAAGGAGGTCCTGGACGTCCCAGATTTGCTTGGGGTGGTCCTGGACGTCCGAGAATCGCCGGGGTGGGGAGGTCCGAGCGCGGGCGAGGAGGTCCTGGGAGGTCCTAGGAGCCGTGGGGAGGTCGTGAGCCACACGATCCCCATCCGGCGGCCCCGCTTGCGCGCGCACGAGACCGAGCCCGAACTCGGCTGAGCTTGACTCGACCGAGCCAGTTGGCTGGGTCGGACTCGGGTCTGACTCGAGCCCGAGTCTGACTCAGCCCCAAGTTTGGGTTTCGAACTGCTCTGAAGTTTGGGGGATTTATTTGAGGTAGCAAACGAACTCCAAAAATTACGAAATTTTTACAGGAGCTTGCTAGCCGGGTGATCGACCTTGTATAAATTTTGCAGAGGTTTTTGTGCTGTACATTTTCCTCCAAAAATTCCACAAGGTGCTGGTCCTGCTGACCAGATTTTGAATAGGTTTGACTGCCTCCAAAATATTCAAACAATTTCTACAAATTGTGAAATTTTTCAGAGGGGTTACATACCATCCCAAGAACTTAGGAAAAATATTTCCAGGAGATGATCCAGAGGTTTGACAAGACTGTTTTTGAAAGCTCAAGATTTGGATCAAAAGACTTGTGACTTCGTATTTCCATAACTTCTTGTACAATACTTGCTTGGTACAAAAGGAAATACAGGATGTAAGAAAAGTTTTAATTTCTACTCATTTTCTTACATTTGAAACACAAACTCAAAGTTGGGATGTTACAACTCTCCCCCCTTACAAGAATCTCGACCCGAGATTCCGTTTACTCGGAGAAGAAAGAAGAAAAATCTGCACGAAGGCGATCTTCTCGCTCCCAAGTTGCTTCATCTTCAGAATGGTTTGACCACTGAACCTTAAGGAACTTGATGACACGGTTCCTTGTTCTCCGTTCAGATTCCTCAAGAATACGAACAGGATGCTCGCGGTAGGTCAAATTCTCCTGCACATCGAGAACCTCCAACGAGCTTCTCGGTCGGGACACGGAGGCACTTCTTCGGTGTGACACATGGAACACATCATGCACACCCTCAAGTGCGGTGGTAGCTCCAACTCAGTATGCAATCTGCTCCAACCTCTCGATGATACGGTAAGGCCCAACATATCGAGGAGCCAACTTGCCCTTGATGCCAAAACGCGATGGCCCTTCAAGGGAGAGACTTTGAGATACACAAAGTCATTGGGCTCAAAGCTCAACTCACGGCGACGGCGACCGCATAGCTCTTTGTCCGCAGGTGGGCCGTGCGCAGATGCTCGCGGATCAATCGAACTCGCCTTCGCCTCATTGATCGAATCGGGCGAAAATCGCCGCCACCGCCTCTCGACCGGTTCAACGGGTTCTCGCATCTCCTCCCATACAAAGCCTCAAACGGTGCCATGCCAAGACTAGCCTGATAGCTGTTGTTGTAGGAGAACTCAGCAAAAGGTAGGCATTTCTCCCACTTCTTCCCATAGGACAGAACACAAGCACGAAGCATATCTTCTAACACTTGGTTGACTCGCTCCGTCTGACCATCAGTCTGAGGATGAAAGGCCGTACTAAAATGAAGGCGGGTCCCCATAGCCTCTTGCAGACTATGCCAAAACCGCGAGGTGAAAAGCGCACCACGGTCAGAAATAATCGTCTTGACACCGTGAAGACTCACAATCCTCGAGACATAAAGTTCGCCAAAGGCCCCACACGGCCGAGTCTTGACGGAAGGAAATGTGCCACTTTAGTCAATCGGTCGATCACGACCCAAATAGCATCATTCCCTTTGGACGAAGCGGGCAATCCGGTGATGAAGTCCATGCCAACGAATCCCACTTCCACTCGCACCGGCAAAGGTGAAGAAGGCTGCCGGACGCCGATGCTCGGCCTTCACACGACAAAGACACGCCGCACTCGCAACGAACTTGGCAATCTCGCGCTTCATTCGGGTCCACTGCATCTCGACGAAGGTCCCGATACATTTTGGTAGCCCGGATGAATGGACAAAGGAGAATCATGGGCTTCGCGGAGAATCAAATTCGCAATTCCATGACCTTAGGAACCACAAGACGCTGCCCAAACCACACAACGCCATGCTCGCCCTCCGAAAAGCACTTGGCTATCCCATCCTTGATGTTTCGCTCGATTTGGCTCACACCAACATCCGCTGCTGTGCGCCTTGATTTGGTCCACCAAGGTTGGTTGCACAACCAATGTAGCAAGAGAACCGTGCTCGATCAAACCCAAATTGAGGCGCTGAAATTCAGAAATGAGAGCAGGCTGCTGCTCTTGGAGCATCAACATGTTGCAATACACCTTTCGACTAAGCGCATCTGCCACAACATTGGCCTTGCCCGGATGGTACTGAATACCCATGTCATAATCCTTGATCAATTCCAACCATCTCCTTTGTCTGAGGTTCAGATCTGGCTGGGTGAACAAGTACTTCAAGCTCTTGTGGTCAGAATACACCTCACAACGGTTACCAATTAGATAATGCCGCCAAATCTTGAGTGCATGGACCACAGCAGCTAACTCCAAGTCATGAGTAGGATAGTTGAGTTCATGAGGCCTCAACTGCCGCGATGCATAGGCCACAACCTTGCCCTCCTGCATAAGAACACAACCAAGACCCTGACGAGAAGCATCACAATAGATATCAAAACTCTTGTGAATATCAGGGAGAACAAGCACTGGGGCTGAGGTCAATCGCTTCTTGAGTTCCTGAAAACTCACATCACAAGCAATGACCACTCAAACTTCTTGTCTTTCTTGAGCAGATTCACCATTGGCTTTGCAATCTTGGAGAAATTCTCGATAAACGGCGGTAGTAGCCACCAAACCAAGAAAACTCCGCACATCGGTGACCGACTTGGTGACCCAAGATAGCACATCGCCGACCTTGCTAGGATCCACAGCCACACCTCCTGCTGAAAGAACATGGCCCAAGAATGCCACTTCCTTCAACCGAACTCGCACTTGCTGAATTTGGCATACAAGGCTGGTGTCGCGCAGCTTGCCCAACACAAGCTTAAGATGCTCAGCATGCTCTCCTTCACTCTTGGAGTAGATAAGGATATCATCGATGAATACCACCACGAACCTATCCAAATGCTCCATGAATACCGAGTTCATAAGATTCATGAATAAAGCAGGAGCATTAGTCAAACCAAAAGACATGACGGTGTACTCGTAAAGGCCATAACGAGTAGCAAAGGCCGTCTTAGGAATATCCGCGGCCCTGATCCTGACTTGATGATAGCCCAGTCTCAAGTCAATCTTGGAGAAGACTCGCGCTCCAGTCAATTGATCGAAGAGATCATCAATACGGGGCAAAGGATACTTCTTCTTTACCGTCACCTCATTAAGCGGACGGTAATCAACACACATGTGCAAGGTCTTGTCCTTCTTCTTCACAAAGATAACTGGACAACCCCAAGGAGATGAGCTAGGACGGATAAAACCCTTCTCTTGCAGCTCACCCAGTTGCTTCTTTAGCTCCTCCAACTAATTAGGAGGCATGCGATACGGCCTCTTAGAAATAGGGGCGGTACCGGGCAGCAACTCTATCACAAACTCCAGATCTCGAACAGGAGGCATCCCGGGCAAGTCTTCAGGAAAGACATCCGCGAAGTCACACACCGTGGGGACGTCGCGAATCTCTAATGCTGGCTTTGCTTCAATGACATAAAGATGGGGCTCTCGCAACTGTGGCGAAAACCCAACCTGTTCACCTGAAGGACTGGTGAGGTAAACAATCTTCCTGGCACAATCGATTTGCCCCAAGTGTTGGGACAACCAATCCATGCCAAGAATCACATCCAAGCGCGCCGAGTCGAGTAGGATAAGATTCGCCAAGAATCCCACTCCTTCGATGTGGATAGGAACATCCCGGCATACTTGGTCAGCTCTCATTTCCGAACCCGGAGAGCGAATGAGCAGTGGAATCCCCAAAGGAACACAGTGAAGTCCACAATCAACAGCAAAAGACCTCGAAATAAAAGAATGCGAAGCCCCGGAGTCAAATAAAACTGTAGCAGGATGCAAATTAACAAGGAGCGTACCCAACACCACGCCGGGCGCCTCTGTGCCTCCTCACCGAGATGTGATTGACTCGGCCGCCCCAACCCGGGTCTTCGGTCGTGGTGACCACTCCCTTGCCCGCGTCCTCCATTAGGACGAGGCCGCTCCGATCTTCATAGGACAACTACTCGCGTAGTGGCCCTTGTTATGGCGAGAAGCGGTGACGCCGGCCGCGGGTTGCGGGAACACCGCTGGCTGGTCGCAGCGCACGTGGATCGAGTCACGGCCGGCGGAGGACGTGGAGCTGGTGCTTTGAAGGCCTCGGCGGTGGTGAAGCCAAAGAACGGGCCACCGTGCAGTCCAACACGGGACGAACGAGGCCGGCCTGCGGCATCTGGGCCTCCCACTTGCGCTATGGACTCTCGCCGCGCTCTCGCTTTATGCTCGGCGATGATGGCCTTGTCCACCAAGGTCTAGAAGTCGGGGAAGTCCACAATAGAGAGCTTGTCCTCAAGCTCCTCAGACAAACCCTCCATGAACTTCTCCTGCTTGGCCTCATCAGTGGCCACCTCGGCAGGAGCGCACTTCGCCAAATGGTTGAACTCATGGAGGTACTGATCACGATTTGCGCCTGTTTGAGCGCAAGGAACTCCTTCTTCTTCAGCTTCATCAGGCCGGCGGGGACATGGGCCCGACGGAAAGCTGACCGGAACTCCTCCCACGAGACCACGTGTCCCGCAGTCGCATGGCGAGGAAATTCTCCCACCATGAGAGTGCCGCACCCTCCACCGATGGGATGCGAAAGTGCCCGCTCCGCCTCGGCATCGAGCAACGTTGAGCTCGCTCAACCGCACGCAGATCGTGCTGCGCCCAAGGGGTCTCTGACCGGGAGAAGGTGGGAGGCTGCGTGCGAAGGAACTCCGCAAGTCCCCACGAGACCGGTGACCACCTCCGAGATCCAGAGGCACCAGAGGGAGTGGAGGTGTTTCGCGATAACCTCCAACACCTGCGGTCCTCC
The DNA here is from genome assembly GCA_036346255.1 of Ampelocalamus luodianensis. Lineage (NCBI taxonomy): Eukaryota > Viridiplantae > Streptophyta > Magnoliopsida > Poales > Poaceae > Ampelocalamus > Ampelocalamus luodianensis. Next base: position 51,758,484 of record CM070620.1, on the reverse strand, counting down.
GAACGATTGCGTTCGGTCTGCATGAGGACTTCCGCCATGGTCGGAGGAGGGGGAAGCTCCTCATCGGGACTACCCGGCTAATTCCGGTCGCTACGTGTCCCACCAGCCATCCTGATTCACTAAGATAAGTTAGCTGCAAGCCCGAGATAAAAAGAAAGCAAAGAAATCCAAACTCAAGAAAAGCGCTCAGGAATAACCACCAAGAGCACAGGGGCAAAATCACCAAATCGACTTCCTGAAACGACTAACCCGTATGGAAGAACGAGCAATCGTTTGCGAAGACCCAAAATTTCAGCACTAAGTTCTAGCTCAAAACAGTCCAAAAATCAAGATATGACCACCGAATAGAGCATTAGGCATTTAGCTAACTCATATCACTTTTTACCCTTTTCTTCCCACAAGTTTTAGTTGAATTTACCTCTCATTTCCTACCTTAATTACTAACCACTAGCTAGCTGTCCAAATTCTTTTCTCCAAGCTCTCATGTTTCTCCCAAAACCAAGTTAATCGATAGAGGCTAATCTTTGAAAGGAAGAGAGGAACAACTTTTTCAAACTTAAGTGAGAGTAAGGTGAGATGAGCAAGCTAGGATAGGTAAGGAGTAAAATTAGAGAACTTACTTAAGTTTTACAAACCTTTTGAAAGTAAGTTTTCAAAATATCCTAGAGGCGACCAAGCTAGGGGTTTCTACGGTCAGTATGGCTCTGATACCAACTTTGTGAGGACCGGAATATTTAACTAGTAACACTTAACCTCCAAATGGTTCTAGCATTACTAATTAAACATTCTAAGCCTCGATGGACATATGCTTCCTGCATTGCAGCATATGCACATCATCACAAAATTACACATCAATTCCATACACATACATCACTAAGTTCACAACGACATACATAAAGTAAAGTTATTACAAAAGAGAGCCGACCGGCCAAATAGAACAATATACAAGAATGACAGCGGAAGCAAAAGCGCCATAAGATGGCTAGAACAAAAGTCGACCGGTTAGCCACACACCCACAAGGCAACCGACCGGGCCGCCAAGCTAGTCGCCCATAAGCTACCACAACACACTCACAAAAGTGAGGCCCTCGAGCTCACCTTCTTCCTCTGCACAAAACAATTAAGCGTAGCAACTGAGTACAAAGATTGTCTTTGTACCCGCAAGACTGACGTGTGGAATAGCAGACCTATTCATAAACTACATGCAAGCTTATTTAAGTGGAGGTTGTATGTCTCATTTTGCATGAAGCCAACTTTATTTGCAATAATGTAAATACATTTTAAAAGCAAGTTTGCAAATCTGTTTTGTTATCAAAGTAGTAGTAAGTAAAGATACATACAAGTGACCACCTGGAAGTGACTATCCCAATAGCCACCACAACATAGCACGAATCCCCTGATTCGTACCACCCATCAAGTTTTAATTTAAAAGGTTGTAGTCTAACTCTTGAAAGACCTTGCCAAGCGTGTCCATAACCTAGGACGAGGCTATTCGAATAGTTTTAACCCTGCAGGGGTGTACCAATGTACCCACACTTGCATCGCCTTCAAGCCACAAGCACACTACCGAAGGTATGCCGGCACGGCTAAGTCCTACGAGACATTTCCAATCTTGTGTATTAACTACGAGCCGCTCATATGGATAGAAACCCATATGCTTACATTGCAAGCCGAAAGACAACAAATCCCATCACGGGTGAAGTCTTTCGGACACTACAATGCTCCCAACACCATCCCTCCTGCGACTCCCTGCGACTCGGAGCCAATACACGCCAAAGTACTAAGTCAAGAGAGGTCCCATACCCTCTAATGTGGTTAGCACGCTAAAATGCTTGGTTTAGTGTAACAAGATGTTCGGTCCTTGTTGACCCGGGCACCATTCCAGTCACACCCAAAGATCACACCATCATACCATTGTGCCCAAGTCTAAATCATTTTGTTTTCAGTTTTAGTTTTCGTAAGTAGACATAGCACAAGGTGGAAATCGTAATCATAATAAGTTTGATGTGATCAAGGTTATCGACAAGTCGATAACCGCCATTTCTAGAAAGCTAAGCATGGCTAAGCAATTAATTCGCAACTACTAAGTGACAAGAGCCCATCCATGAACTCTAAATCACAGCAAGTAACCTAGGCTCATGGTAGTAGAGAATAATCATTTGCTAAGGAAATGCATCTACTAGGCCAACTATTAACACAAAATAGCAATGCATACATAGAATTTGTAATCAACATAAATACTTAAAATACTGGGATTAACATGATCAAACCGCTTGCCTTCTTGTCGTTGCTCAATTTGTTGTGGTGGGTCGCTCTGGGATTACCGCAAATGTCGAATCCTAAGCGAGAGGCAAAAGAACCAAGAACAACCAATAAGACGAGCCACAAATAAACCAATGAGCAAGCAACAATTATCCAAATGCGTGAAATTTATACATAAGGTAGAATACGAATATACCTAGACATAGAAACTGGAAAACCTAACTGGATTTGTGGTGCAAAAGATATTACCTAAACATCCATTTTCGCCATAATAAGGTAATGAAGCAAAAATATTTTCTAGAGGTTTTCTGGACTTGAAAATTTTATGATAGGTTGCTACTGACATTTTAAGGCTAATACAAGTGGTTTCATCTTAATTGGAGTTAAAATGATTTAGTTATGATTTTTCTAAGTTCTAAAACTAGCATATATCATTTCTCAGAACATGAATAAAGACAAAGCCTAGTTCAAATTAAAGCATGTTTACTGTGCCAAATTTACTAGGTTGAGATTGCACATTTGCAACTACAGCGAGGAAGTTATGGGTTTTACAAACTTTTCCATGAATTTCTAGACATCATCTTTCATTAAACAAGATCATGCTGTTTAGATCATTTTCTGCTACAACAAAGGGCCTAATTTCATTCTCAGATTAAAGTTCATACTATAACAAAGCTACAGCAACTGGAATCATTCAAAAAGGAGTTAAAATGACAAAGTTAAGCACTTTTGAAATTTGAAACAAAGAAAAGACTTAGGAGACTTTGAGCTCTCGGGAGGTCCAACCGAATCGAAGACCAAGGAGAGGTCGTGGGCGTCGATCTTGCATCGCAGGCCACTGCATCACGGCACAGCCGCACGGAAGACCTCCTCCCGCACCGGGAGGTCGGACCGTTGAGATCGATCCAACGATCACGACAAGGCGTGCACGCCGCGCACGCAAGGAGGTCTCACGCGCTTGTCAGTGGTCGTGACCGCCGATCGACATCCGCGGTCCCGAGCACTAGGGGAGGTCCTACGGGTAAACCTACGGAGAGAGGTCTAGACGGCTAAGAGCTCGCGGAGGAGGTCTTCAACGGTCTAGATTTCCAGAGGGAGGTCTTTAACGGACACGATCAAGAGAGGGAGGTTACGCGATCAAGATGAACGAGGAGGTTCTAAGGCTTTAAACCGAGGAAGGAGGTCTAGCTGTTAGGTCTAAATCTAACGGTTTAGATCAGAGGAGGAGGTCCTAGGCGGTCAAGATCTCCAGAGGGAGGTCTTGATCGGCTGAGATTGATACGAGGAGGTCTTGGATGGCCAAGATCTTCTCGGGGAGGTCCTAAGCGATAGGGTTTTAATCGGAGGAGATCTGGACGGCTCGGATTAGACCTAGGGAGGTCCTGAACGGTCCAGATCGACGCGGAGGGAGGTCTGAGCGCTAAAGATTTTACAAAAAGAGATCTAACGCTCAGATCTAAACCGGGGAGGTCGCGAACGGCTAGGATTGAGCCTAGGAGGTCTGAGCGGGGGTTTTCTTGGTAAAATGCCAGGGGTGGCTTTTTACAAAGAGGACCCCGAGGGTGGTCTTTGCAAAAATGACCAAGGGGAGGTCTTTTGCAAAGAGGACCTCGGAAGTGGCTCAGAGGTGGTCTTTGCAAAAGGACCGAGGGAGGTCTTATACTAAAAGGTTTTCGCGGGAAAGATCTAAAGGTCCAGATCTAATCTTGGGGAGGTCTAGACGGTCACGAAGAACCCGAGGAGGTCCAAGGTGTTGTTTAAGGCGCGGGACCTCCGGACAGCGACAAAGGGTGGCGGCTAAGACAACTCACTGCTACTGATGATTGGTAATAAATGGGCATTTAAGATGTCCTAACAAGATGACGAAAACGGGAGTTTTGAACCGGCAAAATCCCGAGCGGGCTCAACGGTTTGCCGCCGGCGATGGGGACCTCGCCGGCGCCGACCAAGGGCACCGATAAACTCGCAATAGTGCCGCGGACCTAGCGGAGGCACTCTCGACGGCGGCGACGGCCTTAAACGCCGGCGAGCCGGAGAATGGCGGAGGACAAGCCTTTCGGCAAAAACCGAAAACGACAAAACTGAGCGCCACGAGCTAAGCTAGCTAGACTCTAAGCTCTAAGGGACTAAAATGAACTCACCCGAGTGTAGGGAAGGTCCAGAGGAAGACGGAGGGACTTGGAGAAAGTCGACGAAGTCCCGCGGTGATGTGTTTGCCGGCGAAGGAGAAGAAGACGACCTCGACCCCGACAAGCAGCTCCCCAACTTGACCACCTCTGCGATGGACAACCACAGCAAGTTAGAGAATGCTCGAGGTGCTCGAGATGACAAGGAAAACAGGCAAGAACGTTGATGGAACCACTGGAGCTCGAGCTTCGGCAGGGAGCTCCAAAGGTGACAATGGAGGTTTCGGGGTGGTGGTGTTCTTGGGGGTTTGAGTGTGAGGACCAACTCAACTGAGGGAGCTCAAGCACAGCCAAGAACGAAAAGGAAAAGGAGAGGAAGTTTTCAGGCTATGTATAGCCTGGGAGCTTGGCAAGGGCTAGGGCAAAAGCCTACTGTGAGCATGAACCATGCCTCGCCAACGCACGCACGACAGGACAAGTGGCAGAGCAGGTGAAGACTTTGGAGGTTAAAGCTGACTGGCAATAAATGCATGTCAGCAAAAAGAGCCGTTGACAAGAGGCGGAAGGTGACATCTCACTGCCCCCAACTGCTCTGACCCTGACACACGCACAGAGGTGCGAAATTTCATGGCGGGCAGACCTCAGGGAGGTCGTGAGGAAGAAACACAGCGCCAAGGAGGTCCTGGACGTCCCAGATTTGCTTGGGGTGGTCCTGGACGTCCGAGAATCGCCGGGGTGGGGAGGTCCGAGCGCGGGCGAGGAGGTCCTGGGAGGTCCTAGGAGCCGTGGGGAGGTCGTGAGCCACACGATCCCCATCCGGCGGCCCCGCTTGCGCGCGCACGAGACCGAGCCCGAACTCGGCTGAGCTTGACTCGACCGAGCCAGTTGGCTGGGTCGGACTCGGGTCTGACTCGAGCCCGAGTCTGACTCAGCCCCAAGTTTGGGTTTCGAACTGCTCTGAAGTTTGGGGGATTTATTTGAGGTAGCAAACGAACTCCAAAAATTACGAAATTTTTACAGGAGCTTGCTAGCCGGGTGATCGACCTTGTATAAATTTTGCAGAGGTTTTTGTGCTGTACATTTTCCTCCAAAAATTCCACAAGGTGCTGGTCCACAGTTGACCAGATTTTGAATAGGTTTGACTGGCCTCCAAAAATATTCAAACAATTTCTACAAATTGTGAAATTTTTCAGAGGGGTCACATACCATCCCAAGAACTTAGGAAAAATATTTCCAGGAGATGATCCAGAGGTTTGACAAGACTGTTTTTGAAAGCTCAAGATTTGGATCAAAAGACTTGTGACTTCGTATTTCCATAACTTCTTGTACAATACTTGCTTGGTACAAAAGGAAATACAGGATGTAAGAAAAAGTTTTAATTTCTACTCATTTTCTTACATTTGAAACACAAACTCAAAGTTGGGATGTTACAACCCGATCCCATTAGACCTCTTCGGTTTTCGTTTTTGGCCGCATTTGGTCTCCGGCGGTTATCTCCCGCTAGCCGCCGGTTGGTGGTGCTTTTGGTGTAGCTTTTGGCACCCTTAGGTTCTCCGTCCTATTTGGAGCTCATCCGTGCCTTTGGTTTCCGCCGTGGAGATCCACGTCGTCGTGATAGTAAGTGTGCACTTCGGGTTTTGTCAGTTCAAAACCTCCCGTTTTCGTCATCTTCTTAGGACCACTTTAATGCTCAAATCATTGCTCATCATTGGTGCATTAATTGTGTCCTAATTTGTGCCGTGGAGTCACTGACGTGCGGGCCGGGGCCTTAGTATTAAAGTCCCGAAGTCATTAAGTGTCCCTTTTAGTTTCATTTATTGTCAATCATCTGGAGCATTTAATTTGTCTTAACCGCCACCTTTTGTCGTTGTCCGGAGGTCCTGCGCCATTAAATCCACTCTTGGACCTCCTCGGGCTAATCTTAGCCGTTCACGACCTCTCCAAGTTTAGATCTGGGCCTTAGGATCTTTTCCGAAAAATCCTAAGTCTCTAGACCTCCCCTTGGTGGTGATCCTAGCCGTATAGGACCACCCCTGTTAAATCTTAGCCGTATAAGACCACCTTGTGTTTCCGCAAAAGACCTTCCCCGAGGTCCTCTTTGCAAAACACCTCCCGATGGTCTTTTGTAGAAAAGCCACCCCGAACCAGATCTTGACCGTTAGATCTCCTTGTTTGAGTCTCTAGCTGCCAGGACCTCCCCCTAATCGTATCCTGGCCGTTAAAGACCTCCGTAGGCTAGATCTCAGCCGATAGGATCACCCTCCACCTTGGGGTCCTCTTTGCAAAAGACCTCCTTGAGGTCCTCTATGCGAAAAGACCACCTCGGGTCCTTATCAAGAAACCGCAGGACCTTCCTCGCTTCATCATAGCCGTCTAGGACCTCCCTGCCAGCTCTGAACCGTTAGATTTAGATCTAACGGGCTAGACCTCGTCAGTCTATTTGCAACTCTACCGATTTTGTTCTCTCTTTATCGTTCGTCTTTAGATCTACGGCTCGGATCTGGAGAACATTCGGACCCCTCCGGATGCAATCTTGATCTAGGCCGTCCATCTTAACATCCAAGGCCCAGACTCGTTGAGGCGCTCGGATGGCCCGAACATCCCATCTCACATGGGCCATTGGATCTAAATCCATCGGTAGAGTCCTTGGTAGTTAAGACCTCCTCAGGAGATCTTAGCCGTCAAAGACCTCCCTCCTTCCGATCTCACCGCCCAGACCTCCTTCCGTAGATTTAACCCTAGGACCTCCTAAGGAGGTCAGGACCGTCAGATTTTGATCTAACGATCCCGACCACCTTTAGGCGCGAGGACCTCCTCCGTGTGCGCTGTGCGTGCACTGGTCATAGCCGTTGGACTTAAGATCTACAGCTTAGACCTCCTCGCTAGATCTTGCCGTCTAGGACCTCCTCGTTAGATCCAGACCGTCAAGTCTAGATCTAACGGCTAAGACCTCTCTAGGCGTGGCAAGGTCTTTGCGCCAGTGCTCGTATGGTTTTGGCATTCGAGATCGCGAGCGTGCGATCTTTGATCAACGGCCCACGACCTCCCCAGTCTTTATTGGTTTTCCAGATTTAGTTCCGAGAGCTTTTATTTGCACATATTAATTGTTTTAAACTTCAAAATTGCATATCTTTTTCTCTGCAGCTCCAAATTCAACAAACTAAAGTTCTATAAATGCATCTGTTAAAGTACTTTAGCTTAGTATAGGTTTTGCAGTAGTCTTTAATACTGAAATTAATCATGTCTTAGATTCATAACTTATAAAAATCATAACTAAATCATTTTAACTCCAAATGACCTGAAATTTTATATGGGTTACCACTATACCAGTAGGTAGCTACCATAAAAATTTCAGCTTCAAAATCTTTCTAGGAAATGTTTTTGCTACAGTGCTAATTATGGCCAAAAATAGTTTTTAGAGAATATCTTTTGCACCACAAATCCAAATTAGGTTTTCAGTTCCTATGCCTAGGTATATTCCTATTTTGCCTTGTGTATAAATTTAAATGCAATTGGATAATTTTTGCTTGCTCTTTTGTTTAAGTGTTGCTCGTCTTATTGGTTGTTTTCTCTCTTTCGCTTAGGATTCGATATTTGCGGTAACCCGAGAACGACCCTCCGCAACAAATTGAGCAACGACAAGCGTGCAAGCGTTTGATCATTTCCCATTGATCCCATTACTTTCAAAGTCTAATATTTTGTTTAACTTCTATGTATGCATTGCTACTTTGTTGTTAAATTGATTAGTTAGACCTCTAGTTGCATAATCTGTAGGTAAATGGTTATCCTCTACTACCGAGCCTAGGTTATTTCTTTGTGGTTAGAGTTCGATGGATGAACTCTTATCACTTAGTAGATTACTGAATGAATATTGCTTAGCCATGCCTAGTTATCGGTAGTATTGGGCGATCATCGACTTAGTCGGTGATCTTGATCACACAACTACTTATACTACTCCATTATGTCCAACCCTTGTGTCTTATTGATTTACAAATCAAAAGCTGAAAACAAAACTATATCTTGACTTGGGCACAATGGTATGTTGATGTGATCTGTTGGGTGTGTGGAATGGTGCCTAAGTCCCCAAGGACCGAGTTACTTGTGTCACTAAGCCAGCGCTTATTGCGTGCTAACCACGAGGGGATATGGAACCTCTCTTGACTCGTACTTTGGGAGGTGTTAATTATGAGCTGGTCGGTGGGTGTGTTCTGTGTGTGTGTGTTTTGGAGGAGCATTAGCGCACCGGTTAGGCTGTCTAATGTGTCTTTCTCCGTGGGTTGCGGCTCTTAATTAGCATCGTCCATTGGAAAGCGTCTTGTTAGACTTAGCCATGCCTGCATACCAAAGGAAGTGTGCTAACCGTGGCTGGTGGAAAGGCGGTCTATCGTGTGGGTACATTGGTACACCCCTGCAGGGTTAAAACTATTCGAATAGCCTCGTCCTAGGTTATGGACATGCTTGGTAGGTCGTGCAAGAACTAGACTACAACCTTTTAAAACTTAAACTTGACATGGGTGGTATGAAGGGGTACTTCATGCTATTGTTGTGGTGACTATGGGTTAGTCACTTCTAGGTTGGTGTTGTCATCTATCTATTGTTATTATTGTCTCTCTTTATTTGAACAATAAAAGTTAATTGCAAACTTGCTTTGAATCTATTACCTTATTGCAAATGAAAACTTGCTTTATGTTGAAAATAAGTCGAGCCTCATCCACTTAAATAAAGCTTGCATGTAGTTAATTATAGTTCGTTATCTCACACGTCAGTCTTGCAGTACAAAAACAAGTTTTGTACTCATCCGCTTTGCTTAATATTAATTGTTGCAGAGGAAGAAGGTGAGCCCCAAGGGCCTCACTTTTGTGAGTGTGTTATGCGCTGTTTGGGACGATTAGCTTGGCGGTCCGGTTGGTTGCCTTGTGGGTAAAGGCACACCGATTGGCTTTTGTTTATCGCCATCTTATGGCCATTTGCTTCATTGTGTATTTATCTATTTGTATGTCTTTTGGCAGTCGGCCTTTCTTTTGTAATAACTCTCTTTATATTATCTATGTCTTTCAGTTGTTGCTTTTGCTTCGGCTCTATGTGTATGAATGAAAATGATGCATGATTTTGTAACAGGGTGTGTATACTGCATTTCTGGGAAGTATACATATCTCGAGGCTTGGTTTATTTGATTTGTACTGTTAGGACCAAGTGGCTGGTTAAACAGTACGAGCCGAATAAACCGGGGTCCTCACAGAGGGAGTCAGGCGGGTCTGTTCGAGTCGGCGTAGGGTTGCTACGTGGTGGGGTGAGTTGACCATGTAGTGGCAGAAGGGTCAGATTGTTAAACACTGGTCCTAAACCAAATAGGTAGTTTACTTGTTACATACCTATGCTATTTAAAAAATAGTGTCGGTGGTTGTTCGTCCTTCTTACCCTTTTCAGCATCCGTTGGATCGACGAGTGGAGCACCGACAAGTCCAGATCGTGTCGCTGAGCACAATAACGGTTGACAACCCGACATGATGGGACTATGTTTTTTTTAATCTGTAGCAAAGCACAAGCATTGAACTAGTCTTACACAATCTATAACAAAGATATAGTTAGGGCTGAAAACGAGTTGGATATGGGTGGATATTGCTTTTCCCATATTCTAACCCATATTCCCCCCTAGAGTGGGACATAAATATAGGTTTTTGGGATGTGGGCATGGGGCGATTGCGGATTGGATTCAAATCGGTCATGAATAACTTGACGGATAGTGTACACGTAAAAAAGAGATATAACTTCACCAACGAAAGTGTCAAATTATACTACCTATTAGAGAATTCTTTATCCTACTTAACAACATAAATATAATTAAATGTAAATTCATATTATATATTAGTCAATGACTAGAAAACTATAGAGGATATTAATGTTTATTGGATATCCATTTTCTTTATTTATCGGATATCTTTAAGGTACCTATAAAATATGGATACATATCAAATATTACTCTTCCCGTATCCTAACCCATATTTCATGATATTTTCTAGATACGGATGCAGACTTGGACTAAAAAATGGTACCTCGAACGGATTTTTTCAAATACAGTGTCGGATCGAACGAAAATTATTCGCCCCGTTTTCACCCGTAGATACAGTGGTTAACTGTCATGCCCGCAAGGCTCAGGTCCATGTTCCATTCCCCTCAGCCATCGTCCCATTTCTTTTATTTTAATTATTTTTACCACATGCAATGCAGCTGTGCGTGCATAGCAAGGAGCTTGAGGGCAGTGCGGTGCGAGCCACATCACAGATAATAATAAAAGGAGTTTACCCCGCGCAGCAGGATGAATCATTACACCCCCACTATGTACGAAAACTATGAACCCATGCAGTGGGACCACTGTGTCAATGACGCCCTACCCCGCCTTGCCTCGCCCCACTCGACCGCGCACACCTCTGCTCCTCGCATCCACCTCTATTGGGACCACCGTGGCAGTCACGCCCACAATGCTAAAATCATCTAGGCCTCTAAAAATAATTTTGGTAATTAATGACAACTATGTGTTATGGGACTAACATGTGTACTAATATGCTTTAAAGGTTTAGTCCCGGAGTTTGAATGACAACATGAAAATGACAATGCAAAGATGGTAAAACATCAGCATGGCTCAAGACAAAGGTATTACGAAGCTTAAGAATCCTTTTATAGTTTTTACCGGTCTCGGTGATTGGAGAAAATACCGGATTTCTAGGCTAGACGCCGTACTATAAAGAGGGATCATGGCTAGAAGCTTGAAAGTTTATTTTGTGCCATTTTGATCAACCAAGTGTTGTGCATAACATTTAGTTTTACTTTTGGAAGACTGATCAGAAAAATCGGTATGATCGCAGTTGATGAGCGGTACTATCGCAGTGTGGTAGGACCGGATTCTAGTTGGCGGTATGTATTTTCCAGAAAATATGTTTTTGGGAGTTTTGTTTTCCCTTGGAAAACGGTATGATCGCATCCTCTGAGCAGTGCGGTAGAACCAGATTCTACTTGGCGGTATGTTTTTTTTTCTTCCAAATATGGTGTTTTTTTTCATGTTTCTTGAACCACTGGAAATCGGTAGTTTTGTTCTAGCCGAACGGTGCTACCGTTCTGCGGTAGTACCGGATCTTGTGAGGGCAGTAGTACCACACCTTTTTGTGACGGTTAGTTCAGAAGCATTTAATGAACAATAATCGACCGTTGAACAGTAAGTGTGGTAGTACCGGGTTTGTACAGTGGTACTACCGCAAGTACTGAATTTTTCAGAGATTTGTTTCAAACGGCTAGTTTTATGGTTGGGAGCTATAAATACCCCCTGACCTGCACTAAGCTTAGCATCTTGGACCTCATTGAATACATTTGAGCCTCTAGTGCACTCTCTACTACCCATTTTCTCATATTTCTCATTTTGAGGTAGTTGAGAGCATTCGAGTACATTGCATCAGTGGTTGATCCTTGTGGCACTTGTTTTCTTCAAGCAAAAGTTGTGGTTTATTACTCTTGTTTCTTGCTGGCACCTAGGCAGCTTGGAGAAGTGTTTGCGTGGTGATATCTTCAAAGAAGATTGTGAAGTGACCTAGCAATGATTGTGAAGTGGTGTTGTGGTCACCATCTCTGGAGAGGAGGAAGAGCAACTCTAGTGATTGAGGAAAGTTCTTGTGTGGAGCCAACTTGATTTGTTCAAGTTTCCTCAACGTGGATTAGTGAAGACCAGCAAGTCTTCCATACCATGGGAAAAGCATCAAGTGTCTTCATTGTGGTTTCTCTCTCTCAGCTTTACATTTCTGTATTTACATTTCTAGCTCTTACTTTGTGTAAACCCGTTGCTAGAAGTGTTTTAGTGTAGCCTTGGGTTGCCTTAGCAAAATACTTGAATATAAGTTTTAACTTATGCTAGAATTCCTAAATTAGTCAACTATTGATAAAATTGTTTATTAAAGCACAAGATTTTTAATAACTTCCTATTCACCCCCTTCTAGTCAGTCATCCTTGATCCTACAAACGCCCCACCCGACCACGCGCACCTTCACTCCTCGCATCCACCTTTGCTCCTTGCATCCCCTTCTCTCTCCCTCTCTCCCCATCACCACACACACCGACGATGGGTAGTGCTGGCGGGTCAGTGGGTGTGGTGCTGTGGCTAGCCATAGCGGGCGACTGAGGGAGGCACCGCTTCTCCACTAACGGTGAGTCCTGATGACAGCGCGACGACCACCTCCTTCACTGACACAGTACTGCAACAAACTTCCTAATTTACAATATCGTGTATCTTACTAGTATTGTCATGATTCCATTTTGTGAAAAACTTTGTTGTATCGGCCAGTAAATGACTGCAATAAGTAATGAGATCTTGTGTATACGTATAGGTATTGAAGTAAACTATGGGAAGATATTGTTTGCTACCATTCATTTCCATAATTATCGCACGGAGTTCTTGTTCTACTATGTTGCACTAATGTGATACTCGTAGATATATGTATCACCATCTTCTAATTGCTTGATTCGCTTTATGTGTTAAAGGAAAATATTATTTTTGTAAGATTTGGGTTCCGTTGCAACGCACAGGTACTGTGAGGACCCCGATTTATTCGGCTTGTAATGCTTAGTCTTCCATTGACCCTAACATCACAAATCAAATAAACCAAGCCTCGAGATATGTATACTTTCCAGAAATGCAGTATACACACCCCGTTACAAAATCATGCATCAATTCCATACAACACAATATACAAGTCTAGCAAAAGACATACATATATAGAGTTATTACAAAAGAGGGGCCGACCGGCCAAATAACATCCAAAAGACTAAGTAAACAGCAGAAGCAAGAGTGCCATAAGATGGCCATAAACAAAAGCCAATTAGTGTGCCTTAACCCACAAGGCAACCAACCGAACCGCCAAGCTAGTCGTCCCAAAAGCCGCACATCTCACAAAAGTAAGGCCCTTGGGGCTCACCCTCTTCCTCTGCACACAACAAGCAATGCAGGTGAGTTCACTAAGGTACTCGCAAGACTTATGAGTAACAAGCCTATACATAACTACATGTGAGCTGAAATCAAAGGAAATGATTATATGGTTAATTGGACGCATAAAGCAATTTTCATTTGCAATAATGTAATAGATTGAAGGTAATTTGTAAAATCTGTTTTCAAGCATTGAAATAACAGCGAGTAACAATAAATAACAAGTAACCACCTGGAGGTGACTAACCCAATAGCCACCATAATATAGCACGAATCCCCGATTCGTACTACCCATCAAGTTTTAATTAAAATCTTGTAGTCTAACTCTTGAAAGACCTCCCCAAGCGTGTCCATAACCTAGGACGAGGCTATTTGAATAGTTTTAACCCTGCAGGGGTGTACCAATGTACCCACACTTCAGACCGCCTTTTTGCCACAAGAAGCACACTTCCGAAGGTATGCCGACACGACTAAGTCCTACGAGACGTTTCCAATCTTGTGTATTAACTACGAGCCGCTCGTATGGACCGAAACCCATACGCTTACATTGTAAAGCCGAAGGTCAACTACCCTATAGGGGTAAAGCCTCTGGACAACTACAATGCTCCCAAACACTATACCTCCTGCGACCCCCTACGACTCGGAGCCAACACCCACCAAAGTACTAAGTCAAGAGAGGTCTCATACCCTCTAGTGTGGTTAGCATGCAATAATGCTTGGTTTAGTGTAACAAGATGTTCAGTCCTTGTTGACTCGGGCACCATTCCAGTCACACCCAGAAGCACACCAACATATCATTGTGCCCAAGTCTAAATCATTTTATTTTCAATTTTAGTTTGCTCAAATAATCATAGCACAAGGTGCTGAAAATAAAGTCATAATAAGTGTTTGTGTGATCAAGGTTATCGACAAGTCGATAACCGCCCATTTCTACCGGTAGCTAAGCATGACTAAGCAACATACCCGAAAACTACTAAGTGACAAGGGCTCATCCAACGAACCCAAAATCACAGCAAGTATTCCTAGGCTCAGTAGTAGAGGATAAACATTTACCTACAGATTATGCATCTAATAGGTTAACTAATCGATAATAGTTTAAAACAAGATAGTAATGCATATGTAGAATTTGCAAACAACATATTAGAATTTCAAAATAGTAGGAGCAACATGATCAAATGATGCTACATCTGCTTGCCTTGCTGGTCTTGCTCTTGCTATAGAGGAGGGTTCTCAGGTTCACAAGATTCTTCGCAACCTAACGTAAGAACGCGAAAAATCCGATAAGAACGAAGAACACCAAACAAAACTCAACAGCAAAAGTCATCCAAATCTTATGAAATTTACATAGCAGCAAGGGTAGGATTTTAGACAAATTTAGGAACAAGAATTATTCAATTTGTACTAAGCATGCAAAAGTTATAGCTAAAACAAATTCTCTCAGCCTCGAAATTCAAACTAAAATTAATTAATGGTACTGTTCATGGCAACAATTTCTAGAATGATCTAGAACCTGAAATTTTTATGGTAGGTAGAACATGGTATTCTAAGGGCGGCAAAGTTGAGTTTACACATTTTGGAGTTGAAATGAATTACTTATGATTTTTCTAAGTTGTGAAATTAGAACATTCCATTTCTCAGAGATACACATATGAATAAAACCTATGCCACATTAAAGTATACTAAAATAGGAATTTTACAAGCTTGAGTTTGCTCAGTTTGGAGTTATACAGAAAAAGTTATGCATTTTACAAGTTTTAGTTGAATTTCTGGAATATCAAAAATGGCTAAAACAAGTAAATATTGTTTACAAAATTTTCTGGCCCAGAATAATGTCTAAATGTATTTTTAGATTAAACTTCAGTTAAACAGGAATTTAACACAGTTGGAATCATCTAAAAAGGATTTAAAACCAATTAGTTATGAGTTTTCAAAGTTTAATACAATTTTTAGTTGACAAATAAAGGCTTACCAAAATTAAACAATTCCAACACAAAAAGAAAAGACGTGGAACAATGTGGGCCGTAGATCTGGAATCCAACGGCCCATGCGCGCTGGGGAAAAGCGCATGCGCTCGGTCCAAAAAGGGGTTCACCGCTGGATCAGATCCAACGATCAAAATGAATGGGCCGTTCGGGTGACCCGAACGGCCCAATCAATCTTGACCGTTGAAAAGAAATCGGATGGCACACAGCGGTGGGACACTCGGGCGGTCTGGACGTATCCACCATCCACAGCCGCAGATCTGGAGATGGAGGGCCCCAAGTGATTTGGACGTTCGGGGGTCCGATTGTTTCCCAGATCTGGGCCGTTGATCACAAGATCGACGGTCCACGATCTGCGCATATAACACATGCGTGTTATAAGTGCACAGAAGGGGCTTTAAGGGTGCGGCCCACATGTAAGTGATACAAAGGGCTACTTAGAACAGCCATTAAATGCCAAACCTAATGATTAACAATGATTAGCATTAATAGTGTCCGAAGGGTATCGCACCGCGCGAGGGGCGCTTAAGTGGCTGGGCCCACTTGGCAGAGACTCAGTAAACTTTTTAGGACAGCAATTAATTACTAACAATGATTAGTAATTAATAATCCCAAAATTTGTCCTAAAGACTCCGCCACTGTGGTTTAGGCCTGCGGGCCCACATGACAGTGACTTATAGAGTCATATTAGGACATGCATTTAATGCCAAACAATGATTAATGATGATTATCAATGATTATCATCAATGATGTCCTAAAGGCACTGCACAGTACCAACAGGGGGGGTGGTTTAAGTGATTGGGCCCACCTGATAGTGACTCAGTGGGCCATTTAGGACAGCCATTAACTACTAGATCTAATGATTAACGATGATTAGCAATTAATGGCCGGATCTTTGCTCTAATGACAACAGCAGAGGGAGGGGCTCGTCCGACAAAAACCCGAGTGAAAACAAAAGCTCGTCGCTGGCGGCTCCGGCCACCGCGACGGCAACTAAAGGCAAAAATGAAAACGCAATAACCTTGTGCACCTACTGGAGGTGACCTCGACGGCGGCGACGGCCTAAAACGCCGGCGAGCCGGAAATCAGCGATGGTGACCAAAACGGTCGAAAGTGAAAATGGTTAAAAAGCTCTGCATTGTCCAAAGAAGCGTATGCCACAGCATCTAAGGACTAATAAGAAGCTGTCTTAGCCAAGAAGAGCTTCAAAGATGGCTGGAGAAGCTTTGACCACAGAGGAGCTCACCGGAGTTGAAGAAGATGAAGTGAAAATGATGGCCTGAACAAAATGAGCACCACTGGGTGGTCAAAATAGCTGCAATAGGGCCCACAGAAGGTTCAAGAACCAAGAATTTGGAATAAAAAGCACTTATCATAGTTGGAGAAGAAAGGGGACGATTCCGGCGGAAAAATCCAAACTCGAAATTGGGCGATTCCTGTGAATGAAGCCCAAAATTGAGTGAGGGGAAATACTCAAGGTGCTAAGGAGATTAAAAGGGCACAAAAAATAGTTGAAGATGAACCACTGGAGCACCAAGATCGACAGTGGAGCTTCACGGTCAACAATGGCGGATTTGGGGATTTTCAGTGGTTTGAGCTCCAAGATCAGAGAAAGAGCTAGGGTGGTGCAAAGGAACACCAGGAGGGGTTTTGGGGGCTTTATATAGCTGAGAAACTAGGGTTTGGCAAAACTGAAGGTCCTAAGTTGAGCTCGGTTCATGGCACCGCCGTGGACCAGAAGAACTGACGGGAGCAGCTGGAAAATCATGACCTTAGGGGTGATAACCTGACGCGCATTAAATGATTACCGCAAAGAGTCGTTGTAGTCCTCCCGGAGGTGACACAGCACTGCAAAAAGCTCTCCACGCCATGTCCTGTCGCACGCGCGCATGCCAAAGGAAGAAGATGATGACCAGGAACTAGAGGGCCCACAATTCAATGAGAGGGGTGAAAATGGCTCAGTTAGAAAAGGACCAAAGGGTTAGGTCAAGACTCAAAAAGCTGAGTCAACACATTACGGCCCTTAGATTAGAAACGGACGGCTGAGATTGATTGAGCCACTCAGGTGACCCGAAACGGCCCAATGAATCTGGACGGTTGAGAGGAGAATCAATGGTCCACAAGGGCATGCGCATTCCTGAGGTCCGAACGTTCTCACAAACATGGACCGTGCGATCGCGATCTAACGGCTCGCAACGCACGCGCCAACTGAGTGAGCCCGGGTGCGCTTAAGAGGTTGGGCTCAACCAAGTCAAAACGATTGGGCTCGAGTCCGACTCGGACCCAACAGTTACTTTGACCAGGGTTTGAAATAGCAACTGAGTTTTTGAGGAATTTTTTAAATGGAGCAACACAACCCCAAAAATTCTGAAATTTTTACAGGAGGTTGCTAACTTTAAGACTGGCCTTGTGTAAAATTTTCAGAGGTTTTTATGCAGTGCATTTTTCTCCAAAAATTTTGCAAGGTGCTGAACTAGGGTTTGACTAAAATTCAAACAGGTTTGACTGCCCTCCAAATATATTCGCACAATCTCTAAAAATTTTGAAATTTTTTAGAGGGGTCACACACCAGGCCTAGAAATTAGGAAAAATATTTCCAAAGGATGATCTCCAGATTTGACAAGGAAAATTTTGAAGGGTCAAGATTCGGATCAAAAGACTTGTGACTTTGTATTTCCATATTTCCTTTACAAGAATTGTTCAGAACAAACAGGAAATACAAGATGTAAGAAAAGTTTTAAATTTGTACAAATTTTCTTACATTTGAAACACAAGTCTAAACTTGGGATGTTACGGTACCCTACTAGTCATGGATAAACCAATGGATGGTATACACAAACAAAAAAATGTAAATCATCAACTGTAATATCAATTCTACAACAAATTAGAGAATTGCTTATCATATTTAGCAACACCAACATAAATATAACTGCATGCATCATACATTCATACTTCATAAATTTACACTCTAAATGAGTCGATGACTTGTACATTCTGCTTATTGTGTACAAGTCAAGTAAAGTGACCACGAAAAGTTTATTTCAAAAAACTAAAAGGGGTACACAGAAGATATTATTGTTTCCATATCTACTTTGATGCTATACCCATTATTTATTTTTCACATCTATCGAATTTCTCTCGGATACCAATCAAGTACAAATACAAATTAAGAGGATGTTGGCATTCCTATATCCTATCCCGGAACTTGGAGTTACAATACTTGAAGGACTTAAAGCTAGGAGTGAAAACGGATCGAATACGGATGGATAATGGCTCTCCTATATTTGTTTTTATTTTTTTCCAAATGTGGATACAGATATAACTATCTCAGATACAAATACGAATAATGTCAAATACAAATACAGAGCAAATATGAATCAAAATGAATACGGTCAAAAAAATTCTCGGAACATGAAACCCCCTTAAACTGTTCGCACTGTAACAACTGAAACAAAGAATTAGTTTATACGATCAAATATTCATCAATTCAATATATTTTCAGCAATCAAATAATATATATCATCAATAAATGTAGGAATCCACAAGACCACAACAATAGTAAGAATCTCGATCAAACAAAATAGAATTATAGATGGTTCATCACCTAAACACTTTTTCAATGTACATGTTTACATCCACTTCCTAACATGTTTTTAATGTAAAATGACTCAATATACTCCCATATATGCTTTATTTACCACTTTGGCTTAAAATTCGATATATATTGCCTACCTCGTAAACATTACATGATTCATTATAAAATAAATTTTACTACTATTATTTATTTTTATACATAATGATTGTGTTTTGGAACTCCCAAGAACAAATAATGATGAAATGAGTCATAAATTCAAAGAATTATCGAGCATTGAAAATACTATTCATGTCTTTGGATGTATTTTTTGGAAATTACATGGGACAAAATGAAAATATTCACAATTACAGAGTTGTAGCTCTCGATGTCTCATCGAGAGCTACAATTTAGCTTACTCATTTGCCTATTTTGGACTCCGAACAATGAAGTTATGGTCTTCGGAAGACAATGTGCATGCAGCCTCAAACAGTACCTCCATATTTCTAGATTTATGTAAATACGGATATATAAAGTCGTATTTGTATTTGATGGATATTGCATTACCCAATCCATATTCGGTTGCGAAAAAAATAATATGTATTTGTTTTCGACTCGATAACTTCTGTATTCGAAAAATGATCCGAATCAGCCGAAAATTATCCGAACTGTTGTCACCCCTACTTGAAGTTGGATGAGTGCCCATGGATGATGCTTCTTGTTGTACTTCTTAGACTTCACCATCACCACCACCTTCCTCCACTCCTCTGTCATCTTAGTTTGCGCTGTCTTGTTTAGCTATGCTCGCATTTCTCTTAGGATCTCCTTAGTTGTTTTAGGGCACTTCTAACAATCTCCATAGCCTCCTATGAAATGTTGTTTCAACCTCTTGATCCCTGAGTGCAATTGCTTCCCACAAATGGTACATTGTACCAAATCATTGTTGTCACTCAACCAAAATGCAAATTTCCATCTCGAGCCTCCACTTGGTCGTCCTCTTTGGATCCTCGAATGGATCATAAGCCTCACCACCCAAATCAGCTTTCTCAGGTTGAGACATTTATTCAATAAGACAAAAGGAACAACCAGTAAGAAATAGGCCAAGAATAGGTAGCAGCAAAGTGACGAGAGGGAGTAGAGCAAAAAAGACGGAGCAAGAAGAGGCAGAGCCAGAGAGCAAGATAGAAGAAGTAGATCTAGCAAAGCAGAGCAAAGGGAGAAGAAGAAATTGAAGGATCATGGGTAGGCTACGATAGCACAGAACAAAATTTTCTATCGTGCAACCAAGGAACCTCCGCTAGTAATATATCACGAGATTACCACTAGACGCACTGACTTTTAGTGGAAGTAGAGTCGATGAAGCGAGTTGATGCAGTCGTAGTCATACTTGCCGCGCGTCTTCTCCTCCTACTCCGATGATCGTCGCGAGCTGCGGTTCATCCTAGTGCTGATGCTTCGCAACAGCACCTCCAAGGTATCCACACATACGGGGCAGGTATACCACGCGCTGGAGTGCTAGCACCGGCGACATGGTTGAGGAAGGCATGGCTATTAGGGTTTTGGGAATTCTAACAAAAGATTACGTAACCCCATGCCACCGCCCCCTCTATATATAGGCATCCATAACGGGTCTTCAACTTGAGGCCCATTAGGAACTCAAGCTCTATAAGAATTTGGATCACCATCTAAATCAAATCCTAGCTCTTTAAGTGTGTGACCCTATAGGTTCATGCGTGATCAGTTGTGACTCGAAAACTCTTTTCAACAACGAGTCGTTAGTGGTACCTATCAGCACATAACGATTCCCTAACACACATAGAATATATCGGATGAACCTTAATGCGATATGATCTATGACCATGTCCCTATCATTTATGACTAGCTGGAATTCAGTCACGACCGGTCCATGTGTAGTTACGACTAGTCTGTAACTCCTTACGACAAGTTTGTAACTCTTACGACCAGTTTGTAACACCTTACGACTAGTTTGTATCTCCATACGACCAGTCTGTGACTATGTTTGACCAGTCCACGACTAGCTCATATCCCCATACGACCAGTCTACGACCAGCTCGTAACTATGTATGACCAATCTACGACCAGCTCGTAACTGAGTATGACCAGTCTATGACCAGCTCGTGACTGTGTACGACCAGTCTACGACCAGCTCGTAACTGTGTACGACCAGTTTGTAACCGGTCAAACTGAACAACCTGCTTGTGTATTCTCCTTTTGCCCCATGACATCTGGTTAAACTCCAGGTGAGATAATTTGGCATCCATGGACTGTTCAATTCTTTCTCGATCAAGTGTCGAATAACTTCATGTGGTCAACACTTTGACCACTAGTGGCATGGCCATGCACTTTCTTTATCCGACCACAACGAGGGGCCCAGAAACATCTCTCCTGTTATGTTAGGAGGGGCAAATCGTATATTCGTCCAGTCACATTCCTCCGCATATTTCATAGCATACCCGAAAGCTACCTTTATAACTACCCAGTTATGAGTAGTGTTTGTCAACCCCTAAGAGTGCTATTACACATGTAGGAAACCATGTTGATCTCAGGTCTAAGGATTATACATCATCATTGCTTAAAACTAACTAATGACACATAGAATCATAACAATCTCAATAGAGATCCACTGGGCTCGAGGCACTCGAAACCACACCCAACTCAACAATGAAATTTCTTATCCAAACACCTTCCTTCATAGCTTTAGAAGCCGCAATGTACTCGGCCTCCGTCGTAGAATCAGCAACCGTCTCTTGCTTGGAAATTTTTCAGCTCACTACTCCTTTATTCAAAATGAATACAAACCAGATTACGAACGATAATCATCTTTGTCAGTTTGGAAGCTTGCATCGGTGTAACTATTTACAATGAGCTCTTCATCACCGCCATAAACTAGGAATGCATCCTTAGTCCTTCTTAAGTACTTAAGAATATTTTTCACAACTGTCTAGTGGCTTTCACGGGATCAACTTGGTATCTACTTGTAACACTTAGAGCATATGATACATCTGGTTGAGTACATATCATGGTGTACATGATAGAACCAATGGCTAAAGCATATGGAATACCATTCATACGGTCTCGCTCATCAGTTGTTGAAGGACACTGACTCTTGCTAAGACTTATGCCATGTGACATAGGTAAGAACCCTTTCTTGGCATCCTGCATGCTGAACCGAATCAACATTTTATCAATATAAGTAGTTTGGCTTAATCAAATTAGCCTTCTTGATCTATCTATATAGATCTTTATCCCTAAGATATATGTTGTCTCTCCTAAGTCCTTCATAGAAAAACTATTTTTCAATGATGCCTTCACGGATTTCAGCATTAGAATGTCATTTCCAATCAATAATATATCAACCACATATAAGATTAGAATTATAAGTGCGCTCCCACAAACCTTCATGTAAACACAAGGTTCTTCTTTGTTTTTGACGAAACCAAACCTTTTGATCTCATCAAAACGAGTATTTCAACTCCGAGATGCTTGATTCAACCCATAAATGGATTTTCGAAGTTTGCACACTTTACTAGCATTCTTTGGATCGACAAAACCTTCAGGCTATGTCATATACACATCCTCATCTAGGTTTCTATTAAGAAAAGCCGTTTTGACATCCATTTGCCATATCTCATAGTCGAAATATGCAACAATAGCTAGAATGATCCGTACAGATTTAAGCATCGCTACCGGTGAGAAAGTCTCATCGTAGTCAATCCCTTGAACTTATCAAAACCCTTTTGCGACTAGTCGAACTTTATGAATGTGAATATTTTCATCTATGTCAATCTTTTTCTTATAGATCCATTTGCACTCAATGGTGTTAACACCATCAAGTCGATCGACTGGTTCCAAACCTGATTGTCTCTCATGGAGTCTATCTCGGATTTAATGGCTCCAAGCCATTTTTCAGAGTCTAGGTCCATCATCGCTTCCTCAGAAGTCTTTGGCTCATCATTATTCAATAATAATACGTCATGCCCATACCTTATAGGCAATTGACCTGGTCTTTTAGATCTACATGGGGCTGATGTCTCATCTATAGGTTCAACAACATTTTGTTCATCTTGTAGAAGTTCAGTGGGAGTTGAAACACTTTCAGACGCTTCCTGAATTTCTTCGAGTTGCACCTTTCTCCCACTAATTCCTTTTGAAAGAAACTCTTTCTCCAAAAAGATACCATTTCGAGCAACAAAGACTTTGCCCTCTTCTCGGTTGTAGAAGTAATATCATTTGGTTTCCCTAGGATATCCTATAAAGAAGCATTTATCTGACTTGGGTGTGAGTTTATTAGATGTCAAACATTTAACATAGACATCACATCCCCAAATCTTTAGAAAAGACAAACTAAGACTCTTCCCAGTCCACATCTCATATGATGTCTTATCTACTGATTTAGATAGTAGCTTATTCAAAGTGAAAGGAACAGTTTGTAAAGCGTAACCCCAAAAAGATAATGGCAGATCCGATTGGCTCATCATCGGTCGAACCATGTCCAACAATGTCCGATTACACCACTCGAACACCCCATTCCATTGTGGAGTGCCCGGTGGTGTAAGCTGTGGAACAATTCCACATTGCTTCAAATGATCATCAAATTCATGGCTCAAAAATTCACCTCTATGATTAGATTGTAAAGATTTGATTGTCTTACCAAGTTGATTATGTACCTCACTATGGAACTCCTTGAACTTTTCAAAGGATTCCAACTTGTGCCTCATTAAATAGATAAATCCATATCTACTATAGTCATCAGTGAAAGTAATGAAGTACTAAAAACCACCTCTAACTGTCGTGCTCATTGGTCCACACACATCAATATGTATGAGTGCTAGCAAGTCGGATGCCCTCTCATTCCGACCAGTGAAAGGTGCCTTGGTCATTTTTTTCAAGTAAACAAGATTCGCGTGTTTCAAATGATTCCAAATCAAATGAGTTTAGAATTTCATCATCATAGAGCTTCTTCGTGCGTTTCTCGCTTACGTGACCTAAACGACAATGCTAAATAAAAGTGAAATTCATATTATTAGGCCAAAGCTTTTTCGCATTAATATTATAGACGGGTGCATCATCAAGATTTAAAATAAATAACTCATTCAAAATAGGTGCATAGACATAAAACACTTCATTCAAAAATATAGAACAACCATTGTTCTCAATAATGAATTTATAACCCTCTGCCATCAAACATAAGGCAGAGATAATGTTTCTACTAATGGCTGGAATGTAATAATAATTATTTAATTCCATAATAAATCATGAGGGCAAAAGTAATGGCAAAGTCCCAACGGCTAATGCAGCAACCTTTGCTTTATTCTCGACGTGAAGATCCATCTCGCCTCTTGCAACTCTCCTAGTCCTTGTTAGACTTTGCATCGAATTGCAAATTTGAGTAACTGATCTGGTATCAAATACCCAAGAGTTAACAGAAGAATCAGCAAGAAAAATATCTATAACATTAATACCTGAAGTAGAAGGTTTAGTCCCACTATTCTTTTTCAGATTAACCAGGTATTTCTTGTAGTTCCTCTTCCAATGGCCTAGCTCTTTGCAGTAAAAGCATTCATTCTCTTGAGTCGGGCCAGACTTAGTCTTGGGCTTAGGCTTGTTAGTTTGGATCCTATCCGAAGCTTTAGCCTTGCCCTTTCCTTTGACCCTAGTCTTAGCCTCCTTCTTACAACTTGTACTCTTTTGCACCATCATCAGATGACTGTTGCTTTTCTTAATGCTGTCATCTGTAGTCTTGAGCATCATATATAGTTCGGTGAGATTCTTGTCTAAACTATTCATATGGAAGTTCAGAATGAATGGCCCATAGCTTGCAGGGAGCGAAGTAAGAATCAAATCAGTAGCCAACTCTTGGTGAAGCGAAAAACCAAGTTTTTCTAAGCTCTATGTAACCAACCATTTTGATCACATGTGGGCTCACCGGACTACCCTCAGCTAGCTTGCACTCAAACAATTTCTTTAAGATCTCATATCTCTCAGTTCTTGCTTGTGTCTCAAACATGCCTTTGAACGCCACGATCATATCGTAGGCCTCTATGTTCTTAAACTACTTCTGAAGGTCTAAGTTCATAGCAGCAAGCATGAGACAGCTAACATCAAGGGACTCATCTCATGCCTTTTTATTGGCGTTTCTAAGAGTAGCAGCAGCATTTTCAACAAGCACATCTAGAATTGGTTTCTCTAGAACATGTTCCTTTTTATCTTGTCTAAGAACAATTCTTAGGTTGCGGGATCAATCCGCAAAATTTGTTCCATTCATTTTTTTCCTTTTCAAGAATCGAACGTAAAGCAAAGCTGGATGTAGGTACAACTGGTGCCATGATATACAACATAAAATATACAAAACTAAAACATATGTTCAAGAAAACTAACTTCTATTAAACAATTTAATAAAGATACTCCCACTAAATACCATATCCCTCTTACGACACTTAGTGATTCAAGACCCACGATCAGTTATTCTACTAGTGAGCTTTGGCATCACTGCTAGAAGATTAGTGAATTTGGTAAGCAACCATTTGCTAATCATATCTCCATATGACTCTTGTTGTTGGACAGCATCTCTATGCTCCGACACCCAACCCTATGCCCCAAGGTCCATAACCGTAATGATGACCATGTCAAGTTAAACCAATGTTATGCGTTTAAGTGTCTCACACAAATCCATCTAGTCAAGAAGAGTTAATGGCACTCTGCTTTGGCGAGACCTACCATTAAAATACATGACTTTAGATGGTGCAGCAAATTGGGAGGGCATCAATTTAACTTAATATTATGCGAGGGAATTTTACTTCTACCATGTAAAAAGCATGCATAGAAATAAAACAGGAATATAAAGGCATTCATAGACAATCACATTGTATCGTGATATAGTATGACCCTTCCACATGGTGATCTCCATCGTCGTGCTTCCTGTTCGCTATGTCTCCAAGTGGCCAATACCTCCAAGTACTCCCACTAAGCTATTACTCCTAATAGAACTAGTGACAAAATACAAGGAGCGAAGAAGCATCACAAGTCGACACGCAGGCCGTTCTACAAAAATAGGCAACCTTGGACTACAATAAGCATGACACGCGGGTCATGAAAATGTGGGTCATACTATTCACAAAATCATGAAAAAATAAGTTAGGCATAGAATCACATTCTATCTAACGGATGACGTGAACTAGCAATACCAAAACCAAGTTAAGATCCTAGTCCATAGTGGTGGCAACCCGCACTAGAAGGGCGGTAGCCCTATCCATATACTAAGGTCTTTTTCGGCGGTTTCGTCCATGAAAATCGCATTGGATTAATCACATTAACCCCCCTTTCGATCACAACTCCGATTCGATCAACTGGATTGATCTTCGCGTGCTCCATGGATTTACGATCACTGTCTGCCTGATGGCGGAAACCGACCGGTACAGGCAAGTCGTAACCATCGCCAAAACCAATCTATCATATAGAATGACCAACAGAAAACAGAAATAGATCACATCTATCACCCCACATATCACAATATGCATCTAATCTAAATCTAAAACTAGACGGGATGGCTCTGATACCACTGAAGGATCACGGGTAGGCTACGATAGCACAAAAACAAAATTTTCTACCGCGCAACCAAGGAACCTCCGCTAGTAATAGATCACAAGATTACCACTAGACACGCCGACTCGTAGCGAAAGTAGAGTCGATGAAGCGAGTAGATGCAGTCATAGTCGTACTTGCCACACATATTCTCCTCCTACTCCGATGATCGTCACGAGTTGCGGATCGTCCTAGTGTAGATGCTTCGCAACAACACCTCCGAGGTATCCACACGTACGGGGCAAGGACACCACACGCGCTGAAGTGCTAGCGTCGATGGCGTGGTTGATGAAGGTGTGGCTATTAGGGTTTTGGGAATTCTTCTAAAAGATTACTTAACCCCATGCCAATGCCCCCTCTATATATAGGCATCTATAATGGGTCTTCAACTTGAGGCCCATTAGGAACTTGAGGTCTATAAGAATTCGGATCACCATCGAAATCAAATCCTAGCCCTTTAAGTGTGTGACCCTATAGGTTCATGCGTGATCAATTGTGACTCAAAAACTCTTTTCGACCACGAGTTGTTAGCGGTATCTAGCAGCACATAACAATTTCCGAACACACATAGAATATATCGGGCAAACCTTAATGCAATATGATCTATGACCAACTCCTTATCATTTACGACCAGCTGGAATTCAATCACAACCAGTCCATGTGTAGTTGCGACCAGTCTGTAATTCCTTACGACCAGTTTGTATCTCCATACGACTAGTCCACGACTATGTTCGACCAGTCCACGACCAGCTCGTATCTCCATACCATTAGCTCATAATTGTGTACAACCAGTCTATGACCAGCTCGTAATTGTGTACAACCAGTCTACGACCAACTCATAACTGAGTACGACTAGTCTACAACCAGCTCATAAGCGTATACGATCGTTTCGGCGATCCACGGCCACTCAGAATCGTATGACGGCCTCACGACCAGCTACCAGAATCAGATACGATCGCTTGTAACTCGTCGAATCGAACAACCTGCTTGTGTATTCTTATTTTGCCTCATGACATTTGGTTGAACTCCAGGTGGGATAATTTGTCATCCTTGGACCGTTCAATTATTTCTTGATCAAGTATCGAATAACTTCATGTGGTCGACACTTCGACCACTAGTGGCATGGCCATGCACTTTCTTTAACCGACCACAACGAGAGGTCCAGAGACATCTCTCTTGTTATGTTAGGAGGGGCAAATCTCATATTCGACCAGTCATTTTCCTCCGCATGTTTCATAGTATACCCGAAAGCTACCTTTATAGCTACTCAGTTACGAGTAGCGTTTGCCAACCCCCAAGAGTGCTATTACACATGTAGGAAATCATACTGATCTCAGGTCTAAGGATTATACATCATCATTGCTTGATACCAACTAATGACATATAAAATCATAACAATCTCAATAGTGTCTCAAGATGGGTCAAACCAACACCATGTTCTTTAACATGTGTCCATATTATTAGTTTGATAGCTCCATATCTATAACCTGTGAAACGTAGTCATCAACCAATACATATGCTAGTCTATTCATATGTATTCTCATATGTTTCCGACTAGAGAATGTTTAAGAATAATCATCGCAGAAATACAGAGTTTCACAATCAAGTCACATACTTGATAATAAATATTAACGATATTATTTTAGGAACAAGATAACATATTATCCAATGTTATGAATATAATGAAATATAATCATCTCTATGATTGCCTCTAGAAAATATTTCCAACAGAAATGACGGCCGAGGATACTGACCTAAGTTGAGCTCCAACAATGTCAAGTGGGGTGGGGTGAAAGGCGCCAAGATCAGAATGGATTTACAACAAGTTTGCCGGATCGACCGGATTTTCAAATCAACTCCGAAAAATACCAAATAAAATTTGAAAATTCTAGAAATATCCATAGAGGTTACTTTGAATATCTGAAACTCAAATAAAATATTTTTATCTGAAAATAAACTTTTATTTAATTATAGGTAATTATATTTTTATTTTAGAAATATATATAATATTTTTATTAAAATTCAATAACACCACAAAATAATTTGTAAATCCAAAAGATGATAGTTTAATTTAATTTTCTCAAAACATGGAGATTTTAGGGATGTTACACTAGAGAGCATGTAGGCAGGAGTGGCGAAAGTGAGCTGGAGAGGGGCTATGACGACAACTTCTCCACTGGTCCTCATCCTCACTTGAAGGCCCCCAGTCCCAGAGCCATTTTCTCCTCACCCACGTGAACTCTACACACACTTAAGGGGCTCTTTTACTCCTAGTCGCTTGGCCAACTCCCTCGTGTTGTCACCTAGGGATGGCAGTTTCGCCCATTTACCCGATTACCCGTGGGTAAAAACCCTAATAGAGGTGGGTATGTTCCTATTTTTCTGCCCACGGTACATTCATGGGCACAAATCTCTGCCCGATGGGTAAATGGGCATGGACATGGGTAACACCCACCCATGCCCGTTTCGCCCGATTAACCGTTAGAACGTGCTGATAGATGGGCCAAGTTACTTTAGTATCACCGCCCGCCCCCTCTCCATCCCTCCCCAATCCCATCCTCTAGCCAGAAATATCCATATCCCTTCTCGCATGCTCGG
Organism: Ampelocalamus luodianensis; assembly: GCA_036346255.1. Classification (NCBI taxonomy): domain Eukaryota; kingdom Viridiplantae; phylum Streptophyta; class Magnoliopsida; order Poales; family Poaceae; genus Ampelocalamus; species Ampelocalamus luodianensis. The sequence goes on along the minus strand of CM070620.1, from coordinate 51,729,378 downwards.
TTGCAGCCTTCCTCATGCCCGCCCGTCCCCTCCTCATGCCCAGCCACTACCCCCTCCTCAAAGCCTGGCCACAAAACACCATCGCGTCTCCCAAACCGAAACAAAGCCTAGGCGATGGAGTCATTGGAGGCACTCTTCACAAACATCTAGGGCCTCTTTAGCAGTGGGGGGGGTGGCACACCTCCACAGCCTTCTCAAGCAAGCGGACGGCGAGTCCCTACGTGACCACTCCGCCGGCCTCCTCCCCTTCCTCTCCCAGCTTGACCCCAACACCCGGTTGCTCAGTTTCCTCTACCTCCTATATGCAACCCCACCCTTTGTTGATTGCCAATCTGAGGGCGCACGGTGGCGGGGACTTACTGGGGATAGTGGTCGATTTCCTCACCTCCTGCTCGGCAGTTCACAAGATCCAGACTTCATTTGAGTAGTTTGTATTGTCTACATCTGCCTTTTTCTTCTGTTGATGGGATAATAGGCTAGATCTGCATGCCCTCCCTTTTTCTTCTGTTGATGGGATAATAGGCTAGATCTGCATGCACTGACTTCATGATTTTTATCCTTTGTATTGTCATCTTTAAATGGTACAGTTTCTTGGGTCGTTAAATGTCGAGATTCTAGAGAGCAAAAGACTACTGTTTAAAGGATAGCAATATGAAGGGTCATGGCCTCCAAGTAGGTGCATCCAAATCCAAATCCAAATCCAAATCCATGAACTACTATCCAAGTAAGTTTCTTGCTTACTTGCTCCTTCATAGCAATACTGCGATAGCTTGTTACATTAAAAAAGAGTTGATTACAACTTTATTTGGGATGATTACAAGTTGACTTTATTGAATTTGCGCAACAGGTTCCATCATTTCCAAAGTATACATCTTCAACTGCTCAAAGGAATATGAAAAGTCACACCTGGGTATACTTCCAGCGAGTTCAAATTTGAAATGCATCCCTTTTTTTCAGAACACGATTACGTGACCGGTACCTATACTCAAACAAAAGATGCCTATATGTTGGGACCAAACTTCATCCAACAATGTATGGTGAAAATTCATCCATACAAAGAGTGGTCGACAAGGTGAGAAGATGGTGAAAATTCCATTGGTGACTCACAGACTATGTTGCGGGTACATGGGCATGCCCACGGGCGACGGGTACCCACGGGCGACGGGTATAGGCGAGGTTGTTTGCCCGTCATCCTTCGCGGGCATGCCCATGGGAGAAAATCTGACTTGCGGGCATGGGTATGGGCAAACACTACCCACGCCTGCCGCGCCCGATTGTCATCCTGTCGGGACCCAAAAATGCAGTTCTGGAACCCTCTGTGTATAATGCAGTAGTCTAGGATCACGCTAGTGCACACAGTGTCAACATAGGTAAATATCGATCCACACAAGCGATAAATAAAGTAAACGATTAGTTTGAATAGTAAATATGGTTTTGACCTTAAGGTCGAGTTTACACTTATTGAGCCACGCAGGGCTAACAGAGAATAAAATAGTAGGAGAACAGAAATAACTTCAGCGTAGATCCCATCAATTCACCACAGGCAACCAACTGGGATCCAGACCTTAACGATCAGCAACCTTTGGTGAACTCCTCCTCGAAAGCAGGCGTAGACTCCTCCTCTTCTGTAGGTTTGGGCGCAAGTTTTACAACAAGCATGAGTACACAACCGTACTCGTAAATCACACCATAGAATGCAATTTTATAGATACAGGCTTATTCCAAAAGAAAAGGCTTGTGTGGTTCTTTTGCATGAAAGCAATATTTGCAATTGAATACAATAATAGATTGAAATGTAATTCAAAACGAATAGACAATAATAATTTAACATTTATTTTCACAAAGACACAAAGCTAAACAGATTATTTCACATAGTCATATGACTTAGATCACAGAGCTCCCATCCCAAACATTTATGAAAACTACCCCTCGTGTGAAATCCCCAAGCATGTCCATGACCGCGGACGCGGCTATTCGAATAGATTGATTTAACACTCTGCAGAGTTTGTACACTTTACCCACAAGATACAACTAGTGTAGCTAGCACCAAACGTAACAAAACAGTTCGAAAACCACGTCTCAAACACTGACATTCCCGATGTGCTTTCTCGCTAGACCAGCTCACAAAGAATACTAGTCCGACACACACCGCTGGACAGGGATGCGGCGAACCGTCCCGCGATGCAACTACCAGATAGTCACACCTCCACCCTGTCACACAGCCTAACCTATCTACCTGAACATCAATGTCGAGACTCCATAACCTACTATGTTAGGCCCGTCCCATCAGGCATGTGGTCGTACAGTAAGGCTCAGTTCAATGGCGCACAAAGTTAAGTCCTTAATTGACCAAGACAAGACTTCTATTTTCTAACTATGCCACAAAGATTATCATTCCCATTCACAAAGTCCACCATATCACACAGCATCCACTACTTGCCTTAGTCTAAATCCTTTACCACCCAGTTGGTCTTAGTGCAACACATGCTATCACGAAGTAATAACACATAGCATACAGTTTTACACAAAGTTTCATAGTCACTCAGTCAAATTTAATATTTGCAACTCAAATGAGATGTGAGACTCGTAGCATGGCTAAGCAATTGTACTCGCATCTAACCAACCCATGTTGGTGCTACAATATTACCAACTAATAAACCAATCTAGGGTGACAAGAGATTATGACATACAAAGACAAAGTGGTGATAAGACATTGGATAATAACTATACCCAAAAGCATTTAAATACATAATTAAAGTAGAATGCAATATTTTGAAACAAAGTAATTTGAAAACTGGGTTCAAGATGATCAAAGGTATGACTTGCCTTGGAAAAGGTCTAGGTACTGGTCTTGATCTTCAGGTGCTCCTTCTTCTCCAAAATTCCCCTACGTATCGACGTCTACTCGCAAACGGAACAAATAAACAAAACAAATAAATAACAAAGGCAAAACAAGCTCCAAAAATTAAATAAAAAACTCAGATAAATAGAGCTCGAATTTAGATGAATTTAGGAATTTGAATGGGCTTAATCGGAGTTTGAATGCAAAAGTTATGGGCTTTGGAAGTTTCAATCTAAAAGAAAACCCTAATTTTGGATTTACTGGAATTTCCGAATTATTTCTTAACAGAAAAATTGGATTATTGCGCAAGCATGATGTCAGCACAGGGATTTCGGAAATTAAAAGAATTAAAAGAAAACACTGACATGTGGGACCCACATGTCAGTCTCACGGCTCACGGTATACTAGGTCTACCGAGCCTCGGGACCTTGGGACCGGTGGACTGCCGCGTGGGCGCACACGTGTCAGCTGACACGGCGCCACGCACGCGACACGTCGGCGAAGATGCTGACACAGCGCCGAGGTGGCGTTGACGCGGCAGCAGTGAGGGCGGCGGAGGCTCGGGAACCGAGGGTCCCGGCGAACGGCGGCCCCTCGTCAGCGGTGGGTGGTACCGGCGTGAAGAGGGTGCGACGACGATCACGATGGGGTGCTCACGGGTGCACGGGGATGACTGGGATGGCCGGCGGCGAGCGTTGAGTGGTGGAGGACGTGCGGGCTCGACGGGATCGGGCTTACGGAGACGCTCCGGCGAAACGAAGGCCACCACGAGGTAGCGCGGCTCCGTGCGATGTCGGCGGTGCAGACCACGAAGCTCCGGCGGCTCTGGTTGCGATGGAACAGCTCGTCGGAGTTCGCGGCAGTGTAGATCAAACTTTGAGCTCCCGCGGCGGCTAGGGTTCGGCGCCAGGGCTAAGGCGGCTAGGGTTGGGTTGCGACTGCCGAGGGCTCCCTCTCCCTTTATACCCGGGGGCTCGGGAGAGTCCGTGGTGCAAACGCCCAAAAACCACACGCGGCGGCGGCGATCGAATCCCTAACGAATTCAGGGACGAAGCACAGGACATACGGGGGCCCACACATCAGCGACGGCGGCTCGGGCGTGAACGCGTGTGAAACGGCGCAGGTGAGGCTGACTATTGGGACTGGTGCGGGTGCGTGAAGAGAAAGGAGAGGCTGACATGCGGGCCCGCATGTCAGTCGGAGGCGGCGCGAGCGCAGGCGAGCTGGGTTGCGCAAGGGGTTGGGCCCGCGGCGGAGGGGAAATGGACCAGGGTTAGGGAATTCGGCCCAAAGCTTTTTCTGAGATTTTAAATAGCTTTTCTATTTTAGAAAATACCATAAATTCAAATAAGCAATAGAAAATAGCAAATGAAGTCAGAAAAATTCTAGAAAAATCTAAAAAATATATCTGAGCACATAGGACCCAAATAAAATAGTTTTGACTATTGTTCATATTGGGATTATTCACATTAAATATTTTTTATTCTAAAGTCCAATATTAAGCTTTTGAATTAAATTCAAATAAAATCAAATGGTGACTTTTCTCCCTACTAACTATTTAAAAGATTTTAAAGCTCAGAAAATTGGGATGTTACAAACCTCCCCCCTTAAAGGAATCTCGATCCCGAGATTCAGGCCAGCTAGGGAAAAGGTTAGGGAACTCGGCTTTCAGCTCTTCTTCACGCTCCCACGTTGCTTCTCCTTCCAAGTTGTTGCTCCACTGAACCTTACAAAAATGAACAGTCTTGCTTGTTGTGTGGCGCTCTGCGACATCCAAAATCTTGACTGGCTGCTCCTTGTAGGTGAGATCCTCCTTCAAGTCAATCGATTCTAGCGGGGCTTGCTCTTCTAGCACACGAAGACACTTCTTCAACTGCGAGACATGAAAGACATTATGCACTCCTGCTAACGACTGCGGTAGCGCCAACTGATAAGCAACTTCTCCACGGCGTTCCAAAATCTTAAACGGACCAACATACCTAGGGGCAAGCTTCCCATTGGTATGAAACCTTTTGACACCTCTGAGTGGAGTAACTCAAAGATAAACAAAATCTTCTGGCTCAAAGTTGAGATCATGACGACGATTATCAGCATAGCTCTTTTGCCTGGACTGAGCTATCTTCAATCTTTCCCTGATCATGGCCACTTGCTCTTCTGCTTCTTGAATGATGTCTGGACCGAATACCAAACAATCAGCTGTTTCTGACCAATTCAACGGGGTTCTGCAGGCACGGCCATACAAAGCTTCAAATGATGACATTTGCAGACTAGATTGGTAACTGTTGTTGTACGAGAATTCTGCATATGATAAACTTTTATCCCAACGGGTAGCATTAGCTAGAGCACAAGCTCTCAGCATATCCTCCAATATCTGATTAACTCTTTCAGTCCGCCCGTCTGTCTGTGGATGATACGCAGTACTAAAATTCAGATGGGTACCTAATGCTTCATGCAAACTCTGCTAAAAACGAGAGGTGAACTGAGATCCTCGATCTGACACTATCTTCTTGGGCACACCATGCAAACTAACGATCCTTGCCATGTACAACTCCGCAAGGCAATCTCGTGAGTAAGTGGTTTTGACTGGCAGAAAATGAGCAACCTTAGTCAATCGATCGACTATTACCCAAATCGAATCATAACCCGATTGGGTCTTGGGTAAACTGGTAATGAAATCCATTCCGATCTCTTCCCACTTCCACTCTGGAATCTTCAATGTTGCAACAAACATCTTTGGTCTCTCGTATTCGCTTTACCTTCTGACAAACGTCGCACAAGGCAACGAACTCTGCGACTTCTCGCTTCAAATTTGGCCACCAAAATTTAGTCTTAACATCCTGGTACATCTTAGTACTTCCCAAGGTGAATCGAATACTTTGAGTCATGGGCTTCCTTTAGGATTAATTATCTTAACCCATCAATATCTGGTACACAGATACAACCATTAATCCAGAGTATGTCTTGATCATCCTTGGTAAAATCTTTGAATTTCCCTTCTGCCATTTTGAACTTGATGTCTGACAACACGGGATCCTTTGGTTGCGCTTCACAAATCTGCTTCTCCAGGGTAGATTGTACTTCCAAACTGGCCAAAAATCCTGCAGATACAACTTCTAGCTTTAGCTTCTAAAACTCGTCTTGAAGTTCTGAACAAAACTCTTCCACTTCCAAAGCATTGCAGTAACTCTTACGACTCAAAGCATCTGCAACTACATTGGCTTTTTCGGGATGGTAGTGGATTCTAAGATTATAATCCTTGATTAATTCTAACCATCTCCTCTGTCTCATGTTCAAATCTGACTGAGTGAAGATATACTTCAGGCTCTTATGATCTGTATAAACTTCACAGCGGTTACCGATGAGATAATGACGTCAAATCTTTAAAGCATGCACTGCGGCAGCTAACTCCAGATCATGAGTAGGGTAATTCTCCTCGTGAGGTCTTAATTGCCTTGACGCATAAGCGACAACTCTTCCTTCTTGCATCAGGACGCATCCTAATCCTTGACGCGAAGCATCACAGTAGATATCAAAATCCTTCCGAATATCTGGCAAAATCAACACTGGGGCTGAAGTTAAATGCTTCTTCAACTCTTGAAAACTTTCTTCACAGGCTGGGGTCTACGTGAACTTTTTCTCCTTCTTCAACAATTGCGTAAGAGGCCTAGCAATTCATGAGAATCCTTCGATGAAACGGTGATAATATCCTGCCATTCCCAAGAAACTGCGAATCTGAGTTACAGTCTTGGGTTGCTCCCAATGTAACACTGCTTTAACTTTACCGAGGTCAACTGCTACTCTCTCGGCTATCATTAGATGATCAAGGAAATCAACTTCCTTCTTCCAAAAATCACACTTACTGAACTTGGCATTTAACCGATGCTCCTTGAGTTTTTCTAGGATTAACCTCAGGTGTTTGGCGTGTTCCTCCTCCGACTTCGAGTACACTAGAATATCATCAATGAACACAACTACGAACTTATCCAAATATTCCATGAAAACCTTATTCATCATGTTCATGAAGTAGGCAGGGGCGTTAGTCAGACCAAAAGACATGACTAAAAACTCATAATGTCCATACCGCGTTGAGAAGGTGGTCTTTGGTATATCCTTAGGACAAATCTTCAACTGATGGTAACCTGATCGCAGGTCGATCTTTGAGAACACTCCGGCTTCTTTCATCTGATCAAACAGATCATCAATCCGGGGTAGTAGATACTTGTTCTTGATGGTAACCTCGTTGAGGGAACGGTAATCAATACACATCCTCATGCTTCCATCTTTCTTCTTAACAAACAACACTGACGCTCCCCATGGAGACGAACTAGGTCTCACGAAACCTTTCTCAAGAAGTTCTTCTATCTGTTTCTTCATCTCTACCAACTCATCGGCTGGCATCCGATAAGGTCTCTTTGAAATTGGTGCTGTCCCTAGCACTAGATCGATGACAAACTCAATGTCACGGTCAGGTGGTATTCCTGGTAATTCTTCTGGGAACACATCTGGATACTCACTGACGACTGGTACCTCTTCTAAATAAAGGGTCTTCAGGCTGTTCACTAACAGATGTCCATCACGAACTGAGGTGGCTAAAAATTCTACCTTGTTTCCCTTGGTATCCTCGACTGTTACGGTTTTTCGGCCATAATCTAGCACGGCTTTGTGCTTGGATAACCAATCCATGCCAAGAATGATATCTAAGGCTTGGGTATCTAGAACAATCAGGTTGGCTAGAAACTCAATTCCAGCTATGAGTAACTTAGCTCCTAAACATCCCACCTTAGTGCTTAGCTCTGCTCCAAGCGACTGGACTAACAGAGTATGCTTAAGATGCACAACTTCCAGTTTATTCTTGGTTGCGAAAATTCTAGACACAAATGAATGCGAAGCTCCAGAATCAAACAAAACTGATGCAGGTACTAAGTTAACCAGGAACTTACCCAGTACGACGTCCGGTGCTTCCTGGGCTCCTTCCAGAGTGACGTTGTAACACCCCAGGACCCACATTACCCTGGAATGCCACTAACCACTCTACAGCTGAACATAAGCAGAAGCAAAAACAACTAATGGACACAATAATAACAGATAGAGTTCAATAAATTAAATCAACTACTAGCAATTTAATCCAAGAGTAGTCCACAAATTCATCATTAATAAATCAAAAGAACACTCGCGAATAGCTAGTCATTAGGCTAGTTTCCTCTCAACTTTATTACAGCATAAAACTATGAATTGAGTGCATAATTGTGGTGCCGCTCTACCCATCCCAGGAATGCTTAAGAATCACCTCAAAGGGGGAAAGAAACAACAAGGGTGAGAAAAAAATCTCAGCAAGTAAATTGATTAACAGGTTATTCAAATAACAAGCAAGCTACATCACAATTTATATTATTGCATGACCGCAACCACATTCCACTTTCTCATTCAATAAACCACATGGACTAACATGAGTCCTGCCTCATAAGATTTCAAACATTGGCATAAGTATGCATTTCCTCCATCCACAATTTTAATGCAAATGCATGCCATGCTCCATCGCACTCTTACCCATCAAGGTAGAGAGTGCATCGATTCACGGCAATGTACGATGTCAGATCGGTACTGTCGCGCCATAAGCGCGACATCCACAATGCAATGTCATGATATGTTATGAATAATATGATACTCATAAACCACATAAGTGTCATCTTCATAAGGGCACCAACAAGATCAACTTATACTACTACCACATAGTCACTATGGAAAATATATCCATGATCCACATTCGCATCTAAAGCAACCACCTCATGACTACACGCAAGATATCCAAAGTAAAATATTCAATTATTAATTGCTGTTATCACCTCATTTGTAAGTCAACCAACCATTGCATAATACTTCAAAATACGAGAATCATATAGATTGCAAGTAGTAAGAACAACCAATTAAACGGTAGTAACATCACTATAATTACTTGCCTTCCACGATGCGACGCGTTAGCGGCAAAGATGATACTCCTAAACCCGAGGCTTCACCTCCTAAACAAGTAAAATAATTTCAATAAGGACATAATATACCCAGCGCTACTAATCGGCGTTCTACACCGCTTCGATGTCTCAAGTCGAGTTTTCAAAGCTGAAACTGAAAAACAACGTTTCCTGCCATATACCGTTTCTGGACAGCAGCACGGTAATTGACATAACTCATGAACTGGAAGTCAAAAAGAGGTAAACCCAATTTCTGTAGATTCTTAACTGACTAATCTACAATACTCTAGTTGACACGATAATCCAATTCGACCAAAATAATAGGCTAACCATTGTTTGAACTTTCAGTACAGAAACTGCCTACACATTCGAACAGCAAAACTAAAATGACCATAACTTTTAATAGGTAACTTCGAATTGATCGTTCTTTATCAATCTGAAAAGGTTATCGAATTATCTACAATAACCTAGTTGTGTGAACTTTCAGATTCTACCAATTTCCCTTTCATATTTTAGGAAATAACCAGACAGATTATTCTCGTCAGATTTCTGGCAGCACATACTAAAACGATCATAACTTTTGACTCAGACCTCGGAATTGAGTGATCTTCGTGGCTACTGAAAGATAAGAACCAGACCTACAGAACTCTAGGAGATGGACAACTCAAATTCGGCCTCTAAGACCCCGCAACAGTCCACGCAACCTTCTGGACAGATTTAAGTTTCTACTCGCAGCAATGCGATCTAATAAAAAAATGAACCAAAACACATCTACCACTAATCAAACGATGAGGCCCGGCATTCGTTACCCTTGCAGCAACCAGGATGTAGGCAGAAGAACGTTGGAGAAGACGATCTTCCTCCTCCTCCTTTCTCTCCCTTCTTCTACCTCCCGATGGCCGGTAGCAAGGAGCAGCAAAGGGGGTGACATGGAGGGCGAGGCAGCAGGGGGGAGGAGGGTTGCTACAGCAAGGGCGCGGCATCAGAGCTGCGTACAGTAAAAGACCTAGGGTTTTGCTGGCCCTTCTTAAACCAACTTCCTACTTGGGCCAAACAACGTGGGCGAAAGCCCAAGATTAATTCTCCTCTAAAAAATTTGATTTCTCTTTTTAATTCCTGTTAAATACCTTTCTCATTTCAATTAATTCTCTAATGTTAAACATGATATTACATAATCGCTGACGGATACTTTCCTTGTTAGGAGAAATCTCTCTAAACTATATTGCACTCGAAAATTGAATAAATTTCTCTCCCCGAATAATACATTCTCTCAAATTGATATTCGGGTATTACATTCTACCCCTTAAACAGATTCACCCGAATCCTCACACAACACTACGCGAAAGAACAATCACAACCGAGAACTATCAACGGTAACCACGATCTCAAGTGAACAAATCCAGTAACGCCACAAGATACGAAACTCCAACTCCCAAGTAGCCTCTCTCTGACTAGCGAGACCACAACACAAAGACGCACAATGACATTTGTCCTATCACTCAACCCAACCTTTCCGTGTACACTCATCGAGGAGGATCGAGGTAAGACCTTACTCGATGGTCAACGCCTTTAATGAAATCCCAAGCTTTAAATCGCTCAGCTACCACTTAGCAAAGAACACACCGACGCTATGACGTCACGTATGGACCCGAGACGGTCAAAGAGATACGCCAACTTCCTAATTTCTCCATCTATCAAAACGAACCAACGATTCGACCAAACTCCTTTGGTACGAAAACACACAACAAATGCCTAGAACCACCTCTCGGTACATGTCCGTGTCCAGTCGGTGCATATGCCATGCCACATGACTACTTCGGGACCACACGCGCCATGCACCATATGCCCACGCTCTCGTCCCGCACGCGCGTGCAACAAGGTTGATGCTCAAAATCAAACTCTTCATCTAACAAGGGCCACCCCTTTAAACAAGAATGCACAATGAATCGGTTCTTAAACCACCGATTCACAAAGAGAATCCAATCAGAATAGAGAGTTCTCATCATATCCACGCAATACTAACTCTCCACCAAAAGGGTAAAACCCCAAATTGGACAATTCATCACTAAAACAATCCCACTTTCTAAATAGGCACTTTACGATTGAATACCACGAAAACCAAAGGAGAAATCACTCAATGCCCAACCAAATACTTCTTTTGGTTTGTTTGAATTGAAAGAATCAAGCATGCTAACACAGACCAACTACAAATTATGCGGAAGAGATCACCAACAACACAAGCTCAAGCGAGAAAGAAAACGCGCCATCAAGAAAACATCCTTGTTTCTCAATTTTCCTTTTAGGAATAAAATTTCTCTCAAACCTTGGAATTAATTCATCGATACCACACGAGATCAACCTCTTAAGTTAACATCCTCAAGTTATGCTCCAACCGAAATACATCGTCTACACCTTTGTGGAGAAGTTCTATTGGTCCCACCAAACACTCTAGATAATTTCTTCTACTAATGAAATTAATTTGATGGGAGGCACCAAAACACCACAAAAAAATGGATCCCACGCAATCACATCACCTCCAACTTTCAAGAATAACAACTCAAAATCCTCAAGACACACGCTCATGTACCACATCGTAAAAGTTTTATCAATGATCATTCCATCGCTTAGGAAACGTCATTATCTAATTTCTCTACACAAAATCATTGGGCGACAAAAGTTTAGCATAAAACAATGCACACCCAAATTTAACCTCCAAGACCTCTACAATGAATTTCTCTTATAACAGATAGTGAAATTATCGGATTAATTCTCTAACATCCCCACAAATCTAACATACTCTCTAATTGACATCATCAGAATCACCCACGCATTATCGCAATACTTTCCAATTGCGTTACTCAATAAAATTGATCAAGGTTTCCATACCTTCGATAATCCCCAATATTTTAACATGAACTAAGGTTCTGGAATTACACCATACCATAGGTTCTACTTGGTCGTATCACTATTCGCTTTACTTCAAGCCACACATTCCTTTGAAAGATTCTAACTTCAAGAAAGTTACTCATTGAAACCAAGTCATACCTGACATTAACTCAACATTTCCTACCATCTCCAAAGTTGTTGTAACGACTAGAGTTCTCACAATTCTACTCTCATTAAACTACACCAACACAATTCTTTTACACAACCATATAAGGTACCCAATCATGGCACTCTCATGAATTGACCAATATTTTCCATACTTGCAAACAATTTCTAAAGTTCCACTTGACATGAACGAAAGATCTTGAACCACAACCACTATAGGTTCTAGTATTTGCACTAATGCCAATAGTTTGGCCCCAAAGACCAAACTTCTATTTAAGTCAAACCTCTCCAAGGATTACTCCAAGAAATCAACTTATCACTCAATGCGTCTCAATCAACTTGACTTCCAAAGTCTCACAAGTCACTTAGTTGATCACCACCAACCATCTGCCATTATACACTCTGAAAGGTTTTGTGAAACAAATCCATTATTCTTTTCTCAACAGAGAATGCAATTGAAAACGATTCCCAGCACAAACAATAACGTATACCACTCACAATAAGCATAGGACCAAGGAAAGTAGTAAATTAAGCAATGAACTAGGAAGATATAAGGGAAGTCAACTGTAAGGGTACAAATCCCACAAGCAGAGAATTTCAAACCTCACCCAAGAACAAAACATTGCTTTTTAAAAAAAAAACTTGAGGAACCCACATGCAACGAAAAGAAAGGTCATACACACCTCAATTGAGTGGTGCGTTACAAAGCTTGCCCCAACCTCAAATACTACTATTACACTTTTTCCCATCAAGGAAACCAATTTTCTTTTGTTACAACGTCACCTTGTAACATCAAAGACAAGAGGAACATTTAGACCAAATCACATGAACCACTTTTGAACCAATTGAACTTTCCAACACGCCACTATGTTCAACCCAATTTCAGCTACTACAAAAATCATGAACTCCAAAAGATTGCGAACATAAAACATGGAATATTTTCATTTACTCAATAACATGAGAGGCGCTCAAATTATTTTCTATAAGTGAATCAACATCACTCACACATTACCGACAATTGCCGCATCAAATCATATACTCTTACCAAGAATCATCAAACATTGCTACTCCATCCTAAGACTTCCAAAGAACATAAGCCAAAAGGTTGAGACAAAACTCTTTCAACAAGATGATACTAGAACTTGTCCAAATAACAAAAGTACACCAACATTAATATCTTATCACACTTCATCCATTTAACTCTTACCGACGCCAACGCCAAAATAGCACACACTATATGTCGTAAGGGCACAATCATGATCCTACCTCTAATTGCAAACTCAACAACAGTTATCAGAATGGATTCAAGATTAATATTTACCAAGGCAACATTCGAATGCATCTTTAACTTAACCATCACTAGCGGTTAGAATAACCGAAGGAGGAATCAGATCCCAACTCATCTAATAAATTTAGCAGATTACTCGATCGTAAAGGTCAAACCGGTTCATCAACATTCCCACACTTCTTAACATCAATAGGTTCTGAACAGAGGTGGACAACTCTTATCTAACGTTCATCATATACCAAATACAATGATATTTCAATTTAATCAATTTTCCTTTTATGGATTCTAGTTAAGAATAACCATGCACCACGCCATGATCCGACTTGGTAACTCAAACCTTAACAACGAATTTCTATGTTTAACACCTCTCACTTAAACATAACAGGACTTCACAAAAGGATTTTAACTCTTTTTAGAAAAAAAAATGGCATTAACTTCAACACTCGAAATAATCCAAAAGAAATACATAAAAACAAAGCTTTCACATGTTAACGAACTAGCAACAGAAAACTTTCATTACCCAAAATATCAAACGAATAAATGAGTCATTCTATTCCAATGAGAAAGAAGGAACAACCATGGAAACCCCAATCTTGCCAATTGACAACGATCACAAACAAGAAAAGCAACTCAACAAATAAAAGCAATAATTGATTCAAAGAAACATTAGAGATCCATTGAAAGCCATCAACAATCATGAATCATGAACCTAGAAGAATATCATCAACCACCACAGAACAAATATTGCTAAATTCGTAAATCAAGGAAGAGAACAACTTTCTAAAGCAACTCACGCTTAACACCAAACCCCGTACTGAGGTTACTACTCCCTAACCACATACCGCAAACAAGTGGTGTAACTTGGTGAATCCTGAGTAACAACCACGACCTCCACTTCTTATCGTCCGTAATCAACGCGCATAACCAAAGTATTCAGTTATTAAAATATAGGATGGATCATCTCATGACGATTATAGAATAAATTCATAGATATAAGATATCACATCATATCATAAATTAACAACAAGAAAGATAGTACGGAAGTAATTCAACAATTGCTCAACGAATGAAACATAGTAATAGAAATGCGGAAGCAACAAATTACCCATCCCACCTATTGTGCACAGTGTGTCATTTTAACATATTTCTATTAACCATGGACCTAAAGCCCGCTCGATACTAATCTGTAACACCCAGACCCACATTACCTCGAATGCCACTAACCACTCTACAAATGAACATAAGGTAGCAAAACAACTAATGGACACAATAATAACGGATAGAGTTCAATAAATTAAATCAACTACTAGCAATTTAATCCAAGAGTAGTCCACAAATTCATCATTAATAAATCAAAAGAACACTCGCGAATAGCTAGTCATTAGGCTAGTTTCCTCTCAACTTTATTACAAAGATAAAACTATGAATTGAGTGCATAATTGTGGTGCCGCTCTACCCATCCCAGAATGCTTAAGAATCACCTGAAGGGGGAAAGAAACAACAAGGGTGAGAAAAATCTCAGCAAGTAAATTGATTAACAAAGTTATTCAAATAACAAGCAAGCTACATCACAATTTATATTATTGCATGACCGCAACCACATTCCACTTTCTCATTCAATAAACCACATGGACTAACATGAGTCCTGCCTCATAAGATTTCAAACATTGGCATAAGTATGCATTTCCTCCATCCACAATTTTAATGCAAATGCATGCCATGCTCCACCGCACTCTTACCCATCAAGGTAAGAGTGTGCATCGATCTGACGGCAATGCGACGATGTCTGCGATCTGATCGCGCCATAAGCGGCGACATCCACAATGCAATGTCATGATATGTTATGAATAATATGATACTCATAAACCACATAAGTGTCATCTTCATAAGGGCACCAACAAGATCAACTTATACTACTACCACATAGTCACTATGGAAAATATATCCATGATCCACATTCGCATCTAAAGCAACCACCTCATGACTACACGCAAGATATCCAAAGTAAAACATTCAATTATTAATTGCTGTTATCACCTCATTTGTAAGTCAACCAACCATGGCATAATACTTCAAAATACGAGAATCATATAGATTGCAAGTAGTAAGAACAACCAATTAAACGGTAGTAACATGCTATAATTACTTGCCTTCCACGATGCGACGCGTTAGCGGCAAAGATGATACTCTAAACCCGAGGCTTCACCTCCTAAACAAGTAAAATAATTTCAAGAAGGACATAATATACCCAGCGCTACTAATCGGCGTTCTACACCGCTTCCCGATGTCTCAAGTCGAGTTTTCAAAGTGAAACTGAAAAACAACGCTTCCTGCCATATACCATTTCTGGACAGCAGCACGGTAATTGACATAACTCATGAACTGGAAGTCGAAAAGAGGTAAACCCAATTTTTGTAGATTCTTAACTGACTAATCTACAATACTCTAGTTGACACGATAATCCAATTCGACCAAAATAATAGGCTAACCATTGTTTGAACTTTCAGTACAGAAACTGCCTACACATTCGAACAGCAAAACTAAAATGACCATAACTTTTAATAGGTAACTCCGAATTGATCGTTCTTTATCAATTTGAAAAGGTTATCGAATTATCTACAATAACCTAGTTGTGTGAACTTTCAGATTCTACCAATTTCCCTTTCATATTTTAGGAAATAACCAGACAGATTATTCTCGTCAGATTTCTGGCAGCAGATACTAAAAGATCATAACTTTTGACTCAGACCTCGGAATTGAGTGATCTTCATGGCTACTGAAAGATAAGAACCAGACCTACAGAACTCTAGGAGATGGACAACTCAAATTCGGCCTCTAAGACCCGCAACAGTCCACGCAACCTTCTGGACAGATTTAAGTTTCTACCGCAGCAATGCGATCTAATAAAAATGAACCAAAACACATCTACCACTAATCAAACGATGAGGCCCGGCATTCGTTACCCTTGCAGCAACCAGGATGTAGGCGGAAGAACGTTGGAGAAGACGATCTTCCTCCTCCTCCTTTCTCTCCCTTCTTCTACCTCCCGATGGCCGGTAGCAAGGAGCAAGCAAAGGGGTGACATGGAGGCGAGGCAGCAGGGGAGGAGGGTTGCTACAGTGTGGGCTGCATCGTAGATGCATGCTACAGTAAAAGACCTAGGGTTTTGGTTGGCCCCTTCTTAAACCAACTTCCCAGGTTTGTTGATTGCTTCCCAGGTTGGGGTTGACAGGTGCAGGGTTGCGAAAGTTCTGGGCAGCTGGACGGGGTGCTGAAGTTGGTGCAAGTGCCCTAAACAAATTCTGCGGTGGAAACCGGTTGAACTGTGGCAGAACTGTCCTTATCTTCTGCTGAGACTGATGGTTTCCTTGCTGAGCCATCCGGCGCTTACGGTTATCTTCCAGTTCCTTGCGTTTGTCATCTAGAACAAAAGCTTTATTGACCAGCTCCTGAAAGTCAGGGAAAGTATGGGCAATCAGACTGACTTGCAGTCCAGTGTTTAGCCCCTTCAGAAAGCGACTCTGCCGAGCCTTGTTCATGGCGACAACCTCTGTTGCGTAGCGAGCTAGCTGGGAAAACTTGTTGAGATAGTCGGACACCGACATAGCACCTTGGTTGAGAGCGCGGAACTCATCCTTCTTTAGGTCAATAATACCCTCTGGTACATGATATTGGCGAAATGCTGCAGAAAACTCCTCCCAGGTGATATTATGTGGCGTCTCATGAGCGGCACAGAAGTTCTCCCACCATTCAACAGCTATGCCCTCCATCTGATGAGTAGCATACAAAATCTTCTCACGGTCGCTGCACTGGGTGATCAGCAGCTTCCTTTCAATAACCCAAAGCCAATCATCTGCTTCCACTAGAGAGACGTGTCCAGAGAATGTTGGTGGACGAGTCCTCATAAACTCCGCAAGTTTAGACGGTCCATGGTGATCCTGAGCAGCTGGGGCTCCATGCTGATGATTGTTGTTGTGGTTGATCTGATTGTTCAAGGTCTGCATCTGATTCAT
The DNA here is from genome assembly GCA_036346255.1 of Ampelocalamus luodianensis. Lineage (NCBI taxonomy): Eukaryota > Viridiplantae > Streptophyta > Magnoliopsida > Poales > Poaceae > Ampelocalamus > Ampelocalamus luodianensis. The sequence continues at coordinate 51,712,218 of CM070620.1, read as the reverse complement.
CATGGTATTCATTAGTTGAGTCTGCGCTGCCATGAAAGCTCTGAAATTTTGCAAGTCAATCGGGGGTGCTTGTGGTGGAACTGCTCCTGTGGCTGGTTGCTCATTGCCCCCCAGCGCTGGGGTACCGGAACCACTTGCAGCAGTCTGACGAGTTTGAACCATCTGGTGAAGCTCCATGGGTTAGATAAGGTAGCAAGCACAAGATGAGTTAAGGACTAAGCAGGGGTAGGTTAAACCCAACAAAACACAGCTCAAGAAAATCCAACAAAATACTTTTATTAATTAAGGTCTTAGCATGGCTGCAACAAATGCCTAAGGGCCTTTACAGCCCACACTCGCACACAAAAGAAACAACGACCTAAGCACACAAAACTACCGCCTAAAGGGCGACTTACTAAGACAAACTACTCGAGAAAGCCTCCACAGCCGCCGCGGCGCTCCTGCTGGCTATAGACTCGGAAGTGAGCCGGCATCCTGGCAAACTAATCCTGATGCCCTGGGACTAGTGCAGCAGGAACAGGCGTTCCTGGTGCAACTGGCTCAGCTGGCTCCTCTGGCTCTGCGGCTCCTTCTAGCTCAACTGGACCTTCCTCTGGATCTTCTTCAGGATCCTCCTCGGGGTCTTCTCCTTCTTCGTCATCTTCCCCATGGTCATCCCGGTCGTAGAGAATCTCTTGCAAAACAGCGACCTTTTCTTCAGCTCTCCACAAGGTCTCATAGACATGATCTAGCTCTGTGATAGTCCTCTCCAATGCTTCTTCCTGGGCGGCTGCAAACTGGGCGAGGTGCACGACTGTAGCATTGCTCTCTTCCTCTGTAGACGGGTAGCGTGCTGGAAAATCCACGGCTGCAGCTCTGGGGTGATAACGGAAGACAGTGTCTTGAAGCTCTCGTGCGTAGATGTTGCAAATACGTAGCATGGCCAAGCCTGAAGACTCCTGGATGCCTTCCAGCCAAGTGATCTTCCTTACTGAGATGTGCGAGGGTTGGCTTGCCTTATCATTCCTCCTGGCGTAGATCGTCAGACGACAGATTACTCCGCGGTCTTGTCCATTCACAATCCAGTTGTTGCCGACGTACAACGGACGATCAAAGTCTCCGAGAACCTGAAGCAGCTTCCAAAGCTCAACGGCGTATCCTCCCATGCGTTCACCATAGTTCTGGAGACCAGGCATCTGTCAAGACAGACGAAGGGGGTAAGAGCAACTTAAAAATAGTGGAAAGAGAAAAGATTATAGCAATAGTTGAGTCGAGAGAAATATGAGAAGAGTTAAGCAATTAATTAATCTTGCAAGTTAATTTTTTTCTTTTAGAAAATACTTTGGACACTCTAAAGACGGTCGATCTAGCTAAGGTCAAGACTTCATCTGAGCAGTTTGTATTGTCTAGATCTGCCTTTTTCTTCTGTTGATGGGATAATAGGTGTAACATCCCAAATTATGTACTTGTGTTTCAAATGTAAGAAAATGAGTAGAATTTAAAACTTTTTCTTACATCATGTATTTCCTGTGTGTACTAAACAATTATTGTACAAGAGTATGGAAATGCAAAGTCACAAGTCTTTTGATCCAATCTTGTGATCCTTCTCGGGGAAATATTTTTCCTAAGTCCTAGGGTTGATATGTGACCCCTCTGAAAAATTTCACAATTTTTAGAAATTGTTCGAATATTTTTAAGGGTCAGTAAACTTGTTTGACTGCCACAAACCCTAGCTCAAAGTATTGTATAATTTCTGGAGAAAAATACTTAGCATAAAAACCTCTGGAAATTTTATACAAGGTCCATCTCAAGGTTAGAAAGCTACTGGCAAAATTTCATAAAATTTTGAGTTAGTTTGCTACCTCAAATAAATCCCCAAGTCTCAGCTTTTAATTTCAAACTAAAACTGGGATTCACTATTCCTCGGGTGCGCACCAGAGTCTGGCTCGTGCCAACTGGCTCGGTCGAACCAATTACAAGCACCAGCCCGCAGCCCTTGGATCTCAATCCAACCACAAAGACCTCCTCTAGTCTTTGTAAAAGACCTCCCACCCGCACGACCTCCTCCTGTTCTATTTGCAAAGACAACCCTCGAGGACCTCCTTTGCACCTTTTGCAAAGACCACCCTGGGGCGACCTCCTCAGCCCTCCACGACCACCCCTAGCACTTGGGTGATCGTGGGCCGTCCATCTTGAGATCTGTGGCTCGGACCTCCCCTAAGTGTTAGGACCTCTAACACATAGTTCTAAATCTGAGCCCTTAGATTTTAATCCAACAGCTCACAACCTCCCTAGTGGAGCTCTGTGCTGATTTTAACCGTTGAGCTCTTTGACCGGTGCTCCCTGGTTCTCTCACTGACTGTGGGGCCTGGTCATTATCAAATTTTGTGCATGGTAGTAGAGAGCAGTGCCTTGTCAACTCTAGGGCTGACAAACGGCTATGTGCTGCCAACATTAAATGTCTGGCAATCCCTTTTTGCTCAAAAGTCTCTCTGACAACCTACTGCCATCATGTCGAGTGTCCTAGCTTGTTGAAACTGTGGACACTGCCTTGTTCTTCCTCTCCGGCTATATCTTGAGTCCGAGCTTCTCCCTTAAGCTTCTTTGGATCCATTCTGCACCTCTAACTTCTTTCTCTCGCTCTTGTGCTCAAAACACCAAAGTCTTTGCCACCATTCTTTGGACCTTGGAGCTCCTGTGCCACCTCCGAGCTCTAGTGGTTCAATATTGCAATATTGGTTGTCTCTTTGTCATCTTGGTCACCTCAAGTCTCCTAACTTGTTTTGTTTAAACCTTCACAGAGGTTGACAATTTGGGAGCCTGCTGGGCCGAGTTGGTCGTCTTCCTCATCTCCGCGAGCACCACTGCCACCGAGCTCTGCGACCACTCCCGTTCTCCTTCAATCCTGGTGAGTACTTCGTTCCAAAACCCGATCCTCTTAGACCTCTTCGGTTTCGTTTGCCGCATTTGGTCTCCGGCGGTTATCTCCGGCAGCCGCGGTAGGTGCGCTTTAGCCCTAGTGTTGGCACCTTTAGGTTCTTCTCACTATTTGGAACCCAGTGAGCCTTTGGTTCTCGCCATGAGGTCCCCATCGCCGCGGTGAGCTAAAAACCGAGTTCATCTTTTTGTCGTGCCTTACTCGGACAAGTGCTGTAGCCCAATGATTAGCATTTAAGTTGTCTGAGAGCCTAATCATTAGGGTTAAATGTTGTTCTTGTCAGCAAGCCGTGGGTGTAGTTAATGTCCCCGACCTCTTAGTTTCAAATCGTGGCCGTTAAAGACCTCCGTAGGTTAAAATCTCAGCCATTAGGATCACCCTCCTCCTTGGGGTCCTCTTTGCAAAAGACCTCCTAGAGGTCCTCTGTGCAAAAGACCTCCCTTAGTCGTTTAATAAAGACCACCCCTGAGCCACCGCACCGAGGTCCTCTTTGCAAAAGACCACCCCTGGTCTTTTGTAAAGAGAACCTTCGAAACTACCTTTGGGGTCCTCTTTACAAAAAGACCACCTCTGGTCCTTTGTGAAGAAGGCCGCAAGACCTCTCTCTATTAAACACCTGTCTCATAGGACCTCCCCGCGTAGATCATGGCCATCCATGACCTCCCCCGTGAGATCTTACCCGTCACGACCTCCCCCTGGAGATCTTGACCATCTAGGACCTCCCTCGCTTCATCTTAGCCGTTCAGGACCTCCTCCTGGAGATCTTGACCGTCTAGGACCTCCTCCTTTAGATCCGTGGCTTTAGGACCTCCCCCGCCTCAGATCTGGACCGTTTATGACCTCCCCTGGGAGATCTAAGCCGTCCAGACCTCTCTCTATTAAAAACCCGCTTAGGACCTCCCCATTGAGATCATGACCGTTTAGGACCTCCTCGGTGAGATCCTAGCCGTCAAGACCTCTCGCTGTTAAGCTCACCGTTTAGGTCCTCTCTCCGCTCAGATCTAGACCGTTAAGACCTCCCCTCAGGAGATCTTAACCGTTCAGACCTCCCACTTAGTGAGATAGCCGTAGGACCTCCTCGTGGAGCTCGGGACCGCCAGATCCTGATCTGACGGGCACGACCTCCCTAGTGCGCGAGGAGATCCTTCGCGCGTGCTTTGCCTCCAGTGGTCGGGACCGTTGTATTCGATATCCACGGTCAGGACCTCCCTTGTGCGCACCGCGCTGGTGCGCTGTGCATCGGTGCTCTGTGACCGTTCGATCCCGCATCGACGGTCCAGACCTTCTCCTTTTCGCTAGCTCCCTCAGACCTCCCGAGGGCTCCAAGTTTTCAAAGTGTTTAAGTGTTCTAATTTTCAAATGTGCATAACTTTTTCATTTTAACTCCTTTTTGAGTGAATCCAATTCTGTTAGCTTCCTCTAGTAATAAACTTGTTAATAAAACTGACTTTAGGCATGTTACTGTTTCCAACAAGATTTCGCATGCAAATTAATTTTGTTCATTTTCATAACTTGAAAAATCATAACTAAATCATTTTAACTCCAAATGAGGTGAGACCACTTGTGTCAACCTTAAAATGTCAGTAGCCACCTATCATAAAAATTTCAGCTGCACCACCTTTCTAGAAATTTTTGCCAAACAATTTAATTATGTTGAACAATAACAGATTACAATTTTTCCAGCTGAGCAAGATTGTTTTGATCATAACTTTTGCTGTGAGAGTCCAAATCAGTTGGTTCTTGTTTATAAATTTGTTATAAATCATGCTCTTGCTGCTGTAAAATTTTCAGAGCATTTGGAGCATTTTGGTTTTAGAGTCTTTTTCGTTTTCTTTGTTCTTATCGGTTCTTTTTCACTCTTTCGGTAGGTTCCGACGATTGTGCCATCCTTGAGAGTGATCCTCTGCAGCATAGTGAGCAACAGCAGCCAGGCAAGCAGTTTGATCATTTTCCATTTGATCCCATTACTTTTAAAGTCTAATATTTTATTTAACTTCTATGTATGCATTGCTATTTTGTTGTTAAATTGATTAGTTAATCCTCTAGTTGCATAATCTGTAGGTAAATGATTATCCTTTACTACCTGAGCCTAGGTTATTTGCTGTGATTAGAGTTTGTTGGATGAGCTCTTGTCACTTAGTAGATTTCGAATAAATATTGCTTAGCCATGCCTAGTTATCGGTAGTATTGGACGATCATCGACTTAGCCGATGGTCTTGATCACACAAATACTTATATTATTCCATTATGTCCAATACTTGTGTTTTACTAATTTGCAAATCAAAAACTGAAAACAAAAATTATATCTTGACTTGGGCACAATGGTATGTTGGTGTGATATGTTGGGTGTGAATAGAATGGTGTCTAAGTCCCTAAGGACCGAGTTACTTGTGCCATTGATCCAAGCAATTGTTGCGTGCTAACCATACGAGGGGGATATGGAACCTCTCTTGACTAAGTACTTTGGGAGGTGTTAATTATGAGCTGGTCATTGGGTGTGTTCATGTGTGTGTGTGTGTGTGTGTGGTGTGGGAGGGGAGCATTAGCAGTCCGGTTAGGCTGTCTAATGTGTCCTTATCCCCGTGGGTTGCGGCTCTTAATTAGCATCGTCCATTGGAAAGTGTCTTGTTAGACTTAGTCGTGCCTGCATACCAAAGGAAGTATGCTAGCCGTGGCTGGTGGAAAGGCGGTCTATCATGTGGGTACATTGGTACACCCCTGCAGGGTTAAAACTATTCGAATAGCCTCGTCCTAGGTTATAGACACGCTTGGTTATTTCCCACAAGAACTAGACTACAACCTTTTAAAAACTTAAACTTGACATGGGTGGTATGAAGGGGTACTTCATACTATTGTTGTTGTTACTAATGGGTTAGTCACTTCCAGGTTGTTGTTGTCGTCTACCTATTGTTATAGTTGTCTCTCTTTTATTTGAACAATAAGAATTAATTGCAAACTTGCTTTTAAATGTACTACATTATTGCAAATAAAACTTGCTTTATGCTGAAAATAAGTCCAGAGCCTCCTCCACTAAATAAAGCTTGCATGTAGCTATCTATAGTTCTGTTATCTCACATGTCAGTCTTGCGAGTACAAAAACAATTTTTGTACTCAGATGCTATGCTTAATTGTTTTGTTGCAGAGGAAGAAGGTGAGCCCCAAGGGCCTTACTTTTGCGAGATGTGCGGGTTCTGGGACGACTAGCTTGGCGGTCCAGTTGGTTGCCTTGTGGGTAAAGGCGCACTGATTGGCTTTTGTTTATCGCCATCTTATGGCACTTTGCTTCATTTGTGTACTTATCTAGTTGTATGTCTTTTGGCCGGTCGGCCTCTCTTTTGTAATAACTCTTTATATTAAGTATGTCTTTCAGCTCGTTGCTTGTTCGGTTCTATGTGAATGAATGGAATTGATGCATGATTTTGTAACGGGGTGTGTATACTGCAATTCTGGGAAGTATACGTATCTCGAGGCTTGGTTTATCTGATTTGTGATGCTATGACCAATGGATGGTTAAGCATTACAAGCCAAATGAACCGGGGTCCTCACAAAGTTGGTATCAGAGCCATTCCGACCGTAGTAACCCAAGCTTGCTCGTCTTTAGGATATTTTGGAAAACTTAATTTCAAAGTATCAAATGATTTATGAAAGCTTAGGTAAGTTCTCAGATTTTACTCCTTACCTATCTTAGCTTTCTATCTCATCTTGCTCTATTTGTGTTTTAAAAGTTGTTCTCTTTTTCTTCTCTCAAAAGATAGTTGTATCGTTAATTGGGTTGGGGGACCATTGAGTTTGGAAAATTGAAGTGTTAGCTGCCCTCTACAAGGTTTTGAAGCTTCGGAAGTTGAAGATTTCGGCTTAGAAGCTTGGATGCAAAATCTGGACAGCGAGCGTCAATTTCCGGACAGCAAGCTCAAAGGTTCTAAATAGGGTAGAAAATGAGAGGTTAATCAACTAAAACTTGTGGAAATAAAAGGGTAGGATGTGATACTAGTTAGCTAAGTATCTAACCCTATTTTTGCCGCCTTAACCTTGCTCTTGAGTAGTGTTAGAATTGAGGTAGTGTGCTGAAATTTTATCTTCTCCACTCATTGCTCGTTCATTCAATACGGGTTAATGGCATCGAGAAGTTGGGATTTTGTTTGGTGTTCCCCTTGTTGTTTTGGAGCCTCTTTGGAAGCATTTAAAGTTTTTATGCTTGTTATTTTGGCTTTCGGTTAGGGTGATACCTCATTCCCCTAATCGTTAGCTTTTCGCTTTCATCAACTTCTAGATTTAAGGTTTTGGTTGCTAACCAAAATTTCCTTGTCCCAGGATGGCTGGTGGTACTCGTAGCGACCGTGGTCAGCAGCCTGGTTTGGATGAGGAGCTCCCGCCTCCTCCGACCATGGCTGAGGTTCTTCTACAGATCGAGCGCAACTGTTCGGAGGACGGAGGGTCTGCTGGATGTTATTGCGCGCAACACCTCCGCCTTGCCGGTGCCTCGTGATCCGGCAGGGGTGGACCTCACCTCGTGGGGCCTTGCCGAGTTTCTCCGCACCCCACCCCACGTTTTCCAGATCGAGGACCCTCTCGACGCAGATGACCGGCTGCGTCGAGTTGAGCGAAGCTCGACGTCGCCCGATGTCGGATGTCGACAAGGCACTCTTTGCCTCCCATCACCGCAGGGGGCACTCTCTTGGTGGGAGAACTTCTTGCATGCACCGCCGCCACACCGTCTCTTGGGATGAGTTCCGACTGCGTTCGCCGAGCTCACATCCCCGCCGCTTGATGAAGCTAAAGAAGAAGGAATTTCTCGCGCTCAAGCAAGGGCGTAAGTCAGTGATGGAGTACCTTTACGAGTTCAACCACTTGGCTCGTTATGCTCCATCCGAGGTGGCCACTGATGAGGCCAAGCAGGAGAAGTTCATGGAGGGCTTTTCGGAGGAGATGCAAGACAAGCTATCCATTGTGGACTTTGCCAACTTTCAGGCCTTGGTGGACAAGGCCATTGTTGCTGAGAACAAGGCGAAGGCGCTAGACGAGTCCCGCAAGCGCAAGTGGGAGGCCCCCGGTGTGCATGCAGCCGCCTTCCCGTCCTCGTGTTGGGCCTGCACCAAGGGCCCGTTCCTTGGCCTTACCACCGCCGAGGCCGTCGGCACCAGCCCCTCGCCCTCCGCAGGCCGTGCCCCACTCATGTGCACTTGCGAGTCAGCCAAGTGGCCCCCGCAATCCGGCTGCCGGGGTCACTTGCTTTTCCTGCAGCCAGAAGGGGCACTATGCGAACCAATGCCCTAAGAAGACTGGAGCAGCCCCTCGTCCTAATGGAGGACGTGGGCAAGGAGGTGGTCCTTCCCAGGATCAAAAGGTTGTCCCCGCTACCCAAGGCGTGGGTAGTGTCCGCGTCAACCTCATCTCCGCGGAGGAGGCACAGGAGGCGCCTGACGTCGTGTTGGGTACACTTTCGGTTAACTCTCATCCTGCTACCATTTTGTTTGATTCAGGAGCATCTCATTCATTTATTTCTGAATCATTTGCTGCTATTGGTGAGCTTCGGTTTGCTCCTTTGTTGGTCCCCTTGCTCATTCGCTCTCCAGGTTCGGAGTTGAGAGCTAAGCTTGAGTGTCGGGATGTCCCTGTTGAGATAGAGGGAGTAAGATTTTTAGCGAACCTTATCCTCCTCCATTCAGCAAGCTTAGATGTAATTCTAGGCATGGATTGGTTGTCTCAGCACATGGGACAAATCGATTGCGCCCGGAGGCTCATCTACCTCACCAGTCCTTCTGGCGAGCAGGTTCGCTTTTCGCCGAAGCTGCAAGGTCCGCATCTCTTCGTGCTCGAAGCGAAGCCAGCTCTAGATATTAGTGAAGTCCCTATGGTATGTGACTTCACTGATGTCTTCCCTGAAGATCTCCCAGGGATGCCACCAGTCCGTGACCTCGAATTCGCCATTGAGTTGGTTCCCGGTACTGCTCCGATTTCAAAGAGGCACTACCGGATGGCTCCAAACGAGTTGGTGGAGTTGAAGAAGCAACTGGGGGAGCTTCAGGAGAAGGGCTACATCCGTCCCAGCTCATCCCCGTGGGGTTTTCCCGCAATCTTTGTAAAGAAGAAGGACAACACTCTACGCATGTGCGTGGATTACCGGCCACTTAATGAAGTGACGGTAAAGAACAAGTATCCTCTGCCCCGCATCGACGATCTTTTCGATCAATTAACTGGAGCTCGAGTCTTCTCCAAGATTGATTTAAGAGTGGGATATCATCAAGTTCGGATTCGACCGGAGGATATTCCCAAGACGGCTTTCTCTACTCGTTATGGCTTGTACGAGTATACCGTCATGTCGTTCGGCTTAACCAATGCTCCTGCCTTGTTCATGAATCTCATGAATTCGGTGTTTATGGAGTATTTGGATAAGTTTGTGGTGGTCTTCATCGATGATATTCTTACCTACTCCAAGAACGATGAGGAACACGCTGGGCATCTGAGGCTTGTGTTGGGCAAACTTCGTGAGCACCAGCTGTATGCGAAGTTCAGCAAGTGCGCATTCTGGTTGAAAGAAGTGGCCTTCTTAGGCCATGTTCTTTCAGCAGGAGGCGTAGCTGTGGATCCAAGCAAGATCAGTGATGTGCTTTCTCGAGTCAGCCGCCGATCGCGAAGTCCGGAGTTTTCTTGGTTTAGCGGGATATTATCGCCGCTTTATCGAGAACTTCTCCAAGATAGCGGCCAATGACGGAGTTGCTTAAGAAGGACAAGAAGTTCTCGTGGTGCGCGATTGCAGGAAAGTTTCCAAGTACTCAAGAAGCGGTTGACCACCGCTCCGTTCTTGTTCTTCCCGATGTCCATTGAAGCTTCGATATCTTCTGCGACGCTTCGTCGGGGCCTCGGTTGTGTCCTTATGCAAGAAGGCAAGGTAGTGGCCTATGCATCAAGGCAATTGAGACCTCATGAACTCAACTATCCTACCCATGACTTGGAGCTAGCCGCGTGATCCATGCACTTAAGATCTCGCGACATTACCTAATCGTAATCGTTGTGAAGTGTATTCGGATCACAAAAGCTTGAAGTATTTGTTTACCCAACCAGATCTGAACCTCAGGCAAAGGAGATGGTTGGAGTTGATCAAGGACTATGACATGGGTATTCACTACCATCCGGGCAAGGCCAATGTCGTTGCGGATGCGCTTAGTCGCAAAGCGCATTGCAATGCATTATTGCTCCAAGAGCCCCAGCCCACCCTTTTGGAGGAGTTTCAGCGTCTCAACTTGGGTTTGGTTGAGCATGGTTCCCTCACTGCCTTGGTTGTACAGCCAACCTTGGTGGATCGGATCAAGTCCGCTCAACAGTCAGATGTTGGAGTGAACCGCATCAAGGAAAATGTCAAGAATGGGACAGCCAAGTGCTTCTCCGTAGATGAGCTTGGTGTTGTGAGGTTCGGGCAACGCCTTGTGGTTCCAAAGGACATGGAGTTGTGGGAGTTGATCCTCCGCGAAGCCCACGATTCCCCGTTATCCATTCATCCCAGGAAGACTAAGATGTATCATGATCTCCGCCAGAGATTTTGGTGGACCCGAATGAAGAGGGAAGTCGCCAAGTTCGTTGCCGAGTGCGACGTGTGCCGTCGTGTCAAGGCCGAACATCAGCGTCCGGTAGGACTACTTCAGCCCTTGCCTGTTCCCGTATGGAAGTGGGATTCAGTCGAGATGGATTTTATCACCGGCCTACCCAGGTCACCGAGGGGCAATGATGCCATTTGGGTTGTTGTTGATCGATTGACTAAAGTGGCACACTTCCTCCCAGTCAAGACCAAGATTCGTACCGGTCACCTTGCGGAGCTCTATATCGCCAAGATCGTGAGCTTGCATAGGGTGCCGAAGACGATCATTTCTGATCGTGATTCCATCTTCACTTCTCAGTTCTGGCATAGCTTGCAAGAAGCTATGAGAACTCGTCTTTCTTTCAGCTCAGCGTATCACCCCCAAACTGATGGTTAGACCGAAAGGGTCAACCAAGTTTTAGAGGACATGCTTCGAGCTTGTGTCCTGTCCTATGGGAAGCATTGGGAGAAGTGCTTGCCATTCGTCGAGTTTTCTTACAACAACAGCTTCCAAGCCAGTCTCGGCATGGCACCATTCGAGGCCTTATACGGGAGAAAGTGTAGAACCCCGTTGTATTGGTCTGAGACCGGCGAGAGACCTTTCTTTGGCCCGGACTCAATCAATGAGGCCGAGAGTCAAGTCCAGCTTGTTCATGATCGGTTGCGCACGGCTCAATCCAGGCAAAAGAGCTATGCAGATCGCCGTCGTCGCGAGTTAAGTTTTGAGCCCAATGACTTTGTTTATCTCAAGGTCTCCCCTTTGAAGGGCCATCAACGTTTCGGCGTTAGAGGCAAGTTAGCTCCTCGATATGTCGGTCCATACCGTGTTATCGAAAGAAGGAGCCGCCGCCACAAGTTGGAATTGCTCACGTGGCGGGGTACATGATGTGTTCCATGTGTCCCAGCTAAAGAAGTGCCTCCGTGTTCCAGCCGAGGAAGCTCCGTTGGAAACTCTTGATGTCCAGGAGGATTTGACCTACCGTGAGCATCCTGTTCGCATCCTTGAAGAAGCTAAACGAAGAACGAGGAATAATACCATCAAGTTCCTTAAGGTTCAGTGGTCGAATCATTCTGAGGATGAAGCTACATGGGAGCGAGAAGATCGTCTCCGCGCAGACTACCCCTCTTTCTTTTCCGAGTGAGACAAATCTCGGGACGAGATTTTTGTAAGGGGGGAGGTTTGTAACATCCCAAATTCTGTACTTGTGTTTCAAATGTAAGAAAATGAGTAGAATTTAAAAACTTTTTCTTACATCAAGTATTTCCTGTGTGTACTAAACAATTATTGTACAAGAGTATGGAAATACAAAGTCACAAGTCTTTTGATCTAATCTTGTGATCCTTCTCGGGGAAATATTTTTTCTAAGTCCTAGAGTTGATATGTGACCCCTCTGAAAAATTTCACAATTTTTAGAAATTGTTCGAATATTTTTAAGTGTTAGTCAAACTTGTTTGACCTGCCGTCAAACCCTAGCTCAAAGTATTGTATAATTTCTGGAGAAAAATACTCAGCATAAAAACCTCTGGAAATTTTATACAAGGTCTATCTCAAGGTTAGCAAGCTATTGGCAAAATTTCATAAAATTTGGAGTTAGTTTGCTACCTCAAATAAATCCCCAAGTCTCAACTTTTAATTTCAAACTAAAACTGGGATTCACTGTTCCTCGGGTGCGCACCAGAGTCTGGCTCGTGCCAACTGGCTCGGTCGAACCAATTACAAGCACCAACCCGCAACCCTTGGATCTCAATCCAACCACAAAGACCTCCTCTGGTCTTTGTAAAAGACCTCCCACCCGCACGACCTCCTCCTGTTCTATTTGCAAAGACAACCCTCGAGGACCTCCCCTAGGACCTCCTTTGCACCTTTTGCAAAGATCACCCTGGGGCGACCTCCTCAGCCCTCCACGACCACCCCTAGCACTTGGGTGATCGTGGGCCGTCCATCTTGAGATCTGTGGCTCGGACCTCCCCTAAGTGTTAGGACCTCTAACACATAGTTCTAAATCTGAGCCATTAGATTTTAATCCAACAGCTCACGACATCCCTAGTGGAGCTCTGTGCTGATTTTAACCGTTGAGCTCTTTGACCGGTCCTCCCTGGTTCTCTCACTGACTGTGGGGCCTGGTCATTATCAAATTTTGTGCATGGCAGTAGAGAGCAGTGCCTTGTCAACTCTAGGGCTGACAAACGGCTATGTGCTGCCAACATTAAATATCTGGCAGTCCCTTTTTGCTCAAAAGTCTCTCTAACAACCTACTCCCATCATGTCGAGTGTCCTAGCTTGTTGAAACTGTGGACACTGCCTTGTTCTTCCTCTCCGGCTATATCTTGAGCCCGAGCTTCTCCCTTAAGCTTCTTTGGATCCATTCTTGCACCTCTAACTTCTTTCTCTGCTCTTGTGCTCAAAACACCCGAAAGTCTTTGCCACCATTCTTTGGACCTTGCGGCTCCCAGCGACCTCCGAGCTCTAGTGGTTCAATATTGCAATATTGGTGTCTCTTTGTCATCTTGGTCACCTCAAGTCTCCTAACTTGTTTTGTTTAAACCTTCACAGAGGTTGACAATTTGGGAGTCTTTGGGCCGAGTTGGTCGTCTTCCTCATCTCCGGCGAGCACCACTGTCACCGGAGCTCCTGCGACCACTCCCAGTTCTCCTTCAATCCCTGGTGAGTACTTCAGTTCCAAAAACCCGATCCTCTTAGACCTCTTCGGTTTTCGTTTTCGGCCGCATTTGGTCTCCGGCGGTTATCTCCGGCTAGCCGCCGGTAGGGTGCGCTTTAGCCCTAGCTGTTGGCACCTTTAGGTTCTTCTCACTATTGGGAACCCAGCCGAGCCTTTGGTTCTCGCCGGCGAGGTCCCCATCGCCGGCGGTGAGCTAAAAACCGAGTTCATCTTTTTGTCGTGCCTTACTCGGACAAGTGCTGTAGCCCAATGATTAGCATTTAAGTTGTCCGAGAGGCTAATCATTAGGGTTAAATGTTGTTCTTGTCGGCAAGCCGTCGATGTAGTTAATGTCCCCGACCTCTTAGTTTCAAATCGTGGCCGTTAAAGACCTCCGTAGGTTAAAATCCCAGCCATTAGGATCACCCTCCTCCTTGGGGTCCTCTTTGCAAAAGACCTCCTTGAGGTCCTCTGTGCGAAAAGACCTCCCTTAGTCGTTTAATAAAGACCACCCCTGAGCCACCGCACCGAGGTCCTCTTTGCAAAAGACCACCCCTGGTCTTTTGTAAAGAGAACCTTCGAAACTACCTTTGGGGTCCTCTTTACAAAAAGACCACCTCTGGTCCTTTGTGAAGAAGGCCGCAAGACCTCTCTCTATTAAACACCTGTCTCATAGGACCTCCCCGCGTAGATCATGGCCATCCATGACCTCCCCCGTGAGATCTTACCCGTCACGACCTCCCCCTGGAGATCTTGACCGTCTAGGACCTCCCTCGCTTCATCTTAGCCGTTCAGGACCTCCTCCTGGAGACCTTGACCGTCTAGGACCTCCTCCTTTAGATCCGTGGCTTTAGGACCTCCCCCGCCTCAGATCTGGACCGTTTATGACCTCCCCTGGGAGATCTAAGCCGTCCAGACCACTCTCTGTTAAAAACCCGCTTAGGACCTCTCCATTGAGATCGTGACCGTTTAGGACCTCCTCGGTTAGATCCTAGCCGTCAAGACCTGTCGCTGTTAAGCTCACCGTTTAGGTCCTCTCTCCGCTCAGATCTAGACCGTTAAGACCTCCCCTCGGGAGATCTTAACCGTCCAGACCTCCCCCTTAGTGAGATAGCCGTAGGACCTCCTCGTGGAGCTCGGGACCACCAGATCCTGATCTGACGGCCATGACCTCCCTAGTGCGCGAGGAGATCCTTCGCGCGTGTTGTGCCTCCAGTGGTTGGGACTGTTGGATTCGATATCCACGGTCCGGACCTCCCCTGTGCGCGCCGCGCTAGTGCGTTGTGCATCGGTGCTCTGTGACCGTTGGATCCCGCATCGACGGTCCAGACCTTCTCCTTTTCGCTAGCCCCCTCAGACCTCCCGAGAGCTCCAAGTTTTCAAAGTGTTTAAGTGTTCTAATTTTCAAATGTGCATAACTTTTTCATTTTAACTCCTTTTTTAGTGAATCCAATTCTGTTAGCATCCTCTAGTAATAAACTTGTTAATAAAACTGACTTCAGGCATGTTACTGTTTCCAACAAGATTTCGCATGCAAATTAGTTTTGTTCATTTTCATAACTTGAAAAATCATAACTAAATCATTTTAACTCCAAATGAGGTGAGACCACTTGTGTTAACCTTAAAATGTCAGTAGCCACCTATCATAAAAATTTCAGATGCACCACCTTTCTAGAAATTTTTGCCAAACAATTTAATTATGTTGAACAGTAACAGATTGCAATTTTTCCAGCTGAGCAAGATTGGTTTGATCATAACTTTTGCTGTGAGAGTCCAAATAAGTTGGTTCTTGTTTATAAATTTGTTATAAATCATGCTCTTGCTGCTGTAAAATTTTTAGAGCATTTGGAGCATTTTGGTTTTAGAGTCTTTTTCGTTTTCTTTATTTTATCGGTTCTTTTTCGCTCTTTCGGTAGGTTCCGACGATTATGCCATCCTTGAGAGTGATCCTCTGCATTATAGTGAGCAACAGCAGCCAGGCAAGCAGTTTGATGACTTCCCATTTGATCCCATTACTTTTAAAGTCTAATATTTTGTTTAACTTCTATGTATGCATTGCTATTTTGTTGTTAAATTGATTAGTTAATCCTCTAGTTGCATAATCTATAGGTAAATGATTATCCTTTACTACCTGAGCCTAGGTTATTTGCTGTGATTAGAGTTCGTTGGATGAGCTCTTGTCACTTAGTAGATTTCGAATAAATATTGCTTAGCAATGCCTAGTTATCGGTAGTATTGGGCGATCATCGACTTAGTCGATGGTCTTGATCACACAAATACTTATATTATTCCATTATGTTCAATCCTTGTGTTTTGCTAATTTGCAAATCAAAAACTGAAAACAAAAATTATATCTTGACTTGGGCACAATGGTATGTTGGTGTGATCTGTTGGGTGTGAATGGAATGGTGCCTAAGTCCCTAAGGACCGAGTTACTTATGCCATTGATCCAAGCAATTGTTGCGTGCTAACCATACGAGGGGGATATGGAACCTCTCTTGACTAAGTACTTTTGGAGGTGTTAATTATGAGCTGGTCGGTGGGTGTGTTCATGTGTGTGTGTGTGGTGTGGGAGGGGAGCATTAGCAGTCCGGTTATGCTGTCTAATGTGTCCTTATCCCCGTGGGTTGCGACTCTTAATTAGCATCGTCCATTGGAAAGTATCTTGTTAGACTTAGCCGTATCTGCATACCAAAGGAAGTATGCTAACCGTGGCTGGTGGAAAGGCGGTCTATCGTGTGGGTACATTGGTACACCCCTGCAGGGTTAAAACTATTCGAATAGCCTCAGCTTAGGTTATGGACACGCTTGGTTATTTCCCACAAGAACTAGACTACAACCTTTTAAAAACTTAAACTTGATATGGGTGGTATGAAGGGGTACTTCATACTATTGTTGTGGTGACTAATGGGTTAGTCACTTCCAGGTTGTTGTTGTCATCTACCTATTGTTATAGTTGTCTCTCTTTTATTTGAAGAATAAGAAATAATTGCAAACTTGCTTTTAAATGTACTACATTATTGCAAATAAAACAAGCTTTATGCTGAAAATAAGTCCAGAGCCTCCTCCACTAAATAAAGCTTGCATGTAGCTATCTATAGTTCTGTTATCTCACACGTCAGTCTTGCGAGTACAAAAATAATTTTTGTACTCAGATGCTATGTTTAATTGTTTTGTTGCAGAGGAAGAAGGTGAGCCCCAAGGGCCTTACTTTTGCGAGATGTGCGGGTTCTGGGACGACTAGCTTGGCGGTCCAGTTGGTTGCCTTGTGGGTAAAGGCACACTGATTGGCTTTTGTTTATCGCCATCTTATGGCACTTTTGCTTCCGCTGTGTACTTATCTAGTTGTATGTCTTTTGGCCGGTCGGCCTCTCTTTTGTAATAACTCTTTATATTAAGTATGTCTTTCAGCTCGTTGCTTGTTCGGTTCTATGTGAATGAATGGAATTGATGCATGATTTTGTAACGGGGTGTGTATACTGCAATTCTGGGAAGTATACATATCTCGAGGCTTGGTTTATCTGATTTGTGATGCTAGGACCAATGGATGGTTAAGCATTACAAGCCAAATAAACCGGGGTCCTCACAATAGGCTAGATCTGCATGCCCTCCCTTTTTCTTCTGTTGATGGGATAATAGGCTAGATCTGCATGCACTGACTTCATGATATTTATCCTTTGTATTGTCATCTTTAAATGGTACAGTTTCTTGGGTCGTTAAATGTCGAGATTCTAGAGAGCAAAAGACTACTGTTTAAAGGATAGCAATATGAAGGGTCATGGCCTCCAAGTAGGTGCATCCAAATCCAAATCCATGAACTACTATCCAAGTAAGTTTCTTGCTTACTTGCTCCTTCATAGCAATACTGCGATAGCTTGTTACATTAAAAAAGAGTTGATTACAACTTTATTTGGGATGATTACAAGTTGACTTTATTGAATTTGCGCAACAGGTTCCATCATTTTCAAAGTATACGTCTTCAACTACTCAAAGGAATATGAAAAGTCACACCTGGGTATACTTCCAGCGAGTTCTAATTTGAAATGCATCCCTTTTTTTCAGAACACGATTACGTGACCGGTACCTATACTCAAACAAAAGATGCCTATATGTTGGGACCAAACTTCATCCAACAATGTATGGTGAAAATTCATCCATACAAAGAGTGGTCGACAAGGTGAGAAGATGGTGAAAATTCCATTGGTGACTCACAGACTATGTTCCGGGTACATGGGCATGCCCACGGGTGATGGGTACCCACGGGCGACGGGTACCCACGGGCGACGGGTATAGGCGAGGTTGTTTGCCCGTCGTCCTTCGCGGGCATGCCCGTGGGAGAAAATCTGACTTGCGGGCATGGGTATGGGCAAACACTACCCCCGCCTGCCGCACCGGATTGTCATCCTGTCGGGACTCAAAAATGCAGTTCTGGAACCCTCTGTGTATAATGCAGTAGTCTAGGATCACGCTAGTGCACACAGTGTCAACATAGGTAAATATCGATCCACACAAGCGATAAATAAAGTAAACAATTAGTTTGAATAGTAAATATGGTTTTAACCTTAAGGTCGAGTTTACACTTATTGAGCCACGCAGGGCTAACAAAGAATAAAATAGCAGCGGAACAGAAATAACTTCAGCGTAGATCCCATCAATTCACTACAGGCAACCAACTGGGATCCAGACCTTAACGATCAGCAACCTTTGGCGAACTCCTCCTCGAAAGCAGGCGTAGACTCCTCCTCTTCTGTAGGTTTGGGCGCAAGTTTTACAACAAGCGTGAGTACACAACCGTACTCGCAAATCACACCATAGAATGCAATTTTATAGATATATGCTTATTCCAAAAGAAGTAATAACACATAGCACACAGTTTTACACAAAGTTCCATAGTCACTTAATCAAATTTAATATTTGTAACTCAAATGAGATGTGAGACTCGTAGCATGGCTAAGTAATTGTACTCGCATCTAACCAACCCACGTTGGTGCTACAATATTACCAACTAATAAACCAATCTAGGGTGACAAGAGATTATGACACACAAAGTCAAAGTGGTGATAACAGATTGGATAATAACTATACCCAAAAGCATTTAAATACATAATTAAAGTAGAATGCAATATTTTGAAACAAAGTAATTTGAAAACTGGGTTCAAGATGATCAAAGGTATGACTTGCCTTGGAAAAGGTCTAGGTACTGGTCTTGATCTTCAGGTGCTCCTTCTTCTCCAAAATTCCCCGACGTATCGACGTCTACTCGCAAACTGAATAAATAAACAAAACAAATAAATAACAAAGGCAAAACAAGCTCTAAAAATTAAATAAAAATCTCGGATAAATAGAGCTCAAATTTATATCAATTTAGGAATTTGAATGGGCTCAATCAGAGTTCGGATGCAAACGTTATGGGCTTTGGAAGTTTCAATCTAAAAGAAAACCCTAATTTTGGATTTACTGAAATTTCTGAATTATTTCTTAACAGAAAAATCAGATTATTGCGCAAGCATGACGTCAGCACAGGGATTTCGAAAATTAAAAGAATTAAAAGAAAACACTAACATGTGGGACCCACATGTCAGTCTCACGGCTCACGGTAGACTAGGTCTACCGAGCCTCGGGACCTGGGGATCGGTGGACTGCCGCGCGGGCGCACACGTGTCAGCTGACACGGCGCCACACACGCGACACGTTGACGGAGATGCTGACACGACGCCGAGGTGGCGCTGACGCGGCAGCAGCGAGGGCGGCGGAGGCTCGGGAACCGAGGGTCCCGGCGAACGGCGACCCCTCGTCGGCGGTGGGTGGTACCGGCGTGAAGAGGGTGCGACGGCGATCA
Organism: Ampelocalamus luodianensis; assembly: GCA_036346255.1. Lineage (NCBI taxonomy): Eukaryota > Viridiplantae > Streptophyta > Magnoliopsida > Poales > Poaceae > Ampelocalamus > Ampelocalamus luodianensis. The sequence continues at coordinate 51,693,229 of CM070620.1, read as the reverse complement.
CGATGGGGTGCTCACGGCTACACGGGGACGACTGGGATGGCCGGCGGCGAGCGTTGAGCGGCGGAGGACGAGCGGGCTCGACGAGATCGGGGTTACGGCGACGCTCCGGCGAAACGGAGGCCACCACAAGATAGCGCGGCTCCGTGCGATGTCGGCGGTGCAGACCACGAAGCTCCAGCGGCTCTAGTTGCGGCGGAACAACTCATCGGAGTTGGCGGTGGCACAGATCAAACTTCGAGCTCCCGCGGCGGCTAGGGTTGGGCGCGAGGGCTAAGGCGGCTAGGGTTGGGTTGCGGCTGCCGAGGGCTCCCTCCCTTTATACCCAGGGGCTCGGGAGAGTCCGTGGCGCAAACGCCAAAAAACGGCACGTGGCGGCGGCGATCGAATTCCTAACGGATTCGGGGACGAAGCACAGGAGATACGGGAGCCCACACGTCAGCGACGGCGGCTCGGGTGTGAACACGTGTGAAACGGCGCAGTGAGGTCGACCGATGGACCGCAGCAGCGCGCGCGAGAGAAGAGAGAGGCGACATGCGCCCCGCATGTCGGTCGAGGAGAGGCGCGAGCGGCGGCGAGTGGGTGCGCAGACGGTTGGGGCGGCGGAGGGGAAATGGGCCGGGGTTAGGGTATTCAGCCCAAAGCTTTTTCTGAGATTTTAAATAGCTTTTATATTTTAGAAAATACCTGAAATTCAAATAAGCAATAGAAAATAGCAAATGAACTCAGAAAAATTCTAGAAAAATCTAGAAAATATATCTGAGCACATCGAACCCAAATAAAATAGTTTTGACTATTGTTCATGTTGGGATTATTCACATTAAATATTTTTGATTCTAAAATCCAATATTAAGCTTTTGAATTAAATTCAAATAAAATCAAATGGTGACTTTTCTCCCTACTAACAATTTAAAAGATTTTAAAGCTCAGAAAATTAGGATGTTACACATCCCTAGTGTCGCCTAGGTGTTCATGGTGTCTCCTAGAAGCCCAGTCAACCGCCTCTAGCCACCGGGACGCCTAGGCGACGCGTAAATAACCTTGCATGTGGAAATTTACAATTATTGCAAATTATTATATTTAAAGCACTGATGGCCCGATAGAATTGAAGTGTAACATTGATGTCAATCATTTACCACTGCGATTTCGGAAATGCATTATAATCTACATCAGATTAGAGCCCTTTTTTGTCCAACATATCAATACTTGTAACTAAGTTTGTCCAACATATCAATACTTGTAACTAATTGAAAGCTGAGATGAGAGCAATATAATTTACAAGTTTAGGGACCCGTTAGATTAATATTCAAATTTAGGTACATAAATAATACTCCGCTCTACATTTAACAGCCCCTAGTGCAGCGAATTCTATCGTACAACATTAGCATCTCAAACTGAATAATGACTGATGGACCTCTAGTTTAGGCTTCATAGAAAATTTGTGTATTTTCTAACAAATTCATCCATTTGATACAACACATAAATAGTTATTCCCTCCGTTCAGAATTACATGACATTTTGGAAAGTGTGCTTTCAAACTTCTCTAATTTTGACCACTAAATAAGGCTATTTAGATTGGTCTTGCAAAAATAACAAACTCTCAAAGAAAAAGCTAGTAAATAGTACAATTAGATTTGTTGTGGCTACTATTTTTCATAACATATAAAATTTATAATTCTATTGTTGTGGCTAGTATTTTTCATAATATATTAAATTTATAATTCTTTCACTAACGTATTCATATAAAAAGTAACAATAAAAATGAATAGTTGGAGTAAAATAAAGAATTTTTCCTTATCCGTCTCTTATCTCGAAACATAGTCGAAACGCCACTCACTCTGTCACTCACTCACAGACACAGTTATTGGTCACCACGCCCGAGGCCAATGCAATCCCCAACGGCCGCCGCCACAACCTCCTCCACCTCGCCTCCGCCTCCCACCGCCGCCGTATCCGCCCATGCCTTCCCTCCGACGAACCCCAAACTCCACCGCCTTTGCGTCCGCCATTCCGCCGCGGCCACCTCCAGATGGGTCAACCCGCGGGCACCGCCCCGGCGCGGCGCAGCCAACCAGCGGCTCCACCGCCTCATCCGCCTCGGTGACCTCGACTCCGCGCTCCGCCTTGTCGGTTCCATGTCTGAGCCCCCGGCCGTCGTCCCCTGCACCCTCCTCATCAAGAAGCTATGCGCCGCCGGCCGCCTCGCCGACGCCGAGCGCGTGCTCTGGGCGTCGGAGGCCGCCGGCACCGCCGACGCCGTCGCCCACAACACCCTCGTCGCGGGGTACTGCCGCGCCTGCCGTCTCGCCGACGCCGAGCGCATGCTCGGCTCCCTAGCGGCCTCCGGCGCAGCCGATGTCGTTACATACAACACCCTCATCGCCGGATACTGCCGCGACGGCCGGCTCGACGACGCGCGCCGCCTCGTCGCCGCCATGCCCCTCGCACCCAACTCGTACACCTACAGCACCTTCCTGAAGGGCTTGTGCAGCGCTAAGCAGTGGGACGACGCCGAGGAGCTCGTCGCGGAGATGGTCCGGAATGGTTCCCCTCCAAATGACCTCACATTCGGCATGGTGATCCATTCCTTGTGCCAAAGTGGGTTGGTTGACCGTGCAATGGGTGTTCTTGACCAAATGTCAAATTGCGGATGTAAGCCGGCCGTCATCTTATACAATGAACTTATCAGTAGCTTTGCAGAGCTGGGGCGTGTGGAGGAGGCCCTTGAGCTATTTAACTGCATGCCGTGCAAGGCTGATATCTTTAGTTACAACGCTGCATTGAAAGGTTTGTGTCGAGCTGAGCGTTGGGAGGATGCGGGGGAGCTTATAGCTGATATGGTTAGAAAGGATTGCCCTCCAGATGAAGTGACATTCAACACTGTGATCAGTTACTTGTGCCAAAAAGGGTTGGTTGAGTGTGCAATAGAAGTCGTCGAGCAAATGCCGAAGTACGGATGTAAGCCTGATAATTTCACTTACAGTGCCCTTGTTAATGCCTTTTCCGAATATGGACACGTGGACGACGCCCTTGAGTTGCTAAGCAGCATGCCGTGCAGGCCTAACACCGTTTGCTATAGATCTGTATTGAAGGGGCTGTGCAGAGCTGGTCGATGGGAGGATGTTGGGGAGATTATAGCTGAGATGGTTAGAAACGACTGCAACCCTGATGAAGTGACATTTGGATTAATCATCGACTGTTTGTGCCAAAAAGGGTTTGTTGACTATGGAGTTGAAGTTTTTGAGGAAATGTCAAATTATGGATGCTCGCCTGATATTGTCATGTACAATTCTCTTCTTAATGGATTTGCTGAATATGGCCGTGTGGATGATGCCCTCAAGTTATTGAAAAACATGCCATGCAAACCTAATACTGTTACCTATAATTATGTGTTGAAGGGTTTGTGTAGAGTTGAGCAATGGGCGGATGCTGGGAAGCTTATAGCTGAGATGGTTAGGGAGGAGTGCCCCCCAAATGAAGTGACATTTAGTATCCTAATCAGCTCCTTGTGCCAAAAAGGATTGGTTGAGTGTGCAATTGATGTTTTTGAGCAAATGCCGAAGTATAAATGCACACCTAATATCATCATTTATAGCACCCTAATCAATGGTCTTTCTGAACAAGACTGCGTTGACGACGCCCTCAGGTTACTAAACAACATGCCATGCAAGGCTGACACCATTTGTTATAGTGCTGCATTGAAGGGCTTATGTAGGGCTGAGCTATGGGAGGATGCCGGGGAGCTTATAGTGGAGATGGTTACAAAGAATTGCCCCCCAGATGAAGTCACATTTAGTATACTAATCAATAACTTGTGCCAAAAAGGGTTTGTTGAGTATGCAACTGAAGTTTCTGAACTAATGCTAAAGTATGAATGTAGGCCTAATGCTGTCATTTACAGTTCCCTTATCAATGGTTTTTCTGAACAAGACCGTGTGGAAGATGCTCTCAAGTTACTGAGAAGCATGCCATGTGAGCCTGACACTATTTGTTACAGCGCTGCACTGAAGGGTTTGTGTAGAGCAAAGCGATGGGAGGATGCCAGGGAGCTTATAGCTGAGATGTTTCGAGAGGAGTACCCACTAGATGAAGCAACATTCGGCATACTTATTGATTCATTATGCCAGAATGGGCTGGTTGACTTGGCGACTGAAGTTTTTGAGGAAATGCCAAAGTATGGATGTACTCCCAATATCGTTATATACAATTCCCTTGTTAATGGCTTTGCTGAGCAAGGACGTGTGGATGAAGCTCTCAAGCTATTAAACAACATGTCATGAATGCCTAACACGATTTGCTGCCATGCTGCTTTTTTTTGGACGGGGAACAGCAGGGGAGAACCCCACTGAGACTGTCATGCTGCATTAATTGAAGAGTTTAGAGTTGAGAGGATGCTAAGGAGCTAAGATGCTATGGAGAAAGGCGTAAGGTGTCGCAGCAGGCGTGTGAACAGCACCACAGGCAGTGTAGTGTACATGAACAGTATCCATTGGTATTGTAGCACATCGATTTCCATGCGTGTCGATTGGTTTCCTAAAATAAAGAATAATTGGCTAGGTAGTGCTTTGGAATTCCTTATCTATCTAGTTATTGTTAGGAATATGATTTTATTTATTAGAAAAGTTATTTTTAATAGTTGAAAAAATTGGATTGATAGGTTTCTTTATAGATTATTTTTAAGCGTTAAGCCGAACTGTTCCTATAAAAGGGATAGCATGTATCCATTATCAATCAAACAATGAGAAATCAAGAGTTCAACTAAGTCTCAGAGCTTCGCTACCTCGACAAGAAAGAGCACTGCCGACGGTTAGATGAGGGCAAATGTCTTACCCTCGGTCCTCGGACTTGTACCCTAACAGTTACCACAGCATAAGATGGTTAGGCAGGAGTGCATCCCTGATGAGATGAAGTGTCATCAACCATACTCATTAATTGCTTGTGCTAAAAAAGTTCGGCTGTGTGCGCGATTGCAGTTCTTGAGTAATGCTATGGATCATATCTTTTTTTATGGTGCGCTCATCATTTGTTTTCTGGGATAGACTGGGTGGATGATACCCTGTTGAATATGGGATATATTGTGATCCGAATTTCTAATATGGAAGTATCCGGATTAGTTACCATATTAGCGGATTAGTTTCCTACTTGGACTCTAAGTCCTTTTACCCCTTTATATACCTCTTGTAAGCCGCACGGGGAGAGTTGACGCCTGACGCCTCATTGTAATCCCTGGCGTTTTGTAATCGCTCCACATATAGTGATCATCGCCGGTTGGCGCCCGTGGTTTTTTCCCGCAAGGGTTTTCCACGTAAAATTCGTGTCTCTTGTCCTTGTCGATCCGTGCATTATTTCTAACAAGTGGTATCAGAGCACAGGAGATTAGGGTTTCGAAAGAGACACCAGAAAAAAAATAGCAGATCGGTTCGGGTGCCGCCGTCTCTCCCGTGCGCTTCGTCCTGCGCGCGTCGCTCTCGTCGGCGCGTCATCTGCTGCGTTCGTCCGTCCTCGGTCCAAGCAGCACGCGTCGGCCTTATCCCATCGGCGCCAACTTCGCCTGGCGTCTCTTCGTCCGTGCGTCGCTACCAGTTCATGCAACGCCACGACCTTCGTCGCCTTGGTCCGTGCGCGCGGAAGCAGCAGCAAGCCAGCAAAACTCCCTCGGTCCAACGCGTGCATGCGAAGGATCAAGACCAATCCAATTGCGAAAGCTGCAGCAACATAGGTTTTATTCCTCATGGCGACTTTAAAGTATGATCTTCCACTCCTGGATCGAGACACAAGATTTTCGCTGTGGCAAGTTAAGATGAGGGCTGTGTTGGCACAGATGGATTTGGATGATGCATTGGAAGGTTTTGCGAAAGAACCTATCGCATGGACCCTAGATGACAAGCGTAAAGACCGTAAGGTTTTATCTCAGATTCACCTTCATCTATCAAATAATATTTTGCAGGATGTTTTGAAGGAGAAGACAGCTGCTGCATTATGGCTGAAACTAGAAAAAATTTGCATGACAAAAGATCTTACCAGCAAGATGCATCTCAAGCAGAAGTTGTACTCCCACAAATTGCAAGAAGGAGAATCAGTGCTTGATCATCTTTCGGCGTTTAAAGAGATCGTTGCCGACCTAGAGTCGATGGAGGTAAAATATGAGGATGAGGATTTGGGTCTTATTCTTTTGTGTTCCCTGCCTAGTTCTTTTTCAAATTTCAGAGATACCATATTATATAGTAGAGATACTCTCACTCTTAATGAAGTTTATGAAGCTTTGCATGCTAAGGAGAAGATGAAACAGATAGTACCTTCTGAAAATTCAAGCTCGAAAGGAGAAGGCTTGTTTATTCGTGGCAGGCAAAAGGAGAACTCAAATAATGGACCTCGAGACAAAAGTTCAAACAGCTACAAGAACCGATCGAAATCTAGAGGCAAGTACAAGTCGTGCAAATATTGCAAGAAAAATGGGCACGACATCTCTGAATGCTGGAAGCTCCAAAATAAAGAAAAGAGAACTGGTCATTATAAGCAAAAAGGTAAACCAGATGATGAAGGTAACGCTTTTCTTGCTGCTGATGATAGTCCTAATGGAGAAATCCTTGTTGCCTTTGCTGGATGTGCTAAGACTAATGATGAATGGATTCTTGATTCTGCATGTACCTTTCATATGTGTCCTAATAAGGATTAGTTTGCCACCTATGAACCTGTTGAAGGTGGTTCTGTGTTGATGGGTGATAACTCATCTTGTAAGGTTGCAGGAATTGGTTCAATTCAGATCAAGATGTTTGATGGTATTGTCGAACTTTGTGGATGTGAGGCACATTCCAGATTTGAAAAGAAACCTCATCTCTTTAAGTACTCTTGATACTAAAGGGTACAAGTATTCTGGTGAAGGTGGAGTTTTAAAGGTATCAAAAGACTCTCTTATTGTGATGAAAGCTGATGTCACATCCCCAAACTAATAAAGAGGATTATTATGCATCTCATTAGCATGCATCATGTTTTGAAATTTTTTAATTAAATATTGTACTTGGAAAATCTCAAAATACACTTGAAACATACACTTTAAATTGAACCCCAAACTAAAAACTGAAATAAATGCTACTAAAGTACCTCTGAAAATAATTTATTCAAATACTATATTAATTATCATAAATTAATATGATTTTTTCCAAATTTTTGGGACTTTTTTGAACCCTAAGAAAATTCAAACACAATTAAAAGACCAAGCCTAAGTTTGAATATATATATTGCAAAATATATCTTAAACAGTAGGGTGCAATAATTTTTATGGACACTAGACTTACCCAGGAACCTCTGTGATTTATTTCACATTTTTAGGAATTTTATTTATATTTTTAAGCCTCTGGTCAAGGTAGGCAAAGCAATTTAAATATCAGTCAAAACCCTAAACCAAACCGGCTGCTACTGTTCCTTGGGCTCGAGCCCGACCGCACCCCCCGGCTAAACCTAACCCCCTAAACGCACTGCGCCGAACCCAACCGAGGTCTACCGCCCGATGAGAAATCGACGGTCCTGATCCGTACCCCTTCCGACCAGTCCGATCACCCTCTGAATCTAAGCCGTCCAGCCAAGATCCAACGGTGCGCATCGAACCGATCATCTCGCGGTTGCGCGCACCGCTTTGTCTCGCTGACACGGTGGGCCTTGCATGTCAGACTCGTCTCCTACCTCTCGCTGTAGCCCTCAGAATACGCGTGCTACGCGGCCGTGTCTCTTCGACGCGCCCAGAACGGCAACTCGACGCCGTCAATCCGCCGCTGCCGTTGGCCACTCCGGAGCGTTCCCCGCGTAACGCCGCCTCCAGTGCCGTCATCGCCGGCTTAACACCCTTGCACCCCTCCTTCTCCCTCACTTCTCCTCTGTTGACCGAGGAGAGGAGGCTGGTTTGTGTTCTCATCGGGTAAGTCTCCTCCGGTGTTCCTCTCTACTCACCGCTCATCCCGGATCCATTTTTCTAATTCCACCCTTGTTTGCTTGTAGTTTCGGTGTGTCCTCGAGCTCTAGCTCACGCCCGGAGAGCGCACCGAGGACATCTTCTGGTTCTCTTCGTCTCACGAGAGGTATTATCCTCGACTTAGCGCGTCATATTATGTGTTTTAGATCCGGGAGAAACCCCTAAACTTAATTGGGTAATGCACGCAGACCTTGTGAATCGAAGTTTGCATCATTCTTGGCCGTGGAGCAACTTTTCATCTCCCACTTGGATTCGGTAAACCTTTGTCCAATCCCTTGTTTCTTTAGCTTCTCGGGTGATCTATAAGCCATCTTGATCGTTCATTTCACTCGGTTTTGCTCGGGGATCCTCTCCTCGCGGCCGTATTGTCAACATTTCCTTCTCCGCGCCGACGCAGCCTCCAGCGACCGAGCTTCCTCGAGCACCCTACCTTGCTTAGGTAGCTCACCGATAGTCCCTAGGACACGGCACTCGCTTGTTGATTCTTTGCGGAGCTTTACTTTGCTTGTTGCGGTTTTGCCGTAAGCTTGTCGCCGCTCAACTCCGGCTAGCCGCCGGTACAGGCCGGCTCCGCCGTCGAGACCTCTCTCATTAGGAGCGCCATACTATTGTGCAGTTGTTTATGCCCTTGGTTGGCGCGCGCGTGACTGTTCGCGGCGAATCGGGCAACATGCGGGAGCGTTGTCGTACTCACCAAGATCAGAGGTGGGAGGTTACGGCAAATGACGAGCTTTAATTACCTAATGATTGGCTTAGCCGTTAAATGATGTCTTAGCTGCGGAGATGTTACACTTACATGTGGGCCCTAGGCTTTAAGCCCCGTGCACCGTGCACATGGGCACGTGGACCAAGTCCCGTGGACCGTGTCGCTGACAGCGGGACCCACATGTCAGCGCTCAAATTAAAAGTCTGAGTTAAAAAGAAAGTTGCGCTATTCACTGGGCCCGCTGGTCAGTGACTGCGGCTAGGCTAGCGTTCGGTAAGAAAAGGAGTAAATACTTTATAAAATCTGAAAACGAATTAATTGTGCACTGTAAAACATGTATAACTTTGAAAATACATAACTAATTCATTTTAACTCCAAAATAAGTGAAACCGCTTCTGATAATTTTTATTTTTAATTAACATTATATTAAAATTGGTTTCAAACATGTCTCTGCAACAGAGAGCATCATTTTGGACAATGAGCTATTAGCGCTATTATTTGTACAATAGAAAAAGGCTGATAATTTTAAAAATTCATAAGTAATTCTTGAAAACTCCAATTGAAGCAAACTCAACTGTTTTGAACTTGTAATAATATTGTTTATTTAACCATGCAATCCATGTACTCACCACTACTCTACAAATTTTCACCTCGTAATTAAATTACTCAAAACGGACATACCGACAACTGAACTTCAAACCTTTATAACTTTCACACCCTAAATCAAAATGGAATAATTCTTTCACCAAAAATATTCTAAAATCATGACTTAGCTACTGTAGAAAAATCATGCATTTTTTAGCATTTTAATTTTTGAGGTATTTCTCGGTGTTCATTCGGTATTGTATTTATCTAGATACCGAGTCTTTTGATATTGACTCCTACGCTACCGAGAGTGAACAACTACTTTTCCAGCAAGGCAAGCATCCTTTGAACTTTCTTTTGCATCATATTTGATCCCAGTTTTGTTAAGGTAGATGCAATGATAATTGCTTGCATGCTATTTTATAATGTCGCTATTTTTGGTGATGAGTAGTTAGACACATCCTATTATCTTGTCATTGTGGCTATCTATGAATTATTCCAGTACTGAAATGCTTATGATAGGGTGTGTGAAGTTATATTACTCGCGTTGCTTAGCCATGCAAGTCTAGAACCGGTAGTTTGATTGTCGGGAATAACCCGACAATTATGGGACAAACACCACACTCATTATATACTTTTGTTTCAGATCTTCGTATCTGTTTTATGAGTTGATTTTTTGTCATTTTAAGAAGTTTTTGGTCTGGACAAGTGTTGGTTAGTGATGGTGCTTTGTGCACGAGATTTGGGTATGTGGTTGACTTGTCTGGACAATTAAGGACCGAACTTTGGGTACCTGCTTTTCAAGCAACACTCGTGCTATCACACGCGGTATATGGGTGTTGTACGGTTAAGTAAGGGGAAGGTCTTATTGTGTTAAGTCCCATGGTGGTGTAGGGGCATTTGTGTTTGATCATTTGTCCTTAGGAGCCGATGTAATATTTTACAGTGTGCATGGGAGCACCAATTACCCTTTATGTTGCGTCGGTATTTCCAATATAACGTGTGAGCCCCTTAGCAAGTGCTATACGCTACTTGTACTAAGACCGGAAACATCTCACATGGGGGGCTTAGCTCAATAGGGTTTTCTTGCTGAAAACGACCGTATCTCGATTCTCCCCGGCCGGCATACCAAAGGAAGTGTGTCATTGTTCGGAGGCATCCGAAGGCTTACGGGCTAATCGAGTCGTGTGGGTAAAGTAGTACACCCCTGCAGGGTATAGATCTATTCGAATAGCCGTGTCCACGGTTATGGACGACCGCTTGAAACTTGTGGCTGCTTATTGTTAGACTTGAAATTAAAATTGTGGTTATAACTCGGTATCGACATGAATGGGATGTTCATGCTTGTTGTTGTATCAAAGTGGACCGCCACTTTGTTTTTGGTACGATTTATTTGTTATGGAATTCATTATTTATTCACATGCTTTACTTCTACTTCAAATCTGATTTTTAGATGACACTTGCAAAACTAGTATGTGTAGGGTGTACACTGTTGCGTCTCTTTCGCAAAACTAAGCCAATATGAGCCCTTCCTTTGGATAACCTTATGCATAACTATTTTTTATTTGTGTAAGACTTGCGAGTACTCTTTTTGTACTCAGCCAGATGTTTGCTGGCTTTTACAGGTGAGGAAGATACTGAGACCGACGAGCTTGTCGGTGTCGATTTAGTCGACACCGATGAGTAGCGTGCTATCATTTAATCCCCAGTCGGTTGCCGATGGGTTATGGGCATACCACTGCTGGCCTTTTGGGTTTATTTACTCGCTTCCGCTATTAAACTTGTTTAATTTGGCCGGTCGGCCACTTATGTATTTTTATACTTGAAACTGTGTTGTAAACTTTTGCACTATTTATGTATGAAAGTTGTATGGATGTGATCAACGTTGTAATAAGGGTATGAATATATTGGTCGTTGATCTTGGGAGCCAATATAGGTCATGCTCACTGTTCATAGCTTTCTATTTAACTCACTAAGTGTAGCGCTTGACTGGTTGGAGAACCAACAATCATGTAGTGCTCGCAGAGGAGCGGCGCGCATGATCGTCGGGGCTCTAAATTTTAGTTAAGTCTCTCATTTAGACTGAGTTAAGTTGAAATCCATTTACCGGAGATCTAGAGTTGTGTCTCTAAGACCTTGATTAGTCTCGGTCTTACGGAGATAACTCCGGGGTCCCCACAGCTGATATTAAAACTGCCAATCTGTACCATCTGCGAGGTACTAAAATATCAGGTAATGTTGCTGTAATTTCAAGTTCATTATCTGATTCTGATGCTACTAATCTTTGGCATATGCGTCTTGGGCATATGAGTGAACTTGGTTTGGCAGAACTGAGTAAGAGAGGACTTCTTGATGGACATAGCATCGGCAAGCTGAAATTTTGTGAGCATTGCGTGTTTGGCAAACACAAGAGGGTGAGATTTAATACCTCAGTTCATACTACAGAAGGTATTTTGGATTATGTGCATTCTGATTTATGGGGGTCATCTCGCAAGACATCTCTAGGAGGTGCTCGTTATATGCTAACAATTATTGATGATTATTCTAGAAGAGTGTGACCTTATTTCTTGAAACATAAGTCAGAAACATTTTCAGCATTTAAAGAGTGGAAGACTATGATTGAAAGGCAAACTGAAAAGAAGGTAAAGAAACTTCGTACTGATAATGGGATGGAATTATGTTCTGATGAATTTGAATCATATTGCAAGACTGAAGGCATTGTTAGACATTACACTGTTCCTGGTACTCCTCAACAAAACGGTGTAGCTGAACGTATGAACAGGACCATCATTTCCAAAGCCCGTTGCATGTTGTCTAATGCAGGTTTGCATAGGCGTTTTTGGGCTGAAGCCGCTTCCACTGCTTGCTATCTTATTAATCGGTCACCCAATATTGCAATTGAAAAGAAGACTCCAATTGAGGTATGGTCTGGTTCCCCAGCAAATTATTCAGAATTGAGAGTTTTTGGTTGTACTGCTTATGCTCATGTTGATAATGAAAAATTAGAGCCTAGAGCTATTAAGTGCATCTTTCTTGGTTATAAATCTGGTGTTAAAGGATATAAGTTGTGGAATCCTGAAACAAGAAAGGTTGTGATTAGCAGAAATGTTGCCTTTAATGAATCTGCTATGCTTCCTGATAAACTGCCCACTAATGTTCCTGTTGAGAGTGAGCAGAATTCAAGTGTTCAGGTAGAGCACTCTGTTGGTTCAGGTAACACATCAGATAAGGAAAATACCATTGTTCATGATGCACCTATTGTTGAGCAGCAACCACAACAATCTATTGCAGTTAACAGGCCTAGGAGAGATATTAATCCACTTAAGAGGTTGATTGAAGAAGCTAACATTATTGCTTATGCTTTGAGTGTGGCAGAAGAAATTGAAGGTAATACAGAACCTTCATCATACTCTGAGGCTATTAACTCCACTGATTGTAATAAGTGGATAACTGCTATGCATGATGAGATGGAGTCACTTGAAAAGAATAGCACTTGGGAATTAGTGAAATTACCAAAGGAGAAGAAGCCTGTTCGTTGTAAGTGGATTTTCAAAAGAAAGGAAGGTATTTCTTCTACTGAACCAGCAAGGTATAAAGCAAGATTGGTTGCTAAAGGCTATAGTCAAATTCCAGGTATTGATTTTAATGATGTCTTTTCCCCTGTTGTGAAGCATAGTTTTATTCACACTTTACTCAGTATTGTTGCTATGCATGATTATGAATTTGAGCAATTAGATGTTAAAACTGTATTCTTACATGGGGAGTTGGAAGAAGATATTTATATGGACCAACCTGAGGGTTTTGTTATTCCTGAAAAAGAACACCTGGTTTGTAGATTAAAGAAATCTCTTTATGGTTTGAAGCAATCTCATAGGCAATGCTACAAGAGATTTGACTCATTTATGCTCTCTCATGATTTTAAGCGGTCTGATTATGACAGCTGTGTCTATTTAAAGACTGTTAATGGTTCAGCCATTTATTTGCTTCTCTATGTTGATGATATGTTGATTGCTGCAAAAGATAAGTCATAAATAGCAAAACTGAAAGCACAATTGAGTAATGAATTTGAGATGAAGGACCTAGGTGCAGCAAAGAAAATTCTTGGCATGGAGATTATTAGAGAGAGGCAATCTGGCAAGTTATACCTTAGTCAAAAAGGTTATATTGAAAAGGTCCTTCGTCGTTTTAATATGCATGATGCAAAACCAGTGAGTACTCCATTAGCCGCATTTGAGTTATCTTGGCTTTATGTCCTAAGTCAGATTATGATATTGAGTACATGTCTAGAGTTTCATATTCCAGTGCAGTTGGTTCTCTTATGTATGCCATGATTTGTTCTCATCCTGATTTATCTCATGCACTGAGTGTTGTCAGTGGATATATGGCTAATCCTGGAATAGAGCATTGGAAAGCAGTTCAGTGGATATTCAGATATTTGCGTGGCACTTCTAATGCTTGTTTGCAGTTTGGGAATTCTAGAGATGGACTTGTTGGTTATGTTGATTCTGATTATGCTGGTGATTTGGACAAGAGGAGGTCTCTCACAGGTTATGTTTTCACCATTGGTGGTTGTGCTGTTAGTTGGAAGGCAAGTTTGCAATCTACTGTTGCCTTATCTACCACTGAAGGAGAATATATGGCTATTTCTGAAGCTTGTAAAGAAGCTATTTGGTTGAGAGGTTTGTATACTGAGCTTTGTGGAGATAATTCTTGCACTACTATATTTTGTGATAGTCAGAGTGCTATATGCCTTACAAAGGATCAGATGTTCCATGAGAGAACAAAGCATATTGATGTGAGATATCACTTTATTCGAGGTGTTATTACTCAAGGTGATGTCAAAGTGTGCAAGATAAGTACCCATGATAATCCAGCTGACATGATGACAAAGCGGTCCTGTTTGCTAAGTTTGAGCTTTGCTCAAGCTTAGTTGGTATTACAGTCTAGTCCTAGAGACTAGTTGGCGCACGGTGATTTTTATCTTATTATGGAGATATTTGATGATTGAAGATTCTTCATTATGCTACAAGAGGAAATTCGTCTCAAGGTAGAGATTGTTGAATATGGGATATATTGTGATCCGAATTTCTAATATGGAAGTATCCGGATTAGTTACCATATTAGCGGATTAGTTTCCTACTTGGACTCTAAGTCCTTTTACCCCTTTATATACCTCTTGTAAGCCGCACGGGGAGAGTTGACGCCTGACGCTCATTGTAATCACCGGCGTTTTGTAATCGCTCCACATATAGTGATCATCGCCGGTTGGTACCCGTGGTTTTTTCCCGCGAGGGTTTTCCACGTAAAATTTGTGTCTCTTGTCCTTGTCGATCCGTGCATTATTTCTAACATACCCCAACCTCAAGTTACTGTCCTGTGGGTGCTCATTAATGCCTTTTTCTGATTAGACATTAGAATGCGAATGTCTACCATGGAAACTGTCTGATAAATGAAATTTGAACAAAAAGCAAAACAGAGCAGTGAAGTACTACACACCAATGAAACTAAGGTCCTGCTAATGTTGACGAGAGTAGAGTATTTGCTTTTCTTACATGATAATGGCCCTGCTTGATCTAAAGTTTATTAAGGTAATGACAGCTGCACTCAGCATGTGTAGATGGGTCCTTATTCTCCATGTCCTTTCGGTAAATTCTTGAATCATTATCGGGAGAGTTATCCATTTACTCATCTGCTGAGTGCTGACTGCCTGAATGTTTTCCAGGAATGATATCAAGTAATGGAGACGGGTGCACTCGAGTCTTGATGGCTTTTCGTCCGTTGCCCACAGCCGAGGGCGGAGCGCGTAGATCTGCGCCGACTACACCATCAAGCAAGAAAGACAAGAAGAGGCAATGAGCGCATGTTTGAGATATTCTCTCTCCAAACTAAGAAAAATACTATTTTAATCGGCAAAAGTGTGTACTGGCAAATACATGCGATTGTGCAATGTCCTAAACCGAATATCAATTTTGCACTGTTTCAGCAAATACCATCCAAGTATCCAAGTGTGAGGTGGAGGAGCCAATTTTATCTAAAAAAGAGGTAAAAACATGCTTCATATAAGATTTACGAGAAAATCATGCGTCCCAAACTGGACGTGAACTGGGCCTCGAGTCCTGCAATTCCAGGCCCGATGCCATTACCCACTGGGTTGGTCAATTTTCTGACGTCGTGGTCACCCCTACCACCGAAACGGGAGGGAGCTCTCCTCCCCTGCACGCTTTCTCATGCTAACAAATTAGTATGCTACTAATAAGTTTCTTTGTCTGACCGACACATGTGGTCAGAGAGGAGAAAGACCCACCTGTCATATATAACGGCTTGAAAGTGGCCAGTAAGTTTGATGAGACGTCTAATGGTGCAGTAGTTTATACATTACGTCGGCAATTGTTTTTTAACGCCGAAAGAGACGACCTTGGCTACACGGGAATTTTCTCCAATCCGTCCTCCGGCAATTGCACAATCGCATGAAGATACCAGTGGACGGTGGTAGTTAGCTCGGCTGCACTTCTCTTCTCATCACGGCTGAATACTGGGTGCCCCCTGGTTTGGCAAGATAACAACAGTTCCGTACAACTTAAAACAATCACAGAACGCTGAGAAACCAGCTTGCTACGAAGGAGAATAACAGAAGGCAAACCAGACCTAAAAGAGGACCGACAATCTTAACCCTTCCACCTGAAAGCTAGTAGGCCAAATAAGCGATACAAAAGAAACAACTAAATTCTATCCGGAGCACGGAAGTTCTTCATCCAAACTTTAGCCGAGTTCAAAAAGGAATCTAGCTTCCCCCCATCAACCCTTTTGATTAAGATGCGTCACTGCTGCAAACAAGACATAAATTTGAGCATAACTTCAATTAATTGTTTAGAAAAGATCCTCTCAATCGCCATTTTGTTCCTGCATTTCCAAATAGTCTAAGCCAAAACTACAAAACTGATCAATCAAATGCGATAATCATTAGCACCCGTTCCCTCCAGGTAGTTAAGATGGAAATCGTCTAAAGATCCAGGTATTCTTTCCCAATTCAAAGTATCTTTCACACACAACCAAATAAACTTTGCCAGAACACAATTAAACAGGACATGATTAGTATTTTCCTCATCTCCACACAGAACACACTTGAGATCTCCTTTCCACCCTCTTTTTTTTTAGCTGGTCTGCAGTTTGAATTATGTTCTGATAAGCTTGCCACAGAAAAATCTTGACCTTGATTGGAACCTTGCTGTCCCAAAGCTTCTGCATTTTACTAGAAACCACCCCACCATAGGTAATATGTATGTACAAAGATTTGACTATGAATTGTCTTGATTTTTCTAAAACCCACTTCACCTTCTCTTTGCCATCGGTACAAGTAATGTCATTTAGATCTTCTTTCAACAGATTCCACTATTCAGTCTCCTCCACCCCAAAGCTTCTTACAAATTTAATGTCCCAGCTTCCCTGTTTCCAGCAGTCCACAATTCTAACTTTAGGATCTCGACAATATATTGAAAAGTTTGGCATACTTGATTCTCAGTGGAAAATCCCCAAGCCAAACATCAAACCAGAATGAAATAGTCTTACCATCCTCTACCTGGAAGACAACGCCCTATTTAAAAAGATGTTTCAATCTTTGAAGGCTTTTCCAGAATTGAGAGCATTTTATTGTAACAGCCTCCCTCATAGCACCTCTGATGAAATATTTTGCTTTTAAAATCCCAAACCAAAGTTCATCTCTAGCCATATCAATTCTCCAAAACCATTTGGTCATCAAGCAAGCATACATAATTCTTGTGTTAATCACCCCTAGACCCTCAAAAATTTTAGGCCTACAAACTGCTTTCTGTTTAACCATATGATACTTCAATTTGTCACTAGCCCCCCTCCAGAAAAATCTTGATCTAATAGTATCCATTTTCTTATGAGTGTCCCCATTAAGGCTGTAAAACCCCATTGTATAGATGGGTTGGTTGCTAGGACTGCTATTAACCAACACCAGTCTGCCCCATGAGGAGAGGAGATTATTTCTCAAATTGTATAATCTCTCTCATCTTGTAGAGAATGTTATCTGCAGACTTTTTGCCAAGCACTCTGTCCCCAATCTTGATGCCTAGGTAAGTAAGAGGTAATTGCCTCAATTTGCAATTCAGCATATTGGCCACTCTAGATGCTTCTTCTTTCTCTACCCCCAACATAAAAAAAACTTTACTCTTGTGGAAATTAATTTTAAGTCCAGACATCCATTCAAAGCAGTAGAGAAGAAACTTGAGATTAAGAATGAAGTCATCTTTGCACTCAACCATAATAACTATGCCATCTGCATACTGAAGAAGAGGAACACCCCCCAGGAATCAATTTTGAGATCACCCCTTTAATCAATCTATTTTCCTGAGCTCTCTTAATAATTGCAGATAGAGCATCTGCAGCCAAATTAAAGAGTAGTGGAGACAGGGGATCTCCTTGTCTTAAACCTCTGTGAGTCTTTTCAACTAAGGGCCGTTTTTGCCATTAATGTTGATACTAACTTTACCCCCTTTAACCGAGCTCATGATTAGATCAACCCACTTTCTAGGGAAACCCTTCTTAACCGTTACCTCCTCCAAGAAATTCCATTGAACTTTATCATAAGTTTTTTCAAAGTTAAGTTTCAGAATCACTCCTATGTCTTTAGAAGTTCTGATCTCATGCAAAATCTCATGAAGAGAAACCACCTCATCCAGAATATTTCTCCCTTTAATGAATGCAGTCTGGTTTTTATTGATGATTTTATCTGCAATTCCTCCCATTCTATCAGCCATCAACTTGGTTAGAATCTTAAAATTAACATTCATTAAACAAATGGGCCTAAACTGCATGATATTATTGGCCTCCTGCAATTTAGGAATTAAGGTTATAACCCTAAAGTTCAGTCTCTTCAAGTCCAATCTGCCTCTAGAGAAATCATTTACCATCCTCATGAAGAAATTTTTAATCACACCCCAAAACTTCTTATAGAATAAAGTAGAAAAACCATCTAGACCAGAAGCTAAATCAGAAGGCATTTCCTTGATGGTTCTCCAAACTTCATCCTTAGAAAAATCATTCATGCGATTGTCACTTTCTTCCTCTGAAACCTTGTACCTAGAGCCCCAAATGTTATCTAAGAGACCTACATCTTGTCTAGCTCCAGACCCAAAAAGTTCCTTGCAAAAATGGTAAATATGGTCTGCAATATCCTTCTCATTATCTAAACAGACTCCATCATAATCCAATCTAAAGATAAGGTTTTTCCTTCTTCTCCCTTTAGCACAGGTATGAAAAAAACTAGTGTTAGCATCCCTTTGGGTCAACCAATTCACATTACTTCTTTGCTGTTAGTATCTCTCTTCCATTATATACAAATTATCCAAATCTTTTTCAACTGTGTATCTATCTTGCTACTCCTCAGCCTTCAGTTTTCTTTCTTCTACCACCCCATCCATGCTTTTGAGTTTACTAAGTATCATCTGCTTTTCCCTTTTGTAATTTCCATGCAGATTAGAACCCCAACCTCTTAAGAACTACCTAAGGGAGGTAATACTACCCTGCCAACCATCTATAGAGTAGATATTCTCAGGGACTCTCTGCTTAATTTCTTCCCATTTACTTGCAATCAGTTCAAAAAAAGTTCCCCTGACAAAGCCAATGCTTCTCAAAAATGAAATCTACCTGCATTGATAGGCCTCAACTCACAAGAATTAAGCACAATAGAGCTATGGTTAGAGCCAACCCTAGTCAAACTATTTGCAGTGCAGAGAGGGAATTTAGCTTCCCAATTAGTTGAGACTAAGATTCTATCAGGGTTCACCATAATAGGATTCTTCTGTTTGTTTGTACAAGTATATTTTGGACCACCCTTTTTGATCTCCATTAACCTATTATCATAAATGAAATCATTGAAAAGGTCCATCGGAGTGTTATTAACATTGCTTGAATTCTTGTCTTATGCTCTCCTAATCAGATTAAAATCACCCCCTAAAACCACAGGGAGAAATCTTGGAACTTAACATTCAACTCCCCCAAAAAGTATGTGGAAAGATCATGCTGAGCAGGTCAGGCCCATATACTACCACCAACTCCCATCTAAAGTTGCATCTCCTGCGTCTGACAACCATGCTCACAAAAAAATTACTAGTGCCACAGTCCTCTACCTTCAGCTCATCTTCTCTTACCCCCAACAAAATCCCCCCCCCAGAATGACCTCTAGTAGGGGACCAGTGCCATCTAAAGGCAGCTCCCCCTGCCAAAGATCTGAGCTCCATCTCAGTAAAGTCTGACTAAAAGTTTCTTCCACCCCCACAGTAGCTTCTCATAGCTGATAAACTCCTTGAGCTGCCTTCTTCTAGCAGGGTTCACTAAACCTCTAATATTCCAAAACAGGATTTTCATGGTATATACTTGTTGGATCCTGGCTTATCCTTTTTCAGCTTATTCTTAACATTCTTCTTCAACTTGAAGCCTGAAACACCCCTAGTTTCATTGTCAATAACATCCAGACTCTCATCTGCACCCCTGAAATCCCTTTTCATCTTTTCTTCCTCACTTTGTTCATTACTTTTTGATTTGTCTAATTTTGCCTTTGCTAAAGCAGCTCTAGCTAATTCTTGAGCTTGCATGGCAGAGATAACCTCACTGGGTTTTTGAAGATGAGATCCTAAACTAATCCCACAAGAAGAGGCAGCTTTTTTCTAAATAATCTACAGAAGCAATATTAAGAATAGTAAAGGAATTAACATCTTTACCTTGAGTCTCCAAGTTTTGAATAGACTTTAGCGTTATGGCCTTCTTCTGCATGAGAATTCCCTGATCCTAGATTCTAGAGCTCTTCCTAGTAGCAATCTGGGGCTCCAACACCCTATGTTTTTTCCTTTTTTTACTGGATGCAATCCTATCCTGTGCCACCCCTTCTAGGTTAGATAACACATATGACTCCCTATCACCCTCCATATATTGTAACTCCACATCCATCCTATCCTTTTTGTCATTTTTGTCCCCAATGTCAACTTCTTCCTCTGAGATTAGACACCCCTTAAGTAGTGCCTGATGATTTTGACTATCTAAAGCAGACTCACAGCAGAGAGCCTTCCCTCCTACAACTGTGCTCTCTGATATCCCTTTTCCTTTAATTGGAGTCTGAAGGCAAGGCCACAGAGAAGTTGTCATCACAGTAGATCCTTCCTCTGTGTAAACCACTATGGAATTTGAAGGATGTTGTTTTGTTTCTTGCTCCATTTCATTTGCCAAACCCCCTTTATGGAGTTGGAGTTATGTAACATCTGATCAGGAAAACTACAAGCTAAAGGGACCACTTGGAGGGCTCTCTATAGAGTTAACCTGATCCTAATCCTGCTCTGAGCCCTCATAGTCTAAAGGCAAGTCCTGATATTTATGCTTACCTTTATAAGATCCTCCCCTACTCTTGTGATCTAAAGTCTGTTGGGTATCACCCCCAAATTTTTTAGCTAGCTTTTCCCATTGAGTTATATCAGTACTTCCATTAGACTCTTCCTTTTCCTCATCTTCTTCTTCATCTTTCCTGTTGTCAGGTTTTTTATCCCCAGGACCATTATGAGTTCCCCCTTTCCTATTTGCCAACATCCCTTCTGCTTCAAATTTTAGCTCGTAACCCATATGATGAGGACATCTCTCCTATAGATGCAACCACTACTCCTCAACCTGAAGTTGTACAAGGATCAATTACTAGAGCACGAGCACGACAGTTAAATTATCAGGTGAATTACTTCCTATGAGTGAATGTTTTATTAATGGAGAATGTGCTACTGCCTAAAACATGTGACCTTATTTTACTTAGGAATCTTGGAGAGGAGAAACCAAGCATTCACGGCAAGAGAGACAGCAAGGGGCCGAACCACTTCACCACTTTGGCAGCAACCGATTCGACTCCACTAGGCTGATTACCTTAGCTTGACATTCCTTGGTGCCGTGCCACCTTAATTTGGGCCATGGGCCATGTAATTTTTGGGCCCTAGGAGAGGCCGCACACCCTATGTCGTCACCCCCACCTGCTTTGGTCGCTGCCCCTCTTCTCTAGTTTAGGTTATTTTTTAGATCAGTTTAGCCCGTGTGTGCAAACTCCACGTTGTCTCTTGTGTCGGTTAGACCAATAGATTCGTGTTACAGAACCTCAACTATCCTTGTGCGACTTTTATATCTATCAATTTCCAGATTGCTCTTTACTTGAATTCTTCCTTGTTCTTTAATTGCTTGATGGAATTGATCTTCGTGATCAGGTCAACCGTCATTCTTGGCGAGGTTGATAACGACAAGAGCGTGGTTTAGCGATTGTTGGGTGATTTGATCAAGTTTTGGTCAAGTAGCCTCATCGTCAAAGTCACTCTTGACAAATCGAATTACCATTCACCGGAAGATCGGGACCAATCTTACATCACCACAGAATTAATGTAATACCCCGTTTTCGTTTAGGAAGAATTCAATTCAAAATCCAGCTTCTGCGGTAGACTTAGAGCTAGGGCCTCTGGCTTTAGTGTTAATATTCGGAACTTGATTAGAGAGAATAACATTCGGAGAGGATATTTAATTCAAATTCCTAATTCGAGCGCGTTTGGTTAGTGGGCTCATGGCCCAAGGTGCAAAAGCCTTAGTGGTGGCCCAAGTGGGAAGAAAGGGCGCCCCTTAACCTAGCGCCCCTCACCCCTTCCCCTTGGCGAAATTCCCTGCCTCCATCCCTTGGCCGCCACCCTCCTGGTCATCCTCACCTTTGGGCGCCTCCACCTCCACCCCTCCCTCCATTGCTGCCCGTGGAGAGATCTTGCTGCTGGCCGGCCACAAGAAGGAGGAGACGAGAAGGAGATGAGGGGAGAAAGGAGGAGAAGATAAGGGAGATTCTTTGGTGTGTTTGATCAGCATCTTCCTAGGGCTCTACAAGGGTAATGGTTCATTCTCTTCGCTGGTTGGATCATAGTAGGAGCGTTTGATGCCATGTTCGTTGGATCGAAGTCCTGCCGCGATTATTTAAGTTTCTGTCCAGAATGTTGCGCGGCCAGTTTCATGTATTTCGAGGCCAAATTAGGAGTTCTGGTCTCCTAGAGATATGTAGATTATGTTCTTAGCTTTCAGTGGCCACCAAGATCACCCAAAGCCGATTAATGGTCAGGAAGTTATGATTTATTTAGTATCACTGTCCGACAAATCTGTCAGTTTCTGGCAGTCTGTAGGAATTGGGTTAAAACAGATATTTAAAGGGAGAATCAGGGGATCTCAGTATAACGAAAAATGTGGGTAATTGCTGTACCTTTTCATAGAGATAAAGAACACTAGATTTGGACTTTCGTAGCAAAATTTATGATGGTTTTAGTGATCTGTCCAGAGAACCCGACGTGATAATTGTTGCTCTGTAGGTTGGCTTGGTAGAGGCAGTAGTTGGCATAATCAAAAGAGCTCCCCAACTAAGTTTATTTAGGTAATTAAATTACCTTTCTAGAAAGTCTGAGAACACCTTATTTGGACCCCTGAGCGGAAAGTTATGTATTTTAGAAGTTGACTATCCGCAGTGATCACCAAAGCGATCGCTAGGATTGGAAGATTAGAAAACGCTTGGGAGTTTAGCGAGTTCGTTTGTGTTGTTATTTATGCTTTTGGTCCAGTATGTTGGACTTAGTCTGGGTTATCTTTATGTTCAGGTAGGAGCGTGATTCCAGGGGCAGCGCCCTCTTTGCGTCCACCGCTCTCGCACGGTTAAGGCAAGTATTCGGGTTATAGCGTGTTTTCGGTTGTATGATAAGATTGTTGTGATTGCTTGCTGTAGCCTTGCACGAATGTTAGTGTAATGAGTTTTCCTTTTATCTTGATGAATGCAAGCTATGGTTAATGTTTCCCTTGAGCGTTGCTAAATCTTACATGTTGTTATGTACATGTTAAATTCTTGGGTATGAAAGATGTGGGCATGGAGCATTTGCATGTTTCAAACGTGTTGGATACTTGGTCATATATGCATGTTTTTGATATATGATAGCGAAGTAAGGTTGCTAGCATGATGTTTATATTAAGATTGGTGAATGCTCCAAGTATGGTTATGCTCTATTCATGTTCGATGTTATTGTATTTGGTATATTGATGATGAATAGATGTTGTGCATGTGCATATTGAGATCATGCTGAAGCTTGGTCACGTGGTGACCAAGCATGCATTCGTTGAGTCCCGTCATGTATTGACGGGCTTGAGGTCCCACGTTCGTGGAATGTGGGTGTGAGCAAAGAGGTCCCCATCATTCGGATGATGGGCAAAGGTCCCTATACATGTGGTGTATAGGCTCTTGGTCCCCGTGCGGAGGGCACAGCAAGGGTATCTAACGGCGGTTGTATACTCCGCATTACCGGTAAAATACGAAAAGAGATAAAGTTGAAAAGGGTGCATTGCATTGGTTGCATTCACATGAGCATGAAGGCTATACTTTGGCGCATTGTTTATCTTGGATTATTGATGCTATGAATGATAACTTGTTTAGCCTTGTTGGTATTTGCTGAGTCTTTGTGCTCACTCTTGCTTTGATGTGTCTTAGGTACAACTGGCAAGACCGGCATGCATGGGAGGGAGTAGATGTTTGAATGCACGCACTACCACTCAACCTTAAGAATTACTTATGGATGATTTGAGTTTCAGATTAATTGTAATAATGAGAATAGCGAACTTTGGTTATGTTTATGAGCTTATCTTGCAGGCTTGAATGAACTCGAATATGGAGTCTATTGTCAAGTGCCATGATTTAATTGTTAGAGCTGATTTAATCGTTAGAGCCTCGGTATAGTGGTCTATACCAAGGAGGTTATGCCGAAAATTGGTAACTAGTTTTAGTTTAATTTTTATTTCCAGTAGCATTTCAGGCTCATTGGGAGTTGGGGTGTTACAATTAATAAAGATCTCCACAAAACAGTTGATATGAGAGGGATCTCTACAATTAACTTTCACCCTAATAAGACTAGCTCTCATGAGACTGATCTCATCCACCTCATTGGGCTCTCCCACAGTGCCTGCTAAATCTTTCACAATTTCTTTACATTTAGCAGTTAAAGGAATTCCAGAAATTCTCACCCAAGTAGGAACTAGAATAGAGGAAGCTTCTGGATCAAGAGTGGATTTTTCAACCTTGGCTTTGATGGAGTGAAGGGCTAATTAAATACCCCTAGCTTTAAACCAAGTCTCCAGGACTTCCTTAGAGGGAAAAACCACAACATATTCATTCTCAGAATTTTTCCTATCTTTCCAATTCCAGTTTGCCTGAATAAGATGTTTGAGCTCAGCCTCAATTCTCTCTACTAAAGCTACCCCTTCCTTAATAGTTATCACCCCTGTTGCATCCTGTTGTTCAGATAACATAAGGCCTGGATTCTGCAGACTATAGAACCCTTGTCCTGGAATACCAAAACCAAAAAGTTTGAGACGCTGGCACTTCTTGTCCTTTGGGCAGAGCTGCCGAGGGAGGAGGAGAGAGGGAGACGGCGGCGCGGGGTGGCAAATCTGGTAGGGAGGGAGGAGGGCGGTAGCAAATTCGATCGCGGGAGGGAGGAAGGCGGCGACATATCTGTAACATCCCCATTTTGGATTGTGTTTCAAATGTAAGAAATTGAGGGTAAATTAAAACTTTTCTTACATCCTTGTGCTTTTGAACTTTTCTGAAAATTCTTGTAAAAGAATTTTGGGAAATTCAAAATCAAAACCCTCAATTATCTAAAGTCAACAACCTCCTTGGTCAAATCTTATGTCAAACCTTTGTAATAATTTCCCCTGGGTTCTAAGGTTGCCTTGTGACCCATCTGAATTATTTCATAATTTTTGGAAATTATTTGAAATATTTTAGAGGCAAGTCAAACCTTGGTCAAACCTTTGAAATAGCCTTCTGGAATTTCTTGAGAAAAATTCAGTGCCCAAAAACCTCTGGAAATTTTATGGGAGGTAAACCCCAAGGTAAGCAAGCTCTAGTTAAAATTTCATGAATTTTGGAGTTGATTTGATACCTCAATTAAATCCCCAAAGTTTCAGCCTTTAAAATTCAAAACCTAACTGGTTTGCACTGTTCCTCGGGTGCGAGTCAGACTCGGGCTCGAGCCAACTGACTCGGCCGAGTCAACTAACCGCACCCGGCGCGGGCGAGCGGGCGCGCGCGCTCTGGACCGTTGGATCTCCATCGAACGGCTCGCATCCGTGTAGGAATTCGGACTTCTCCGGTTGCCCTCTGATTCTCGACCGTTGGATTTCAATCGGGCGGTCGACGTTTGCTCGACGTCGTTTCAACTCGATCGCGTGTTAGCCCTTGGATGCAGATCGGATGGCTGGCCGTCGCCGCCTTCCTCTCGCTCGCGCGGCGCTGCGCCATGGCAGAGCCGAGCGTGGGTGCGCAGTGCCCTGTCCCATCCGGCGACCTCGCAACGGGTGTCTGCAGCGCATTAAATGCCCGTCACTCCACCGCCCCGTTTAGTCGTCGTCTCAACTGCTCCCGTCGCTCACGGTGACCGTAGCGGCAGCGAGAACCCGAGGCGGAGCAACGGTGCCCTCTCGCTCTTCCTGGCTACTTAAGCCCCCTGGTCACCTCCTTTGGCTTCCTTTCCTCTCCCCGCAGCTCTCTCTTGCACCCTCTGAGCTTGAGCGAGCCCATACCACCCCAGCGCCCATCTCCGCCATTGCCGAGCTTGGAGCTCCTATCGCCGACGGTGCTCCAGTGGCTCCCTCGCCCCGATTCTTCCTCCTGCTCCTTCCTCTTACCTCTGTGGTGCTTAACCCTCACCCTATTTTGGGTTTCCTCTACAGAGGCAGCGGGGATTGGAGTTTTGGAGCTCGCGGCCGCCAGTGCCCCCTTTCTTCTCCGGTGCCGGTAAGACCCTCATTTCCCAATCCTCGCCTTCGGAGCTTCTCGTGGTATTGCGAAGCTCATGGTACCACCGGTGTTCTTGGTTTGGCCCAGTCGGCCCCTCGCGTTGAGGCATCCCGCACCGCCGCCGATCCTCGCCGCCGGCTGCTCGTTCATCCTCCGTCCACCCCAACCCGTCATCATCTTGATGAACCCTGGTGAGCTTAAGCTCTTCCCGTTTAGCTTTTCTTTGCACCGTGGCCGTGGTTCCCTGTTTGGCCGCGCTGCCGCCGTTAGCCTCGGCCGCCGCCGGCTACCGTATGGACTCGGTTGGTCGCGTTAAGTCCATAGGACCGTCATAGCTTTTGCACCCGTCCATTGCGCGTAGCTTAGCCGTGTCATCGTTTCGTTTTGGCCGTAGCACTCCCCTCCTCGCCGCCGCGCGCGCGCGTCAGTCGCCATTGGCCTCGCATTGGTGCCATTAGGTGCGCAATAGTGCTAGGATCCCGTTTTGGCCCTTGGCCGGCGTCGCCATGGCGATTCTCGCCGGCGACGAGCTGAGCAAGCTCGCGGCCGGGAACTCCTCTGTTGTCGGGCGGAGCTCCAGGTCGGGGGCGACGTGGCTCATTAGTGGTCGTCCGATCTAGAGATCTACGACCCTCAGCTCTCCACGTCGCCGCCCTCTTCTGCGCGCTCAGTGCCTATGTCGCTCGGATTCAACCGGGGACGTCCGATCTGAGATCGACGGCTCTCAATCGTCCACGTCTCAGGATGTTAGGAAAATCCCCGAAAATGCTAAGTCCAAAAACTGAAGAACTTTAGGGTCTTGTCATTTTTGTATCTCTGTAACTATAGATCCAAATTAGATGATTCCAATTTTGTTAGTTTCCTTATACCTTGAACTTAAATATAAAAATAATTGTAGACCACTATCAAACTTGGAAAACCTTTTTCAAAAATAGTAAACAAGTGAACTTAATACTGTTTTTCAGAACTTTTAGCAAACTTGTAAAATGCATATCTTTTTATCTATAGCTGATTTTTGTATGAATCCAATTGGATTAGCTTCCACTGATAGTGTATTTGCTAGGAAAATTGGTTTCACAAATTTTACTGTTTTTAAAAATCATAAGGATCATATTTTAGTTTAATACCCTAAACAATTTAGACAAATCATAACTCTTTCAATATAACTCCAAATAACCTGAAGTTTTATATGGCTTATCACTATACCAGTAGGTAGCTACCATAAAAGTTTCAGCTTCAAAATCTTTCTAGAAAATATTTTTGCTACAGTACCTAATTATGGTCGAAAATAGGTTTTTAGGGAATATCTTTTGCACCACAAATCCAAATTAGGTTTTTCCAGTTTCTATGTCTAGGTTTATTCCTATTTTGCCTTGTGTATAAATTTCGTCGCAATTGGATAAAATTTGCTTGCTCTTTTGTTTAAGTGTTGCTCGTCTTATTGGTTGTTCTCGCTTCTTTTTGCTTTTCGCTTAGGCTTCGACATTTGCGGTAACCCCGAGAACGATCCTCCACAACAGTTTGAGCAACAGCAAGCAGGCAAGCATCATTTCCCAATTGATCCCATTACTTTTAAAGTCTAATATTTTGTTTAACTTCTATGTATGCATTGCTATTTTGTTGTTAAATTGATTAGTTAATCCCCTAGTTGCATAATCTGTAGGTAAATGATTATCCTCTACTACCTGAGCCTAGGTTATTTGCTGTGATTAGAGTTCGTTGGATGAGCTCTTGTCACTTAGTAGTTTTCGAATAAATATTGCTTAGCCATGCCTAGTATCGGTAGTATTGGGCGATCATCGACTTAGTCGGTGATCTTGATCACACAAATGCTATTATTATTCCATTATGTCCAACCCTTGTGTTTTACCATTTTGCAAATCAAAAACCGAAAACAAAAATTATATCTTGACTTGGGCACAATGGTATGTTGATGTGATCTGTTGGGTGTGTTTGGAATGGTGCCTAAGTCCCCAAGGACCGAGTTACTTGTGTCACTAAGCCAGCGCTTATTGCGTGCTAACCACGAGGGGATATGGAACCTCTCTTGACTAAGTACTTTGGGAGGTGTTAATTATGAGCTGGTTGGTGGGTGTGTTCTTGTGTGTGTGTGTTTGTGGTGTTGGAGGGGATCATTAGCAGGCCGGTTAGGCTGTCTAATGTGTCCTTCTCCCGTGGGTTGCGGCTCTTAATTAGTATCGTCCATTGGAAAGTGTCTTGTTAGACTTAGCCGTGCCTGCATACCAAAGGAAGTATGTTAACCGTGGCTGGTGGAAAGGCGGTCTATCGTGTGGGTACATTGGTACACCCCTGCAGGGTTAAAACTATTCGAATAGCCTCGTCCTAGGTTATGGACATGCTTGGTAAGGTCGTGCAAGAACTAGACTACAACCTTTTAAAACTTAAACTTGACCTGGGTGGTATGAAGGGGTACTTCATGCTATTTTTGTGGTGACTATGGGTTAGTCGCTTCTAGGTTGGTGTTGTCATCTATCTATTGTTATGATTGTCTCTCTTTTATTTGAACAATAAAAGTTAATTGCAAACTTGCTTTGAATCTATTACCTTATTGCAAATGAAAACTTGCTTTATGCTGAAAATAAGTCCAGAGCCTCATCTACTTAAATAAAGCTTGCATGTAGTTAATTATAGTTCTGTTATCTCACACGTCAGTTTTGCGAGTACAAAAACAAGTTTTGTACTCATCTGCTTTGCTTAATATTAATTGTTGCAGAGGAAGAAGGTGAGCCCCATGGGCCTCACTTTTGTGAGCTGTGTTGTGGCGCTGTTTGGGACGATTAGCTTGGCGGTCCGGTTGGTTGCCTTGTGGGTAAAGGCACACCGGTTGGCTTTTGTTTATTGCCATCTTATGGCCATTTTGCTTCCGCTGTTTAAATTAGTTACTTATGTGTTATTTGGCCGGTCGGCCACTCTTTTGTAATAACTCTCTTTATATTATCTATGTCTTTCAGTTGTTGCTTTTGCTTCGGCTCTATGTGTATGAATGGAATCGATGCATAATTTTGTAACGGGGTGTGTATACTGCAATTCTGGGAAGTATACATATCTCGAGGCTTGGTTTACTTGATTTGTACTGTTAGGACCAAGTGAATGGTTAAACAGTACAAGCCGAATAAACCGGGGTCCTCACAATATCTGGACGGGGTAGTAGATCCGCCGGCGTCGTGGGGAGGGGGGTGGAGGAGGACGGCGAGGAAGGAGGAGCTGGTGGGCGCCAAAGGAGGAGGGAGCCGGGGAGGAGGTGGGCACCGGATTAGAGGAGGGAGCAGCAGGAGGAGAAGGGAGGAAGATGCGGGCGCTGGGGAGCTAGGGTTTTGGGTGAGCGGGTAGCGGGAAGGAGGGGGTTTTGTTGGATGGCAAAATGCACGTAATTTGTCGGACCCCAAATTTGGAACTTGGAATCCTCTGTGTATATTTGTGCTACCCTCAGGATCAATAGGTAGCGCACATAGTTACATTGTTGGTTCAAACACATATCGTGAAAATGTAAAACTATTACATAATACTAACCAAAACAAAAATATATCTTATGGCTTTTGGTTTGCAGAATGGCCGAATAGGCCAAACATTTCAAAGTAAAGCAGTGGAAGAAGAATCAAAATACAATGCGTGGAACCCCCACGATATGCCCACAGGCAATCAACTGTGGGCTCGCGACCTAGTTCTTGGCCTTCTTTATCTTCAGTCTTGAAACCATCCCCAAGCAGGCCTACGACAAGGTCTTGGCCGAAGGGCATAGTCATGCAGTGTAGGGAGCGCTGGTTGGAGTCTACGACCAGATGCCATCATGCTGCACTGAAGGGAATGGTCCATGTATCCAAGGCGTGAACAGTCCTCGTGGCGAACAGTCCTCGGCATGAATAGTACTTATGGTGAACAGTACTCATGGTGAATAGTCCTTGGCATGAACAGTACTCGTAGTGAACAGTCCTCGGTGTGAACAATACTCGTAGCCATCCCAGTAGTCTTCGTTTGCGCTTACTAACTAAAAGAATGTAAATAGCGAGCATGAGTACACAACCGTACTTGCGAACAAACAAACAATGCATTTATCATAGATGCAAGGCTGGTCAAGGAAGTTTCAGAGTTCTTTTATGTCGCAACCTCGGGGGCAGAGGACCTCGGGACCTCACTGTGTAAACCAAACTAGTCCCATGATCAGTGGCTAGCGTACACAATCAAACAAGAGATGATAACATATCCATACAACGTCACTATATTAACAAAATTTCAGTTGATTACAAACGGACACAAGGACAAAAGGCAAAGAAAACAACGGAAACAAAAGAATAGGTTGTAGCCACCCGATTCGCCACAAGCTATCGGCTGGGTGCGCATCGTAGTCATCCAGGACCTCCGCGAAGACCTCTTTACCTACTTGTCAACAAGCAAGAGTGAGCACAACAACCGTGCTCCCAAATCACACCCATCAAATAACATATTGATGCATGCAAGGGTATAACAAAAAGAAGGCTTATAGAGTTGATTTGCATAAAGCCAAGTTTCTTTCCAAAAAATTGTACTAAGTTCCAAGGCAGTCTATACCATAGCTAAAATTCATTTTTCTAAATACAAGTTTTATAGTTAGATAACATTCACAAGAGTAGTGAAGGATACCCTCCTATCACCAGGCTGCCGGCCCAAAACCCAATTGGATAGAGATCCAAAATAATTTTAATCAAGTCTTTTGAAAACAAAACCAGAAATCTAACTTGAAGCAGTTTTGCCAGCATGTCCATGACCGTGGACACGGCTATTTGAATAGTTTTACACTATGCAGAGGTTGTACAACTTTACCCACAAGAGATAATCAATTATACTGTCCGCTCACACACTTCCGAATATGTGCGACTAAGATATTATCACAAGGCCTTTACAATGCGTCATCCCACCGTAGTCCCGCCTCGCTAAGGTTTCGCTTCCATAGGGATAAGCACCCACCGGATTCAAGCCCCCTCTTGCGCCAAGTGGGAATACAAGAAAGTAGGTCGTGAAAGACACCCATGCAACTAGATGGCACGACCACGGTGAGGTGTTGTAGATTAGTTAGCTAGATCCGGCCCATTTAGGACATATGGTAGTACGGGAAGGCATAGCAAAATACACTCGAAGAACGATCCTTAACTGACCTGGGCGACAACCAAACGAACCCTGGGCTTCGACCATAGAAATTGATCGATCCCGTGCATGAACATGCACCCATCCAAACATCCATTTCGCCTAAGTCCAAACCGATTTTCGCTTCAATTTACCACATTTAAAATATTTCGGAAAAACTCCATGGTACTGACCATACCGTAGCAATAATTTAAATCACAGTTGAGCTTTTGGCTAACTTCCCCAAAATCAAAGATTTTTGAGCTAAGCTTCGGCTAAGCATAGAGTTTTGCAACACGTTCTAGTTCATACTAATGTACCAACTAGCTTTTAACTACAGTATCAAGGGAGGTCCAAATGATGTTCATGTCTGGGTGTACAAAGGAATTGGGAATAACTATCAAGTTAAAACACAGATTTAAAGTACTTGAATTGAAATGCGCATGCAGTAGTAATTTAAAACAGAAGGTACATTATTTGAAATACTAGATACAATATGATCAAGAGTATGACTTGCCTTGCTCGAGAGCTTGAGGGTCTACTTCGTCGAGAAACTCTGGTTCCCCAGCGTCGTCGAACTCTACATGAGAGAATAGAGTGAGGTCAAATAAATTCCAAATAAACATCCAAATGAAATCCAACTCAAAAAGTTTTTGAGAAGGAGGTCCAACGATGGAAAGCTGCGGGACGAGAGCAAGAGAGCAGAAGTGTTGAGGTGAAAATGGATGGAGTGGAAAAGGGAAAAATGGCTCCCTGGTGCTATTTACAGAGGAGGTAGGATAATTGGGTGATAAGGATGTAGCGACGGGATTCATGATGGCGCAGCACAAGTGCACAGCTGGCAGGTGAGCAAGGGGACGGGAGTAGGTAATGGAGGAGACAAGAGGGGGGATATGGGTACCACAGAGGTGACAACATATAATGCGACGCAACATCATTTAATGCGCGAAGACTTCTGCAGCAAACATGCAGGAAGGCGAAAGTGAGCAGGATAGGCTAAAACCAAGTGGTTGGCCAAGGTCAACAGGAAGCTGTGACCAAGAGGGAGGTCCAACCGAAAGGGTGGTCCTGAGGAAAGTAGGTCCTGAGGAGGAGGAGGAGGAGGTCCTGAGGAGGTGGAGGTCCCGAGGAGGAGGTCCTGAGGAGAAGGAGGTCCAGAGGAGGAGGAGGTCTTTGCAAAAAGGGTGGTTGCAACCAAGAGGGTCATCTTTGCAAAAAGGGCGGTTGCGACTGAGAGGGTCGTCTTTTACAAAAAGGGCGATTGCGACCGAGAGAAAGGTCAAGGGGATGAAGACCGTTCGATTCTGATCGGACGGCTCACAAGGATGGAAGATACGGGCACGCGGGAGGAGGAATGGACAGAAAAGGGAAACTAGAGACCAGAGAACTCCAACAACTCAAGATAAATCAAACCAAATTAATTGAAGTTTGATTAATTCATATTAAGATGCTTCCAAACTCCAAAATCTCCAAGTCAAGCTTTAGCAATTCACAAAACCAAATGGCTCTTTTTATTTTGAAAAATTCATAAATGCTCAGAAAAACAGGGTGTTACAAACCTACCCCCCTTAAGGGAATCTCGACCCCGAGATTTAGACTTGGTTAGCAAAAAAGTGGGGATACTCGGCCTTCAGATCTTCTTCTCGCTCCCAGGTGGCTTCTTCTTCTGAGTGGTTGCTCCACTGGACTTTGCACGAATGGATAACCTTGCTTCTGGTAACGTGCTCTGCGACATCAAGAATCTTAATTGGTTGCTCCACATAAGTGAGGTCTTCTTGAAGATCGATGCTCTCCAGTCAAGTTTGCTCTATTGGAAACCGAAGACACTTCTTGAGCTGCGAGACGTGGAAGACGTTGTGCACTGCCGACAAGGACACCGGTAGCTCCAACTGATAAGCGACTTCACCTCCCCTTCCCAAAATCTTGTAGGGTCCAACAAATCTTGGCGTGAGCTTTCCCTTGGTATGAAATCTTCTTACTCCTCTAAGTGGGGTAACTCTGAGATAGACCAAATCTCCTATCTCAAAGGACAGTTCTCTGCGACGATTGTCAGCACAGCTCTTTTGCTGGGATTGAGTCACTCGCAACTCTTATCAGCCTTACTTTTCTTTCAGCTTCCTGGATCAAGTCAGGTCCAAAAAACTGATGCTCCCCAACTTGATCCCAAAGGAGAGGGGTTCTACACTGCCTACCATACAAGGCTTCAAACGGTGACATCCACAAGCTGGCTTGATAACTGTTGTTGTAAGAGAACTCTGCATAAGGAAGATTCTAGTCCCAACTCTTCCCATGGTCTAAGGCACAAGCTCTCTAGTCCCAACTCTTCCCATAGTCTAAGGCACAAGCTCTAAGTATGTCTTCCAATACTTGGTTCACACGCTATGTCTGCCCATCTGTCTGGGATGATACGCTGTACTGAAGTTGAGTCTTGTTCCTAAGGCTTCATGCAAGCTCTTCCAAAATCTGGACGTGAACTGTGAACCTCTATCAGACATTATCCTTTTGGGCACTCCATACAAACAAACGATCCTAGCCATGTACAACTCTGTCAACTTACTGCTTTGGTAGGTGGTCTTGACAGGGATGAAGTGTGCCACTTTGGTCAAACGATCGATCACGACCCAGATAGATTCACAGCCTGATTGGGTCCTAGGTAAACCAGTGATGAAGTCCATACCGACTTGCTCCCACTTCCACTCAGGAATTAGGAACGGCTACAACAGACCAACTGGTCTTTGGTGTTCCGCCTTGACTCTTTGGCACATGTCACAGTGTGCAACGAACTCAGTGATTTTTCACTTCATACTGACCCACCAATACTTTTCCTTGAGGCCCTGGTACATATTGGTACTTTCTGGGTGGATGGAGTAAGGTGATCCATGAACTTCCTTCAGGATCAGCTGCTTTGTCTCTTGGTGGTCAGGCACACAAATGTGGTTACCGAACCAAATGGTACCTTGCTCGTCTTTAGCAAAACCTGGTGCTTTGCCTCTTCTCATGTTCTTTTTTATCTCTTGGATGTCTTCATCTTCATTCTGATGCTCACTGATCTGACTCTACACGGTTGGCTCAATTTCCAACGTGTTAACACAACCTTGGCTGACAATCTCCAAATTCAGACATCTCAGGTATTCATACAACTTTGGCTAACTTGCTTGTACCAAGATGGTGTTGCAATACCCTTTTCGGCTTTAGGGCATCTGCCACCACATTTGCTTTATCAGGATGGTAATGGATTTCGATGTCATAATCCTTTATGAGCTCTGACCATCTTCTTTGTCTGAGGTTGAGTTCTGACTGAGTGAATATGTACTTCAAGCTTTTGTGATTCGTGAAAATCTCACAGCGATTACCAATGAATTAATGCCGCCAAATTTTCAAGGTATGCACAATTATGGCTAGCTCCAAATCGTGTGTCGGGTAGTTCCCTTCATGAGGCTTTAACTGGCGAGATGCATAGGCTACAACCCTTCCTTCTTACGTCAGCACACAACCGAGGCCCTGACGAGAGGCGGCACAAAAGACTTCAAAGTCCTTGCGGACGTCTGGCAAAACCAACACTGGGGTAGTGGTCAAGCACTTCTTCAATTCTAGGAAACTCTGCTCACAATCTGAGGTCCAAGCAAACTTATTTTCCTTCTTCAACAGCTGAGTGAGAGATCTTGTTATCTTGGAGAAACCTTCTATGAATCGGTGGTAGTATCCTGCCATTCCTAGAAAACTTTTGATTTGAGGCACTGACTTGGGTGACTCCCAATTGACCACATGCTGGACCATACTGGGGTTGACAGCAACTCCTTCTGCAGACAAGATGTGTCCCAAGAAGATAATTTTCTTCATCCAAAACTCGTACTTGTTGAACTTGGCAAAGAGTTGATGATCTCTCAGCTTAGACAGGACAAACCGAAGGTGTTCTTCATGATCTTCTTCACTCTTGGAGTACACTAGGATATCGTCAATAAAGACAATGATGAACCTATCCAAATACTCCATGAATACCTTGTTCATCAAGTTCATAAAGTAAACATGAGCATTGGTCAATCCAAATGACATGACCGTGTACTCATACAGTCCATAGCAAGTTGAGAAAGCTGTTTTGGGGATATCCTCTTGATGAATCTTCAACTAGTGGTAACCTAACCTCAAGTCTATCTTCGAGAACATGCCGGGTCCCTTTAACTGATCAAACAAATCATCGATCTTGGGCAAAAGGTACTTGTTCTTGATGGTGACTGTATTGAGCGAACGGTAATCCACACACATCCGCTGGGTACCATCTTTTTTGGCAACAAAGATTACTGGAGCTCCCCAAGGTGAAGAGCTCAGTCTGACAAAACCTTTATCTTGCATCTCCTCGATCTGCTCCTTCAGTTCGACCAAGTCGTCAACCGGCAAACAGTAGGGTATCTTGGAGATAGGAGTGGTTCCTAGGACTAAGTTGATGATGAACTCTAAGTCTCTGTCAGGTGGCATTCCTGGTAGTTCTTCAGGGAACACATCCAGGTACTCATTGATCACTGGGAGGTCCTCTAGCTTCACTTCCTTTAGACTGGTCAGTGAAGGACCTTCTCTAGCAGAGGTTTCGGGTTTGAATTCAACTTGAACTCCTTGCTCATTGGTGAGCGTGATAGATCTATTGGCACAGTCTATCCGACCTTGATTCTTGGCTAACCAATCTATTCCAAGAATCACATCCAAACCTTGGGAGTGTAAGACTATAAGGTCTGCTAAGAAGGGTACTCTCGAGATTTCTAAGGTAATGTTTGGGTATAGGGAACTAGTCCTCATTTCTGAGCCTGGTGAATGGATTAACATAGGGTTAACTAAAGGAGAGATAGAGAACCCATATTTACCCACATACTTGTTAGGAACAAAAGAATGCGAAGCTCCAGAATAAAAAAGAACTGATGCTGGTACTGAATTGACAAGAAATATACTAAGGACCACATCCGATACGGCCTGAGCTTCCTCAGTTGTGACGTGATTCACGATCCTCGATGTCTTGGGTGAGGGCTTCCTTTGCTGGGTCTTGCCGGTGTTAGGACTCCTAACTTTGGCACAGTGGGGGTGCCGGTTCTTTGCTTCCTTGGGTACTTGTTGGCACAGTGCCGCACTTCGTTGCAATTAAAATAGGTGACTCCTGTTGCAAAGGTTGTGGGTGACTTCTTCTGGTACTGAACTCCTGGAGAGGTCCCACGAGGACTAGGGTTGGTAGGATGTCTTGTTGGCCCAAGCGCCCCAGATGAAGAGGAGGTCGTGACTCTTCCCTGCTGAGGTGGCTGAGGTTGGGAGGTCCTGGGCTTAGGAAAGCCCTCAGAGTTGAACCTCTGAGCTGCCTGCCTTCTCTTTCAATTTTCCATCTTGGGGTGCTTGCCCTCCTGGCGGATAGCTTTGCTCACTTGCTGCTGGAAGTCAGGGTAGTCTTGAGCAATGAGCTGAATTGAGAAGTCGTCGTTGAGCCCTTCCAGGAAATGCTCTTGCTTGGCCTCATCAGTTTCCACGTCTTCTAGAGCATAGTGAGCCAACTAGTTGAACCTGTGAAGGTACTCATTGACAGAGCGGCTGCCTTGACCCAAAGTGCGGAATTCCTTATTATTCAAGGTCATCATGTCCAGTGGAATATGTGCACGACGGAAAGCCTACGCAAACTCAGCCTAGGAGATGGTCTGAGCATCATTGTGGGACTGGGTGAAGTTGTCTCACCACTTGGACACTGGTCTGTTCAGCTGGTGAGAGGCAAAAAGAACTTTCTCACGATCAATACACTAGATCATGTCCAGCTTCCTACTGACGGCCCTGAGCCAATCGTCGGCCTCCAACGGCTCAGTGCTATTGGAGAAGGTCGGTGGTCGCATCCTCATGAACTCTAAGATGCCGGCCCTTGGAGGAGGTGGAGCAAAGACTGGAGGTTGAGCTGCCACTGCTTCTGCTGCTTGCAGGGTTTGGGTATTATTGATCGACTGCGCTTAGTTGACCATCATTTGGTTCCAATCGGGCCCTACAGTTGGAGGAGGTGGTGGTGGGAGAGTGTTCTCTGGATCACCCCCGATTCCTCTGTCCTGACTGCTGGTGCTGCCACTGCTGTTGCGCGTTGTTACCATCTGCCAGAACACCAAAGACTTAGGAAAGAGAGGAGAAACTAGGGGGAAAGGAGCGAAACAACCAACCACGCAAAACCAACCAACTCAAAAGCTTTTCCAAATAACTCTAATGGCTTTAACCTACGCTCTATTCGATACTCATGGTCTTGGGTAGATCTTGCACGACAAGGTCTTCTTGACAGCTTCAAGTCTTAAGGTCTTGATCACCATGACTAAACCGAGAGACCAACTATAGAAAATTGTAAGAGAAAGAGGATCCATTTAACACTATAAAATGGTGAGAAAAGAGAATTAGGTAAGAAATAATTGCTAAAAGGGGTAAGGGTAGATAGACGACCCAGATGAGAGGAGAATAGATTGCTCTTCTTGTTATATAAAATAGATTTTGAACTTTTCTAGCGACCATTCTACTAGGTTGCGACCTACAGACGAGATGGCTCTGATACCACTTCTTGTCATGAACAGTACTTGTGGTGAACAGTCCTTGGCATGAACAGTGCTCGTAGTGAATAGTCCTTGGCATGAACAGTACTCATGTGAACAGTACTCGATGTGAACAGTACTCGTGACCATCCCAATAGTCTTCGTTTGCGCTTACTAACTAAAAGAATGTAAATAGCGAGCATGAGTACACAACCGTACTCGTGAGCTAATACACAATGCATTTATCATATATGCAAGGCTGGTCAAGGAAGTTTTAGAGTTCTTTTATGTCACGACCCCGGGAGCAGATGACCCCAGGACCTCACTGTGTACATCACATTTGTCCCATGATCAGTGGTTAGTGTACACAATAAAACAAGAGATGATAACATATCTATACAACGTCACTATATTAACAAAATTTGAGTTGATTAAAAACAAGCACAAGGCCAAAACGCAAAGAAAATAGTGGAAATAAAAGAACAGGTCGTGGCCACCCGATTCGCCACAGGCTATCGGCTAGGGACGCATCCTAGTCGTCCAGGACCTCTGCGAAGACCTCTTTACCTGCTTGTCAACAAGCAAGAGTGAGCACAACAACCGTGCTCGCAAGTCACACCCATCAAATAACAGATTGATGCATGCAAGGGTATAATAAAAGGAAGGTTTATAGAGTTGATTTGCATAATGCCAAGTTTCTTTCCAAAAATTTGTTCTAAGTTCCAAGGCAGTCTATACCATAGCTAAAATTTATTTTCCTAAACACAAGTTTTATAGTTAGATAATATTCACAAGAGTAGTAAAGGATACCCTCCTATCACCAGGCTGCCTGCCCAAAACCTAATTGGATAGAGATCCAAAACAATTTTAATCAAGTCTTTTGAAAACAAAACAAGAAATCTAACTCGGAGCAGTTTTGCCAGCATGTCCATCACCATGGACACGGCTATTCGAATAGTTTTACACTCTGCAGAGGTTGTACAACTTTACCCACAAGAGATAATCAATTATATTCTTCGCTTACACACTTCCGAAGGTGTGCGACTAAGATATTATCACAAGGCCTTTACAATGCACCATCCCACTGTAGTCCCGTCTCGCTAAGGTTTCGCTTCCATTGGGATAACCACCCAACGAATTCAAGCCCCCTCTTGCGCCAAGTGGGAATACAAGAAAGTAGGTCGTGAAAGACACCCATGCAACCAGATGGCACGACCACGGTGAGGTGTTGCAGTTTAGTTAGCTAGGTCCTGCCCATTCAGGACATGTGGTAGTACGGGAAGGCATAGCAAAATACACTCGAAGACCGATCCTTAACTGACCTGGGCGACAACCAAACGAACCCTGGGCCTCAACCATAGAAATTGATCGATCCCGTGCATGAACATGCACCCATCCAAACATCCATTTCGCCCCAAGTCCAAACCAATTTTCACTTCAATTTACCACATTTAAAATATTTCAGAAAAACTCCATGGTACTGACCATACAGTAGCAATAATTTAAATCACAGTTGAGCTTTTGGCTAACTTCCCCAAAATCAAAGATTTTTGAGCTAAGTTTCGGCTAAGCATAGAGTTTTGCAACACGTTCTAGTTCATACTAATGTACCAACTAGCTTTTAACTACAATATCAAGGGAGGTTCAAATGATGTTCAAGTCTGGGTGTACAAAGGAATTGGGAATAACTATCAAGTTAAAACATGGATTTAAAGTGCTTGAATTAAAATACACATACAATAGTAATTTAAAACGGAAGGTACATAATTTGAAATACTGCATGCAATATGATCAAGAGTATGACTTGCCTTGCTCGAGAGCTTGAGGGTCTACTTCGTCGAGAAACTCTGGTTCCCTAGCGTCGTTGAACTCTACACGAGAGAACAGAGCGATATCAAATAAAGCCCAAATAAAGATCCAAATGAAATCTAACTCAAAAAACTTTAGAGAAGTGTGAGGACCCGGAATATTTAACTAGTAACACTTAACCTCCAAATGGTTCTAGCGTTACTAATTAAACATTCTAAGCCTCGATGGACATATGCTTCTCAGAATTGCAGCATATGCACATCATCACAAAATTACACATCATTTTCGTACAACATACAGCACTAAGTTCAATAACGACATACATAAAGTAAAGTTATTACAAAAGAGCCGACCGGCCAAATAGAACAATAAACAAGAAAGACAGCGGAAGCAAAAGGTGCCATAAGATGGCTAGAACCAAAGTCGACCGGTTAGCCACACCACCCACAAGGCAACCGGCCGGCCGCCAAGCTAGGCGCCTGCAAGCTACCATAGCACAACTCACAGTGAGGCCCCTCAAGCTCACCTTCTTCCTCTGCAACAATTACATTTAAGCAAGATAGCCGAGTACACAAAGGTACTCATAAGGCGGCGTGTGGAATAGCGGACCTATTCATAAACTACATGCAAGCTTATTTAGGTGGAGGTTGTATGTCTCATTTTGCACAAAGCCAACTTTATTTGCAATAACGTAATACATTTAAAAGCAAGTTTACAAACCAATTTTAATGTTGAAAGTAACAGTGAAAATAATGATAAATACAAGCAACCACCTAGAAGTGACTATCCCAATAGCCCCACAACATAGCACGAATCACGATTCGTACCACCCATCAAGTTTTAATTAAAAGGTTGTAGTCTAACTCTTGAAAGCTTACCCAAGCGTGTCCATAACCTAGGGCGAGGCTATTCGAATAGTTTTAACCTGCGGGGTGTACCAATGTACCCACACTTGGACCGCCTTTAAGCCACAAAGCACACTTAGAAGGTATGCTGGCACGGCTAAGTCCTCTGAGCGCTTTCCAATATTGTGCATTGACTACGAGCCGCTCGTATGGATAGAAACCCATATGCTTACATTGCAAGCGAAAGACAACAAATCCCATCACGGGTGAAGTCTTTCGGACACTACAATCTCCCAACACCATCCCTCCTGCGACTCCTGCGACCAAGCCAATACACTCCAAAGTACTAAGTCAAGAGAGGTCCCATACCCTCTAGTGTGGTTAGCACGCACAAATTGCTCGGATAACGGTACTCACAAGATGTTCGGTCCTTAATTGACTCGGGCACCATTCAGTCACACCGAAAATCACACCATCTTACCATTGTGCCCAAGTCTAAATCATTTTGCTTTTCAGTTTTAGTTTTCATAAGTAGACATGGCACAAGGTGGAAATCATAAATCATAATAAGTTTTATATGATGAAGGTTATCGACAAGTCGATAACCGCTCATTTCTACCGGAAGCTAAGCATGGCTAAGCAATTAATTCGCAAACTACTAAGTGACAAGAGCTCATCCACGAACCCTGAATCACAACAATAACCTAGGCTCACGGTAGTAGAGGATAATCATTTGTCTTAAGGAAATGCATCTACTAGGTCAACTAGCGACAATAGTTTAACACAAACTAGCAATGCATACATAGAATTTGTAAACAACATAAATACTTAAAATACTGGGATTAACATGATCAAACTGCTTGCCTTGTTGGGATTGGTCTTGCTGCAGAGGGGAGTGCTCAGGTTCAAAGTTTTCTTCGGAACCTAACGCGAAAAGGCAATAAAAACCGATAAGAACGAAGAACACCAAAAGGAACTCAACAGCAAAGAACATCCAAATCCCATGAAATTTCTACAGAAGCTATACGTTGATTTTAGACAATTTTAGAAACAAGAATCACTTCATTTGGACTTAGTATGAAAAAGTTATGCCCTAAGCAATTTCTCTCAGCCTGCAAAATCCTAATTAAATTAATTTTAGTTACTGTTCATGGCAAAAATTTCTAGAATGATCTGGAACTTGAAATTTTTATGGTAGGTAGATATGGTTATCCTAACAACAGCAAAACTGAGTTTGCACAATTTGGAGTTGAAATGAATTAGTTATTATTTTTCTAAGTTCTAAAACTAGTGAATCATTAATTTCAGTGGCAAGGATCATATGAAGACCTATTCTATATTACAGTACATTCTTAGTGGGTTTTAACAAAACTTAGTTTGCTCAGTTTGGGATTACAGAGAATAAATTATGCATTTTATAAATTTTCAATGAATTGCTAAGCCACTATTTTCACTAAACAAGATCATGCAGTTTCTATCATTTTCTACTACATAACAGTGCCTAAATCCATTTTCAGATTAAAGTTCTTACTCTATGAGCTAAAGAATGGAATCATTCAAAAGGAGCTAAAATGACAAAGATAAACACTTTTGAAATTTGAAACATTAAAAGACTTAGAAAAATTTGAGCTCTCGGGAGGTCCAGATGAACTGAAGGAAAAAGGAGAGGTCGTGGGCCGTTGATCTTGCATCGCAAGGCCACAGACCTCGAAGCACAGCACACGGGAAGACCTCCTCTCGCACTTGGGAGGTCCGGACCGTCGAGATTGGATCCAACGATCACGACCAGTGCATGCACAGCGCACGCAAAGGAGGTCCTCGCGCCTAACGGAGGTCGTGACCATCAGATCAAGATCTGGCGGCCCCGAGCACTAGTGGAGGTCCTAAGGGTAAACCTACGGAGGGAGGTCTGGACGGCTAAGATCTCACGGAGGAGGTCTTCAACGGTCTAGATCTCCAGAGGGAGGTCTTTAACGGACACGATCAAGTGAGGAGGTCTGGCGATCAAGATCAAGCGAGAGAGGTCTGATGGTGGGATTCAACCGAGGAGATCTTGGGCGGCCAAGATCTACTCGGGAGGTCCTAAGTGACGAGGTTTTAACGGGAGGAGATGCGGGCGGCTCGAGATAAGGCCTAGGAGGTCTGAGCGGTCCGGATCGCCACGGAGGAGGTCACGAGACTAAGGATTTTGCAAAGGAGATCTAACGCTCGAGATCTAACTCCGGGAGGTCGTGAGCGGCTAGGATTGAGCCTAAGAGGTCTGAGCGAGGTTGTCTTTGTAAAAGACCAGGGTGGCTTTTACAAAGACGACCCCGAGGTGGTCTAAGGGTGGTATTTGCAAAGCGACCAAGGAGAGGTCTTTTGCAAAGAGAACCTCAGTGGAGGTCGAGCGGTCTTTAACAAAGAGGACCTCAAGGAGGTC
The DNA here is from genome assembly GCA_036346255.1 of Ampelocalamus luodianensis. NCBI lineage: Eukaryota > Viridiplantae > Streptophyta > Magnoliopsida > Poales > Poaceae > Ampelocalamus > Ampelocalamus luodianensis. The sequence goes on along the minus strand of CM070620.1, from coordinate 51,650,408 downwards.
TTTTGCAAAGAGGACCCCAAGGCGGAGGGTGATCCTAACGGCTGGGATTTACCTACGGTGGTCTTTAACGGCCAGGGTTTCAGTGGGGAGGTCCTGGCACTTAGAAAATACACGGAAAACCCTCTACGGTACAGATCTACTTGGAGGTGATCTTAAACGGCTGAGATCAAACTAGGGGGAGGTCCAGAGGCTTAAGTTTTTCGGAACAGAGCCAAAGGCTCGGATCTAACCCAGGGTGGTTGTGGACGGCCACGAATAACCCAGGGAGGTCTTAGGACTTAGCGGCACGCGCGCTTTGCCAGCAAGACCGCATTAATGAGCAACCTCGGACACATTAATGCTAACCATACGACCAGGATTCTTGTCCGAGTACGACACGGCAAAACACGAGTTTGGTTTTCAGTACACCGCCGGCGATGGGGACCTCGCCGGCGAGAACCAAGGACACAACTGAGTTCTAAATAACGTCAAGAATCTAAAGGACGTGCTCTCGACGGCGGCGACGGCCTGGAACGCCGGCGAGCCGGAGAGAGAGAAAGGAGTACAATACGGCAAAACTACGAAAACTAAACGAGCTCTCGACGACTAGGAAAACGCGAAGACCAAGCTAAGAAAAGGGCACCGAGGCGAGAGGGGACTAAGGTGGTCGGAGGAGCTTGGAGAAGGTCGGCAAGTCCGGCGATGAAGAGCTTCTTGGAGAGGAAGAAGAAAATGACCTCAACCCCAAAAAGCAGCTCCCAAACTTGTCCACCTCTGCAATGTGAACCAAGCTAAGTTAGAGCAAGCTTGAGGTGGTCAAGATGACAGTGAACAAGGCCAGGAAGTTGCTGGGACCATTGGAGCTCGAGCTTGGCGAGGAGCTCCAAAGGTGACAATGGTGGTAAGGGGGTGGTGTTCTTGGGTGCTTGAGCTCGAGGACCAACTCAACTGAGGGAGCTCAAGCACAACAAAGAACGATGAAGGAAAAGGAGAAGGGAGGTTTCAGGCTATTTATAGCCTGGAAGCTTGGCAATGGCATGGGCAAGTTCACTGTGAACAATGTCCATGCCCCTGCCAAAAAGCACGCATGGTAGGTAGGGGCAGAGCAGGGTGGAGACTTTGGAGGTTAAAGCTGACCGGCAATAAATGTATGGCAGCAAAAAGAGCCGTTGACAAGAGGCAAAAGGTGACATCTCACGCCCCTAAGCGCCGGTCACGACACGGTGCGGTGCGAGAAAATCATGGCGACGAGTCGAGGAGGTCAAGAGGAAGAAGAACAGAGCCGAAGGAGAGGTCTGGGCGATCCCGATTTGCATGGGGTGGTCTGGACGTCCCGATCACCGGCGGGGAGGTCTTTGCGGGTGAGGAGGTCCAGGGGGAGGTCGTGACCGCGGGATGGAGATCCAGTGGCTGGACCACCCCGAGGTCTTTGAGATCGAGGGGAGGTGCGAGCGGTGGATGGAGATCCAACGACCCAAAGGAAGCGAGCCGAGGAGGTCGGGCGGTGGCCCGACCGAGTCCAACAGTGTGGTCGACTCGAGTCGAGTCGGACTCGGACAGGGTTCAAAATCTGAGTCACAACAAGATCTGATCTTTGGAGAATTATTTGAGTCAGCAAACTAACTCCAAAAATTATAAAATTTTTATAGGAGCTTGCTAGTTGAGTTAATGACCTTGTGTAAATTTTGCAGAGGTTTTGTGCTATACTTTTCCTCCAAAAATTTCACAAGGTGCTGGTCCTGATTTGACCGAAGTGAATTGGGTTTAGTGACCTCCAAAGATATTCAAACAATTTCTAAAAATTGTGAAATTTTTCAGAGGGGTCACATACCATCCCAAGAACTCAGGAAAAATATTTCCAGGAGATGATCAAGAGGTTTGACAAGATTGTTTTTGAAAGCTCAAGATTTGGATCAAAAGACTTGTTACTTTGTATTTCCATAACTTCTTGTACAATACTTGTTCAGTACACAAAGGAAATACATGATGTAAGAAAAAGTTTTAATTTCTACTCATTTTCTTACATTTGAAACACAAGCCCAAAATTGGGATGTTACAAGAAGTGTTGAGGTGAAAATGTATGGAGTGGAAAAGGGAAAAATAGCTCCCTGGCGCTATTTATCGAGGAGGTAGGAGAATTGGGTGACAAGGATGCAGCAACAGGATTCACGATGGTGCAACACAGGCGCACGGCCAGCAGGTGAGCAACAGGACGGGAGCAAGTAAGGGAGGAGACAAGAGGGGGGAGATGGGTACCATAGAGGTGACAGCATATAATGCGACACAACATCATTTAATGCGCTAAGACTTCTGCAGCAAGCGTGTAGGAAGGAGAAGTGAGCAGGACAGGCTAAAACCAAGAGGTTGGTCAAGGTCAACAGGAAGTTGTGACCAAGAGGGAGGTCCAACCGAAAGGGTGGTCCTGAGGAAAGGAGGTCCTGAGGAGGTGGAGTTCATGAGGCGGTGTTCCTGACGAGGTCCTAAGGAGGAGGAGGTCCTGAGGAGAAGGTTCTAAGGAGGTGGAGGTCCAGAGGAGGAGGTCCCGAGGAGGAGGAGGTCTTTGCAGAAATGTCGGTTGCGACCGAGAGGGTCGTTTTTGCAAAAAGGGCGGTTGCGACTGAGAGGGTCATCTTTGCAAAAAGGGCGGTTGCGACCGAGAGGAAGGTCGAGGGGATGAAGACCGTTCGATTCTGATCGGATAGCTCACAAGGATTGAAGATGCTGGCGCGTGGGAGGAGGAACAGACAGAAAGGGGAAACTAGAGACCAGAGAACTCCAACAACTCAAGATAAACCAAACCGAATTAATTGAAGTTTGATTAATTCATATTAAGATGCTTTCAAACTCCAAAATCTCCAAGTTAAGCTTTAGCAATTCGCAAAACCAAATGGTTCTTTTTATTTTGAAAACTTCATAAAGGCTCAGAAAAACAGGGTGTTATATTTTATTTGCCCAAAGCCATGTTTGAATTAGATTAAGTAGTAAACATCCTGAGACTTAGTATTTTAAACAACAGGTTTTATAAACTGAGTTCTTGTTGAAATGTACTAGTGGAGGTCCAACCTCCTATACCATTGAGTGCACCAACACTCAATGCTCAGGCTATCCTGTATTTACCACTGGTCCCAGACCAGGATTTTCCAAATCCCTGGGGCCCTGACCCCATCTTTCCATTCCATCCACAAATCGGTTTTTATAAAAAGGAAAACTATATCCAGCAAGTTCTCAGCACCGCTCTTAACCGTGAGCACGACTATCTAGATAGTTTTCTTACTCTGCAGAGTTTGCGTACTTTCCGCACAAGAGATGAATCAACTTTTACTGCCCCGACATACTTCCGTAGGTGTGCGACTAATGTTGATCATCACAAGTCTTTACAATGCTCAACCTCTTTGCAACTTCGCACCGCTAGGTATCACCCCCTTCGGCCTCTCCAGCTTGTCCTCGGGAGGTCTCCCTTTAGCGTCGTGCGGTTCTGTGGCTTCGTTCTCCCCTGGCTATCCACCCACATCCACCAACGTCGAAGCCACGTCGAGGTGAACAAATTAGTCAGCCAGGTCATATGTGTTACTGACTTGTGGTTACATTGTTTTACATGAGAGGTCATTACCAGATTTGGTCCTTAATTGACTTGGGCGGTACATCCACATACCCATATCCTCTCGTGCCCTAGGCACCTGCCACTCTTTCCAGCCGCCCAAGTCAAAAATAGTTTTTCAGGTTTTATTTGTTTTGAAACATAACCATTTAGTCCAACATACCAGCCAGGCCCCCAGCCTCGACTGCCCAAATCCAGTTTTTATGTTTTTGGAATGAGTGTTGTCGGGCAATGTAATGCCCAGATGACAATGTATCTAAGCAAAGCTAAGCATGACACTTAGATACAGATTTATTAACTAGTATGTAATCTATTAAGTCTAGGGTGACAAAGGATATTGTCCAAGTTCAAGGATTGGAAGTTTATACACAATTGTCATTAAGGCATTAGCTACTACTAGACCAAATATAGTTGCATAAATCATAGCAATGCAATTTCATAATTTAAAGCAACATAATTTGCAAAAGAGTAGGTGCAGTATGATCAAAGTGTTAGCTCGCCTTGCTCAATATTCTGATAAAGCTCTATGTCCTGATATTCACCCTTCTCGATATCCAGGTAATAATCCCGCTCAATGTGCTAATAATAATCTTGTTCAGTAGCCTGACCATCTTGATCTTGTTGGGATTGTGGTCCCATCACAACGTCAGAGTCTAACTACGCAGACTACGATTAAACCCAAGAGCGACTGCAAACAACCAAAATGAAATTCAATAAGTCCAAATACATGCAAATACACGAAACACTCTAAATGAGCACAAACATATCTAACGGCAACCCAACAGAATGACTAGGACATATCCTTCAATATGGCGTAGAAGACTCCCTGATCGACCAGGCCTACACGTCTACAAGCCTCATCGACTAGGGATTGATCGTACAAGGAATTATGACCAAAGGATGGACGTAGAGAGTCTTACGACTAGGGACAAGTTGTAAAGGAACTTATGATCACAGACTGATCGTAGGCCTTACGATCAGGGAATAGTCGTACAAACGCTTACGACTAGGAACTGATCGTAGAAGAACTTACGACCAGGTGGTGGTCGTAGAAAGGCTTACAACTAGGAACTGATCGCAGAAGAACTTACGACCAGGTGGTGGTCGTAGAAAGGCTTACGACGAGGGACTAATCGTAGAACAACTTACGACCAGGTGGTGGTCATAGAAAGGCTCACGACTAGGAACTGATCGTAGAAGATACAGTGGTTGTAGACGCTGCAGTGATCGTAGATGCTACAGTGGTCGTAGCAGCTAAAGTGGTCGTATAATCTACAGTGGTCGTAGGAGCTGCAGTGGTCGTAAGAGCTGCAGTGCCATAGAAGCTACCATGGTCGTAGCGGTCTGCGTGATCGTAGCACCCGAGTGGTCGTAACGCTACAGTACTCGTGGTGCGAGAGTGGTCGTAGCACTATAGTGGGCGTAACTGTGTGGTCGGGACTCAGTAGTCGAAGCTGAGTGGTCGAAACTCAGTGGTCGAAGCTGAGTGGTCGAAACTTAGTGGTCGAAACTGAGTGGCCAAGATAGTGGTCGAACTGAGTGGTCGAAACTGAGTGGTCGAACTGAGTAGTCCAAACTCAGTGGTCGAGTTGAGTGGTCGAATGAGTGGTCGAAACTGAGTGGTAAAAACTCAATGGTCGAGACTCAGTGGTTGATACTGAGTGGTCGAAATACAATGGCCGAAACACAGTGATCGAACAAAGTGGTTGAAACATAGCGGTCGAATCAAGGTGGTCGAAACTAAGTGGTTGAAACACAATAGTCGAAACATAGTGATCAAACAAAGTGGTCAAAACACTGGTCGAAACAAAGTGGTCGAAACACAATGGTCGACACACAGTGATCGAACAAAGTGGTCAAAACACTGGTCAAAACAAAATGGTCAAAACTGGGTGGTCGAACACAGTGGTTGAGAATGAGTGGTCGAACTGTGTGGTCGCGCTTCCAACAAGGTCGATAACATCTCGGAGTTGGTTCAACTATTGCTAAGGTGCAAGCGTCATCGTACAGTTGTAGTCAGATCACGAGTCACCTCCACCAAAATATATATTTATCAATCTCATCAAAAGATCGGGCACCCCATCTCCATCAAGTGGTATCAGAGCTCAAGGTTGCTCGGTGAGAGTTTACTGTCTTTCATAGTTAGATTGCTTAATTCCAAAAGTCCAGAGAAAGCCAAAAAAATAGTAGTAGATCATCCTGTCCAAACCATTCTTAGCCTCGCAATTTTTCTTTTCAGTGCATTGCATTGTTGAACTTTCGGTTGCATCGTCGTGTCTTTTGCTGGTCTTAGTGTCTAGTTCCTTTAGAGTTTCGAGTTCTTCCCACGTTTGGTCGCACTATAGCGGTTGGGTTCGATCTACCACCTACCTCCACTAATCACTACCGCGGCAAGCCTATCCACTACCAGTCCTTGCCGCGCCACCAGAGTCGCTGCTGCCTCTGCCATTGCACTACCGCGACCACCAGAGCTGCTGCCGTGACTACCAGCGTTGCCGCGTCCTTCTGTGGCCACCATCCTCCTACCACCGCCACACCAAAGGAAACCCTAACCAAGAACCAAGAGTTCGACTCGGTTTGCAAGAAAAGGAAAAGCCCTAGTTGGTCTCGGGATTTAAAAAAAGAGAGAGGAAAAAAAGAGAGAAAAATGGAAAAAAAAAAGAAGTTGTTTCGTGCTGCCAGAAGGATACCTAAGATTCATCTGATTTTGGCAATGCGAACAATAAAAAATCATAGTTTAGAGAGAGAGAGAGAGTATCTTTTAATTACCTTTTTTACCCCTACCTTTTACAAAATGTGTGTGACCCATATACCCTCCCTAGGCCTGCAAAAGGGTTTTGAAGAGATTTGAGTGAGGTGCAGATTGGCAAAAAAAAGGAGAAAAAAAACAAATTTCTCAAAATTCGCTCAAAATTGACAGAGCCCTTTTACAAGTGATTCTAAGGTTCCCTGTGAAGATGACATCCTTTTTCGAGCTTTCGAACTCCGTGTGCAACATTCTCTAGTTCTGCCGCGCCGTGCTTTTCGTTTGTGTTCTAGGCTCGCGTCTCTAGTACGGTCTAATCTAGGACCAGCACTAACCGGTGTTGAACGATTTTTCAGCTTGTATTCTATGATTTAATTATTTCTACTCCTTGCTACCATAGTTGAGCCTTCCCAGCTACACCTTTTCTACACCGTACAGGCTGAATTTCACCTAACAATCGCTCCATCCAATCTTCAGAGATACATTGACACCGCTGGTTGCCAATCACCCCTGTTTGCTTGGTAAGAATTCGGTAGAAGGCTTGAGTGCGAGCGACTTTTGAACCATCACATCCTATTAGTTGTTAGGGACATATTCTTGTGATTTGTTGACAATGGCAGGTTCTGCAGAGCTTTTGGATGATGATACATCTCATACTCCTCGTACGAAGGCAATAGTACAACATTTTCGGCGTCTCATGAACCTTCGTACGGAGGGTCTTGATGAAGATGTCAGGGTCACGAATGAGTGACTTGCTCAACTTGAGGGTGCCCCGATTGAGACAAATACCACACTCACCGCGATGGAGAGAGTGCAAGGCGTCACTAACACTTCTTTAGTAGGTATTATGGCGCGCCTTGAGGAGATTTCCTAAGCATCCACTGTTGTTCCCCCTGCTACCCTGGTGGTAGAGGGACAAGATGAATTCGATTACGTGGCTGACACTAACGCCGATGACATGGGTAACCACAACAATGATCGAGCGGCTCATCGACAGTTGTGTTTTAATCGACAAGGTATGCAATGAGACCCCCCTCCCCACAACGTGAGATACTTGACCACGATGATTCTTTTGCTAAGGTTAAATTCACTATGCCATCCTTTAATGGTAAATATGATCCTGATGGTTATCTTAATTGGGAACTAGCTGTTGATCAAAAATTTGTTTGCCGTGACTTTCCTGATATTAGACGAGTTAGGGCTGCTACTAGTGAATTTACCGACTTTGCTTCTATTTGGTGGAAAGAACATTGCCGTCAACATCCTAATAACATACCTAACACTTGGGAGGCTTTAAAAGTGCTTATGCGGCATCAATTTGTTCCCTCATATTATGCTCGTGATTTGTTAAATAAATTGCAACGCTTACGACAAGGTACAAAGTCTATGGAAGACTACTATCAGGAATTGCAAATTGGTATGTTGCGTTGTGGTTTAGTTGAGAATGAGGAGACATCAATGGCTAGGTTTTTGGGAGGGTTGAATCGAGAAATTCAAGACATCCTTGATTATAAAGATTACAACTCTATTACTAGATTGTTTCATCTTGCTTGCAAAGCTGAACGTGAATTACAGGGACGCCAGACGAGGACACGATCTAACTCTTCTGTTGGTCGCACAAACTCATGGATGCCACACACCTCTACCGCCCCATCCACCAGTGCACCCCCACCGCCACCCTCCAACAACAAGCAGCGCCCCGTTACTTCAAATTCAGCACCATGAGTTACTGAAGCAGCCAAATCAGCACCGCAAGCTTCTGCAAAAACCTCTTCCTCAGTTGCATCGACAGGAAGAACTAAGGATGTTCAATGACATCGTTGCAAAGGCTATGGACACATGATGCGGGACTGTCCAAACAAGCGTATACTGATTATACGCGATGATGGTGGGTATTCCTCTGCTAGTGATTTTGATGAAGAAACATATGCTATGCTTGCAAATAACCCTGCAGTTAATGATGATGAATCTGATCATGAGGAACATGTTGGCGTCGAAGATGCCGACAAGTATTTGAGCATTATAGTGCAATGCGTACTAAGTGCTCAAGTTTCTCGTGCCGAGCAAAATCAGCGCCATAATTTGTTCCAAATCAAGGGCGTTGTCAAGGAACGCTCGATTCGCATAATTATTGATGGTGGGAGTTGCAATAATTTGGTGAGTATGGATATGGTGGAGAACCTTATTTTGTCGACCAACCCTCATTCCCACCCATACCATATTCAATGGCTTAACAATAGTGGTAAGTTGAAAATAACACGAATGATGAGAGTAAACTTTTCTATGGGTTCATACCATGATTATGTTGATTGCGATGTTATTCCTATGCAAGCTTGTTCATTGTTATTAGAAAGATCTTGGCAATACGATGCTGATTGTGTTCATCATGGTAGGAATAATCAATACTTTCTCATGTTCAAGGGGAAGAAAATTGTGATGCATCCTATGACTCCTGAACAAATTGTTAAAGATGAACTTGCTAGAGCTAGTAGAGAGAAGAATCAGGAGAATGCTAAGAGCGAAAATCAGATTGTAGCAAAATAGCTTGAGCAACATAAAAAAAGAGAACCTAAATCTACTCATGTGAAGAATAAAAAAATTAAATTGAAAGGTGCTAGTTTTCTTGCTACCAAATCTGGTACGACTGAATTAGATGCTAGTAATTCTGTTTGCTATGCGTTAGTTTGCAAACAAACTTTATTTTCATTTGAGGATACACTTTCTTCTTTGCCTCCTACTGTCACTAACATTTTGTAGGAATACAACAACGTCTTTCCGAAGGACATACCGCCGGGGTTGCCACCGCTTCGAGGGATTGAGCATCAAATTAATTTAATTCTCGGTGCATCATTGCCCAACCGTGCACCATATAGGACTAATCCGAAAGAAACTAAAGAAATTTAGTGACAAGTTCAAGAATTGCTTGCTAAAGGGTATGTGCACGAATCTCTTAGTCCTTGTACTGTTCCGATCATTTTAGTGCCTAAGAAAGATGGTTTATGGTGCATGTGTGTAGATTGTAGAGCAATCAATAATATCACCATTAGGTATCGTCATCCTATTCCTAGGTTAGATGATATGCTTGATGAATTAAGTGGCTCTATTGTTTTCTCTAAGGTTGATATGCGTAGTGGATATCATTAAATTCACATGAAATTAGGCGGTGAATGGAAAACAACATTTAAAACTAAGTTCGGGTTATATGAGTGGTTAGTAATGCCTTTTGGTTTAACTAATGCACCTAGCACCTTCATGAGACTAATGAACGAAGTTTTACGTGCTTTCATTGGTAGATTTGTGGTGGTTTATTTTGATGATATATTGATATATAGCAAACCATTATAGGAACATCTTGACCACTTACGTGTTGTTTTTAATGCTTTACGTGGTGCACGTTTATTTAGAAACCTTGAGAAGTGCACCTTTTGCACCGACCGAGTCGCGTTTCTTGGCTATGTTGTTACTCCACAGGGAATTGAAGTTGATCAAGCCAAGGTTGAAGCAATACAGAGTTGGCTGACTCCTAACATGGTCACACAGGTACGAAGCTTGTTAGGACTTGCTGGATTTTACCGCCGCTTTGTGAAGGATTTCAACACCATCACTGCAACATTGAATGAGCTCACCAAGAAGGGCGTGCCATTTGTTTGGAGCACCGCACAGGAGAACGCCTTCACCACATTAAAAGAAAAGTTAACACATGCACCACTACTCCAACCTCTCTGATTTTAATAAGACTTTTGAACTAGAATGTGATGTCAGTAGAATTGGTTTAGGTGGTGTACTTCTACAAGAAGGTAAACCAATAGCATACTTCAGTGAGAAATTGAGTGGGGCTAGTTTGAACTATTCTACTTATGATAAGGAATTTATGCACTATTTCGAACTTTGAAAACTTGACAATATTATTTATGGTCCAAAGAATTTGTTATACATTCTGATCACGAATCTTTAAAGCATATTTGAAGTCAAAGTAAACTGAACCGTAGGCATGCAAAGTGGATTGAATTTATTAAGTCTTTTCCTTATGTCATAAAACACAAGAAGGGAAAGGAGAATGTTATTGTTGATGCTTTGTCTCAGAGATATACCATGCTTTCACAACTTGATTTCAAATTTTTTAAATTAGAGACTATTAAAGAACAATATATGCATGATGCTAATTTTACAGATATATTGTTGAATTGTAAAAAAGGGAAAATGTGAAACAAATTTGTCATTAATGATGTGTTTGTGTTTAAAGCTAACAAGCTGTGCATTCCAGCTAGCTTTGTTCGTTTGTTGTTGTTGCAGGAAGCGCATGGAGGCGGGCTAATGAGACACTTTGGCGTGAAGAAAACACAGGATATACTTTCTAATCATTTCTTTTGGCCAAAGATGAGACGAGACGTCGAGCGCTACGTCGCTCGCTGTACTACATGTCAAAGAGTTAAGTCACGACTTAATCCTTATGGTTTATACATGCCTCTACCTATCCCTAGCGTTCCGTGGGAAGATATTTCGATGGACTTTATTTTAGGATTGCCTAGAACAAAGAAGGGGAGCGATAGTATATTCGTAGTTGTTGATAGATTTTCTAAGATGGCCCACTTTATACCATGTTATAAGAGCAATGATTGTACTAATATTGCTGATTTATTCTTTCGTGAGGTTGCTCGCTTTTATGGTGTTTAATACTATAGTTTCAGATCGTGATGCTAAATTCCTTAGTCACTTTTGGAGAACTTTATGGGCTAAATTGGGGACTAAGCTATTATTTTCTACTGCTTGTCATCCCCAAACTGATGGATAAACTGAAGTTGTGAATAGAACTTTATCTACAATACTTAGGGCTGTGTTGAAAAAAAATTTAAAAATGTGGGAAGAATGCTTGCCTCATATTGAGTTTGCTTACAATCGTTCATTGCATTCTACTACAAAGATGTGCCCTTTTGAGGTTGTTTATGGTTTTGTGCCTCGTGCTCCTATTGATTTAATGCCTATTCCATCTTCGAAGAAATTGAACTTTAATGCTAAACAACGTGCTGAATTGATTTTAAAAATGCATGAGACAATTAAGGAGAATATAGAGCGTATGAATGCTAAATATAAACTTGTTGGTAGTCAGAGGAGAAAATATTTAACTTTTGAACCAGAAGATCTTGTTTGGTTGCACTTGAGAAAAGATAAGTTCCCTGAATTGAGAAAGTCAAAATTGATGCCTAGAGCTGATGGTCCTTTCAAAGTGTTAGAAAAGATTAATGATAATGCATACAAGTTTTTACTGCCTGCAGATTTTGGGGTTAGTCCCACATTTAACATTACAGATTTGAAGCCATACTTGGGAGAAGAGGATAAGCTTGAGTCGAGAACGACTCAAATACAAGAAGGGGAGGATGATGAGGACATCCCTAACTTAGATACAACTGCGCCTACACACACAACTCATCCACAACCAGTGTTACAAGGACCAATTACTCGAGCTCGTGCTCGCCAACTTAATCACCAGGTGAATTCGTTCATAGATTTATATATTACTGAGAATAAACTGCTACCTAATGCAAGTGATTTAATTATGCTTAGGAACATAGGAAAGGACCTAGGAGAGGTATGTGGAGTCATGGACAAGCATTGAAGGCATAATGGAGGTCACCATGTCACTTTGGGTCCGAGCCAAGCAAGAGTTCGAGTTGTGCTTGTTTTGGATTCGAATTCGGACTGCTGCGACAGCACTAAGTTCAAATGGCCGTAACTTCTTCATACGGACTCCGTTTGGGACGTTCTTGGACTTCATTGAAAGCTTATCTTCAAATTTAAATTCCATCTGAGCTAGCCACAATCAACAAAACAATCCACATCTATTTTTGAGCCCGAGTCAAAAGGGTGCTACGCCACCTCCTCTTGGGCCCATGGGCCTTGTAACCCTAGGGGCGTGCGTCCACTTCCTTGGTCGCCACCCCTGGTCATCTCCCCATATAGGAGCCACCGTCTCCCTTTACTAGAACTCGGATTTCGTTGAGTTTAGGTTTAGCCATTGTGCAAACTTCCGTTCTTTAGTTGTGTCGGTCGACCACCTGTCAAGACAGCCTTCAGGATCCCATCTTTATTTTTCAATACCATCTACACTATATTCTTATTCGTAATATTATGTTGCCTATATTTTATTCTTGCTAGTTCTTCGATTGCTCGCAGGAATTGAACCTCATGTTCAGGTTGATCGCGCTTCCAGCAAGATCAATAACATCTTAGAGTTGGTTTAACGATTGCTAAGGCTCAAGCGTCATCGTACGGTTGTAGTTGAATCGCGAGAGTCACCTACACCAAAATCGATATTTATCAATCTCATCGGAAGATCGGGCACCCCGTCTCCATCAGAACATACCAGCAAAAGAACGGAGGAAGAATCAGAGAAAGAACTAGAAAAAGAACAAAGAAAGAACATGGCAGCTCGAACGAGGAGCAACTGGGCTACTAGGGACGTACCGGTACAGAGCTGAGGGGACGAGTTTCGCTGAAGCTGGTCCGACGCCTGCAGACTGCGACAGCGAGAGAATCTCCACGCCACCAAGTTGGCCTGAGGAAGGAGAATAGCCTTCAGCCTTCAAGATAGCTCTAGAGAAGCAAGCAGATGTTCCTGGGGAAACGTCTTGGGGAGACTCCACGCCAGCGGGGTTGACTCGACCGCTAGAGCGATATCAATGGCGGTTCCGCTGGGTGTCGGCGGTGAAGGAGGCAATGTGATGGCGCACAACTGAACCCGGAGCTCTCGCTCGCTGTGAGAGAGAGGAGGCGGAGCTAGCAATGGTGTGGCGAGGAAAGCGGTGAAGGGCCTCTGGGTTGCTATATATATCAGGAGTGAGGCGGCAATGCAATCGGCATGGCCTGACAAGGCAGAGTGGTGGTGATTTGACCAGGTTGGCACGGTGTGACAGGTTGAGCGGCGGGGAGTAATGGCTGAGTGACTGAAATTGGCCAACACACCAGCCTAGTCATACATGGCACTTGGCCAAGAGGCAGGGACGGTTGTCCCATGTCTGATCCGCCAGAAGTGCAGTTGCACCGAGTTCGCCGATGGTGGTCGGTGGAACGATGAGGGGAAACGATGGCACGAGAGCCGGCTCGGCTGGAAAAAAAAGGGCGCAGGGGACGCGCGGAAGCTGGTCGAGTCAGACTCGAACCCGACTAACCAGCACTTAGCCAAAGGAAAAGTAGAAAGGAAGAAATAGGATAGAAAGACTTGGGGAAAGGCGGAATATCAGAATTTTAGGTTGGCTAAAATTCTGATATTTGCTTTAAAGAATTCTAACGCGATGATAGATAAAATCATGATAGCAAAAAAGAAGAATACACTCAGGTAACTCTAAAAAATGCTGGCAGACGGAACGACAATAGAAAACACACAAAAAGTTTTTAAAATCCCCTATTTTTGCATTTAGGCATTTTTGGGATGTTACATAATTAACCCTTAACTCTGGGGGTAAAGTCAGGATGGGGAGCGTGGGAAGTTATGGGACACTGCCCCTCGGAAGCTTCCGGCTTTCGGCTTTTCTACGTTATGGACGGCTTCCAGCTTTGAAAAAAGCCATGAAAAAAGCCCCCCGTTTGAAATAGCTTCCCGCTTTTTCGAACGAAAAGCCGAAGCTGAAGCTGAAACCGTTCCAAACATACCCAATATCTAGCCAAACACCTACCCTTCTACCCGAGCAAGAGCTTAGCCAAAACATGGCCTCAATTATACATTTGTCCCTAGTGGAACAACAAATGATAGCATAATCTCCTAAGCAACTGCCATTCTTTATGGGACCTTTAATACAAAATTTACCATACAGACCTACAATAATTGTTATAGCTATCTAAATGCGAACATAGCCTATGTTTAGTGTCAAAAACATTGGCTCAACATCTCTCTACCCTCCTCATTTCTACGTATCATGTGCATCCTATTACAAAAACATTGACCCAGTTACAGCAACGGTACAAACATACCGGAAATCATACATGCAACCTCCAAGATTCTTGTTTAGGGCTCACTCGGAACAAATGAAAAAAAAAGGAAAAGATTTTAAGGGCCTCTTTGATTCACAGGATTCTAAAAATATCAATTTTAAGGGTCTATTTGATTCGCGGAATTCTAAAAACAGAGGAATACTAAAATTTTAGGATTGCAATACTATGGTTTCTTGAATACTATAGGATCGAAAATCACAAGAATTTGCAACAAATGGTGTTTGATTAGACCACAGGAAAAACATAGGGATTTTTTAAAGAGCTCTGAGCCCATATTTAGTTCCTTGTGGAGTTGAGTGCACAGAAAAAAAATACTTCATAGGAATTGTAGCACTTCAATCCTACAAATCAAACAACCTATATAGGAAAAAAAATCCTAAGGAATAGAATCCTCGAAGGATCCATTGAAAATCCTACGAATCAAGGACGCGTTTTGGATAATCCTTCAACATCATTAATCTTTGGAGTGTCCGTTTCCAAATACAGAAATACCACAGCACATAGAAGTCTAAACAGAAAATATCTCTTTTAACAATTCCCTATAAATTATAAGGCAACTACCAGTGGAGAGAGAGAGCCAAGAAACCGAAGCAACCAATCCAAACAAGCACAGGGGAAAGCAAGAAATTCCCGATGGATCATCGCCTCCTTCCCCTCCTCCTCCTCGGCCTCCTCCTCTCTCCGGCGGCGGCGACGGTGGCCGCGGCCGACGAGGAGCCCCTGATCCGGCAGGTCGTCGGCGAGGCCGACGCCGGCGACAACCACCTGGAGCTGAACGCGGAGTCCCACTTCGCCAGCTTCGTGCAGAGGTTCGGGAAGACGTACAAGGACGCCGACGAGCACGCGTACCGGCTGTCCGTGTTCAAGGCGAACTTGCGCCGCGCGCGCCGGCACCAGCTGCTGGACCCCAGCGCCGAGCACGGCGTGACCAAGTTCTCCGACCTCACCCCCGCGGAGTTCCGCCGGACCTTCCTCGGCCTCCGTAGGTCGCGGCGCGCGTTCCTGAGGGAGATCGCCGGGTCGGCCCACGAGGCGCCGGTGCTGCCCACCGACGGCCTCCCCGGCGACTTCGACTGGAGGGACCACGGCGCCGTTGGGCCCGTCAAGAACCAGGTCCGTCCGGCTCCCATGGATCTGCCAATCAAGAATCGATTCCTGATTTCCTGGCTTATTTGTTGATTCGTTTTGGTTTGTTGATGCGTAGGGTTCGTGCGGGTCGTGCTGGTCGTTCAGCGCGTCGGGGGCGCTGGAGGGGGCGCACTACCTGTCGACGGGCAAGCTGGAGGTGCTCTCCGAGCAGCAGTTCGTGGACTGCGACCATGAGGTGAGGTTCTTCTTCCTTTCTTTTTTCCTTGCAATACTATTATTATTATTATTATCTATTTATTTCTTTTTTTATTGGTTTATGGTTTCTGCAAGAAAGGTTGGATCTTTCTGACTTGTTGCCCATGTTTTGTCAACTGGTGGTAGTGTCATTTTCCTATTTTCTTGGTTCTGATTGGGTAGCGCAGGAAAAGGAAATTTTTAGAGGGAAATTGGGAGGAGAAAGTTGCAAGATTCCATGAGAAACTTTGAAAGGGAAACTGGGTGGAAAACTTTGCCGGTGGGCGGCAGCGGGAGCAGGAGCTTTGGGCGGAAGGGTCAGGACCAAGTTCACCCCGGAACAGAAGGAAAGGATGCACGCGAGAACCACTTCGCCTCCCCCACCTCCGCCGCTGCCTCAGGCATCAACCCCGGCGCCGGCGCTGGAACAGGAGACGGCGACGACACCACCGGCGAGAGGGGAGAGAGAGAGAGAGAGGAAGGAGGGGTAACATGGCCATGTGTGGCAAAAACGGGAAAAAACAAATGCTATTAATAAAATGTTGCAAATGGGGTATTTAATCAAATATCCATCTAGGTGGAGGGTATATTATCAATTACATTGGGATTGGGAATGGGGGTATATGCTTGAAAGTCATCTAAGCGAAGGGTGTTTTATCAATTCCCCCATCAAGGATAGCTTAGAGAACCAGTTGATGGTGGTGGAGTAGGCAGGTAAGACGAAGAGGAAGATAAGAAATGTTAGGTCGAGTGGATATAGGTCATACTCACCTGGAAGTCAAGGTCCAATAAACTGATCATGCCACGTCATGTAGATCCAGCAAGTTGCTTTAGTTGCAAGGGAAAATCACCAGTGAAAATCACTATCTCAGTGCTTCCACTGCTATGTTGCAATGAAATCATTGTATACATTAATTGTTGGTAACCAGTTTTTCTAATATTGGTGCTTAGCATTTCGACCTGAATCACTACTGCACTTTTGGTCAGTACAACTTAAGAAATGAAAATTCCTATTCACTTTGAAATAACCAAGTTTGTTATTTTCCTTCCAGAGTATGCAGCTGCAATGTTGTTCCATTTCTGCTTGTAGGATGAATAAATTGCTTTCTCTTAAAAAAAAATTGCAAATGCTGTGTAGGATCTGTTTGGTAGTAACTAGTAAGGCAGGGATACCCTCTATGCCTCTAGAAAATCAATTTGGAGCTCTGGATTTTTCCGAAATAACCAAGTTTGCTATTTTCCTTCCAGAGTATGCAGCTGCAATGTTGTTCCGCTTCTGCTTGTAGGATGAATATACTATTCTTTCTTTAAAAAAATTGCAAATGCTGTGTAGGATCCGTTTGGTAGTAACTAGTAAGGCATTGATAGCCTCTATGCCTCTAGAAAATCAATTTGCAGCTCTGGATTTTTTTTTTCTGTTTTGTATAAACTCTGAAGTGAGGTTACAAAATCATTGGTACATGAAGTGATGAAACTATGGTGTAGAAAAGTAGCAAGTTAGATGTTTTGTTTGCGCCTTTTGATTAAATTAATTTGTTCATTAGCAAATGTGTTTCATCCAGGAAAAACAATTTTAGCTTAAATATGTCAAAGATAACCAATAGTCGTTCCAGTACAGTGATATTTCCATGTGGCACCAGGAACAATTTCTCTCACAAGTGACAAGTGGTTTTGATGGTGCTTCTCACCATTGTACACATGTGAAGCTAAGCTGGTTCCCATTTGTTTGTAGACTTATTTTTACAGTTCCTAGTACTATTGACCAGCTGTCAGCAGTGTTCCAAAAATCGTAAGAGGTATTCATTCGGTCACCCACCTTATAGCGATTATACGGAAACCAGTCTTGTAATCGGTTCTGAGGTTACCTTATTCTACATTTTAGATTTATATATATGTACACATACAGTAGCAAAAGGACATCTAATGCATCTTTTTCATATGAATATAAGCTTGAAAACAAAGCTATTGTCAGTGTAACCACACAAATCAGCAATATAATATAGTAACGGTACAAATATTTGCAATAAAGAAGTAAAGTTTATTAAGTTACATGTACCAACCAGTTCACCTAAAAACTTAAGCTAATGATGAAAGACAGACAATTCATTTATACTTCAATACTCCCCTTCAGTATAGGCTCCCTTAGGTCTAAGATGTGGAATAGAAGTGGGCTGCAATTATTATTATTTAATTACGCCAACCGGGTCTTGAACTCTAGACCTCTCGGTTCTGATACCATATTAAGTTACATGTATCAACCAGTTCACCTAAAAGCTTAAGCTAATGATAAAAGACGGACAATTCACTTATACTTCAACAAAGTTCACAATTCATATATTATATATTGTTCCAAGTTCCAACCATGTCATACATAGGTAATGTCTTGTCACTAAACAAGTAAATCTGGGCTGAGACCCTAGCAAAGCCTAGTTTTTAGTGTTTTTGTAATACGTCATGTCCTAATATTTGGCATAATATACGGTAATCGGCACGCTTAACCTTGCAAACCTATTAACTTACTTGCTTTGCAATATTCGACTCGGGGAGAGCACCTAGTACCGTTATTTGGCCTAATATCAGGACCAGGGTTCACATAACTGCTCCCGGCATATTTCCCGCTCCCTGGCTGGTACCGGTAACCGGCCGGTTACCGGTCAAACCGGATTTTATTCGGACGAAATTTACTTAAATTTGATTAAAAACCATCCGAAATTCAAAATTCGAAATTTGAATTTGCAAACCCGGCCGGGATTTGGGATCCCGCCACCCCGCCGGTAAGCGGTTACCGGCCGGTAATCGGCGGTTACCGGCCGGGATTTTAATCCCTGATCAGGACTACCAGACTGCTTTTTAGAACACTGGCTGTCAGTAGGATCTATATTGTTGCTGGCTTCATGTTGCTTTACCTCAATGGGTGCCTCAACTTTTTGTTATAAATTTTGCAGTGTGATGCATTGGAACCTGATTCGTGCGATTCTGGATGCAATGGTGGGTTGATGACTACAGCCTTCAGCTATCTTTTGAAATCTGGTGGCCTTGAGAGTGAGAAGGATTACCCTTACTCTGGGAGGGATGGTACCTGCAAATTTGACAAGTCCAAGATTGTTGCTTCAGTTCAAAACTTCAGTGTTGTCTCCGTTGATGAAGATCAAATTTCTGCTAACCTAGTCAAACATGGGCCATTGGCAAGTAAGTAAAATTATCTCCTGCCTTTATAGATAGGTCTGATCAGTATTTCTAATTACATGGAACAATCAATTCAATAATGGATAATGAAATCGCTGATGCATGTTTCCTCTTTCATGCAGTTGGTATCAATGCCGCGTACATGCAGACGTACATTGGTGGTGTGTCGTGCCCATACATCTGTGGCAGGCACCTTGATCACGGTGTTCTTCTTGTTGGCTATGGGTCAGCTGGTTTTGCCCCCATCCGCCTGAAGGAGAAGCCCTACTGGATCATCAAGAACTCCTGGGGTGAAAACTGGGGAGAGAAGGGGTACTACAAGATCTGCAGGGGTTCGAACGTCCGCAACAAATGCGGTGTTGATTCCATGGTCTCCACGGTGTCCGCCATCCATACCTCAAGGGAGTAGACTCTGATCAGTAGTCCTCCTGACATTACTCGTGATTTCTATATATGCTAGAACTTTAATACGTACTAGTTAGGCTCCATCTATGCTGTTATAACACTTGTACAAGCAGCGATGATGTGTAGCCGCAACAGAATGCTTACTATGTAACTTATATTTGCTTTGTTCTGCCATACATGCTACACGCTATTTGGAGGTAGCTAAATTATTATCACAAGATACGCTTTTACTCTACTGAACTTTTGAATAATTTGTACATAAATATGGTGCGCTTCCATCGAAATGATGTCTTCTGTTTGTTGTGACTAGTGAGTTTGTATCTTCCTCGATTTGATTTGGAGATTCACACACCCCTAGTTGCTACTTGCAAACACCGTTTTATCTGATTTGATTCGGCCGATGTATTGCAATGTTTATGACTTGAGTTTTGGTTTCGTCATTCTGCCATGTTCTTCTATGTAAACACAACGCATCGTCTTCTTAATTTGGAGTTTTGGACATCCTACTTCTGTCCTTTGCAAGCTCTCGTGATGGTCGCATGGTGTTCACGTAAAGAAAGGAAAATGGTTCGACTTGCAATCATGATTTCATAAGTCGTCTAAGCTTCTGAGCATAATTGTTCTGTTGTGGTCTCATTAGTGTATGCAACTACATGAACCTCCCTTGGGCAAGAGTTGGCTGAAGGCTCGAATCATTTGAATCGGAGGCGAAATACCTCATGTCTCTCTTCAACTTAGGCCTGGATACAACATAGTGAACAAAAACCTAAAGATAAAGTTTGTTTACCTAAAACTGTGCTCTCTTCTTTCTACAACACAGTGAGCAAATATTCTTTCTTCTCATGCATCTTAACCAGGTTAGGGCGGCAGGCAAAATGTGCAAGTACTATTTCACTCATTTGATTGGATGGTCGCATTGGTTATATTGAAAAGATGTACAATTGGGATAAACCATAAGAGCGTGACAAAAGGCCAAAAAGATTGAACATTGAACCAGTGGTTCCGGTTTTACAAGAACTCTGAATGAACAATTTCTATCCAATGCTATGATGATGTCGTTGATTATTACATACGATTCTTTGAACTGGACTGCAATGCTGGAAGAACTTTTCCAAGAGCAGGTATGTGACAAAATTATTTGACGGTCTTACACCGTGTTAACGCCCATAGAAATATGAGGTGCCGGCCAATTTAACCTCTTAAGCTAAAGCTCCTCTCGGTATGCAACAAAAATTAGGAAGAAAAACAATCAAGAGAAAAGAACCGCAGCTGGTGCTCAGATATGATCGCAAACTGCTTTTGTGAAGTCTGATGTGGATGCCTTCCCGCCAAGATCAGCAGTCCTGTACATCCCCTCGGAGATAGTCTGGAGTATGGCGTTGTGGATACGATCTGCTTTGTCATTGAATTGCAAGTGGCGCAACATCATAACAGAACTCAGCAGAAGAGCAGTTGGGTTCGCGAGGTTCTGGAAACAGTCAACAAATCATTCAGTTAAGGACAAAGGAATAATCATACTAATAACTTGACTGAAAGACTTGGTCTAGTGAATATGGGATGAAGAAGCCACAACCAGCTAAGTAAGTATCTACTAACTGATGCTTACTGGTTTCATACACGCATAATGAGAAACGTCAACTCACAAGGTAAAACATCACGAGTCATTAACTCCGAACAAACATAATGAGAAACCTCAGAAGTTAAAACATCATTTATCGTAATATGAAGCAGTAGCTGTTTAAGACCAATTTACCTTGCCAGCGATATCAGGAGCAGAACCATGAACAGCCTCTGCCAGACAAATGCCACCTTCACCAATGTTGCAGCTGGGTGAACCGACAATAGTGAGTCGATGTTGTCTGATTGTCTCGATACCCAAACAGATGGACAAAAAGAAACGACTCTACCTGGGTGTTAGGCCCAAGCCCCCGATCAAACCAGCACATAGATCACTAATAATGTCGCCATAGAGATTTGGCATCACTAATACATCAAACAGACCAGGATTCTTCACGAGCTGCAAGCGGATGCAATTCATAATTGGTGATGTTGGTACTGTGTGTACAGAATAGAAAAAAAAAACATAATTGGAATGGAAATAGCACTAATTTAGGGCGTCACTATCAAGAGTATGTAAACATGAACACCAAAATGTGCATAGGTTTCGGTGTTGACAGATCAACATACCGTCATACAGCAATTGTCAATGATGACTTCCTCGTATGTGATTTCAGGGTACTTCTCAGCCACTTCACGGCAACACTAAATTATATATAGAAAAAAAAACAATTCATTAGCTCTCAACAAAATGAAAAGAAGGAACATGTACCATCAAGTAAGACGAAGGAACAAAGGTAGGGATCAAACCTTGAGGAAAAGTCCATCTGTTTTCCTCATGATATTGGCTTTATGTATCGCAGAGACCCTTTCCCGGCCATTGGTCTTGGCATAATGGAAAGCATACTCTGCCACTCTTAAACTTGCTTGGCGAGTAATAATTTTCAAACTTTCCACAACACCTCTCACGACCTGGAGAGCAAGTAGTGCACAATGACAAAGAATGCAAACAAAAACAAAAAAATAATATGATCTTCAAGAATGTATACAGCATACCTGATGCTCAAGGCCACTATACTCTCCTTCAGTATTTTCACGAATTGTCACAAGGTTCACATCATCATATCTAGTCTTGTAGCCAGGGAGGCTGTTGCAAGGTCTGACATTAGCGTACAGTCCAAGTTCTTTCCTTAATGTAAGATTCAAAGATCGGTGGCCTTTTCCAATAGGTGTAGCCATAGGACCTTTCAAACCAACTTTGTTTCTACGCACCGACTCCAGGCTCTCCCATGTCAAAAAACTCTCTGTTCTGGGATCAACTTCTGTACCAACGTAATGTTCTTCCCATTCAATTGGTACACCTGCAACATTGAATACCTGAAATAGCAAAAACAAAACCTTAAAACTAAGATATAGCTAAAAAGAAGCTATATTCTCAGGAATTATGCATAAATGAATTGTTAGAAGAACCCTCTATATAAGGAGGTTTATTGTAATCGTTGACATGAAACCATGAGAATACAATAGTCTAAGTTTCAATCCCTTTTGTCTCCTGGCTATCCTCCTGGTGATGTTTACCCCTATGATCTAAGGATCATAACAACTTGGTATCAGAGCAAGGTTCATAACATCCAACATCTCCATATTCCCAAGGAGACCGATTGTCACTTGAGTTTGAAAAGCATAACTAATCCAAATATAAGATAACTCCAAGCTTGACCTAGTAACAGAGGACTAATCCAAGCCATGCTGTCAAAGGCACAAAAGGCATGCACCTAGACGCACTGAAGCAGAACACCTCCAGTTGCACCTGGCACAGTGTCTTAGGTGAGGCACACTTTGCAAGCTAACATGGCTTAGGACAGAAAAATGGAAATTAAAAAAAGGAGACAAAAGTAGGACTAAATCTAAATGAAGCTCAATAACATAGTGGAGTGGTCCTAAATATCAAGGTCTAGGCTTTGTTTTAACTTTTAACCCATCACCCAAACAAACTTCAAAGGGAAAAAGAAGAGAGATCAGCTGCGAGTGAAAGGAGTTCACCCTCACTTCCTCATGGAAATGCTGAATTGAAGTTCACCGTTCCAAACTTTGGTCGTTTAGGCTTTATAATCAGCCATATGCAAGGAATGAAGCAAACCATCCACCCTCCTGGTGCCAACCCTTCTAGGGTTGCAATTTAATTTAATTTGTGCAAAATAAATTGATGAAGCAATAACAAACAAAAATAACATTTATTTGATTTTTTTCAACAAGAATGCCTTCATCTGTATGTGGCAAAGAAGATATTGGTGGGGTGGTGCTATGTTAACAAACAAACAAGGCCTTGGTTGGAAAATAACGTCCTAGCTGATCCAAACACATAAATATTAATTACTTGTGGATTCTCCAAATAAAATATTTTTCTTGTCACCTAAATAGTAGGAAAATACTTATTTTTATGTTTTCGTGCCTGATGTTTTTTAGGTTAAGCTTTTTTTTTGCACACCTATGGTGACTTAAACAAGGATCAAAATCCCAATACCGGAGAAAATACCGCTCGGCGGCCGTTTTCCAGTTACCAGAAAAACGGGGAAAAATCTAGTCGAAATTCGAATACTGAAATTTGAATTGAGGATGTAACCGCCGGGATTTTGAATTTAAAATTAAATTTGAAAAATTTCGGCCGGTTAACTGGCGGGATTTTGATCCTTGTACTTAAAGGATCTATCACCTCAAGCAAGGTTCAAAATCCGTGGTTACCAACGATGAAGTCGATTCTTCGAAAACCGGTGGGACCGGGATTTTAAAAAACCAGCCAGTTTTTTCTGGTCTAGCAAATTCAAATTTCAGTTTTCAAATTTCGGCTGGTTTTTAAGCAAATTCAAATTTCAGTTTTCGAATTTCGGCCGGTTTTTTTCCCAGTTTTTCTGGTCGGTTACCGTTTTCAGCCGCTGAGTAGTTTTTCCTCCGGTTCCGAGATTTTGATCCTTGACCTCAAGTATGCCTTTTTGTCTTTGACTGCATTTTATTCAATATGGAGATACAGTACAAAGAATGTCATAGTAGCCATGAACTAGATCTCCACACTCAATGAATGAATAACGCACATAATTTATTTAGATCAAAATATTAGGCCAAGCTGCAGATCCTATACTTTCTAAAATATAGGAGTATCATAGGTGATTGATACAGACATATTTGAAAACAACAATTGGCCATTCCTCTTTAAAGAGGATCCAAAAAAACAAAACAGAGAGCAAACCCAAGTTATCCACCTGATCTAAAGTAACAAGTAGCATTTTCAGAAGAACACAGCCCAACTCAAATGTCCCTCCAATTCTAAATAGTCAGAAGTCCTGCTCTGAACAAACATACACCATACTCATACGCACATTATCCCCATTCTATGTTGTGCATCCGATTTCTGAACTTATACCTGATCCAATCTCTATAAAAACTCTCTTTCAAAGTAAGTTACTAATAATCTTGAATGGATAGGACAAATACTGGACATATTAAAATTATAAATTTTAATGACACATTTTGTACAACTTGACTGTTCATCAAGTAGCGAAGATGATTTCTCTTTCCTACTTCAGGAATATGGATTGGGTTTCGATTTATAGCTTAACAAATACAGGATCTAGAAAAATAGGTCAGAACACTTAGAATCACAGGTAACTAGATGTAGTGGAGTGTGGCAAATGCCTTCTGCTCCTTATTGACATTTACAATCCTTCAATAAGCGTCATATCTAGCTCGTCGTGAAAAAAAGAGATAAATAGTGCTCCTAGTTAAGCTAATTATTGTTTAGATTGCTAGGTGTGAGCATAAATTTGCATCTATTGTTATCAGATCATAGTATGAAGAAACACCTTTTGCCATTTCTAATTCTTAAAAAAAAATCTGCCCTTTCTAGGTGGAACTCAAAACTGCAGGACACCAGCAGAATTACAAGAGACGTCACTGATCATCTGGGGCTGGTAATCACTAAATAATACTCTAGTGCGCAGCATGGACAATATGTCCTTATTGGTGTAGCATAAAACAATAAAGCAGGTTCCACATCACAAGAAGGCAACAAAAGCGCATCGAATTGTGATCGTACATGAACTATTACACAGATAGCCCCACAAACAGAACGAAAATTCAGTACCTGCTTGACCGACTCGGCGATCTCAGGCCCGATGCCATCACCGGGAAAGAGCGTGGCGCGGACAGTCTCCCCGGTCTCCGTGGATAACGGCGCCGCCACCGCCCGGCCCGTCATCCGCGGCAGAACGCTCCCCTGAAGCAGCCTCCGGAGTGCCATGTTTCCCCACTACCCTGGAACAACCAGCCAACAGCGAGGCACACACGTCAACCCTAGAATTCTAGGCGGGCAAGCGATTCGATCAGACATCAACGCAAGCATTCTCCGAATTCGATCGAACAAACGCGCACAAAATCTCGAATCGATCGGGCAAACACGCACCAAACGCCCTGTTTCCGATCGAATTGGAGACAATTCGACGATCCGCGAAATTGGAGGTAGAGCGGGAGGTGGTGAGATCGGAGGGAGGAATGTACCGGAAGAAGGAGATTCGCGAGAACTATCGACGGCGGCGGCGGGGGATGGTGTCTGCGGCGAGGACGGACGGGGGATGGGAAAGGGAGAAGAGAGGGGGGTCGTGGAAGGAGACTCGAGCACCCCAAGTCTGCGGTTCCTCCGATTTATTTGGCCGTCGATGTGGATCGGACGGTGCACGCTTGTTGGGCCCATGTTCTGTTGATGCTAATCCAGGAGCAGGAGGAATTCTTTCTTGCATTTCAAAGTTGGCATCGGCCCTTAAGAGATTCCTCTCTTTTTTTAAAAAAAAAAAAAAATCAAGTTGTTCGAGGTAGATGGCTCGAAATAAAGTTTTAATTAACATTTCAAGTTTACTGTAAACTTATATGAAAGAAACTTTAACACCCAATAATATAGTTACCGTAATAAAGCCGATGCAGAGACCACACTAAGCGCATCTCTAATAGTATATTTATTGTCGCCTCTTACCTATATCACGTCAACAAAATCTTACGTGAAAGAGGGATGAGAGGAGAGAGAGCATAGATCGTCTCTTTCTAGAGATATTCTATTGGAGATATTGTCTCTAAATATGATATAGTATATATTAATGATAAGATTATCTTTAACTATTGGAGATACCTAAGAAGACAAAGAGAATATAGCTTATCGAGTAATCTATTGAAGCAAGAGTGGACTTTAGACATGAGACTGAAGCGATTCAACCAACTTCGTCGGCTCCGAATGCCTACGAGAAGACAAACTATAACCTTACCCTCATCACCGTTCGCCACATGAGCTGGCATGATTTGCCACGCCGCCAAAAACCCATGCACCACATCACCAGCGCAATCTCCACACTGCCTTTGCTGACAAGTGCCATGGCCGCCGATATGAGCGGAATCGCCCTCTATTGTTACCATCGTTGCTAGCTTCCGGTCATCATGAGCTAGCCCATCGCCTCCAACTGTCGTCAATACTTGGAACATGAGAGGATTTTGAGGATTGTAACCAATTTGGGAGAATTGGATGGTGAGTGTGGGGGAAGACTATTCCATGGAATAAATAAACCTATTAAGGGCAAAGCTATCAAACTATTTTTGGGTGATTTTGAAGACGAAATTTGAGCAATTGCTTCAGCTTTCTGGAGCCACTTCTCATTCTCAGACATATGCTGGAGCCGGAACCAATCAAACAGAGCCTAGAGAGGAAAAGGAGCGGTGAGAAGGGGAAGGTGGCTATCTCACATAAGGATTGTTGACACACGTATCGACACACTAGTGTTACTAATATTATTGTTCGGGCTAGTCTATACTTTTGGCCCAAACCGATCCAAAATTATAATGTGGACATAAACAATTTACAGCAAAAATTGTTTGGCTAGCCAGCTCCAGCTTTTCCCTAAAAGGTGGAAGCCAGAGCTTGGCCAAACAGGTGGCATCAAGCAATTTGGATCAGACTGATAACAAAGCGATAACTGTTCTTCTTCTTCCAGGAAAACTTCCGATTACAGCTGCTTTCCCCTTTTCCACCGCCACCTTCTCTCCCCCTCCAATCCGTTGGCTTCGCCAGC
Source organism: Ampelocalamus luodianensis (assembly GCA_036346255.1). NCBI lineage: Eukaryota > Viridiplantae > Streptophyta > Magnoliopsida > Poales > Poaceae > Ampelocalamus > Ampelocalamus luodianensis. Next base: position 51,623,524 of record CM070620.1, on the reverse strand, counting down.
TGGAGAAGAGGGGGAGGGGAGCTCCGGCCTCCGCCGGTGGTAGTAGCTCTTGTACAGTCCCTAGTGGTAGCTGCCCTTGTAGCGTGTGTCTACCTGGAGTGCGGCTCCTTCCACCCTATTTGCCTCCGGTGTCGACGTGGCACATAGGAGCTTCTTCGGCGTGCTATTCCTGCGTGGTGGCAGCCTCCGATCGTCGTGGTGCTGCTCTATAGGTACTAAATAAACCGGTACTCCCAGATCTAGATCTGGGAGCACCGTTCCCCCCTTCCCTATTGGTTTCGCCATTCTTCGGTGTGACCAGTGCTCCGGAGTGGCTCTGCCTACTGGTCGCCAGCGGACTGGTGCTACTTCCCTTCATCCTTGATAGTGGTGAGCAGCAGATGGATGGATCCTCAGTCCCCTATGCTGGTCCTTTCTCAAGGGCCTGTAGCCATTGTCAAAGCGGTTCAAGTTCATGGGCTCTCCCTTGGGTGACTAGATGCACTCCTCTGGCGATGTCGATTCATCCTTCCTGCATTTGCTCCAGCTATGGGATGAAGTTGAGTCTGTCGCTGCCGACGTCTCCGATGGTGGCGTCCCCGGGTGTCGTTCCTCGGCTTCAGTGACTGAATAAGGACTTCTGCTTGTGTCTTCTCTGACACAGAGACCTCACCACCGGTGTCGGAGACGAAGCAGGTCAGATCTGCGTCCCGCGGATCTGGGTTGGATCCGGCAGATTTGTTTTGCCTCTTTGGTGGCGCTAGCTGTTCCCCTTTGGGCTGCCGTCTCCTCTAGGGTGACAGCGCCGGTGGTTGCTTCTGGCTTGCTAGTGGAGGTGCTTCAGCCGACGCACGTTCAAAGACTTATCAGCTCCATCTTGGCTACAGAGCTCTTCATGCGGCTTCAAACAAAGTGTTCGGCTCTCCGCCAGAATGCACAGGTGATGTTGTGGTTGTGTTGTTGGCTCCTTCCTACTCTGGGCGGCATTGACAGAGGTCAGTGGCAATGCTGTGGTGTCAAGATGAAGACAAAGGCCCTGGGGTTATCTGTTGTAATCTTTTTTTGTTGTAGGGACATATGTGCAAAATCTAGGGACAGCTATCCTTGTCTGTTCTATGTGTAAAACTTTCATCTAATGAATGGGCTTCTGCCCTTTTCTCAAAAAAAAACAATTTGGATCATACATGGGCTAATTAGAGAAAAGAACTCACTCATGCTCGTGCTTGTGGCCATCGTTCCAACACCGTAGCGTTTCTGAACACTACCATAAGCTTGAGCTTCTCGGTGTACGTAGTCCCAAACTCCCTAGCTCGTCGCTGGCCCACGACTGATCAATCACCTGCTCTTTCGCTCCCATCCGCGCAGTCTGCCTCTTAATTGATCTATTTGGTTCGAACTCATAGCGAACTCTTGTGAATTGTGATATGCATCAAAGAAAACGATTTTATGCTTGGGTTAGGCCTTGTTTGGATTGGCCCTGTCCAAGATCCTCGCCCATCAGAGCAAACATTAGTGTTCTATAATCTAACCATGATAATTGTAACATCCCAAATTTTGCCTTTAAAAAATAATTTAAAAATAATTAATTCAAAGATTAGGATCTTATTTGGAGTTTTGCAATTAATTAAAAGATAAATCAATCAAAATTCTAAGTCTCGATTCAACTTTAAACCAATTTTCGTCGTCAATAGCAAATCAATTTTGAAAATTCTATCTCAACTCAAATCTTTGTTCCAAAAATCAAATCAAACCTCACTGATTTTGAATTCAAATTTTCTAATTCGAATTTCCCCCACAATTTCTTCTTGGGCCAAAGCCATTTTCCATTTTTTTCCATTTTGGCTCATTTTCTTCTTGCCGTGTCCATGCCAGGCCATGCTCGCGCCAGCTCGTGCCTGCGCGCTTGCTGAGCCGCACTAGGTCACATTGCCCACGTTGTGCATGCTTCGTTTGCGTCGCGCCATGCACCCCCTACCCGCCTGCACCCCGGCCACGCTAAGCCACCCACGTGCCCGTACCAGTGCGCACCCCAACCACACCAGCCTGAGCCGTGCCACGCCGCGCTGCGCCCAGGCCGCACCATGTGTGCCTCGTTTGCGTCGTGCCAGCACATCCCAGCCATCTCCGCGCGCATTCAATCCAACCATCACAACATAATTAATGACATTATCGTTTCCATCGTCGTTGCGCCATCAATACGGAACCGAGTTGCCATAGTCAATCTCGCACACAATGTCGCCCACACTCACTCCACTCCCTGCCATTGCCTATAAATGGAGCACCAACACCTCCTCTACCCCCTTCAACCCCCCTTGAATTCCCTAGGTTTTTGGAGCATCGTCGCCGCCACAGGCATCTTCTTCCCGAGCGCCGGCCGCCACCTCGCATCACTGTTCCTGCCGCCCCGGTGAGGTACTTTCCCAACCAACCGCGTCACACCCTGTTCCTGAGTACCTTGAGCATTTTTGCTCAATCAATTTTGGATTTCATCGCAGTTCATCATCGGAATTCGTCATCTTTTCCGTTGCCTTCCGAATCTCCATTCCCATCCGATCTCCTTCTCCGGTGAGCCTCGAGCCATGTTGTGTGTGTCATCTTGCGTTTCGAAGTCTCCTCCACTATTCCCCCCTCTCAATTCAGCCTAGGAATCACCGATGGCTTCCCCGTGCTACCGTCGTGCCCATGCATGCGTCGCCTCCCTTGTAGCGCCGGCAAACCGCCAGCGCGCCTGCGTGCTCGTGCACCCATGCTGCTGCCGCCCTGGTGCTACTCTGGTCGTGCCACCGTCACCCAAAGGTCGGGAACCCTGTCGATGTTCATTTTGGCCGTCGGCCAGCCCTCCCGCGTCACTACATTCCCGAGCCGCCTTGCTCCCTGATCTGTTTTCCTCTATCTTGTGCTATCTATGTTGGTGATATGCCCTAGAGGCAATCATAGAGATGATTGTATCACGTCTATATTTATGAGTTATAGAATAAATGTTATTATGTTCCTTGAATGAATTATCATTTATAAAGATTAATAAGTATGTGACTTGTTGGTGAAGCTCTTTAACTTATATGATGACGTTCTAAATGTATCCCTGGTCGGATCTCACTAGTCGGAACACTAGTGACTTATCGACCAGCACATGTATTGATTCATGACTATGTTTCACCGGTTATGGATTGTGAGGACCCGGGGTATTTAACTAGTAACACTTAACCTCCATATGGTTCTAGCATTACTAATTAAATATCCTAAGCCTCGATGGACATGTGCTTCCCAGAATTGCAGCACATGCTCATCATCACAAAATTATACATCATTTCCATACAACATTTAACACTAAGTTCAACAACGACATACATAAAGTAAAGTTATTACAAAAGAGCCGACCGGCCAAATAGCACAATATACAAGAATGACAGCGAAAGCAAAAGCGCCATAAGATGACTAAGAACAAAAGTCGACCGGTTAGCCAACACAACCCACAAGACAACCGACCGGGCCGCCAAGCTAGTCGCCCCGCAAGCTACCACAACATAGCTCACAAAAGTGAGGCCCTTCGAGCTCACCTTCTTCCTCTGCAACAAATACATTTAAGCAAGACAACTGAGTACACTAGGGTACTCGCAAGACTGACGTGTGGAATAGCAGACCTATTCATATGCTACATGCAGGCTTATTTAAGTGGAGGTTGTATGTCTCATTTTGCACAAAGCCAACTTTATTTGCAATAATGTAATACATTTAAAAGCAAGTTTACAAATCTGTTTTGTTGTTGAAATAACAACGAAATAATGATAAATACAAGTAACCACCTAGAAGTAACTAACCCAATAGTCACCACAACATAGCACGAATCCCTAATTCGTACCACCCATCAAGTTTTAATTAAAAGGTTGTAGTCTAACTCTTGAAAAGCTTACCCAAGCGTGTCCATAACCTAGGACGAGGCTATTCGAATAGTTTTAACCTGCGGGTGTACCAATGTACCCACACTTGCATCGCCTTTAAGCCACAAAGCACACTTCCGAAGGTATGCCGGCACGGCTAAGTCCTACGAGACGTTTCCAATCTTGTGCATTAACTACAAGCCGCTCGTATGAATAGAAACCCATACGCTTACATTGCAAGCCGAAAGACAATCAGCCATCACGGGGGAAGCCTTTCGGACACTACAATGCTCCTAGCACCATCCCTCCTGCGACTCCCTACGACCCGAAGCCAATACACGCCAAAGTACTAAGTCAAGAGAGGTCCCATACCCTCTAGTGTGGTTATACGCACAAATTACTGGATAATGGTACTCACAAGATGTTCGGTCCTTAATTGACTCGGGCACCATTCCAGTCACACCCAAAAATCACACCATCTTACCATTGTGCCCAACAACAAATCCTTTTGCTTTTAGTTTTAGTTTTTGCAATTGAACATAGCATCAAGCCGAAATATAGATACATAGTAAGCATTTGTGTGATCAAAGTTATCAACAAGTCGATAACCGCCCATTTCTACCGGAAGCTAAGCATGGCTAAGCAATTAATCCGCAAAACTACTAAGTGACAAGAGTTCATCCACGAACTCTAATCACAGCAATAACCTAGGCTCATGGTAGTAAAGGATAATCATTTACCTAAGGAAGTGCATCTAGTAGGTCAACTAAGGACAATAGTTAAACAAAAATTAGCAATGCATACATAGAATTTGTAAACAACATAAATACTTGAAAATACAGGGATTAACATGATCAAACTGCTTGCCTTGCTGGGATGTGTCTGGCTGCAGAGGGGAGTGCTCAGGTTCAATATAATCTTCGGAACCTAACGCGAAAAGGCGATAAAACCAATAAGAACGAAGAACACCAAACAAAACTCAACAGCAAAAGACATCCAAATCCCATGAAATTTATACAGCAGCTAGAGGTTGATTTTAGACAATTTTAGGAACAAGAATTACTTCATTTGTACTTAGCATGAAAAAGTTATGGCTAAACTAAGTTCTCTCAGCCTGAAAAATCCTAATTAAATTAATTTCGGTTACTGTTCATGGCAAAAATTTTTAGAATGATCTGGAATTTGAAATTTTTATGGTAGGTAGCTAAGGTCATCCTAAGAACAGCAAAGTTGAGTTCACATCATTTGGAGTTATAATGAATTAGTTATGATTTTTCGAAGTTGTAAAACTAGCATATATCACTTTTTAGGAACATGAATAAGGACAAGGCCTACTTCATATTAAAGCATGTCTACAGATAAATTTTACCAAGTTGAGTTTGCTCTGTTTGGAATTACAGAGGAAAAGTTATGTATTTTACAAATTTGAGATAATTTCTAAACATGCTTCCCTATTGAACATTAAAATACATCCTAAACCAATTTCCAGAACAGCATAGTGACTACATCTATTCTCAAATTAAAATTTATCCTACCACAAAGCTACTGTGATTTGAATCATTCAAAAAGGAGCTAAGATGACAAAGATATGCACAATTAAAATTCTGAACATTTAAAATACTTTGAAAACCGACTCTCGGGAGGTCCAAATGAGCTGAAGGAAGCGGGAGGTCGTGGGTGTTGAGATGAGATCAATGGCTACGACCAGCGCATGCACTGCGCTGCGGAAGACCTCTTCCATGACCGAGGAGGTCGGGATCGTTAGATCAAGATCGCGCCCGGATCTCAGAGAGAGGTCCTAAGGCTAAATCTACGGAGGAGGTGCGGGCGACCAAGATCTCGCGGGGAGGTCCTAACGGTCTAGATCTCGGAGGGAGTTCCTACGGCTAAGGTTCACCAGGAGGTCACGGCGGCTAAGATCTCGCAAGGGAGGTCTTAACGGTCACGATCAGCGAAGGATGTCCTGGGTGGTAAGTTAACAGAGGAACACCAGGACGGCTAGGATTTCACCGAGGAGGTCATGGATGGCCAAGATCTAAGTGAGGAGGTCCTATGCGACAGGATTTTAACGGGAGGAGATCTGGACGGTTCAGATTAGATCTAGGGAGGTCCTGAACGGTCCAGATCGACGCGGAGGGAGGTCCTGAGACTAAGGTTTTTACAAAGAAGGTCTAACGCTTAGATCTAAGCCTAGGGAGGTCGTCTACAGCCAGGATTAACTCGAGGAGGAGGTCCGAGGTTTTCTTTATAAAAAGACCAGGGGTGGTCTTTTACAAAGAGGACCCCAAGGGTGGTCTAAGGGGTGGTTTTTACAAAAAGACCACGAGGAGGTCTTTTTGCGCAGGAGTGGTCCTAGCGGAAATACGGGAAGTGGTCCGACGGCTAAGTTTTAACTCGGAGAGGTCTTTAACGGTGCGGATCACTCTAGGAGGTCGGCGGGAGGTGCAGGCGGGGCTTTGCCGTACGACAACAGGAGTTCATTCCGACAACGCTTAATGGCTCATCATTAGCCACAGGAGCTGCCCGAATAATATGCGACAAAAGTCCGAGAGTCTAAATGAGCTCACCGCCGGTGATGGGGACCTCGCCGGCGCCGACCAAGGGCACCGAATGCTCACAATAGTGTCGCGGACCTACCGGAGACACTCTCGACGGCGGCGACGGCTTTGAACGCCGGCGAGCCAGAAATAGACTAGGAAGGCTAAAACGGCAAACTACGAAACTACACGAGCTCTAGAAAACAGTAACAAAGCTAAGGAATGGGCACCTGAGGGCAGAGAGGGGACCAGGGTGGTCAGAGGAGCTCGGAGATGGCCGACGAAGTTCAGCGATGAAGAGCTTGCCAGCGAGGAAGAAGAAGATGACCTCGACCCCGAAAAGCCACCTCCCAACTTGTCCACCTCTGCAATGGTGAACCAAGCACGTCAGGGAAAGCTTGAGGTGATCAAGATGACCAAATGACAAGCCAAGAACTTGAGGGGACCACTAGAGCTCAGATGGCCTTCGGGAGCTCCAAAACCCGACAATGGTGGTCTTAAGGGTGGTGTTCTTGGGTGCTCGAGCTTGGAGCTCTCACTCACCACCGAGGGAGTTCAAACACACAAGGAATGGAGAAAGAATAGGAGGAAGAAGGCCACATGCTATACATAGCCGGGGAGCTTGGCAATGGCATGGGCAAGTTCACTGTGAACAATGTCCATGCCCCTGCCAAGAGCACGTATGAGGGACGAGTGGCAGAGCAGGTGAAGACTTTTAGGGCTAAAGCTGCAAGGCAATAAATGCATGGCAGCCAAAAGAGCCGATGACAAAGACAAAAGGTGACATAACACTGCTCCCAAGCGCTGCGGTTCGACACATGTGCGACGCGTGAAAACCATGATGACCGACCTCGGGAGGTCATGAGGAAGAGAGATACTGTAGTGGGAGGTCTGGGCGTCCTAGATGTGCTCGGCGAGAGGAGGTCCTCGCGGCTAGGAGGTCTGGGAGGTCTTGTCCGCAGGATGGATATCAGGGCTTGGACCACCGAAGCACGAGCGCTCAAGAGCTCCTCGGTCGATGGGAGAGTGCAGGGCCTGGATGGAGATCCAACGGCCCGAAGACGCGTGCGCACGAGATCGAGCTCGAGTGCGTGGCTGGTGACTTGACTCGGCGAGTCAAATGGTGGGTCGGACTCGGTCCGACTCGAGCCCAGTCCGGCTTAGCCTAAATTTGGGTTCCAAACTGATGCGGAGTTTGGGGATTTATTTGAGGTAGCAAACTCACTCCAAAAATTATGAAATGTTTACAGAGCTTGCTAGCTGAGTCATTGACCTTGTGTAAATTTTACAGAGGTTTTTGGGCTATACATTTTCCTCCAAAAATTCTACAAGGTGCTGGGCTAATGTTTGACCAGAATTTAAATAGGTTTGACTAACCTCAAAAAATATTCAAACAATTTCTAAAAATTGTGAAATTTTTCAAAGGGGCTACACATCAACCCAAGAATTTAGGAAAATTATTTCCAGGAGATTATCACAAGATGGAACAAGAATGTCTAAGAAGAATAAGATATGGCCAAAACGACTTGTGACTTTTGTATTCCCATAACTTCTTTACAACAAATGCCCAAGCATACAAGAAATACAAGATGTAAGAAAAGTTTTTAATTTCCCCTCATTTTCTTACATTTGAAACACAAGTCTAAAACTTGGGATGTTACATGGATATAGGGATGTCGAATCAATAATGTGAACACATGTTAGAGAACAAGTGTTGGATTGATCGACTTTGAGATACTATTGAGATTATTACGATTTTATGTATCATCAGTTGGTCTCAAGCAATGATGATGTATAATCCTTAGACCTAAGATTAGCATGGTTTCCTATATGTGTAATAGTACACTTAGGGGTTACCAAACGATACTCCATAATAGGGTAGTTATAAAGGTAGCTTTCGGGTATGCTATGAAACATGTAGAGGGATGTGATTAGTCGAATATGGGATTTGCCCCTCCTAACATAACAGGAGAGATATTTCTAGGCTCCTCGATGTGGTCAGATAAAGAAAGTGCATAGTCATGCCACTAGTGGTCGAAGAGTCGACCACATGAAGTTATCCGTTACTTGATCGAGAAAGTATTGAATAGGCTATGGATGATAAAATATCTCACCTAGAGTTCAACCAGATATCGTGAGGCAAAGGGAGAATACGCAAGCAAGTCATTCAGTCCGACCAAATACAAACTAGTTGAATAGAGATATGGACTGGTCGTAAACTGATCGGATATGATCACTAACTGGCCGTAAGGAGTTACGAACTGGTCATAACTAAACATGAACATGTCGTATGAAGATACGAACTAGTTGTAACTAGATATGAATTGGTCGTATGGAGATACGAGCTAGTCGTAAGTGATAAGGACTTGGTCGCGGATCATATGTTGCATAAGGTTCGTCCCATATACTATTTATGGGTATTCGTGAAATCATTATGTCCTGCTAGGAACCGCTAACGACTCATCATCGGAAAGGTGTTTCCGAGTCACAACTGCTTATGCATGAACTTACTGTTGGTGATATGCCCTAGAGGCAATCATAGAGATAATTGTATCACGTCTATGTTTATGAGTTATTGAATAAATGTTATTCTATTCCTTGAATGAATCGTTAGTTCTGAAGATCAACGAGTATGTGACTTGTTGGTAGAACTCTTTAACTTATATGATGTCGTTCTAAAAGTATCCCTGGTCGAATGTTACTAGTCGAAACACCAGTGACTCTACGACCAGCACATGTATTGATTGATGACCATGTTTCACCGGTCATGGATATAGGGATATCGAATCAATAATATGAACACATGTTAGAGAACATGGTGTTGGATCAAGGTAGTTAGGATCGCGATCCTACTCTTAGAGTCCTACGATTCTACGAACCCACGACAGCCTGTCGATCCAAATCACACTGTCGATCCTACTCGTAGAGACTTAGGGCAATTTTTTTAGAGGCCAGGCTTTGCTGATATTTTGTTTTAGAACAAAATTTGTTGATATTAATTTCTGAGAATGAAACTATAAATAAATAAGGAGCATGCAAAATATTGTATCAGTGTGGTAATGCTAGCACAAATATATATATTATGGTATGAGCAATCTTGAGCTTGATAATGATAAGCTATTTTTATTCTTGGAGTATGTCTAGCTGCTTTTAAGGAACATGCAAGTGCTAAACCATATAAGAATCATACAAACTTATAGTATAGATTTTAAATATGTGTATTTTTATAATTCCGTAGAATCGCCGATTCTACGATTCGATACTACGATTTCGATCCTATCGAAGGTAAATCGATCCAACTCAGGATCTCGACTCTGACTACCTTGGGTTGGATTGACCCACCTTGAGACACTATTGAGATTGTTATGATTCTATGTGTCATTAGTTGGTCTCAAGCAATGATGATGTATAATCCTTAGACCTGATATCAGCATGGTTCCCTACATGTGTAATAGCACTCTTAGGGATTGCCAAACACTACTCGTAACTGGGTAGTTATAAAGGTAGCTTTAGGGTATGTTATGAAACATGTAGAGGGATGTGACCGGTCGAATATGAGATTTGCCCCTCCTAACATGACGGGAGAGATGTCTCTGGGCCCCTTAAAGTGATCGGATAAAGAAAGTGTATGCCCATACCACTAGTGGTCGAAGTGTTCGACCACATAAGGTTATCTGACAACTCGATCGAGAAAGTATTGAACAGTCCATGGATGACATAATATCTCACCTAGAGTTCAAACAGATATCGTGAGGCAAAGGGAGAATACTAGAGTAGGTTGCTTAGTTCGATCAGTTACGAACTAGTCGTATGAAGATACGAGCTAGTCGTAGACTGGTTGAACGAAATCACAGAGTGGTCGAAAACTGATCGTAAGGAGTTACGAACTGGTTGTGGCCGAGTGCGAACTGGTCGTATAGAGATAGGAACTGGTCGTAAGTGATAAGGACTTAGTCGTAGATCATATTGCATTAAGGTTCGTCCGATATAATTTGTATGTATTCGGGAATCGTTATGTCCTGCTAGGTACCGCTACGACTCGTGGTCGGAAAGGGTTTCCGAGTCACAACTGATTACACATAAACCTAACAGGTCACACACTTAACGGGTTAGAACAAACCAGTACGAATACGATTCATCAAACGTGTTCGGATAGGATCCGTCAAGGGGCACTATATAAGGAGATACTTGAGGCTATCGTGGGGGTGACACACGTGAGTTGTACTACCAAAACCCTAGCCGCCATCTTCCTGAGAGCTCTGTTGTGCGACTTGGTGCTAGCACACCGGTGTACGGCTGTTCCTTCCCTAGACGTGTAGATACTATAGAGGCGCTACTGCGATTTCTGTTGTGCTGAGGACGATCCGCGATCTTCACTAGGAATGTTGGAGGTTGCTGAAGGAGACGATCGTCTACGAGGACGTTGGGCGATCGACTACGACAACTTCATCGACGCGCTTTTCGTTGGACCAGGCTGCTCCGACTCTTCTTCCGCTGCACTGCGCGTCTGGTGGTAATGATCTATGATCATCTAACTTGCTTGGCATCCTGGTTTACCTGGTAGAAATTTTGAATTGTTGCTAGTGTAGCCTACCCGTATCCCTTCACTTACAGGGTCGCACACTTAACAGGTTAGAACAAATGAGTTCGGATAGGATCGGTTATGGGCTCTTTGTAAAGGGATGCATTGGGCTGTTGGGATTGACGTGAGTTGCTCCACCAAAACCCTAACCGCCATCTTCTCGAAGGCCCTACCATTGAAAGATTGAGGAGGCCGACTAGAGGGGGGTTGAATAGGCATTTTAAAAACATCTATGCGCAAAAACCGATTTCTAATGCGAAAGCTAATACAAATACGGTTTTGCACAAATAAGGCCTAAATCCACTAGGCTCAACTAAGTGCACTAACAATACAAGTCTATTGATAATAATCAATCAAGCATGGACTTGTAAGCAATTCAATTCAAGCAATGCAAATGATACTATTGCAATCATACACAATGAATAAGCAATTTAATACAAGATATATAAATTGCACAATGTAAAGCAAGCATTCATACACAATGAATGAGCAACTTAATTATATGAATGTAAATTGCAATATGGTAGAGCTCAAGAATGCAAACCACAAGATGACACGGCGATGTTTTACCGTGGTGTTCGTAGACTTGCCGGTCTCCCCTAGTCCACGTTGAGGGAAACCCAAACCAATTGGGCTGGCTCCACGAATTAAGCCTTCCTCCGAGGTATCAACACCTCGCTCCACTAGGGTTGCTCTTACTCCACTCCGGAGATGGCGAGCACCAAGCCACTCACAAACACCGGGCCTTCTCACAAGCTTCACTTGATAAGATCACCGGACCATGACGCCTCCACGCCGTCTAGGTGTCGGCAAACACTAAGAGTAATAAGCCAAACCCCTTGCTTAACTCTCACCACGTGCAATGAATGCACAAACTCAAGTGGATACGAAATCCACCTCTAGATGCAACACATGCAACTAGAGACCTCTCTCATTGCTCACAAGGTGCAACACATGCACAATTGAGAGGAGAAACTCACACTAGTTCAAGAGAGTGAAATGGGATGCCAAAAGTTGCCTCCCAACCGGCCAATGGGGGTATTTATAACCCCTACACCAAAAACTAGCCGTTTGGAGACGAAACAGCCAAAAACTAGCTGTTACAGACATTTGCGGTCGTACCACCCTCACAAGGGCCGGTACAACCTTTCTGGGTGGTCGTACCGCTCTTTACATTGCGGTCGTACCGCAGCTCAAAATCAGCACAGACGACACTCGGTAAAAAGGTCATAACTTTTGACTCCGATGTCGGAATTGAGTGATCTTGGACTCTATTGAAAGCTTATTCAGAGGGATACACAACCCACCTATTTGATTGATCTCAAACACAATTGATCAAATTAAAAAGCACAACTCAAAAGAGACACTACCATGATCTAAGTCCAAAGTATTAGCAACAAGCAATCTTAAACCATGCCAAGGGAAAATACATGAATCCCAACAATTTGCAAAACACATTTGCAAACTTAGATCATGCCACAAGGAGTAGGTACATGGACTTCAACCGTTTGAAAAACACATTTGCGAAGTATAGTCACATGCTACAAGGATTATCTATGAGCCTCAACTATTTGCAAAACACATTCGCAAATATAGGCAACATGTTAGAGTGAGCTAGAGCAAGTGAGATTGAGTTATCAACACATGATGAGACTCAAGCTACTAGACAAGACCCCTCTTAATAGTACGGCAACCTATACTTGCAATCCGGTCTTCCAACCAAACACCAAGACCGGTAAAAGACTAGGAACACATCCTTAGCCCTAGCTAGTCATACCTTTGCTTTGAGCATCTTCTTGAAGCTTGATGACGCACATCCTCGCTTCAACTTCGGATTCTTGACTTGAAAGCTCATCAACACATGATGACTTTCTTTGTTTCAGGATCTTGACTTGATGCCCATCAACACATGATGACATCTTTCGTCCCGAGTCTTGATATGCATCAACACATGATGCAATCTTGACCTCCATCAATACATGATGGATCTTCTCTTGACTTGATGATCAATTCATGACCATGTCTTCTTCGAGATTTTGATATGTATCAACACATGATACATCTTCTTCTTGAATCTTGACTCGATGATGATCAACTCCTAATGCCATCCAAAGTCTTCATCACCCTGGAACATAACATGTTCATCCAACTCATGGAAAATGTTAGTCCCATATTGATTAACATTAATTACCAAGATATACCCGCAATAAATGCTTCTAAACAAGCCGTTGAAAAACCTGGACCGGTACTACCGCCAACCAAGTTGCGGTACTACCGCTTGGTCCGGTCGTACCGCACGAAGGAGCGATACTACCGATTGCAGGGTTTCCAATTTTGCCGAAAAGACATGCTCTCTGGAAAATACATATCGCCATACAAACATCGGTACAACCGCATATTGGTATGACTGTTTCTCAAAAGCGGTACGACCGATTATCAGAGAGAGCTCTGAGCCAAAATGCATCGGTTCTGGTTTTCTTCAACCGCCAACTAGAAATCGGAACGACCGCAATGCGGTAGTACCGTAGTGTAACTCCGGTACGACCGATTTCTGATCAATGCACTTAAAGCTTTCAAATTTAAATATAATTTCAAAATCAAATGCATGCATGATCCTAACTTGATCCATAAGGCACAAGAACATGCTATCAAGCTATTAGTCATGATCCCTCTATTGTCATGCATTTTCCTTACCATGTCGCCATCCATAAACTGGGACTAAGCCTTTAAACATCTTAGCACACAAGTTAGTCCCACAACACAATCTCAAATAATTAAATATAGATAAACATGAGTATGTATAAATTGCACATGTTAAATATACTCACATATAAGTATATATGAACTACACAAGTTATATATACCAAATATGAGTGTATACGAACTACACAAGTTGTATATACTCATATGAATATATTAACTACACAAGTTAAATATATTCAATGATATGTTTCAAAGTAAAGATCCTTAGTATATATGTGGAAAAACAATATTGATCAATACTAATGAAACCACAAAATATAGAATGAACTCCCCCTAAATGTGTGCATACACAAATGTGTAATGAAAACATATGCGCATATCCAAGCTAACCTTTTGGTGAAGTTCAACCTATATTTTGGATCCGAGGAATGCAACAAGATATAATAAGAAGAGTAAAATGCATACCTCTTGTATTTTCATCTTTATATCCAAACGAGACTAAGCAATAGATAATCAATAGAATTGTTAGTCTCACAAATAGATTTATCATTAATAAATGCATACCTGTTTGGATTTTTCTTTTTATATCCAAGCTGAGACTAATCAAGATATAACAAATATTAGTGTTAGTCTCATATGAGAATTTGTCATTAAGAATGCATACCTTATTGATTTTTACCTCTTTATCCATTTTAGACTAAACAATAAGTATAACGATAAAAGTGTTAGTCTCATATGTAGATTTGTCATTAATCACCAAAATACTCCATTAATATATAATGGCGGGTCTAGATCCTTCAAGCTCCTCCTTTTTGGTGATTGATGACAAATCCATCATTAATAACCACATTTGGATATAAATCATCATAAGATATGAATTTAAGCATTTTAACTATTCTCATGCATGAAACTACTTCTTCTCCTTTTGAACTATGCATGGAATAAGGTGAAATCAAGTAGAAAGAATAACTTACTTACCCAAATATAGCTCACATAAATTCTCCCCCTTTTGGCATTAATCACTAAAAATCCAAAACAACCTTAAGCCAAAAGAGAGTCTCTGCAAAAGCATAGAGCTAGGCAATATAATTCATTAGAATTGAACAAAGAAATATTTTCTCCCTTTTTGCACTAAGCAGAAATAAGAGTTCTCCCCCTTTATGAATAACGCATGAGTTGGAGTGAGATCAACCAAATGAACTCCAAAACGTTTTCTCCCATTTGGCATTTAAACACCAAAAGATCCAAAATAAAGAGAAAGCCAAAGAAGAGACTTTTCAAAGTAGTTTTTCCGTATAATAGATTACCCATTTTGAAACTCAAAACAATTTTCAATTTTGCTTTTAGCTTTTACAAAATGTTTTAGGAAAACTCCCCCTTACACAAAGGTTCCACTCCTTTGACACATAAAGGATTTATTTGTCCACTTATCTTTGCTTTTGACACACAAAAGCTTTCGTTATCCAATTATCTCTCTCTTAGATTTTGACACACAAACGCATTCTCCCCATTGTCTTTATGTGTATCTACTTGTAAAATAATCCTTGACTGATACTAGTAGATACCACTTGTAGATACTTCCTGTAGATACCACTAATTGAAAGATATTCTTTAAACTTTACTTATGGATACTACGAGTCAACGATGCCACTTGTAGATAATACTTGTAGATTCCACTTGTAAATCCATATGTTGATACCACTTGTGGAAAACATGCGTCGACAAGACTTGACTTCTCAAGGTGCTTGAACTTCCCTTGCAAAGATCTTCTAAGAAAGTATCCAAAGAGAAGAGATAGAGAATCCACTTGAGATAAAAGATTATACCAAGTATAATTAATTCCATTTGTAGAAACTTGGTACCTCTTGGAGAGATATAACTTGTCGATACCAAATGAAGATACCACTTGGAGAAATAACACTTGAAGAGATCTTTGGGTATCAGAGAAACCACTTGGATAAGAAGATACATTAGGTATCGGAGAGAGCTTGGTTAGAAAAGATTTGTCCGGCATGGAAAGAAATAGATACCACTTGAATGGATAAGATGATATCATTTGAGGATACCACTTGTAAACGAGAACAAAAGATACCACATGAATGGATAAGATGATATCATTTGAGGATACCACTTGTAAAAACAAGGATACCACTTGAACAAACACATATGGTTCGCATGCCGAGGTCAAAGATGATTAAAAAGGGCTACCACTTGAAAGAATACCATTTGAATGATAAATATATCATATAGAGATCAAAATAGCATATGGAATCAACAAACTATATTTGGGTAGCTTGCAAGGATCACAAGGATCAAGACCAAAAAGGAGATAGCCAAAATAGATTTAGAATTGAATTGAATCTTACCAATATCAAGATGACTATGAGAAGCTACTATTAGAAAGAATATCACTTGAATAATTGCATTCGCAATCAAGGAGAAATAGTAGTGAGTAGCTTACAAGGATATCAATATATATCTTGACTTGAGGGAGCAAAAGCGAGTGGCTGCAAAGAATTGAAATCAACAAATTTGATCAAATCAGCCAAAGTCTCCAGGTTCGGTCAAACCGGCGGCATAGAGGCGGTCAGACCAGCGGCATAGAGGTGGACAGACCAGAAAGCGGTCAGACCGACGGCAAAGAAGCGGTCAGACCGGTGACAATGGTCGACCAGAAGATAACGCATGGTCGAGACCACTTTGATCGAAAACTAAAGAACGAAAGCGATTTGATTCGAAATTTTGGAGAAAAGAAGTGATTAGTTGTACATTGCTCTAAATTTTCACACAATCACCCAAATAAAGATATTTGGAGCATTTTTAACTTATCTAGACTTTAAGAATCCAACTTTCAAATAGTTTTTATGAATTAAGCTTTAGATTTTGGAAATGAAAATATATTTTTGAAACTTTTCACAAAAGAGCCAAATTGAGCATTTGATGAAATCTATAGCATCCAATTGCATGTATGAGTCATAAATACCATCAGGGACCTATTCATGTGAATAATTTAGGCTCAAATGGCTAAACTCACTTAAGTGCTAGAAAGTGACCTTTATGGTTAAACCAATATTTTGGATGAGTTTCGAAATCAAATAACTTTTTCTAGGTTGGTCTTTTGGAAATTATTTGAATACCAAAAATGTTTAGAATAGCCAACTCTAGGATTTTCCTTTTGGGACAAAGGTCAAATTCCTTTTAGAATAGATTTTACACCAAAATCTAGTTTAGGTCAAAAACAAGATACTAAGATCTTGGATTTTGAGTAGAAACTCTTTTTTATTTAAAATAGGTTTTTCTTGAGCCAAAACATTTGGTAAATCTTTGAAATGCATTTGTATACATTTTGCAACTAGTTTTTCAAAGAATATACTAATAATTTTAAAAGTTTTGACTTTTGGCTAAAAGGCTCAATTTGAAAAACAATATTAGCACTTAATTAATTTGGGCACACTTAGGGATGTGATATACATGAACATGACTTAGCACTACCCCTTAATGTGCCACTACCAACTTGCTCAAGATTTCAATAATAAAGATTTAGCACAAGAGCAAGAACAACCCTTTTTATAAGATTTTCATGAATGCAACCTACACAAGGTATAAAGGGCTAGATACTTCAATGTAAGTACTTGTTACCGAAATGACATTGGCTTATGATATGACTTGATCATCCTTAAGCTTGGCTCCAATTTTGCATATGGTGAATTCCACCTCTTCATGTATGAGCCAAACTGTAACAACCCCAAAACTAGGGTTTGTATTTCAAATGTATAAAAGTATTAAAGATTAAAAACTTTTGTGTATCTCTTGGTCATGCTCTTGGTTTTCTACAAACTTGTGCACAATTTTAAACTTTTGATGCTTGTAATAAAGTTTGTGTTGAGATTTCAAATTTTTAAACTTAAATTCCATTGCTATTTGAATTCCAGAAAAATATGTGAATGAAAGTTTCCAAAAATAATTTATTAAAATACTAGATTATTTATATTGAATTGTAATTATTTTTACCAAATTTTTAGAAGTTTTTTTTTGACTTCACTAAAATTCAAATGAAATCCCAAATGCAGATTTGAAAATAATTTAATTCTAAGAAATTTTCATATATAATATGTCTGAAATTATTTTTCCTAAGTACCTTGTGATCCTCAGAGTGTCCACAAAAATTTTCAGGATTTTTAGAATTTTATTTCTATTTCAAACTGCTAGGTCAAACTGAATTGTTTTCGGTCAAAATTAAATCCAAATCCTAAATCCTCGTACTGTTCCTCCGACCCGAACCTAACCAGACACCGACCGCACCCCTTCGCCACCGGGTCTGACCAGACTTGACCGCCCGAGTCACCTTTCCTCTCACTTACCTGTGGGCCCCCGCCGCCAGAACCCTTCCTCCACGCGGCGCCCGCGCCCGCTCGCCCGCGCGCCACCTCGCCCGCGCTCTGAGCGTCGTGGCAAGCTCCGCCGAGCTCCATTCACTGGCGCCACCAAACCGCCCGCGGTTTTCTCGCGCGCCTCACCTCGGCAGCTCCGTCCTTCGCCTATAAATGGCCGCTCCCGAGCATCCCTTCATCCTTTTGACCTCCCTCTCCATCCTCACTCTTCCTCTCAGCTCAAAATGAGCTCCAGAGCCGACCCGCTCGACGCCGTTCCGGCTGCTCCGGCGATCCCCGACCTCGACCAACCGCGTCACGGTGTGTTCCACATCCCCAGGAGATAAACCCCTCAAGCAATTGTGGGTTTCATCGCTGAGAGCTCGCGCCTCCTTCTTCCCCGACTCCGGCCTCCACCGCTTTCTCGCGCGCGTCCCCTGACGAGCTCTAGCTCAATTCCTCCCTCCTGGAGCACCCTCTAGGCTCCTTTTTCCTTCCCCGATCATTCACTCGCGTCGCTTTGCTCCACAGGAACCCCTCCACAGTGACCACCCCGCGCCACCGCCGGCTCGTCGTCGCCAGCCCACTCCGGCCACTCTCTGTCCTCGCCGAGCACCCCGGTGAGTTCCCTGAGTCCTACTCATGCTCATGCACATGCTATTTTCCGCCCCTTCCTTTCCGACACCGTCGTTCCCCTTTCACCCCCTCGGCCGGCCGCCGCTCGCCATCGCCGCGCCTCCACCGTGCCTCTCCGGCCACCACGCGACCACCCTTAGCTTCAGTAGCCCTCGAGCAACCCATTTTGGCCGACACCTCTACCTCGCCGCTGCTTCTTCGCCGGCGGCAAGCCAGGACCAGAGCCGCCCGAGCCTCCCCTGTTCCTCCTTCGGGCTCCCTGTGGCTGACAGTGGGACCCACTCTCTTAGACTGAGCAATTTCCTGCTAATCAACTTTGCAAATGTAATTAAGTGACTCTAAATGGTTTAGCAAATTTGTAGTTGAGGTTTGGAAGAAGGTTAGACATTAGTTTCATTTCTGAAATTTTCACTTTGTGTGGCAATGAGTGACAATCTTGTGTAAGGGTGAAATGCTATTGAATCTTTTGAATGGCTAATGGAATCACTTAAGCATATTTGGTAATTGGTTAATTAAATGAATGTTTGACAATTAGTTGTAAAGCGGTATAGTTTTTAGAATAAGTTGTTGAGCAGGAAAAGCAAAGTGGTATGGAGTCAAATTAAAATGTCAGTAAACCCTTTCTCTAGCCCAACCAATTTTCATACTAGCAAATTGGGTGTATGTCCTTTAGATCACTCTAGTTAGCCATTCTGAAATTGAGTTAAAAAGAAGTTTAGTTGTAACATTTCTGTCTAAAGAGAAGTCTTGCTTTTGTAGGTGTATAGCCTGTAGTATGAAGCTAATAAAAATGGCAGTAGGTTATGTTTTGCTAAATCTAGTAGTTAAGTGTTAGTAAGGCTAAAGTTGGTTAGAAATCTGATTAGCAGTTATTAGTTGGCTAATTAACTAGTTAGTGTTCCATTAGCATATAAGAGGTTTGATTTTGATTGTATGATTATTGTGGAAAATAAGTGAGTTTGAAAAGAACAGTAATAAGAAATCCTAACTAATTTAAATAAACCTCAAATCAATTATTTTTGTTCCTAAATTTCATAATCTGTCTTCTGTGTTGTCAATTTTTTGGATACTTTTGGAATCTTGGTGTTTATTCGCTGTTCTTCGCTTTGGCAGTTTTTATCGTTAGATGACGTTGATATCGAGAGTGATCCTCTGCAGCAAGTCAAATATCTCTAGCAAGGCAAAGGCAAGCAGTTTGATCATTTCCACTCAATCCTATTACTTTTAAAATCTAATACTTTGTTTTACTCGTACGTATGCATGCTTTTGTGTCAATGATTAATTTTATCGATTAGAGGTAGTTAATCCCATTGCATTGTTGCCCTGAAAATTGTTCACCCCTGCCACTACCTTAGGAATATTATTATCACTGGTGAATTAGAGCCCGGTGAATGATTTAGGGCCTTTTATTTTTCTTCGCGATATGATGCTTAGCAATGCTTAGATACCGGTAGAATTGGGCGGTTATCGACTTAGTCGATAACTTTGATCACACAAAAATTATTATAACGTTATGATTCAGCATTTTTGTTATGTTTAATTGTGAAAACTAAAAATGAAAACAAAATGATTTGGACTTGGGCACAATGGTAAGATGGTGTGCTTTTGGGTGTGACTGGAATGGTGCCCGAGTCATTTAAGGACCGAGTTACTTGCGCCACCATACTGAGCTTTTTGCGTGCTAACCACACTAGAGGGTATGGGACCTCTCTTGACTTAGTACTTTGGCGTGTATTGGCTCCGGGTCGCAGGAGGTCGCAGGAGGGATGGTGTTGGGAGCATGGTAGTTGTCCGAAAAGCTTTACCCTTTGTGGGTAGTTGTCTTTTCGGCTTTACCATGTAAGCGTATGGATTTCTATCCATACGAGCGGCTCGTAGTTAATACACAATATTGGAAAGCGTCTCGTAGGACTTAGCCGTGCCAGCATACCTTCGGAAGTGTGCTTTGGCTTAAAGGCGGTCTGAAGTGTGGGTACATTGGTACACCCCTGCAGGGTTAAAACTATTCGAATAGCCTCGTCCTAGGTTATGGACACGCTCGGATACGCCCCCCAAGAACTAGACTACAACATTTAACTAAAACTTGATGGGTTGGTATGAGCGGTGTTCATACTATTGTTGTGATGGCCATTGGGTTGGTCATCTCGGGATGTCTTTATGTTACTACTTCTTGTATATTGTTATTTCGCAAATAAAATTTGAATTGTTAAAACTGCCTTCAAACTATTACATTGTTGCAAAAGAAAACTGGCTTTATGCTAAAAGTAAGTCCAGAGTCCCCTCCACTTAAATAAAGCTTGCATGTAGTTAATTATAGTTCTGTTACCCTTACACGTCAGTCTTGCGAGTACAAAATTAATTTTTGTACTCAGTTGCTTTGCTTATTGTTTTTGTTGCAGAGGAAGAAGGTGAGCCCCAAGGGCTTCCCTTTTGTGAGCTGTGCTGCGGGTTTGACGACTATCTTGGCGGCCCGATTGGTTGCCTTGTGGGTAAAGGCACACTAATTGGCTCTTTTATTTATCGCCATCTTATGGCTTTTGCTTCCGCTGTGTAGTTTGTTTTTTTATCTTGTAGTTCAATCTGTTGTATATTATGAAGTTTTTGATATTGTAACCTCTCGTGTATG
Source organism: Ampelocalamus luodianensis (assembly GCA_036346255.1). Classification (NCBI taxonomy): domain Eukaryota; kingdom Viridiplantae; phylum Streptophyta; class Magnoliopsida; order Poales; family Poaceae; genus Ampelocalamus; species Ampelocalamus luodianensis. The sequence goes on along the minus strand of CM070620.1, from coordinate 51,602,213 downwards.
GAATTGATGCATAATTTTGTGAAGAGGTGTGTATACTGCAGTTCTGGGAAGTATACATATCTCGAGGCTTGGTTTATTTGATTTGTGATGCTAGGGCCAGGTAGTTGGTTAAGCATTACAAGCCAAATAAACCGGGGTCCTCACACAAACCTCCAATGCATCTCCAAGTACCTATTAAGTATTTAAGCGCATTTGGTACCCAATACTTGGTTGGGTCCATGAATGTTAGTCATAATAGATTTGGGCACCCAAATGGCCCTTCTAATAATAGTCTTAGGTGAACTAATATTTCTAGCAAACACATTGCCATTCTCATCCTTCCTAAGTATATAATGATCATTATAGATAATTGGCTTAGGAGTGATACCTTTGGGACATTCCTTACTAAAATGTCCTTTCTCTCAGCAATTGTAGCAAGTTGGATGCTTTCTTCCATCCTTTGAATTCTTCTCTTGCTCCTTGCCGGTTTGCCTCTTCCTTGATGATATTGACATGTCATCCATTTGATTTGGACACACCGAGGCAATATGACCCTTCTCATAACATCCAAAGCATTTGATATTCGTGTATTTCTTTTCTTTTTGCTTTGGGATGCTCTTCACCTTTTTCTTGGCGATGAAGCCAAGTCCTCTCTTGTAATCTTCCTTGTTAGGGCATATGGAGGAGAGGTGACCCTTTTGATGACAATCAAAATACTTCACATTCTTCGTGTGTCTTACATTGTGCCTTGTCTTGCTATTCTCCCTTTTCTTTATGGGAGTGAACCCGATTCCACTCTTATCTTGCAAGCATATTTGCTTGCTCAATATTTCATCGAAAGTGGTTTTTCCCTTGTAGCTTCTATCTAAGTTATTTTTCAAATTTGAGACTTAGGCCTTAAGCTTTTTGTTTTCCTCTACAAGTTTAGCGTCAACAAGCATAGAAGAAATAGGTGCATCTCTTTAAGGGCAATAAGGCATATCAATTAAATCATCACAAGATGTGGATATGCTAACTTTAGATGAAATGCACGAAATAGGAGCTATGCATGACAAATCATCTAATAGATTATATGTTATGCCTATATCCACCTTGGAGCTAGCATATTCATTTAGGAGGAGCTTTTCATGTTTATCTTTTATAACATCATAATTATTTTGGAGTAAGACATGTTCTTTCTTCAAAACTTTGAATTTAGATTTCTCCATTCCTAAATATTCATTGAGATCTTCTAGCATATCCATCAACTCATCATAAGAAGGATTATTGTCATCATCATTATTTACCTTCTTATTACCTTTAGTCATGAGGCAATGAGTTGATGTGGAGGGGTTTGTGAGCTCATCATTGTCGGAGCTTGATGTTGAGCATTCTTCTCCCGACATCCATTCTTGCATATAATCCTCATTAGTTGAAGTAAATGTTGTTGAGGATTTTTCGTTGTCGGAGTTTGAGATTGAGTATTCTTCTCCCGACGTCCACTCTTGTATGCAATCATCACTTGTGGAAGTGGACATTTCATAATGGCATTATAATTGTGTCCACATCTCATGAGCATTCTTGAGATCGCATACTTCATTGAACACATCTACGCTCAAAGCACTAAATAAAGCGTTAATTGCTTGAGCGTCGAGATGTAAGCATTTCTCTTCCTCAATTGTTTGATCAAGATTATCCAATGGAGGAGAAAAGCCTACATCTACAATCCGCCATATATTTAGGCCCATGGCCTTAAAATAACATGACATGCGGATTTTCCAATGAGCATAGTTTGTGCCATTAAATTGTGGTGCTTCACCTAGGTGCATTAAATCACTAGTCGCCATCCTTTACTCTCTAGACGGTTAAGTCTAATAAATGAGAGACCAAGCTCTGATACCACTTGAAAGATCGAGGAGGCCGACTAGAGGGGGGTGAATAGGCGTTTTAAAAACTTCTATATGCTAAAACCGATTTCTAATGCGGAAGCTAATACAAATACGGTTTTGCAAAAATAAGGCCTAAATCCACTAGGATCAACTAAGTGCACCAACAATACAAGTCTATTGATAATAATCAATCAAGCATGGACTTGCAAGTAATTCAATTCAAGCAATGTAAATGATACTATTGCAATCATACACAATGAATAAGCAATTTAATACAAGATATATAAATTGCACAATGTAAAGCAAGCATTCATACACAATGAATGAGCAACATAATTATATGAATGTAAATTGCAATATGATAGAGCTCAAGAATAAAAAACCACAAGATGACACGGCGATGTTTTACCGTGGTGTTCGGAGACTTGCCGGTCTCCCCTAGTCCACGTTGAGGGAAACCCAAACCAATTGGGCCGGCTCCACGAATTAAGCCTTCCTCTGAGGTATCAACACCTCGCTCCACTAGGGTTGCTCTTACTCCACTCCGGAGATGGCGAGCACCAAGCCACTCACAAACACCAGGCCTTCTCACAACCTTCACTTGATAAGATCACCGGACCGCGACGCCTCCATGCCGTCTAGGTGTCGGCAAACACCAAGAGTAATAAGCCAAGCCCCTTGCTTAACTCTCACCACGTGCAACGAATGCACAAGCTCAAGTGGATACGAAATCCACCTCTAGATGCAACACATGCAACTAGAGACCTCTCTCATTGCTCACAAGGTGCAACACATTCACAATTGAGAGGAGAAGCTCACACTAGCTCAAGAGAGTGAAATGGGATGCCAAAAGTTGCCTCCCAACCGGCCAAGGGGGTATTTATAACCCCTACACCAAAAACTAGCCATTTGGAGACGAAACAGCCAAAAACTAGCTGTTACAGACATTTGCGGTTGTACCACCTTCACAAGGGCCGGTACAACCATTTTGGGTGGCTGTACCGCTCTTTACATGGCGGTCGTACCGCAACCCAAAATCAGCACAGACGACACTCGGTAAAAAGGTCATAACTTTTGACTCCGATGTCGGAATTGAGTGATCTTGGACTCTATTGAAAGCTTATTCAGAGGGCTACACAACCCACCTATTTGATTGATCTCAAACACAATTTATCAAATCAAAAATCACAACTCAAAAGAGACACTACCATGGTCTAAGTCCAAAGTATTAGCAATAAGCAATCTTAAACCATGCCAAGGGAAAATACATGAATCCCAACAATTTGCAAAACACATTTGCAAACTTAGATCATGCCACAAGGAGTAGGTACGTGGACTTCAACTATTTGCAAAATACATTTGCAAAGTATAGTCACATGCTACAAAGATTATCCATGAGCCTCAACTATTTGCAAAACACATTCGCAAATATAGACAACATGTTAGAGTGAGCTAGAGCAAGTGAGATTGAGTTATCAACACATGATGAGACTCAAGATACTAGACAAGACCCCTCTTAATAGTACGGCAACCTATACTAGCAATCCGGTGTTCCAACCAAACACCAAGACCGGTAAAAGACTAGGAACACATCCTTAGCCCTAGCTAGTCATACCTTTGCCTTGAGCATCTTCTTGAAGCTTGATGACGCACATCCTCGCTTCAACTTCGGGTTCTTGACTTGAAAGCTCATCAACACATAATGACTTTCTTTGCTTCGAGATCTTGACTTGATGCCCATCAACTGTAATACCCCGGAAGTGAGGTAAGCGAATCGCCGAGAGAGATTTAATTAATCGGGAGAGAATAAATTGAATCGGGAGGATGTTTTTTTTCATCAAATCGCCAAAACAGAAGATGAGAGGGGGTTTTCCGCTTTTATATGGCAACTCGGGCCCTAGGCCTTGGCCCATGTGGGCTGGCCGGCCAAAAGGGGGGGAGGCGCCACCCCCTCCCCCAAACCCTAGCCGCCCCCCATTCTCCCAACCCTCCTCCTCCCTTGTGCCGCCACTTTCCCCACCCCTCCTCCTCCCTTGCGCCCCAACCTCCCCTCCCTGGTTCCTCTCCCTTGCACCTCCCCTAGTCCTCCATTGCTGCCGGCCAAGAGAGAAGAAGAGATCGCCTATGGGTGGCCGGCCAAGAAGGAAGAAAAGAGGGAAGGAAGAAGGGAGAAGAGAAGGGAGAAGAAGAGGAAGAGGGATCGCCATCCGGAGTCGTGATCTTCAGCTGCTCCAAGGGTAACTAGCATCGTTTGTTGTTGTGCGTTTGGTCGTAGAAGAGAAATCGGGTAGTCTTGGGCTAGGTTGCAATCTGCCGCTGTTTTTGCAGATTTCGTCCAGTAACTTGCGCGGGCAATCTCAGGTGGTTAGAGGACGAATTAGGGGTTTTGGTCTCCTAGAGAGTTGTAGGTTATGTTCGTAGCTTTCAGTGGCCACCAAGATCACCCAAATCCGATTAACGTTCAGGAAGTTATGAATGTTTTAGTATCGCTGCTCTGTTAATCTGTCAGTTTTGGGCAGTCTTTAGAAAACTGGTTATTACTGCTAGTTAAAAGGAAAATCAGGGAATCTCAATATAACGAAAAAGGTGGGTAATTTCCATACCTTTTCATAGAGATAAAGAACACAAGATTTGGACTTTTGTAGCAAAAGTTATGGTGGTTTAAGCGTACTGTCCAGAGAACCCGACGAGAATTCTGTCGTCTGATGTTTGGTTTGATAGGGGAAGTTAAGGGCAGAATCAAGAGGGCTCCCCAACTAGGTTTATTTAGGTAATTCAGTTACCTTTTCATAAAGTCTAAGAGCATCTCAATTGGACTCCTGAGCAGGAAGTTATGTATTTTAGAATTTGGCTGTTTCCAGTAAGTACCAAAACGATCGCTAGAAATTGGGGGTTTTGTTAACACTTGAGAGTTAGCGAGTTTTGTTGTGTTATTATTTATGCTCTTGGTCCAGCGTGTTGGTCTTAGATTGGGATACCTTTATGTTCAGGTGGGAGCGCGGTTCCAGGGGTAGCACCCTCTTCGCGTCCACCATTCTCGCACGGTTGAGGCAAGTGCATCGTTTGTATTTTGGTTGTGATTTGCTTGGATATGAATGCGTGTTGATGCATGTTAGTGTCGTATGGCTGTGAACAAGCGTGCATAACAAGAATGGTGAATGTTCAAAGTATGGCTTTGCATTATCCATAAATGTCGTTACTGCCTTTGGTACTTTGATGATGAATAGTATTGGTACATGTGCATATTGATATCATGTGGAGACTGGTCTTGTGAGGACCAAGTATGCACATCTTTGAAGAATTTATTTGATGAAATGATTATGAGGAATGATCCAGGTTGCAAGTATTCGGGCTATTATATATGTAAGCTTGCAAGTTGGGATTGTGATGTATTTTGACATATAGCCTTGCTTGCTGTTAATGAGATGAATTCTTATTTTATCTTGATGACTGTTAGTTATGGTTAAATGGTTCTACCGCATGTTGTTATTGCTTACATGATAATGAGAATATGATGTATTCCTGTTTATGCATATGTTATCATGGTGCATATGTATGTTGAGAGCATACAGTGTCACAGTCACGTGGTGACCAAGCACATCTGATTGAGGTCCCGTCATGTAGATGACGGGCTTGAGGTCCCCGCATTTGTGGAATGTGGGCTATGAATATAAGAGGTCCCCATCATTAAAGTGATGGGCAAAGGTCCCTATACATGTGGTGTATAGGCTTTTGGTCCCTGTGCCAGAAGGCACAGACATGGGTATGCAGCGACGGTTGGATACTTCGCATTACCGGTAAAATGCAAAAGTTAAAGAGAAAGAGAAAGTGCACCTAAGCATCTTGCATCGCATGAGCATATGACATGTTTTTATTTGAGATGGTATATGGATGTTGATGATTACGGTAGTCTCTGTTATTATTGCCATTTAATGTACTTGCTGGGTCTTTGGACTCACTCTTGCTATTGTTGTGTTTTTAGGTACCCCCCCTTTACAAGAACGGCATGCATGGGAGGGAATAGAAATGGTTGCACAATGGCACGAACTACTCACATTTGGACTGATAGATTGATAAATTAGTAGTTGAGTAATTGCATAAAGGATTTCTTATGATTACTCATTATGCATGCTATAATTTGTAATAGAGTTGATTAGAGGATTATGATTGTCATTCTGTTTATGTTTTAGTTGTTTAGCATGCTATGGAAGTTGTAGTGATGATTAGTATAGTTTTGGCTATCTCTTGTTTATGCTGGAGGTTGCATTAATTAATTATGTTATATTTAAATGTAGGGACCTCTAGTTTAGTAACTAAACAAAGGAGGTTATGTCCGATTGTAGAGATTTGTTTCAATGTTAAAAATGTTATTGTGTTGGTTTAGTAGCATTCCAGGCTCATGTGGGGCTGGGGTGTTCTGATTAGTATCGAGCGGCGAGAGGTCCGTGGTGATTGGATTTACAACTTAGGCAACTTAAATTGCTAAAATTTTTGTAATGGTTAATGAACTTAAACCTGACACACTGGTGCACAGTAGAATGGGATGGGTCAAGCATTGCATTTACGCTTCTGTTGAATTGTATTAATGATTTACATTATGAGATGATCGATATATCTATAGTATAATACTATGGTTTTTATGAGTGGGGTAACCCATGTTGAGAGGTGGAGAAAGTGGTTGTGATCTGGGCTATACAGGTTACACCACCGTTCGTGGTATGGGGATAGCGAAGAATCCACATGAGAGGTCGTAGTCTGAGCGTTGGTATCGAGTATACTTAAAAGAGTTGTTCTCTTCCCTGAATTTGAATTTGGTCAACTCTTTTCCAGTTGAGATTGATGAGTCTCTCTTGGGTTATTTATTCTTGTGGTTGAAGGGTTGCCTTGAGAAAAAAAATTTGGTGTGTATTCTTTGGCTTAATTTGTCCTGTAAAGCAATCTTTTTTTTTCTTTTCCCAACTGATGAGTTATTCGTGCGGCTGGTGAACTGGGTTGATAGTCAAGTTTGACCTTTATTTTGGAATTTTGTCTTTCTCATTGGAAAGCATGATCTATTTATCCGGTTGTTGTTTTTGGTTAATGAAAGTTTCCTTTTGCAAGTCCTTTTGAACGTGGAGGCTTCGACTCAATGTATCTCTCTTGGGTATTTTGGGTGATGAGAAATTTTTTTTTGATGGTTCTCTTTTATAAAAGAAGATGTTAAACCTGTTAGCGATGTTTTGTCTTGGTTAAGTGAGAGGTTATAACCAAAGTAATTAATGGATATGATACGGGTTATCATGTTAAATCTGCAGTGTGTGTATGATCGATCCTAACGAAGATCCTTGAAAGGGAGGTGATTAATTTGAAAGTGTCTTGTAGTAGTTCTCGAGGAGCTGTGATTAAGAGTATGATTATACCTAGTTGTAATCAATAGAGTTAATAAGAGGTGTAGAACGTTCATGAAGTTGAGTCGATGACTAAGAGTGATACATTTGGTAAACTTCTTTGGTAAATTGGATTAACGTGGCTCAGCAGTTTAATCCAACCTTTTGGGATGGTTAAGTTCAAAAGAAGTTAGATTTTTGTCTTAGTGGGTACAAATCTTGGAGTAACCTTTTTGTGGTTACCTAGTGATTATATGTAATTGCTAGGTGCAAATAATGTCTAATAATGTTTGGTGATGAGCATCACTAAGAGATAAATTGATGGGATTTAACGGATGACCAATGTTTACATGATGGTAGAACTATCAGATAAAAGTATGTTTTTGATGAAAGGATGTTGGAATAACCTTTTAATTTGTGTAGTAGTTTTTCTCTAAATAAAGTGGTAATTGTAGTGAGAATATAAGATCTTGGTACATTCAAATTGAGGATGAGATGATAAAAAGGGGGACTGTAACCTTTTGGTAAGCCTTTGGGGGTTTAATAAAAGTAAGAGTTACCGATAACAAGTCTTGTCAAGGGTAGATCATTCTTGATGTTATTGAGTTGTCTCTAAGAGATTCTGACTTGTCGTAGTGGTGATGATTCTTCTAGAAAATTTTTTATTGCCTTTCGTAATATTAGTCAAATGAAATGTTTGGAGTTTTGTATTCGTGGACTTTTGAGAGTTCATGATCTAGTAGTAGTAGATGGAATTAAGTGAGCAATGTGACATATGCAAAGGTTCTGATTGGTTCCTAGGTGGTTAATGTGATTTGATTTTGAAGGGCATTTCTGGTTTGTGTTGGCAAGTAATGTTGTAATCAAAGAAAATTGTTTTCTTTGTTAACTGGAAGTGTGTACCATAAGTATTGGAGGTTGAAAGTTCCTTCTTGTGGGACGTGTGCCCTCGTCAGCAGACTTGTATTTTGTTTTCCGATATCTTTATTATTTGACTGTTTCTCTTGTTCTCTTGCTCACTCCGAGGAGCAACGTTGTTCTTGTGCGTTGAGATTAGTTTTGTTTGTTTCTTCCTTTTGAGAAAGGGATTAACTAACTTGTGTTGCCAGAGTCTTATAAAATGTAATATGGTGGACAAGTATATGATAGTGGTGAGATTTTGGGAACCAAGCTATTTGAAGAGCAATAGAAAGTGGGTTGGTTTTGATCAATAACCTTTGTCCATGTTGGGATATTGGGATTATCGGAAGTATGGACTCTTGGTAAATTTATTAGAGTATCACAATTGGATACCTAGTAAGATTGTGTATAAGAGTTTTGATGGTGAAGTTTAATGAGAATCGCGGTGTGAAGAAACCTAAGCGTTGTGCTAATTAATGGGATAGCAGAAATAGTTGAGTATTGTCAAGTGCGATTTGGTCTCAATGAGTAACCCTATAGGAGTTAGATTATCTCTAAGGATAGCTTGGACAAGAATGTATACATTCAGTTATTGATGTTAGTAATTGAGTATGTTTGAATCCTGATCAATCAGTTAGGGTATTGTGAGTGGGTATATTGTGGACAAGTAGCTGCATTTGATTGGTGTAGGTTAGAGAAGGTATAAGATTTGTAAGATGAATCGCCTTGGGCGGTTATTTCATTAGTAAGGAATGTTAACATTAATTAACTAAGATGATTGTTGAGCTGTGTGAAATTTTGGTCATCAGGTTTGAGGATTACATATCTAGTAGACCGAACATTCATTGTAAGAGTCGTAGAGGTTGTATTGGGCTTTGTATTTTTTTTATGCTAGCATCTTGGTTTCCAGGATTAGGTTCCAAGAGTTATGGTGATCACTGAAAGCAGTAAATGAGAGTGAATGTGGTGAATTTCAAGTTGATTATCCTTAGAAGAATGAGGGATGTGATGGTAGGTGAAACCTACAATGAGTTGCGTTGAAAATGGTATTGTCAAAGTAATTCATTTGGTAGAAAAGTTAGCTAGAGTGTGATATTGTGAATTGGAAGCGTCTCCCTGTATAAGTGTGGATTTTGTGTTTGGTTGAACATAGCTTTGAGGTTGCCAATTTAAGAGAATTGAGTTAGTGTGTCAAGCGATGATTTGGGATCCTATGGTTTAAGATAAAGTTAAATTCTTAAAAGAAAGATTGTGGGAAAAGTGAGATATTCTCTTAGTTCTTGTTTGAACTATGTGTTTATGACTGATGTCAATTACCAATTGAGTTGGTTCTTATCAGTAAGTATGAATCCTTCTAGTTAAGAAAAGAAAGGGAATGGTTAATCTGGTTATTCGAGTGTTTCGCTTTTGTCTTTTGTGGCGTTTATTTCTAAACTGCCTACTTGAAAAGTGAAAAAAAAAACTTTCCTGTTAAACCCATTGATTTTGGTTTAGTCTCTTCTAAGAAAAGATGGTTTTGAGAAGATGGTTTTGAGTTGGTTGCTTTAAGACTCTTATGGTTTCAGTCAGGAACTGTTGTGCATCCCCGGTTAAAAGTTGTGCTCATTGTCAAAGTAAAGAGATCGTCTGATACAAGGATCAAGAGTTTTGTGTGCTTCTGCAGGTTGTGTGGTTTAGTACCCAGGGAATTGGAGCCTCGCATGCGCGAGCAATATCCGGAGTTACTCACAGCAGGTTCGTGGCATTGTTAGTAAGTTTTAGCTGTGATTATTTCTGGGCTTAAGCGTGGTTAGAATTGGGTCGAGTCTGTTTAAAGGGTAGAATGTAATACCCCGGAAGTGAGGTAAGCGAATCGCCGGGAGAGATTTAATTAATCGAGAGAGAATAAATTGAATCGGGAGGATGTTTTTTCATCAAATCGCCAAAGCAGAAGATGAGATGGGGTTTTCCGCTTTATATGGCAACTCGGGCCTAGGCCTTGGCCCATGTGGCTGGCCGGCCAAAGGGGGAGGCGCCACCCCTCCCCAAACCCTAGCCGCCCCATTCTCCCAACCCTCCTCCTCCCTTGTGCCGCCACTTTCCCCACCCCTCCTCCTCCCTTGCGCCCCAACCTCCCCTCCCTGGTTCCTCTCCCTTGCACCTCCCCTAGTCCTCCATTGCTGCCGGCCAAGAGAGAAGAAGAGATCGCCTATGGGTGGCCGACCAAGAAGGAAGAAAAGAGGGAAGGAAGAAGGGAGAAGAGAAGGGAGAAGAAGAGGAAGAGGGATCGCCATCCGGAGTCGTGATCTTCAGCTGCTCCAAGGGTAACTAGCATCGTTTGTTGTTGTGCGTTTGGTCGTAGAAGAGAAATCGGGTAGTCTTGGGCTAGGTTGCAATCTGCCGCTGTTTTTGCAGATTTCGTCCAGTAACTTGCGCGGGCAATCTCAGGTGGTTAGAGGACGAATTAGGGGTTTTGGTCTCCTAGAGAGTTGTAGGTTATGTTCGTAGCTTTCAGTGGCCACCAAGATCACCCAAATCCGATTAACGGTCAGGAAGTTATGAATGTTTTAGTATCGCTGCTCTGTTAATCTGTCAGTTTTGGGCAGTCTTTAGAAAACTGGTTATTACTGCTAGTTAAAAGGAAAATCAGGGAATCTCAATATAACGAAAAAGGTGGGTAATTTCCATACCTTTTCATAGAGATAAAGAACACGAGATTTGGACTTTTGTAGCAAAAGTAATGGTGGTTTAAGCGTACTGTCCAGAGAACCCGACGAGAATTCTGTCGTCTGATGTTTGGTTTGATAGGGGAAGTTAAGGGCAGAATCAAGAGGGCTCCCCAACTAGGTTTATTTAGGTAATTCAGTTACCTTTTCATAAAGTCTAAGAGCATCTCAATTGGACTCCTGAGCAGGAAGTTATGTATTTTAGAATTTGGCTGTTTCCAGTAAGTACCAAAACGATAGCTAGAAATTGGGGGTTTTGTTAACACTTGAGAGTTAGTGAGTTTTGTTGTGTTATTATTTATGCTCTTGGTCCAGCGTGTTGGTCTTAGATTGGGATACCTTTATGTTCAGGTGGGAGCGCGGTTCCAGGGGTAGCACCCTCTTCGCGTCCACCATTCTCGCACGGTTGAGGCAAGTGCATCGTTTGTATTTTGGTTGTGATTTGCTTGGATATGAATGCGTGTTGATGCATGTTAGTGTCGTATGGCTGTGAACAAGCGTGCATAACAAGAATGGTGAATGTTCAAAGTATGGCTTTGCATTATCCATAAATGTCGTTACTGCCTTTGGTACTTTGATGATGAATAGTATTGGTACATGTGCATATTGATATCATGTGGAGACCTGGTCTTGTGAGGACCAAGTATGCACATCTTTGAAGAATTTATTTGATGAAATGATTATGAGGAATGATCTGGGTTGCAAGTATTCGGGCTATTATATATGTAAGCTTGCAAGTTGGGATTGTGATGTATTTTGACAGTATAGCCTTGCTTGCCTGTTAATGAGATGAATTACTGTTTTATCTTGATGACTGTTAGTTATGGTTAAATGGTTCTACCGCATGTTGTTATTGCTTACATGATAATGAGAATATGATGTATTCCTGTTTATGCATATGTTATCATGGTGCATATGTATGTTGAGAGCATACAGGTGTCCTGGTCACGTGGTGACCAAGCACATCTGATTGAGGTCCCGTCATGTAGATGACGGGCTTGAGGTCCCGCATTCGTGGAATGTGGGCTATGAATATAAGAGGTCCCCATCATTAAAGTGATGGGCAAAGGTCCCTATACATGTGGTGTATAGGCTTTTGGTCCTGTGCGGAAGGCACGAGCATGGGTATCAATGACGGTTGGATACTTCGCACACTGGTAAAATGCAAAAGTTAAAGAGAAAGAGAAAGTGCACCTAAGCATCTTGCATCGCATGAGCATATGACATGTTTTTATTTGAGATGGTATATGGATGTTGATGATTACGGTAGTCTCTGTTATTATTGCCATTTAATGTACTTGCTGGGTCTTTGGACTCACTCTTCTTTGTTGTTGTGTTTTTAGGTACCCCCTTTACAAGAACGGCATGCATGGGAGGGAATAGAAGTGGTTGCACAATGGCACGAACTACTCACATTTGGACTGATAGATTGATAAATTAGTAGTTGAGTAATTGCATAAAGGATTTCTTATGATTACTCATTATGCATGCTATAATTTGTAATAGAGTTGATTAGAGGATTATGATTGTCATTCTGTTTATGTTTTAGTTGTTTAGCATGCTATGGAAGTTGTAGTGATGATTAGCATAGTTTTGGCTATCTCTTGTTTATGCTGGAGGTTGCATTAATTAATTATGTTATATTTAAATGTATGGACCTCTAGTTTAGTAACTAAACAAAGGAGGTTCTGTCCGATTGTAGAGATTTGTTTCAATGTTAAAAATGTTATTGTGTTGGTTTAGTAGCATTCCAGGCTCATGTGGGGCTGGGGTGTTACATCAACACATGATGACATCCTTCGTCCCGAGTCTTGATATGCATCAACACATGATGCAATCTTGACCTCCATCAACACATGATGGATCTTCTCTTGACTTGATGATCAATTCATGACAATGTCTTCTTCGAGATTTTGATATGTATCAACACATGATACCTCTTCTTCTTGAATCTGGACTCGATGACGATCAACTCGTGATGCCATCCAAAGTCTTCATCACCCTGGAACATAACATGTTCATCCAACTCATGGAAAATGTTAGTCCCATATTGATTAACATTAATTACCAAGATATACCCGCAATAAATGCTTCTAAACAAGCCGTTGAAAAACCTGAACCGGTACTACCGCCAACCAAGTTGCGGTACTACCGCTTGGTCCGGTCGTACCGCACGAAGGAGCGGTACTACCGATTGCAGGGTTTCCAATTTTGTCGAAAAGACATGCTCTCTGGAAAAGATATATCGCCATACAAACATCGGTACAACCGCATATCGGTATGACTGTTTCTCAAAAGCGGTACGACCGATTATCAAAGAGAGCTCTGAGCCAAAATGCATCGGTTCTAGTTTTCTTCAACCGCCAACTAGAAATCGGAACGATCGCAATGCGGTAGTACCGTAGTGTAACTCTGGTACGACCGATTTCTGATCAATGCACTTAAAGCTTTCAAATTTAAATATAATTTCAAAATCAAATGCATGCATGATCCTAACTTGATCCATAAGGCACAAGAACATGCTATCAAGCTATTAGTCATGATCCCTCTATTGTCATGCATTTTCCTTACCATGTCGCCATCCATAAACTGGGACTAAGCCTTTAAACATCTTAGCACACAAGTTAGTCCTACAACACAATCTCAAATAATTAAATATAGATAAACATGAGTATGTATAAACTGCACAAGTTAAATATACTCACATATAAGTATATATGAACTACACAAGTTATATATACCAAATATGAGTGTATACGAACTACACAAGTTGTATATACTCATATGAATATATTTGTAACACCCCAGGACCCACATTACCCTGGAATGCCACTAACCACTCTACAGCTGAACATAAGCAGAAGCAAAAACAACTAATGGACACAATAATAACGGATAGAGTTCAATAAATTAAATCAACTACTAGCAATTTAATCCAAGAGTAGTCCACAAATTCATCATTAATAAATCAAAAGAACACTCGCGAATAGCTAGTCATTAGACTAGTTTCCTCTCAACTTTATTACAGCATAAAACTATGAATTGAGTGCATAATTGTGGTGCCGCTCTACCCATCCCAGGAATGCTTAAGAATCACCTGAAAGGGGAAAGAAACAACAAGGGTGAGAAAAATCTCAGCAAGTAAATTGATTAACGAGTTATTCAAATAACAAGCAAGCTACATCACAATTTATATTATTGCATGACCGCAACCACATTCCACTTTCTCATTCAATAAACCACATGGACTAACATGAGTCCTGCCTCATAATATTTCAAACATTGGCATAAGTATGCATTTCCTCCATCCACAATTTTAATGCAAATGCATACCATGCTCCACTGCACTCTTACCCATCAAGGTAAGAGTGTGCATCATCTCTGACAATGTACGATCTTTGTCTGCAGTCTGATCGCGCCATAAGCGGCGACATCCACAATGCAATGTCATGATATGTTATGAATAATATGATACTCATAAACCATATAAGTGTCATCTTCATAAGGGCACCAACAAGATCAACTTATACTACTACCACATAGTCACTATGGAAAATATATCCATGATCCACATTCGGCATCTAAAGCAACCACCTCATGACTACACGCAAGATATCCAAAGTAAAACATTCAATTATTAATTGCTGTTATCACCTCATTTGTAAGTCAACCAACCATGGCATAATACTTCAAAATACGAGAATCATATAGATTGCAAGTAGTAAGAACAACCAATTAAGCGGTAGTAACATCTGCTACAATTACTTGCCTTCCACGATGCGCGCGTTAGCGGCAAAGATGATACTCCTAAACCCGAGGCTTCACCTCCTAAACAAGTAAAATAATTTCAATAAGGACATAATATACCCAGCGCTACTAATCGGCGTTCTACACCGCTTCCCTGATGTCTCAAGTCGAGTTTTCAAAGCTGAAACTGAAAAACAACGTTTCCTGCCATATACCGTTTCTGGACAGCAGCACGGTAATTGACATAACTCATGAACTGGAAGTCGAAAAGAGGTAAACCCAATTTCTGTAGATTCTTAACTGACTAATCTACAATACTCTAGTTGACACGATAATCCAATTCAGCCAAAATAATAGGCTAACCATTGTTTGAACTTTCAGTACAGAAACTGCCTACACATTCGAACAGCAAAACTAAAATGACCATAACTTTTAATAGGTAACTCCGAATTGATCGTTCTTTATCAATCTGAAAAGGTTATCGAATTATCTACAATAACCTAGTTGTGTGAACTTTCAGATTCTACCAATTTCCCTTTCATATTTTTGGAAATAACTAGACAGATTATTCTCGTCAGATTTCTGGCAGCAGATACTAAAACGATCATAACTTTTGACTCACACCTCGGAATTGAGTGATCTTCGTGGCTACTGAGAGATAAGAACCAGACCTACAGAACTCTAGGAGATGGACAACTCAAATTCGGCCTCTAAGACCCCGCAACAGTCCACGCAACCTTCTGGACAGATTTAAGTTTCTACTCGCAGCAATGCGATCTAATAAAAAAATGAACCAAAACACATCTACCACTAATCAAACGATGAGGCCCGGCATTCGTTACCCTTGCAGCAACCAGGATGTAGGCGGAAGAACGTTGGAGAAGACGATCTTCCTCCTCCTCCTTTCTCTCCCTTCTTCTACCTCCCGATGGCCGGTAGCAAGGAGCAGCAAAGGGGCGACATGGAGGCGAGGCAGCAGGGGAGGAGGGTTGCTACGATGCGGCGCTGCATCTGTAGCTGCATGCTACTGATAAAAGACCTAGGGTTTTGGTTGGCCTTCTTAAACCAACTTCCTACTTGGGCCAAACAACGTGGGCCGAAAGCCCAAGATTAATTCTCCTCTAAAAATCTGATTTCTCTAATTCCTGTTAAATACCTTTCTCATTTCAATTAATTCTCTAATGTTAAACAGGATATTACATAATCGCTGACGGATACTTTCCTTGTTAGGAGAAATCTCTCTCTAAACTATATTGCACTCGAAAATTGAATAAATTTCTCTCCCCCGAATAATACATTCTCTCAAATTGATATTCGGGGTATTACAATATTGACTACACAAGTTAAATATATTCAAGGATATGTTTCAAAGTAAAGATCCTTAGTATATATGTGGAAAGAGAATATTGATCAATACTAATGAAACCACAAAATATAGAATGAACTCCCCCTAAATGTGTGCATACACAAATGTGTAATGAAAACATATGCACATATCCAGGTTAACCTTTTGGTGATGTTCAACCTATATTTTGGATCCGAGGAATGCAACAAGATATAATAAGAAGAGTAAAATGCATACCTCTTGTATTTTCATCTTTATATCCAAACGAGACTAAGCAATAGATAATCAATAGAATTGTTAGTCTCACAAATAGATTTGTCATTAATAAATGCATACCTGTTTGGATTTTTCTTTTTATATCCAAGTTGAGACTAATCAAGATATAACAAATATTAGTGTTAGTCTCATATGAGGATTTGTTATTAAGAATGCATACCTTATTGATTTTTACCTCTTTATCCATTTGAGACTAAACAATAAGTATAACGATAAAAGTGTTAGTCTCATATGTAGATTTGTCATTAATCACCAAAATACTCCATTAACATATAATGACGGGTCTAGATCCTTCAACCGTGCGCGTTGATGCTACCACACTAGCGTACGGTGTTCCACCCCTAGACGTTTGGATACCGTAGAGGTGCTGCTGCGGTTGCTACTGCACTAATCGAGGATGATTGACGGATCTAGACCCGATGTTATGTGTTAATGGAGTATTTTGGTGATTAATGATAAATGCGCTTATGAGACTAACACTCCAATTATTGTATCATGTTTAGTCTCAGCTTGGATATAAAAGCAAAAATTCAAACAAGTACATATTGATTAATGGCAAATGCGTTTGTGAGACTAACACTCTTATTATTGTATCATGTTTAGTCTCAGCTTGGATATAAAAGTAAAAATCCAAACAGGTATGTATTCATTAATGATAAATCAATTTTGTGGGACTAACAATTCTATTGATCATCTATTGCTTAGTCTCGTTTGGATGTAAAGATGAAAATACAAGAGGTATGCATTCTACTTCCTCTTATTATATCTTGTTGCATTCCTCGGATCCAAAATATAGGTTGAATTCCACCAAAAGTCTAACTTGAATATATGCATATGTTCCTACTACACATTCGTGTATGCACACATCTAGGGGAGGCTCAAACTATGTTTTGTAGTTTCATTAGTATTGATCCATATCCTCTTCTCACAAATATTAAGGATCTTTACTTGGAAACATATCCTTGAATATACTTAACTTGTGTAGTTAATATATTCGTATGAGTACATGAGAAAATATGAGACTTATGTAGTTCATATATGCTCGTCTATCCTTGAATACATTTAGCTTGTGTAGTTAATATATTCATATAAGTATATACAACTTGTGTAGTTCGTATACACTCATGTTGAGTATATATAACTTATGCAGTTCTTATATACTCATACCAATTTATATTCAATTACTTGCAATTGAAGTGATTATCTTTGATTACCAAAAAGGGAAAGATTATGGTATCTTATCCCAACCATTATGAGCTAATGGTATGTTGTGGTAATTAATGATAACCATATTATGGAACTAACTATTTCCTTGAGTTGGATGTGTTGGTTAAGTTCCATGTGGTCGAAGACTTTGGATGATATCATGTGTTAATAGTCATCAAGTCAAGACTCGAGATAAAGAGAAATCATCATGTGTTGATGATGTTCTAAACAAGATCTCGAAGAAAAAGAACATCATCATGTGTTGATGATATTGAAGTAAAGGGCTTGAAGTAAAGGATGCATCATGAGTTGATGCATGTCAAGTTCTAGAAGAAGCTGATCATGAGTTGATCATCAAGTCAAAAAGAAGGACCATCATGTGTTGATGGAAAGCAAGTTGAAGATTGCATCATAAGTTGATACATATCAAGACTCGAGATAAAAGATGTCATCATGAGTTGATGAGTATCAAGTCAAGATCTCGAAGTAAAGAAAATCATCATGTGTTGATGATTGTCAAGTTAAGAACACAGACTTGAAGTGAGGATGTGCGTCATCAAGCTTCAAGTGGTGTGCAAGGCAAATGTATGACTAGCTAGGGCTAAGGATGTGTTCCTAGTTTTTTACCGGTCTTGGTGTTTGGTTGAAGACCGGATTGCTAGTATAGGTTGTCGTACTATTAAGAGGGGTCTTAACTAGTAGCTTGAGTTTGTTATGTGTTGATAGCTCATCGTGTTTGCTCTAGCTCTTATTAACATGTTGCCTATATTTGTGAATGTGTTTTGCAAATGATCTAGGCTCATGGTCAATCCTCGTAGCATGTGACTTTAGTTTGCAAATGTGTTTTGCAAATGGCTTAAGTCCATGTACCTTATTCCTTGTAGTGTGATTCTAAAAGTGTGCAAATGTGTTTTGCAACTTGTTAAGAATCTCACCTTAACCCTAGTTTGCATCGCTTGTAAATTGTGCAAATGTGTTTTGCAAATTGAGTTGAAGCGGAGTGCAATTTGTGGCCATGATTCTAAAAGTGTGCAAATGTATTTTGCAACTTGATTGAGAATCTTGCCTTAATGCCTTGTGTGCATCTGGCATCAATTTGCAAATGTATTTTGCAATTGAGTTGTTCTTTGAAAGCTAGTTTGTGCTGATTTTCAGAATCATCGGTAATACCGACGTTGTTTGGGCGGAACTACTGCTTGTGTGGTAGTACCGCAGTTCCATGGCGGAACTACCGGTGCCTTTGTGGCGGTACGTGTTTTCTAGAGAGGCATTTGTTACTCTCGTGGAAGCGCGGTAGTACCGGCGCTGTATGCGCGGTGGCACCGCACCTCAGTTGTACCGATTTCTGTGCGGTATGGAATTTCCAGAAGCGTTGCATATTGAACTTGGTTTGCTCTACGGTGGCATGGTAGTACCAGCGCTTTGTGCGCAGTATGACTGGCTCGCGGAACTATCATTCATATGGTGGCGGTACGTAAACTCCCGAATGTATGGTTTTTGGTCGTTAACCGCGATTTTGCGCATGTGTTGCTCTCTCGATATTGCGGTAGTACCGAAATGTGTTGTGTGGAACCACCGTGACGAGGATCTAATAATCCTCATTTTATTACTCCATAATCATGTAATATGACGTCACATGAAATACCCCTTAATGTTATAAGGGGGGAGCAAGATAAGTGGTCGTAAGCTCCTCTACGACCATTCCCTAGTCGTAGGCATTTCTACGACTATGGTGTAATCGTAAGTCCTGCTACGATTACGTCCGGTCGTAAGCCTTTCTACGACCAGTACCCAGTCGTAAGCTTTTTCTACGACTACCCCCTAAGCCGTAAGTCCTGCTACGACCAGCCCTGCCACAATTTCTTTACAATTAACTGGGTTCACTCGTCAGAAGGCCTATTTATTAGTAAGGATCTGAGCAGTCAATTTATGTAGTTATATCAGGCATAACTACAGATAATTCCCCACTACCTCTAATTGGTAACCGTTGGACAGCATGGGGAGGTTACTACTCTGGTGATTACTCTCATTATTACGCAATAATGAGCGCTTAATTGACCTGGAACGACAACCGTCCCTACAGCTTAGTATAAATAGGTATCTCTTGGAGATAATGGAGGGAGGCTTTTTTGGAAGAAACAGTCGGTAGCAATACTAGCGCAAGATCTTTCGCTGATTGTAATCAGGATACCCAATACATTACACAGGAATAGGGTTGTTATTCTCACTCAGAGAAGGCCCGAACCTGTATAAAAATTCCCGTGTCTCTATTGTCTGCGTGATCAATTGTGGAGACCCCCCGAATCAAATAATCTTTACGTAAGATCGGTTCTAAAACACCGACAGTTGGCGCCGACCGTGGGGATCTTCTGGTAATTCCTTGTCAACAGTTCTTTCTTTTCTCTTTGATGCTACCATGGCAAGAGAATGGAACGTGGAGAATTGGTTCGACTTGGCCGATTACACAGACATCGACATGGATGCCGGCTTTGACTACGAGCCGAGTATCGAATCTTTTGACGGTATTGCCGCCTCTGGAGATCTTCTATCAGATCTCGGAGACTGCATCACCATCGGAGGTCAAGAGGGAACCTTATCCCCCACAATCGTACGCCCAGTTGAGGAACCAGCTTCCTCAGGGGGCAAGGGTCAACACGACCACCAACAGGGCTGCCCTAGGGCAGATTCGCAACACGACGAGAGTTTTTCCTCCAAGTGTTTGAGTCCCCTTAAGGCAGTACGACTTGGCGAGACAGGTTCTGGAATCCATCATTTCAGAGCGCCATCGACATCTGATGGTCCTCTTTCTTCGGATAATTCCGCAGAGAGGAGGATCGAGCACGCTGTTCCTCCAAGTTCAACCATCCCGTCGCAGGACACACCTGCAGACGGAGACGGTTATAATCCGAAGTTCCCCTACCTGGAGGGGTTTACTCCAAGTCGCCAAATGGTGTCACTCGACTACTCCTCAAACGAGGAGGCCTCGAGCGCAAGTGGAGGTCATCCACGGGAGGTCTTCGTCATTCCCCTGATAAGAATCATTCTCCCAGAAGAAGGATTGACGATGCTCCCCGACGGACACACTCTACACCTCCTCGTGGCAATGGCAAAGACACCGCCACTGGTGAACGAGACGAACACTTTAATGAACATGCGGGACATCCACAACATTCTCGCACTCCATTAAAGCCAACTCAGGGGTCTGATATAGGCCATTCTGAGACAACCCGACGAAGAAAAATAGCAGCTCAGAAGAATCTCCCTAAGCGTGCTTATTTCCAGTCGAAAGAAGCTCAAGAGCTCCAGCACATTAACGATTTGCTGGAAAATCCAACCCAAGAACTCGCTCGAGCGCCGGGCTACGATCGCTTCATAGAAGAGATCGCACAAAGGCTTCGCAGCACGATGGCGAAACTCGAGCATCCCCGTCGACAACAACCAGGGAGTCGTAGCAGTACGACTCCATCTTCTGCTAGCTGTTCGGACAATTCATCGCATGGAAAACGACATGACCCTCGCTCACGTCGTTCTCCTAATCCAAGGAAAACTCATTGGACAACTAGAAACCGACAAGCCCCCAGGGGAAGTGATTTCTCGCCACCCCAGGAGCGCAATGTACGGCGGCAAGTAGAATACGAGGAGTATTCCCCTCGTAAAGCTGAGACTTATCACCGGTCCAGCCCACCCGTGGCTGGATATCGTCGAGTACGATCACCCGGCGACGTTAACCCTTCTTTTTTACAAAGAAGGAGGCAAGAAGTCATCTCGAGATGTCGGACGTTTTCGCCTGACCTCCGAGCAGTTCGCTGGCCGCCTCGCTTTCGACCAACGAACATAGAGAAATTCGATGGAACTCAAAATCCTATCGAGTTCCTCCAGATCTACACTATAGCTATTCGAGCAACAGGAGGAGAAGATCATGTCATGGCAAATTACCTTCCGACTGTACTCGAAGGATCGGCTCGATCATGGCTTTTAAACTAGCCATTCGAATCGATCTATTCGTGGCAGCACCTCTGTGATCTTTTGTTAGCAAACTTCCAGGGCACTTACAATCGCCCTGGAAAAGAGGATGACCTGCACCGGATAAGACAGAACGACCACGAAACGTTACGCCAATTCACCAGACGCTTCAGTCAGGTTCGAAATTCTATTCCGGAAGTTTCTAATTCATCCGTGATCAGGGCTTTCAAGCAGGGAGTCCGCAGCAGAAGAATAACGGAGGACATCGCTTTACATCCGCCTGCCACCGTCGCCGAACTCTTTGAGATGGCCGATAGATATGCGACTGCTGCTGAGGCAGTCGAGTGGAACAATACTTATCGATCGTGAAGATAATATCCCTCAGGAGGCAGGCGAAGGTGGTAAGAAAAAGGATAAAAAGGCCAAGAAATCCAAGAACAAGACAAAAAGGCACAAATCTCCAACTGCTGGTTCTAAGGAGGTCCTGGCCGTAAGCGACAAGGAGCTACACAACCCCAAGCAGAATCCAGATCGAGGCAAAGGTAAGCGTCAAGATCGAAGGAATGACAAACCCAGGTGGTGCCCTTTTCATAAAAAAGAAGGGCATGATCTTCGTAACTGCCGAGTTTTCCTACGGAAACTCGAAAACTATTACTCTTGCAAAGGGCCACTTCCTACCCTTGAACAGGTAGGTCAAACAAGTGGACAGAAGGAGTCAGATGACGAGGAGGAAATGTCTGTAACATCCCAATTTTGGGCTTGTGTTTCAAATGTAAGAAAATGAGTAGAAATTAAAACTTTTCCTTACATCATGTATTTCCTATGTGTACTGAACAAGTATTGTACAAGAAGTTATGGAAATACAAAGTCACAAGTCTTTTGATCCAAATCTTGAGTTTTCAAGAACAATCTTGTCAAACCTCTTGATGATCTCCTGGAAATATTTTTCCTGAGTTCTTGGGATGGTATGTGACCCCTCTGAAAAATTTCACAATTTTTAGAAATTGTTTGAATATTTTTGGAGGTCAGTCAAACCTATTCAATTTCTGGTTAAACCTTGGACCAGCACCTTGTGGGATTTTTGGAGGAAAAGGTATAGCACAAAAACCTCTGCAAAATTTATTCAAGGTCAGTCACTCAGCTAGCAAGCTCCTGTAAAAATTTTATAATTTTTGGAGTGAGTTTGCTACCTCAATAAATCCCCAAACATCAGATCTGTTTGGAAACCAAAATTAGGGCTCAGTCAGACTCGGGCTCGAGTCGACCGAGTCCGACCACCATTTGACTCGCTCGAGTCAAGTCGCCAGTTGCACGCACCTGCTCGATCTCGCGCGCACTTGTGCTGGCCGTTGGATCTCCATCCAGCCGCCCAAACCTCCCCTCTGATCTCAGTGCCTCGGGGTGGTCCAGGCCACTGGATCTCCATCCTGCGGTCATGACCTCCCCAGGACCTCCTCTCCGCTAAGACCTCCTCTGCCTCGGGAGATCAAGGACGTCCAGGACCTCCCAAAGTGCATCAGGGACGTCTAGGACCTCCCTCAGCTCTGTTCTTCTTCCTCCCGACCTCCCTGAGGTCTGGTCGTCATGATTTTCACGCGCCCTGTGCCGGTGTCAGTGTCAGAGCGGTTGGGAGCAGTGGCCTTACACTTTTTGGTCCTTCCCAACGTCTCTTTCTGCCACACATTTAATGTGTCAGACCTTTTGCCCTAAAAGAAGTCAGCCCCTACCAGCTCCTGTCACATCTAGCAAGTCCATGGCAGGGTGTGTGCACCCGAAGCTTGCTCTGCCCATGGCTTTGCTCTTTTGTCTACATAAGACCCCGAGCTCCTCCCTGTCTCCTTTAGTCTTTCTCTCCCTCCACCAAACTTCAAGAACACACCATTGTCGGTTTTTGAAGTTCTTCAAGATCACCCGAGCTCCTGCGGTTTAATTGCCAACTTGGTTTCCAACTTGTTCAATTATTCCACCTCGGGCATCTTTTCTTAACCAAATCGGTTGGTTTTGGGGAAGGTATTGTGGGACTTGTTCTTCAAGGTCGCCCTCGCTTCCTCTTTGTCTCAGGCAAGCTTGGTCACCGGAGCACCTCTTTCGGCATCAACCTCTCCTCCGAGCTCCTCTAGACCTCATCTTGGCCCTGGTGAGTTCATCCTAGCCTCCTAGAGCTCGAGGATTAGCTTAGTTAGAGCGTAGCATAGCTTTGTCGTCGTTTTCGGTTTTGCCAAAACCCTAATTACCACCCTCTCCGGCTCGCCGGCGTTCTGAGCCATCGCCGCCGTCGAGCTAGCCCGATGAGGTCCGCGGTGCTTTTATGAGCGTAGTGGTGCCCTTGGTTCCCGCGGCGTGGTCCACGCCGCCGCGGTGAGCTCTCCTTTGCTCGGGCATTTTTGCCGTGTCGCACTCGGACAGATCCGTGAGCTTATGATTGGCATTAATGGCTGTCCGAGGTTGTCCTTTATTGCTGTCTTGCCGGCAGTGTGCGCGTGCCCTCTAAGCCCCGAGGCCCCTTGGAGGAATCGTAGCGTTAAAGATCACCCCAAGATTAGATCTGCGTAGAACATTTTCTCGTGAAAAC
Organism: Ampelocalamus luodianensis; assembly: GCA_036346255.1. Lineage (NCBI taxonomy): Eukaryota > Viridiplantae > Streptophyta > Magnoliopsida > Poales > Poaceae > Ampelocalamus > Ampelocalamus luodianensis. Next base: position 51,578,286 of record CM070620.1, on the reverse strand, counting down.
TCTAAATCTTAGGACCTCCTAGGGTTAATCTCGCGTTGAAGACCTCTCGATTAGCTCTTGGTCGTAGGATCCTCTCTGTTAAAACCTAGCGCCAGACCTCCCTTTGTTTTGATCCTAGCCGCCCAGACCACCCGTTAAATCTCGCCGATATGACCACTCGCACAAAAGACCTCTCCATGGTCACTTTGCAAAGACCACCCCTAGACCACCCCTCAGAGTCCTCTTTGTAAAAAGCCACCCCTGGTCGTTTACAAAGAAAACCCCGCTCAGGACCTCTTAGGCGCAATCCTAGCCGTTCACGACCTCCCCGGATTTAGATCTGAGCGTTAGATCTCCTTTGTAAAATCCTTAGTCTCAGGACCTCCCTCCGCGTCGATCTGGACCGTTCAAGACCTCCCTAGGCCTAATCTGAGCCATCCAGATCTCCTGCGATTAGAACCCTGTCGCATAGGACCTCCCCGAGCAGATCTTGGCCATCCAAGACCTCCTCCGTGAGATCTTGGCCGTCCAGACCTCCCTCGTAGGTTTAACCTTAGGACCTCCCCTAGTGCTCGGGACCGCCAGATCTTGATCTGACAAACATGACCTCCGTTAGGCGCGAGGACCTCCTTGCGTGCGCTGTGCATGCACTGGTCGTGGCCGTTGGATCCAATCTTGACGGTCCAGACCTCCCCAGAGCGGGAGGAGGTCTTTTGTGCACTATGCTTCGAGGTCTGTGTCCCTGCGATGCTAGATCAACGGCCCATGACCTCTCCTTTGTCTTTCAGTTCATTTGGACCTCCCGAGAGCTCAAATCTTCCAAGTCTTTTAATGTTTCAAATTTCAAAAGTGCATAACTTTGTCATTTTAGCTCATTTTTGAATGATTCCAGTTGCTGTAGCTCTGTTATAGAATGAACTTTAATCTGAGAATGAATTTAGGCACTGTTATGTAACAGAAAATGATAGAAACTGCATGATCTTGTTTAGTGAAAATAGTGGTTTAGAAATTCATTGAAAATTTATAAAATGCATAATTTATTCTCTGTAATTCCAATCTGAGCAAACTAAGTTTTGTTAAAACCCACTAGGAATGTACTATAATATAGAATAGGTCTTCATATGATCATTGCCACTTAAATTAATGATTCACTAGTTTTAGAACTTAGAAAAATCATAACTAATTCATTTCAACTCCAAATTGTGCAAACTCAGTTTTGCTGTTGTTAGGATAACCATATCTACCTACCATAAAAATTTCGAGTTCCAGATCATTCTAGAAATTTGTGCCTTGAACAGTAACCGTAATTAATTTAATTAGGATTTTTCAGGCTGAGATAACTTAGTTTAGCCATAACTTTTTCATGCTAAGTCCAAATGAAGTGATTCTTGTTTCTAAAATTGTCTAAAATCAACCTCTAGCTGCTGTAGAAATTTCATGGGATTTGGATGTTCTTTTCTGTTGAGTTCCTTTTGGTGTTCTTCGTTCTTATCGGTTTTTATCGCCTTTTCGCGTTAGGTTCCGAAGAAAACTTTGAACCTGAGCACTCCCCTCTGCACCAAGACACATCCCAGCAAGGCAAGCAGTTTGATCATGTTAATCCAAGTATTTTAAGTATTTATGTTAATTACAAATTCTATGTATGCATTGCTACTTTGTGTTAAACTATTGTCGTTAGTTGACCTAGTAGATGCATTTCCTTAGCAAATGATTATCCTTTACTACCGTGAGCCTAGGTTATTGCTGTGATTAGGGCTCGTGGATGAGCTCATGTCACTTAGTAGTTGCGAATTAATTGCTTAGCCATGCTTAGCCTCCGGTAGAAATGGGCGGTTATCGACTTGTCGATAACCTTGATCACATAAAACTTATTATGATTTATGATTTCAGCCTTGTGCCATGTCTACTTATGAAAACTAAAACTGAAAACAAAATGATTTAGACTTGGGCACAACGGTATGTTGGTGTGCTTCTAGGTGTGACTGGAATGGTGCCCGGGTCATTAAGGACCGAGTTACTTGCGCCACCGTACTGAGCATTTTGCGTGCTAACCACACTAGAGGGTATGGGACCTCTCTTGACTTAGTACTTTGGCGTGTATTGGCTTGGGTCACAGGAGTCGCAGGAGGGATGGTCTTTGGGAGCATTGTAGTGTCCGAAAGGCTTCCCCGTGATGGTGGTTGTCTTTCGGTTTACAATGTAAGCGTATGGATTCCGATCCATATGAGCGCTCGTAGTCAATGCACAATATTGGAAAGCGCTCAGAGGACTTAGCCGTGCGCGGCATACCTTCAAAGTGTACTTTGTGGCTTAAAGGCGGTCTCAAGTGTGGGTACATTGGTATACCCCTGCAGGGTTAAAACTATTCGAATAGCCTCATCCTAGGTTATGGACACGCTCGGGTACGCCCCGTGAGAACTAGACTACAACCTTTTAATTAAAACTTGATCGGTGGTACGAATCGGGGATTCGTGCTATGTTGTGGTGGCTATTGGGATAGTCACTTCCAGGTGGTTACTTGTATGTATCTTTACTTCGCTGTTATTTTGACAACAAAACAGATTTGCAAACTTGCTTTTAAATGTATTATGTTATTGCAAATAAAGTTGACTTTGTGCAAAATGAGACATACAATCTCCACCTAAATAAGATTGCATGTAGTTTTATGAACATGTCTGCTATTCCACATGTCAGTCTTGCGAGTACCTTTGTGTACTCAGTTATCTTGCTTAAATGTATTTGTTGCAGAGGAAGAAGGTGAGCTTGAGGGGCCTCACTTCTGTGAGTTGTGCTGTGGTAGCTTGCGAGGCGTCTAGCTTGGCGGCCCGGTCGGTTGCCTTGTGGGTTGTGTGGCTAACCGGTCGACTTTTGTTCTAGCCATCTTATGGCACCTTTTGTTTCCGTTGTCATTCTTGTTTATTGTTCTATTTGGCCGGTCGGCTCTTTTGTAATAACTTTACTTTATGTATGTCGTTGTTGAACTTAGTGATGTATGTTGTATGGAAATGATGTGTAATTTTGTGATGATGTGCATATGCTGCAATTCTGGGATGCATATGTCCATCGAGGCTTAGAATGTTTAATTAGTAATGCTAGAGCCATTTGGAGGTTAAGTGTTACTAGTTAAATATTCCGGGTCCTCATAAAGTTGGTATCAGATCCATACTGACCGTAGAAACCCCTAGCTTGGTCGTCTTTAGGATATTTTGAAAACCTATGTTCAAGTGTCAAAGTGGTTTATGAAAAATTAAGTAAGTTCTCAGATTTTACTCCTTACCTATCTTAGTTTTCTTCTCTCATCTTGTTCTAGTTGAGTTTTGAAAATTGTTTTCCTCTCATCTTCTTCCAAAGGATAGTCTTTATCGCTTAATTTGGGTTTTGGGAACCAATAAGTTTGGCAAATTGAAGTGTTGGCTGCCCTTCTACAAGGTTTTGAAGCTTCTGGAATGAAGAATTTCGACTAGGAGCTTGGATGAGAAATCTGGACAGCAAGCGTCAATTTCCGGACAGCAAGCTCAAAGGTTCTAAAGAAGGTAGATAATGAGAGGATAATTCAACTAAAACTGGTGGAAATAAAAGGGTAAGAAGTGGTATTAGTTGGCTAAGTGTCTAGCACCATTATTAGTAGTCTTACACTGCCTTTTGGTCGTGTGAGTATTTGAGATGCATGCTGAAATTTACCTTCCTAAACCGATTGCTCGTTCCCTCTATACGAGTTAGTCGTACTGGGAAGTTGATCTTGTGGTTGAAACCTTGTGCTGATTTTGTGGTTGTTTTTGAGCTTTTTGGGTTCATCTCTTAGTGGTTTATTGTTTCTTTGCCATAAGCTTTCGGGTTTGATCCTTGTCCATCTTAGTATTTACCCCCACCTCAACTTTCAGCAGAATCCCCTAGTCCTTGGCTCCCTTTCGTTTTTTTTTCAGCTTCTAATCTTCGGGTTGCGTTGCTGACCCATCCTTTCGTAGTAGGATGTCTGGGCAGACCAGTAGCGGACTAGGTCAGCAGGCTGGTTGGGATGAAGATCTCCCCAGTTCCAACCATCCGGACAAGACTCACTTGCGCCTCCATTCAGGCGATTGTGACGGAGTTTGTTCCCATTGCCCTGTGGAATGGCGATTGCCTCCCTTTTTCTTTGGCTTCGGTGAAAAGAGCCATGTCGTCAAAGGTCGTGAACTAGGAAAGGTCAAGGTCTGTCAGCGCTGTGGTGAGGAAGGACACTACAGCAACGAGTGTACTACAGCTTGCCCAAACTGTGACGAAGACCACTTGCCTGGAAATTGTCCGATCGCTGAATCACTTGTTTCTCTCGCGAGGAAGCAATCACTATCCCAAGGAGTGTAGTATGAACCAGGTAATCGCTAGGTCACTAGAACTACAACGACTGTTTCTTCGGTCGTCCGTAGGCACCGCGACCACCAATGCATCCAAATCAGAGAAGTTCCTGGATGATCTATCTGAGGAACTGCGGGACAAATTACCGATTTATACCTTCCCAACTTTCGATTGTGGTCGAAAATCCCATTGTTCCGGGCCGTAAAGGGAAAGCCAAAGGATCGTCGCAAGCGCCGTGGATAGTCGATGTCACTTGTTTCTTCCGCAACAACAAGGGTCACTATGCGCATAATTGTCCTAAGGAGAGTGCGCCACCCTCGTCCTCTCCGCAGCCGTGCCCCAATCTCATGCACTCGCGAAGTCGCCAGAGCGCCTCCGCAATCTAGCCAAGTCACTTGTTTCCTCCGCAAACTCAAGGGCCATTATGCTAATAATTGTCCTAAGAGGCCGGCAAGCAACCTCTCGCTTTTCGCGCTCGTGATTCGATCACATGCACTGCGAAACATCGTGACTGAGGGTTGTTCGTACTCAAGTCAACCCCATCTCACCGGGAAAGCTCGGGAGGTACCCACGCCGTTTAGGTACGCTTCTTGTTAACCCTTGCCCTGATACTATTTTAGTCAATTCAGGAGTATCTCATTTCCTTGTATCCCCATCTTTTGCTGCTCTTGGTGGCCTTCGTTTTGATCTTTTATCTGAAGCCCAGTACCACCCCAGCTTCGAAAAAAAAATCTTGCTAATCTATCCCGAACCCCTAGATGCCTTCTGGGATGTCATCGTTTATTTGACTTGGGTAGCACATTCCTTTCCCTATATATCCAAGGGTGTCACATACCTGTTATTGCCTCAAATTTCTGTGGCCTAGAGGGCCATAGCTCCTTTAACAAACTAGTCATGAGGGATGACTCCGTATAGCTAGTTATCAATCCGAGGCCCCATTCGTTAGTGGAGTAACCAGACAAATCGCTCCACCAGCTAACAACGACCTTGCACCATCAACCATGGAACCTAGAAAGATCTCTTAGTCTGTCAATCCTTGGTATATCTGGACCTGGTAAGTTCCCTGTGTCGGATAAAGTGACACGTTTTCTACCAGTCAAAACCAAGATTTGTACCGGTCGCTTGGCTAAGTTGTGCGTCTCAAGAATCGTAAGCTTGCAAGGCACCGGTGGTGCTCTGTGCCCATGTTCGGACTACCCCTCTTTCTTTTTCCAAGTGAGCCAAATCTCGGGACGAGATTTCTTGTAAGGGGGGAGAGTTGTAACATCCCAATTTTGGGCTTGTGTTTCAAATGTAACAAAATGAGTAGAAATTAAAACTTTTCCTTACATCATGTATTTCCTATGCGTACTGAACAAGTATTGTACAAGAAGTTATGGAAATACAAAGTTACAAGTCTTTTGATCCAAATCTTGAGCTTTCAAGAACAATCTTGTCAAACCTCTTGATCATCTCCTGGAAATATTTTTCCTGAGTTCTTGGGATGGTATGTGACCCCTCTGAAAAATTTCACAATTTTTAGAAATTGTTTGAATATTTTTGGAGGTCAGTCAAACCTATTCAATTTCTGGTTGAACCTGGGACCAGCACCTTGTGGGATTTTTGGAGGAAAAGGTATAGCACAAAAACCTCTGCAAAATGTATTCAAGGTCAGTCACTCAGCTAGCAAGCTCCTGTAAAAATTTCATAATTTTTGGAGTGAGTTTGCTACCTCAATAAATCCCCAAACTTCAGATCTGTTTGGAAACCAAAATTAGGGCTGAGTCAGACTCGGGCTCGAGTCAGACCTGAGTCCGACCCAGCCATTTGACTCGCTCGATCTCGCGTGCACTTGTGCTGGCCGTTGGATCTCCATCCAGCCGCCCAGACCTCCCCTCTGATCTCAGCGCCTCGGGATGGTCCAGGCCACTGGATCTCCATCCTGCGGTCACGACCTCCCCAGGACCTCCTCTCCGCTAAGACCTCCTCTGCCTTGGGAGATCAAGGACGTCCAGGACCTCCCAAAGTGCATCAGGGACGTCTAGGACCTCCCTCAGCTCTGTTCTTCTTCCTCCCGACCTCCCTGAGGTCTGGTCATCATGATTTTCACGCGCCCTGTGCCGGTGTCAGTGTCAGAGTGGTTGGGAGCAGTGGGCCGTCACTTTTTGGTCCTTCCTAACGTCTCTTTCTGCCACACATTTAATGTGTCAGACCTTTTGCCCTAAAAGAAGTCAGCCCCTACTAGCTCCTGTCACATCTAGCAAGTCCATGGCAGGGTGTGTGCACCCGAAGCTTGCTCTGCCCATGGCTTTGCTCTTTTGTCTACATAAGACCCCGAGCTCCTCCCTGTCTCCTTTAGTCTTTCTCTCCCTCCACCAAACTTCAAGAACACACCATTGTCGGTTTTTGAAGTTCTTCAAGATCACCCGAGCTCCTGCGGTTTAATTGCCAACTTGGTTTCCAACTTGTTCAATTATTCCACCTCGGGCATCTTTTCTTAACCAAATCGGTTGGTTTCAGGGAAGGTATTGTGGGACTCGTTCTTCAAGGCCGTCCCTCGCTTTCTTCTTCGTCTCAGGCAAGCTTGGTCACCGAGCACCTCTTTCGCATCAACCTCTCCTCCGAGCTCCTCCGACCACATCTTGGCCCCGTGAGTTCATCCTAGCCTCCTAGAGCTCGAGGATTAGCTTAGTTAGAGCGTAGCATAGCTTTGTCGTCGTTTTGGTTTTTTGAAACCCTAATTACCACCCTCTCCGGCTCGCCGGCGTTCTGAGCCATCGCCGCCGTCGAGAGCTAGCCCGATGAGGTCCGCGGTGCTTTTATGAGCGTAGTGGTGCCCTTGGTTCGCCGGCGTGGTCCACGCCGTCGGCGGTGAGCTCTCCTTGGCTCGGACATTTTGTCGTGTCGTGCTCGGACAGATCCGTGAGCTTATGATTGGCATTAATGGTCGTGCGAGGTTGTCCTTTATTGCCGCTCTTCTTGCGGCGGTGTGCGCGTGCCCTCTAAGCCCCGACCCCTTGGAGGAATCGTGAGCTGCGTTAAAGATCACCCCAAGATTAGATTCGTGCAGAGAGCGTTTCTCGTGAAAACTCTAAGTCTTAGGACCTCCTAGGCTTAATCTCGGCCGTTGAAGACCTCCTCAGATTAGCTCTTGGTCGTAGGATCCCTCTCTGTCAAAACCTAGCGCCAGGACCTCCCCTTTTGTTTTGATCATAGCCGTCCACGACCACCCTGGTTAAATCCTGGCCGATAGGACCACTTTTGCGCAAAAAAGACCTCTCCATGGTCACTTTGCAAAGACCACCCCTAGACCACCCCTCGGAGTCCTCTTTGTAAAAAGCCACCCCTGGTCGTTTACAAAGAAAACCCCGCTCAGGACCTCTTAGGCGCAATCCTAGCCGTTCACGACCTCCCCGGATTTAGATCTGAGCGTTAGATCTCCTTTGTAAAATCCTTAGTCTCGTGACCTCCTCCGCATCGACCGGACCGCTCAAGACCTCCCTAGGCCTAATCTGAGCCATCCAGATCTCCTGCGATTAGAACCTGTCGCATAGGACCTCCCGAGCGATCTTGGCCATCCAAGACCTCCTCCGTGAGATCTTGGCCGCCCGCACCTCCTCGTAGGTTTAACCTTAGACCTCCCTAGTGCTCGGGACCGCGGATCTTGATCGACAAACATGACCTCCGTTAGCGCGAGGACCTCCTTGCGCGCGCTGTGCATGCACCGGTCGTGGCCGTTGGATCCAATCTTGACGGTCCGCACCTCCCAGCAGCGGGAGGAGGTCTTTTGTGCACTATGCTTCGAGGTCCGTGTCCTCGCGATGCTAGATCAACGCCCATGACCTCTCCTTTGTCTTTCGTTCATTTGGACCTCCGAGAGCTCAAATCTTCCAAGTCTTTTAATGTTTCAAATTTCAAAAGTGCATAACTTTGTCATTTTAGCTCATTTTTGAATGATTCCAGTTGCTGTAGCTCTGTTATAGAATGAACTTTAATCTGAGAATGAATTTAGGCACTGTTATGTAACAGAAAATGATAGAAACTGCATGATCTTGTTTAGTGAAAATAGTGGTTTAGAAATTCATTGAAAATTTATAAAATGCATAATTTATTCTCTGTAATTCCAATCTGAGCAAACTAAGTTTTGTTAAAACCCACTAGGAATGTACTATAATATAGAATAGGTCTTCATATGATCCTTGCCACTGAAATTAATGATTCACTAGTTTTAGAACTTAGAAAAATCATAACTAATTCATTTCAACTCCAAATTGTGCAAACTCAGTTTTGCTGTTGTTAGGATAACCATATCTACCTACCATAAAAATTTCGAGTTCCAGATCATTCTAGAAATTTTTGCCTTGAACAGTAACCGTAATTAATTTAATTAGGATTTTTCAGGCTGAGATAACTTAGTTTAGCCATAACTTTTTCATGCTAAGTCCAAATGAAGTGATTCTTGTTTCTAAAATTGTCTAAAATCAACCTCTAGCTGCTATAGAAATTTCATGGGATTTGGATATTCTTTTCTGTTGAGTTCCTTTTGGTGTTCTTCGTTCTTATCGGTTTTTATCGCCTTTTCGCGTTAGGTTCCGAAGAAAACTTTGAACCTGAGCACTCCCCTCTGCACCAAGACACATCCCAGCAAGGCAAGCAGTTTGATCATGTTAATCCCAGTATTTTAAGTATTTATGTTAATTACAAATTCTATGTATGCATTGCTACTTTGTGTTAAACTATTGTCGTTAGTTGACCTAGTAGATGCATTTCCTTAGCAAATGATTATCCTCTACTACCGTGAGCCTAGGTTATTGCTGTGATTAGGGCTCGTGGATGAGCTCATGTCACTTAGTAGTTGAGAATTAATTGCTTAGCCATGCTTAGCCTCCGGTAGAAATGGGCGGTTATCGACTTGTCGATAACCTTGATCACATAAAACTTATTATGATTTATGATTTCAGCATTGTGCCATGTCTACTTATGAAAACTAAAACTGAAAACAAAATGATTTAGACTTGGGCACAATGGTATGTTGGTGTGCTTCTGGGTGTGACTGGAATGGTGTCCGGGTCATTAAGGACCGAGTTACTTGCGCCACCGTACTGAGCATTTTGCGTGCTAACCACACTAGAGGGTATGGGACCTCTCTTGACTTAGTACTTTGGCGTGTATTGGCTTCGGTCACAGGAGTCGCAGGAGGGATGGTCTTTGGAGCATTGTAGTGTCCGAAAGGCTTCCCCAAATGGTGGTTGTCTTTCGCTTGCAATGTAAGCGCATGGATTCCGATCCATACGAGCGCTCGTAGTCGATGCACAATATTGGAAAGCGCCTCGAGGACTTAGCCGTCGGCATACCTTCTAAGTGTGCTTTGTGGCTTAAAGGCGGTCTCAAGTGTGGGTACATTGGTACACCTGCAGGTTAAAACTATTCGAATAGCCTCGTCCTAGGTTATGGACACGCTTGGATACGCCCCGTGAGAACTAGACTACAACCTTTTAATTAAAACTTGATGGGTGGTACGAATCGGGGATTCGTGCTATGTTGTGGTGGCTATTGGGATAGTCACTTCCAGGTGGTTACTTGTATGTATCTTTACTTCTCTGTTATTTTGACAACAAAACAGATTTGCAAACTTGCTTTTAAATGTATTACGTTATTGCAAATAAAGTTGGCTTTGTGCAAAATGAGACATACAACCTCCACCTAAATAAGCTTGCATGTAGTTTATGAACAGGTCTGCTATTCCACACGTCAGTCTTGCGAGTACCTTTGTGTACTCAGTTATCTTGCTTAAATGTATTTGTTGCAGCGGAAGAAGGTGAGCTTGAGGGGCCTCACTACGTGAGTTGTCTTTGTGGTAGCTATGAGGCGTCTAGCTTGGCGCCCTGTCGGATGCCTTGTGGGTTGTGTGGCTAACCGGTCGACTTTTGTTCTAGCCATCTTATGGCACCTTTTGCTTCCGCTGTCATTCTTGTTTATTGTTCTATTTGGCCGGTCGGCTCTTTTGTAATAACTTTACTTTATGTATGTCGTTGTTGAACTTAGTGATGTATGTTGTATGGAAATGATGTGTAATTTTGTGATGATGTGCATATGCTGCAATTCTGGGAAGCATATGTCCATCGAGGCTTAGAATGTTTAATTAGTAATGCTAGAGCCATTTGGAGGTTAAGTGTTACTAGTTAAATATTCCGGGTCCTCACAAAGTTGGTATCAGAGCCATACTGACCGTAGAAACCCCTAGCTTGGTCGGCTTTAGGATATTTTGAAAACCTATGTTCAAGTGTCAAAGAGGTTTATGAAAAATTAAGTAAGTTCTCAGATTTTACTCCTTACCTATCTTAGTTGATGAACGACTTTTGCTCCTCAACTAGGCCGAAACTTGGAAGCCTACGTTGTTGATTTAGTCGTAAAAAGCAGCAAACGGCTCAACCATACCACAGACTTACAGGAGACTTTCGACAACCTCAGAAAACACCACTTAAAGCTTAATCCCGAGAAGTGTGCGTTCGGGGTCTCTTCAGGAAAATTGCTTGGATTCTTGGTCTCTGCACGAGGAATCGAAGAAAATCCAAAAAAGATAAAAGCCATCACTCAGATGCGCCCCCCGACCACGAAAAAAGTAGTCCAGAAATGTGAGGACCCCGATTTATTTGGCTTGTAATGCTTAGTCTTCCGTTGACTCTAGCATCACAAATCAAATAAACCAAGCCCCGAGACATGTATACTTCCCAGAAATGCAGTATACACACCGCGTTACAAAATCAGGCATCAATTCCATACATCACATAACATTAATCCTAACAAAAGACATACATAATAGAGTTATTACACAAGAAGGCCGACCGGCCAAACGACATCAAAGTAACATTAACAGCGGAAGCAAAAGTGCCATAAGATGGCTATAAACAAAATCCAACCGGTTAGCCATAACCCACAAGGCAACCGACCGGGCCGCCAAGCTAGTCGTCCATACCGCAGCAATTCTCACAAAAGTCGATCCCTTGGGGATCAACTTCTTCCTCTGCAACAAATAAGCAAAGCAAATGAGTACAAAAATGTACTCGCAAGACTGACGTGTGGAATAGCAGACCTATCAATATGCTACATGCAAGCTTATTTAAGTGGAGGTTGCATGTCTCATTTTGCACAAAGCCAACTTTATTTGTAATAATGTAGTACATTTCAAAAGCAAGTTTGCAATCAGTTTTTATTGAATGAAATAACACGAGATACAATAAGTACAAGAGTAACCACCTATTGGTGACTAACCCAATAGCCACCACACATAGCACGAATCCCAGATTCGTACGACCCATCAAGTTTTAATTAAAGTGTAGTAGTCTAACTCTTGAAAGACTTTGCCAAGCGTGTCCATAACCTAGGACGAGGCTATTCGAATAGTTTTAACCCTGCAGAGGTGTACCAATGTACCCACACTTCGGACCGCCTTTTTGCCAAGCTATTAAGCACACTTACTTTGGTATGCCGGCACGGCTAAGTCCTACGAGACGTTTCCAATGGAATGCGTTAATTAAGAGTCGCACGTATGGGGTTAACCCTTAGTGACCAGCCGGCGAAATGGGCCACTAGGACCACACGTTGTGGTGGAGTCAAGCAAAGCCGGGAGTCATTAGCCATTTAGGGTAACGCTAGCCGGACATTTGCAAGACCCCGGTCGGGGTGGAGGACCTAGAAAGGAACCACCCCGGTCACGCCCTTGTGATCCTTTTTCTCTATGAACTATAGCCAGTGACTCATTAATTAAAGCCTCCCAAAGTACTAATTCAAGAGAGGTCTCATACCCTCTAGTGTGGTTAGCACGCACAAAATGCTTGGTTTAGTGTAACAAGATGTTCGGTCCTTGTTGACTCGGGCACCATTCCAGTCACACCCAAAAGCACACCAACATACCATTGTGCCCAAGTCTAAATCATTTTGTTTCAGTTTTTAGTTTTCACAAGTAAACATGGCACAAGGCTGAAATCATAAGTGATAATAAGTTTTATGTGATCAAGGTTATCGACAAGTCGATAACCGCCCATTTCTACCGGAAGCTAAGCATGGCTAAGCAATTAATTCGCAACTACTAAGTGACAAGAGTTCATCCAACGAGCTCTAATCACAGTAATAACCTAGGCTCATGGTAGTAAAGGATGATCATTTGCTTAAGGAAATGCATCTACTAGGTCAACTAACGACAATAGTAACACAAACTAGCAATGCATACATAGAATTTGTCTACAACATAATTACTTAAAAATACAGGGATTAACATGATCAAACTGCTTGCCTTCCTATAGATCACTTTCTTGCTATAGAGGATTCACTCACGTACTCAATAATTCCTTCGAAACCTAACGCGAAAAGGCGATAACCAAATAAGAACAAGAACCCCAAATAAAACTCCACAGCAAAAGTTCTCCAAATACCAAGAAATTTATACAGCAGCAAGATTAAGATTTTAGACAAATTTAGGAACAAGAATCACTTCATTTGGACTTAGCATGAAAAAGTTATGGCCTAAACAAATTTTCTCAGCCTGGAAAATCCGAATTAAATTAATTTCGGTTACTGTTCATGGCAAAAATTTCTAGAATGATCTGGAATCTAAAAATTTTATGGTAGGTAGCTAAGGTCATCCTAAGAACAGCAAAGTTGAGTTTACATCATTTGGAGTTATAATGAATTAGTTATGATTTTTCTAAGTTCTAAAACTAGTAGATCATTAATTTCAGTGGCAATGATCATATTAAGGCCTATTCTACACTACAGTACATTCCTAGTGGGCTTTAACAATATTTAGTTTGCTCAGTTTGGAATCACAGAGAAAAGTTATGCATTTACAAATTTTCAATGAATTTCTAGACAACCATTTTATATTAAACAAGTTCATGCAGTTTATATCATTTTCTGCTACATAACAGTGCCTAAATTCATTCTCATATTGAAGTTCATTTCATGGCAAAGCTACTGCAACTTGATTCATTCAAAAAGGAGCTATAATGATAAAGATATGCATTTTTGAAATTTGGAACATTTAAAAGACTTTGAAAATTTGAACTCCCGGGAGGTCCAAATGAACTGAAGGAAACGGGGAGGTCGTGGGCCGTCGATCCTTCATCGCACGGCCACAGACCTCAAAGCTCAGCGCACAAAAGACCTCCTCCCGCTCTGGGGAGGTCTGGGCCGTTGAGATTGGATCCAACGGCGACGACCAGTGCATGCACAGCGCATACAGAGGAGGTTCTCGCGCCTAGAGGTGGTCGGGACCGTCAGATCAAGATCTGACAGCCCTGACCTCCGAGGGAGGTCCTAAGGCTAAATCTACGGAGGGAGGTCTAGCCAGTTAGATCTAAATCTAGCGGTTGAGACCTGAGAAGGAGGTCCTAAAGCTACAGATCTAAAGGATGAGATCCTAGACGGTCAAGATCTCCAGGGGGAGGTCCTGAACGGCTAAGATATCGCAAGAGAGGTCATGGATGGCCAAGATCTACTCGGGGAGGTCCTAGGTGACAGGGTTTTAACGGGAGGAGATCCGGACGGCTCAGATGGATCTGGGGAGGTCCTGAACGGCTAGGATTGATTCGAGGAGGAGGTCCGAGGTTTTCTTTATAAAAGACCAGGGGTGGTGTAACATCCCAATTTTCTGAGCTTAAAAATCTTTTAAATAGTTAGTAGGGAAAAATTCACTATTTGGATTTTATTTGAATTTATTTCAAAAAGCTTAATATTGGACTTTACAATCAAAAACCTTTAATGTGAATAATCCCAACATGAACAATAACCAAAACTATTTTATTTGGGTTCTTGGTGCTCAGATATATTTTCTAGAATTTTCTAGAATTTTTTCTGAGTTCATTTGCTATTTTCTATTGCTTATTTGAATTTCTGGTATTTTCTAAATTAGAAAATCTATTAATAATCTCGGAAATCTTCTTGGGCCGAATCTCTCCAGCCCAACTCCTATTCCCGCGCCAGCTAGCTGCGCATTCGGCCAGCCACAGCAGCACGCTCCCACCGACAGTGGACCCCGCCTGTCAGTCTCTCTCTCTCTCTCTTTCTCTCTCCGCGCGCCCGCTCGCATCCTACACCGTTGGATCAAGATTCGACGGTCAGATGCGGCTGAGGTACCGGAGGGTCCGAACGCTCCTGTGTTGTGAACCGTTCGATTAGATCTGGACGGTCAGATCTTGAGTCCGCTTCGTGACCGCACCACTTTCGCACGCGCCGCATCCTAACCCTAGCCACTGACGTGTGGGCCCCGCTTGCCGCGTCGCTCGTCTTCGCCGCGCCTCCTTCTCGCGCCCGAAGTCGGAGCCGCCGCCATTGCCGCCTTCTAGAAGCTCAATCCGACAACGAACTTTCCTAACTAAACTGCCCCGGATTTCTTCGCAAATCCTATCCCCGCTTATCCCGCACTCGTTTCCGTTGGAACCTTATCCCGTCACTGACTCTATCTCCGTTTCTCTCGTGCTCATCTCGGACTCCTTTTAGGTTTCCGCCACAAGACGCCGACCCCGAGCTCCTATAAATAGGACCTCCGGATCGCTTGAACACCCGCACCAAAACCCCCAACCCTAGATCACCCGAGAGCCCCTGCGCCGCCGCCGGGGCTGGTTTTTGGTTTTCCACCCGCAAGGTCTCCGGTGAGCTTTTCCGCCGCCGCGTCTTGCCGAGCTCGTGATCGCACCACCAAGATCGCACGAGCATAAGCAACCTCCCGTGCCGCCCACTCGCCGAGCATCGCGAACTCCGATCCGACAAATACCGGCCGCTCCTCCGCTTAAACGCCGCCGCCGCCATCTCCGGTGCTTCGCGCCGTGAGTGCACCATCGTTCGCAATAACATGGGCTTCAATTGGTACCATCGGACCGCCGAGCGCCGCTAGTGGCCGTTGCCGACGGCCCGAGCGCCGCCGCTTTGTCGTCATCCACGCCGGCGCCGCGTCGGCCCTGCACGCGCGTGGCGGCCAGTGGCGCCATCGGCCCACGCGTGTGCGCCACGCGTAGTCTCACCGACCGAGTCCGAGGCTCGGTGGACCTAGTCCACCGTGAGTTTAGCCTCCGACATGTGGGTCCCACATGTCGAGATTTCTTTATTATTTCTTTTCCAAAATTCCTCCACGACGTCACTATGCAATAATCTGATTTTCCTTTAGGAAAATAATTGGAAATTCATGAAATACTGATTTTCAGCATTTTATGTATTTTCAATCTTCCAAAGGCCATAACTTTTGCATCCTAACTCCGATTGAGCCCATTCAAATTTCTAAATTTGTATAAATTCGAGATCTACCTAATTATTATTTTTATTTAATTTTTTGGAGTTTGTTTTGCCTCTGGTATTTATTTGTTTTGGTTGTTTTGCTTCGTTTGTGCGTAGACGTCGATACTTCGGGGGTTTTCGTCGAAGAAGGCTTCAACCAAGTTCAAGACCAGTACATAGACCTATTCCAAGGCAAGTCATACCTTTGATCATCTTGAACCCAATTTTCAAATTACTTTGTGCTGAATTATTGCATTCTACTTTAATTATTTATTTAAATGCTTTGGGCATAGTTATTATCCAAATTGTTATCACACCTTGGCCTTGTATGTCATAATTCCTTGTCACCCTAGATTGGTTATTAGTTGGTAATATTATAGCACCAACGTGGGTTGGTTAGATGCGAGTACAATTGCTTAGCCATGCCACGAGTCACCATCACATGTAAGTTGCAAATATTAATTATGACTAAGTGACTATGGAACTGTGTGATAAAACTGTGTGTACTGTGTGCTATTACTCGTGATGGCATGTGTTGCACCAAACCAACCGGGTGGTAAAAGATTTAGACCGAGGCAAGTGGTGGATACTTGTGTGAACCGGTGGCTTTGTGATTGGGATTATGTGTGTGGTTTAGTTAGAAAAACTGGAAGTCTTGCCTTGGTCAATTAAGGACTTAACTTTGTGCGCCATTGAATCGAGCTATCTGACGACCGCATGTCCGTGACAGCCTAACTTAGTAGGTTACGGAGTTTCAACATTGGGGTTCGTGGATAGGTTAAGCTTCGTGATATGGGATGTGTGAATAAGAACGCCAATGTTGAGACGGTTGCCGAACTGTTTTGTTACGATTAGTGCTAGCTACACTAGTTGTATCGTGTGGGTAAAGTGTACAAACCTCTGTAGAGTGTTAATCAATCTATTCGAATAGCCGCGTCCTCGGTCATGGACAACGCTCGGGGATTTCACATAAGGGGTAGTGTTCATAAAATGTGGGTTTGGGAGCTGTGTGATCTCAATCATATGGCTGTGTGAATCAATCAGTTTAGTTGTGTGTCTTTATGAAAACAACTGTTAAATTAATATTGTCTATTTGTTTTGAATTACGCTTTCAATCTATTATTTGTATTCAATTGCAAATGTTGCATTTCTGCAAAATAACCACAGAAGCCATTCCTTTGGAATAAGCCTGCATCTATATATTGCATTCTGTGGTATGATTTGTGAGTACGGTTGTGTACTCACGCTTGTTGTAAAACTTGCGTCCAAACCTACAGAAGTGGAGGAGTCTTCGCCTGCTTTCGAGGAGGAGTTTGTGGAAGAAGGTTGATCGCTAGGTCATTGATCCCAGTCGGTTGCCTGTGGTGTGCTGATTGGAGTTTGCCAGAGTTTATTTCGTTCCGCTGCAGTATTTCTTTAGTGTTAGCCCTGCGTGGCTTAATAAGTTGTAACTCCGACCTTAAGGTCAAAACTCTAAGTTGTTACTCAAACTATTCGTTTATGTTATATTTCGCTTGTGTGGATTGATATTCACCTATGTTACCGCTGTGTGCACTAGCGTGATCCTGGACTAGTGCAGTATACACAGAGGGTCCAGAATTGCATTTTTGGGTCCCGACAGGTGGCTTTTTACAAAGAGGACCCTGAGGGTGGTCTAAGGGGTGGTCTTTGCAAAATGACCATGGGGAGGTCTTTTGCGCACGGGGAAGATCTAAACGGCTAGGATTTGACCAGGGTGGTCCTAGACGGCTAGGATCTATACTAACGGGAGGTCCTAGCAACTAAGGGTTTCCACAGGCGAAGATCTAACGGTCTAGAGCTAACCGCAGAGGTCCTAAACGGACAAGATTGCTCCAAAGAGGTCCTGTGACTAAGAGTTTTCATAGAAAACGCCCAGCGGCACAGATCTAACTGGGGGTGATCTTAACGGCTGAGATTAAACTAGGGGGAGGTCCTGAGGAGGGAGGTTCTAGCGGAAGTGCGGGAGGTGGTCCTACGGCTAAGATTTACCACAGAGGGGTCTTTAACGGCCAGATCTTCTCTAGGAGGTCGAGCGGGGAGGTCGGGGTGGGGCTTTGCCGTACGACAACAGGAGTGGGAGGAGGCCCACTCGCAGCGAGAGGCTCCTCAAAAATTCCGACAACCAATCATTGGCTACTGGGCTGTCCGAATCTTACGTGACAAAAGCCCGAGCGCTAACACGAGCTCACCGCCGGCGATGGGGACCACGCCGGCGGGAACCAAGGGCACAGATGGACTCTAAATAGCGAAGAGAACCTAAAGGTGCCAAACACTAGGGCTAAAACACCTCCTACCGGCGGCTAGCCGGAGGTACAAAAATGACAAAAAGAAAAACTAACGCGGTCTAATCAGGACAGAAGCTCAAACACTTGGGCACTAACCTGAGGACGGTGAAATCAAGGAAACCGTCGGAGGAGGTCCAGCGACCAAAAGGCTTACCGGAGATGAGGAAGAAGGCAGATCCGGCCTCAAAGAACAAGTTCCCACTTTGACAATCCCTGAGGAGGCCAAACAAGGTAAGTTAGGGAAATGCTCAAAGTGCCCAAATGGACAAGTTGGCATGCCAAGAAATTCAAATGAACCACTGGAGCTCGGATGGCCTTAAGGAGCTCCAAGGTCCGACAATGGCGAGGGGGTGCTCTCGGGAGTTGTGATTGGGAGAACACAGAGAGGAACTCGGGTGAGCACAAAGGTGTCTAAAAGGAGCTGAGGAGGAGAGTTGAGGGCTTAGATAGCTAGGGGAGCACGGGCTTGACCAAGTGCAAGCTCAAATGGTGAGCTCGGACCATTCCATGGTTCACGGCTTTGCCATGGACAAGCTGACGTGATTGAAAAAGCTAGGGCATGACTTTGGGGCAAAGCTGACACGCATTTAATGCAAGGTGGCAAAAAGCCACCGACAAGGACATGAAGTGACAAGGCACCGCAGGCTTTACTTCCATGGCTCACGCGCGCAAGGACAGAGACGATGACCAGCTCAGACGGTCCCACCTGCCAGAGAAAGAGCTCAAGGAGGACTGGTCAAAAAGTATAACGTTCGGGTGGACTTGAGCTCAGGTCAGGAGATCTGGGTGGTTGGATTAGAAACGGAGGGTCACGATTTGAAGAGGTGCTCAGAGGTCCTAACTCACAAGGAGGCCTGAGACACAGATCAAAGGATGGACGGCTCACGATCACCAAGGTGCACAGGGGCGGTCGAGGAGGTCCAAAGGGGACAACCAAGGGTGGTCTTTGCAAGAACACCACGGGAGGTCCGGGAGGGTGCTCTTCGCAAAAAGGACCCGAGGTGGTCGTGCGAGTGGGAGGTCTTAGCGTGTGGGAGGTCTTAGAGCTCCCAGGATCGCAACGATAGGGCATAGATCCAACGGTTGACATCGCTTGCGCCAACTGGGCAGAGCCTGGGGTGCGCTAACAGGTAGGGTTCAACCAAGTCCAGAGGCTGAGCCCGAGTCTGACCTGAGCCTGACCTCAGAGGTAGACTTAGGGTTTCCTTTTTAGCTGAAATCCTTGACGAATTTTTAGGAGATAGCAAACTAATTCCAAAATTTATGAAATTTTTACAGTAGCTTGCTAACCTTGAGATGAACCTTGTGAAAAATTTCTAGAGGTTTTTATGCTGAGCATTTTTCCCAGAAATTTTCCAAGGTGCTGAGCTAGGGTTTTGACCAAGTGTCAAAGTGGTTTGACGGCCTCTTAAAATGTTCAAACAATTTCTAAAAATTGTGAAATTTTTCAAAGGGGTCACATACCATCCCAAGAACTTAGGAAAAATATTTCCCGGAGAGGATCAAAAGGTTTGACAAGAAGGTTTTTGGAAGACAAGGTTTTCGATCAGAGTGACTTGTGACTTGTAATCCCATAATTCTTTTGCAAGAATTCTTTAGAACATACAAGAATTGCAAGATGTAAGAAAAAGTTTTAATTTCTACTCATTTTCTTACATTTGAAACGCAAGCCAAAACTTAGGATGTTACAAGAAACTCACAGGATGTATGGCGGCATTGAGTCGTTTCATCGCACGTTTGGGAGAAAAAGGACTGCCTTTCTTCAAACTTCTAAGGAAGCATGAGGGCTTCGAGTGGTCGAAAGAGGCTAACATAGCCTTTGAGGAAGTCGAGAGGTATCTTACGAGTGCTCCTGTTCTGGTTTTCCCAAAACCAGGAGAGACGCTCTTAATTTATCTAGTTGCCACGCCACAGGCAGTGAGCACAGTACTGGTCGTAGAACGCGAAGCATACAACGACTGGTTTACTACGTTAGTGAAGTTTTACATGGACCTAAGGAGCGCTACCCTTAGGTTCAAAAACTTCTATATGCCCTCCTTGTAATACCCTAAAAGTATTCGAGAATATTCGGAAGAGTATTCGGGAGAGATTATGTGAATTCGGAGAAGGACAAAATATAAAATAAATTTAGCAGCAATTAGATAAAGGGGTTTTCTGTAGTTTTTTGGCAACCTGAGCTTCAGGCCTTGGCCCAGGAGGCCCATGAGGGGCTGGCCACCAATAAAAAGAGGGGGGAAACCCTACTTGCTACAGATCGCGCCCTGTGCTGTAGCGCCAAGATCAGAGCACCCCCTTCTATGCAAAGAGGAGAAAAGAAGGAGAGAAAGGAAGACGAAGAAAGGAAGAAGAAGAGAAGGGAGAAGAGAAGGAAGAGGGATCACCATCCGTGGTTCGCGACCTTCAGCGGCATCAAGGGTAACGCGTTGTTGTTGTTGGGTAATTAGTCATAGAAGAGTAATCGGGTAGTTTTTTGCTAGGTTGCAATCTGCCTGCTGTTCGTGCAGATTCGTCCAGAAGCTTGCGGGGTTAATTTCATGTGGTTAGAGGCCGAATCAGAGGTTTTGGTCTCCTAGAGAATTGTAGATTATGTTCTTAGCTTTCGCTGGCCTCCAAGATCGCCCAAATCCAATTAACGGTCTGGGAGTTATGAATTTTCTAGTATTGCTGTCCTGTTGTTCTGTCAGATTCTGGACAGTCTGTAGAAAACTGGTTAGAACTGCTAAGTAAAGAGAGAATCAGGGGACCCCAATATAATAAAAAATGTGGGTAATTTCTGTACCTTTTCATAGAGATAAAGAACGCAAGATTTGGATTCTCTTAGCAAAAGTTATGGAGGTTTTAGTGTACTGTCCAGAGAACCCGACGTGAATTCTGATGTCTGATAGATTGGTTTTTTAGGGGCAGTAGATGGTAGAATCAAAAGGGCTCCCCAAATAAGTTTATTTAGATAATTTAATTACCTTTTCATAAAGTCCAAGAACATCTTATTTAGACACCTGAGCAGAAAGTTATGTATTTTAGAAGTTGACAGTCCACAATGTGCGCCAATCCGATCGCTAGAAATTGGGAGTTGGGAAACACTTGGGAGTTTAGCAAGTTCATTTGTGTTGTTCTTTTTTCTCTTGGTTTAGAATGTTGGTCTTAGATTGGGGTATCTTTATATTCAGGTGGGAGCGTAGTTCCAGGGGCACCACCCTCGTCGCGTCCACCGTTCTCGCACGGTTGAGGCAAGTATTCGGGCTATGGTATATGTATGCCTGCATGATGTGATTGTGATGTGTCTTGTTCGCTTTAGTCACGCATACCTGTTTATGAGATGAGTTACCGTTTAACTTGGTGACTGCCAGTTGGTTAAAGATTTTCCCGCATGTTGTTAATGCTTACATGTTAATGAGAATATGTTGAATTCCTGCATATGAAGAATGTTATCATGGTGCATATGCATGTTGAGAACATACAGGTGCCTTGGTCACATAGTGACCAAGCACATACAGTTGAGGTCCCCGTCATGTAGATGACGGGCTTGAGGTCCCCACATTCGTGGAATGTGGGCTATGAGCAAAGAGGTCCCCATCATTAAGATGATGGGCAAAGGTCTCTATACATGTGGTGTATAGGCTCTTGGTCCCTGTGCCAGTGGGCACAGGCAAGGGTATACAGCGACGGTTGTATACCCCGCATTACCGGTAAAAATGCGAAAAGAGATAAAGTTCAAAGGAGCATTGCATTGATTGCATATCATGAGAAAAATGGCTATATTTAGTATAATGTTATTGTGGATTATCGACGCTATGTTAATATTCTTGTTTTATAGCCTTGTTGATACTTGCTGAGTCTTTGGGCTCACCCTTGCTTAAATGTGTTTTAGGTACCAATGGCGGGAACGACACGCATGGGAGGGAGTAGTTGTTGGATGCACTCATTACCTCACACTCATAAGGCGTTTGCTACTTAGCTTCAATTTAGAAATAGATAAACTATTTGATTATCACCCATAGATGGTTTGGTTTGAGTAGCTGCTTATTTGTAATAATGAGATTGCCAGTCTTGGTTGGTTCATTTGATTATCATGCATGATAGAGTAATTTGATTACGAGAACTTTGTTATGCCATGCGTTATTGTTGAACTCTCAGTTTAGCTGATTAAACAAAGGAGATTCTGCCGGAAATTTATAGTTGTGCTAGAATAGTTTAGTTTCAGTAGCATTCTAGGCTCTTTAAGAGTTGGGGTGTTACACTCCTCATGTATTCGAGGAAATTGCAGCATTATTTTCAGGCGCACAAACTAGCTGTGCCGTCTGAGTTTTTCTTGGGAGCGATCCTCCAAAATAGGGAAACAGCGGGACGTATGACAAAATAGTCAGTCGAACTTGGGGCGTTTGGCATCCAATTCGTGTCCTGAACGGCCATTAAATCCCAGATCTTAGCAGACTTTGTCGCCAAATAGACAAAACCTGAACCTGTTCAGGATCCCCAGTACGATTCCCACGACCAATGGACGATGTACTTTGACGGGTCACTCATGATAAGTGGCTCGGGGGCTGGGGTGGTCCTGGAATCTCCTACCAGAGAGACCTTAAAGTATGCCATACAATTAAACTTTCAGGCCACTAATAACGTGGCAGAATACGAAGGTTTGCTAGCTGGTATATGAGCCGCTAAAGCGCTCTCGATTCGACGACTACTCGTGAGAGGAGACTCTCAACTAGTCGTGAATCAAGTTGGAAAAGAGTACCAGTGCTCTAATCCGACCATGTCCCGGTACTTATCAGAAGTTCGAAAGTTAGAAAAGCACTTTTTGGGCTTTGAGGTACAATTTATCCCTCGAAAGGATAATTTCCTCGTAGACCAACTGGCTCGTCTAGCTTCCTCTCGATCCCTGGTACCGAAAGGGGTGTTTCTAGAGCAGCTTCAAAAGCCGTCTTTAGTTGAAGAACTAGAGACGCCTCCTATAGAAACAACCTCTCTAGAGTACGAAGATACATGGATGACACCCATCTACACGTATCTTCAGACGGGTTCCGTACCCGATGACGATCTAGAAGCAGATCGACTATCCCAAAAGGCCAAAATGTATACTTTGGTCGAAGGGGTCCTTTATAAAAGAGGGACTCAAGGGGTGCTCATGCGATGTATTCCGCAGAGCGAAGGATTAAAACTCCTTTGTGAGGACCCCGATTTATTTGGCTTGTAATGCTTAGTCTTCCATTGACTCTAGCATCACAAATCAAATAAACCAAGCCCCGAGACATGCACACTTCCCAGAAATGCAGTATACACACCCCGTTACAAAATCACGCATCAATTCCATACATCACATAACATTAATCCTAACAAAAGACATACATAATAGAGTTATTACACAAGAAGACCGACCGGCCAAACGACATCAAAGTAACATTAACAGCGGAAGCAAAAGTGCCATAAGATGGCTATAAACAAAATCCAACTGGTTAGCCATAATCCACAAGGCAACCGACCGGGCCGCCAAGCTAGTCGTCCATACCGCAGCAATTCTCACAAAAGTCGATCCCTTGGGGATCAACTTCTTCCTCTGCAACAAATAAGCAAAGCAAATGAGTACAAAAATGTACTCGCAAGACTGACGTGTGGAATAGCAGACCTATCAATATGCTACATGCAAGATTATTTAAGTGGAGGTTGTATGTCTTATTTTGCACAAAGCCAACTTTATTTGTAATAATGTAGTACATTTCAAAAGCAAGTTTGCAATCAGTTTTTATTGAATGAAATAACACGAGATACAATAAGTACAAGAGTAACCACCTATTGGTGACTAACCCAATAGCCACCACACATAGCACGAATCCTAGATTCGTACCACCCATCAAGTTTTAATTAAAATGTTGTAGTCTAACTCTTGAAAGACCTTGCCAAGCATGTCCATAACCTAGGACGAGGCTATTCGAATAGTTTTAACCCTGCAGGGGTGTACCAATGTACCCACACTTCAGACCGCCTTTTTACCAAGCTATTAAGCACACTTCCTTTGGTATACCGGCACGACTAAGTCCTACGAGACGTTTCCAATGGAATGCGTTAATTAAGAGTCGCACGTATGGGGTTAACCCTTAGTGACCAGCCGGCGAAATGGGCCACTAGGACCACACGTTGTGGTGGAGTCAAGCAAAGCCGAGTCATTAGCCATTTAGGTAAAGCTAGCCGGACATTTGCAAGACCCTGGTCGGGTGGAGGACCTAGAAAGGAACCACCGGCCACGCCTTTGTGATCCTTTTCTCTATAAACTACACCAATGACCCATTAATTAATACCTCCCAAAGTACTAATTCAAGAGAGGTCCCATACCCTCTAGTGTGGTTAGCACGCACAAAATGCTTGGTTTAGTGTAACAAGATGTTCGGTTCTTGTTGACTCGGGCACCATTCCAGTCACACCCAAAAGCAGACCAATCATACCATTGTGCCCAAGTCTAAATCATTTTGTTTTCAGTTTTAGTTTTCGTAAGTAGACGTGGCACAAGGTTGAAATCATAAGTAATAATAAGTTTTATGTGATCAAGGTTATCGACAAGTCGATAACCGCCCATTTCTACCGGGAGCTAAGCATGGCTAAACAATTAATTCGCAACTATTAAGTGACAAGAGTTTATCCAACGAGCTCTAATCACAGCAATAACCTAGGCTCACGGTAGTAGAGAATAATCATTTGCCTAAGGAAATGCATCTATGTGAGGACCCCAGTTTATTCGACTTGTAACGCTTAGCCTTCCATCGACCCTAGCATCACAATTCAAATAAACCAAGCCTCAGGATATGTATACTTCCCAGAAATGCAGTATACACACCCCGTTACAAAATCATGCATCAAAACCATACACGAGAGGTTACAATATCAAAACTTCAATATACAACAGAAAGAACTTACAAGATAAATAACAAACTACACAGCGGAAGCAAAAGCCATAAGATGGCGATAAATAAAAGAGCCAATTAGTGTGCCTTTACCCACAAGGCAACCAACCGGCCGCTAAGCTAGTCGTCAAACCCCAAAGACATCTCACAAAGGGAAGCCCTTGGGGCTCACCTTCTTCCTCTGCAACAAAAACATTAAGCAAAGCATCCGAGTACAAAAATTGTTTTTGTACTGCAAGACCGACGTGTAAGGGTAATGTAACTATAATTTAACTACATGCAAGCTTTATTTAAGTGGAGGGGGCTGGACTTACTTTTAGCAGAAAGCAAGTTTTCTTTTGCAATAATGTAATAGTTTGAAGGCGGTTTAACAATTCAAATTTTATTTGCGAAATAATAATGATCTGATGAAGTAGTGACAAAAGACATCCTGGAGATGACCAACCCATTGGCCATCACAACAATAGTATGAACACCCGTTCATACCAACCATGTCAAGTTTTAATTAAAAGGTTGTAGTCTAACTCTTGAAAAACCTCCCCAAGCGTGTCCATAACCTAGGACGAGGCTATTCGAATAGTTTTAAACCCTGCAGGGGTGTACCAATGTACCCACACTTTAGACCGCCTTTCCACCAGCCACGGTTAGCATACTTCCTTTGGTATGCAGGCACGGCTAAGTCTAACATGACGTTTTCCAATATTGTGTATCAACTACGAGTCGCTCGTATGGATAGAAATCCATACGCTTACATGGTAAAGCCGAAAAGACAACAAATCCCATCACGGGTGAAGCTTTTCGGACAACTACCATGCTCCCAACACCATCCCTCCTGCGACCTCCTGCGACCCGGAGCCAATACACGCCAAAGTACTAAGTCAAGAGAGGTCCCATATACTCTAGTGTGGTTAGCACGCAAGAATGCTTGGTTTAGTGTAACAAGATGTTCGGTCCTTGTTGACTCGGGCACCATTCCAGCCACACCCAAAATCACACCAACTTACCATTGTGCCCAAGTCCAAATCATTTTATTTTCAGTTTTTAGTTTTCACAAATATCATAGCACAAAGGCTAAAAATGTAAATTCATAATAATTTTGTGTGATCAAGGTTATCGACTAAGTCGATAACCGCCCAATTCTACCGGTATCTAAGCATGGCTAAGCATCATATCGTAAATACAAATAAAGGCCCTAAATCATTCAGGGCTCTAATTCACCAAAGGAGAATAATATTCCTAAGGTAGTGGCAGGGGTGAACAATTTTCAGGGCAACAATGCAATGGGATTAACTACCTCTAATCGACAAAATAATCATTGACACAAAGGCATGCATACGTACGAGTAAAACAAAATATTAGATTTTAAAAGTAATAGGATTGAGTGGATATGATCAAACTGCTTGCCTTTGCTTTGTTTGAGACATTCGACTTGCTGCAGAGGATCACTCTCGATATTAACACCATCTAACGGTAAAAACTGCCAAAGTGAAAAACAGCGAATAAACACCAGAATGCCAAAAAGGATCCAAAAATAATTAATAACAAAGAAGGCAGATTA
Source organism: Ampelocalamus luodianensis (assembly GCA_036346255.1). NCBI lineage: Eukaryota > Viridiplantae > Streptophyta > Magnoliopsida > Poales > Poaceae > Ampelocalamus > Ampelocalamus luodianensis. The sequence continues at coordinate 51,551,971 of CM070620.1, read as the reverse complement.
TAATTTTAGATAAATTTAAAGACACAAAATTGTTGGACTAGGAGTTGATTTGAATTGGTTACAAATTTTGAAGTAAGATTTGGGCTTAAGGTCTATTGATATGGAAGAGATTGTCTAAAGCTAAGGCGATGACGTTTCCCTTAACAGGCTACCTAGTACTCACAAACACTCTCCCACCCGACATTCTATGTATACAACCACGATGATCATACAGTCAAAATCAATCCTCTTATATGTTCTCCTCTTTCGGCAGACTTTGATGGTGATTGCGTGCACATCTATTAGCTGCAGATGGGCTCTAGTTACCTATTTAACTATTCTAGCCTAACCATTCACTTAATTATCATTTTAATCAATTGACTTTCCTACTGACTGCTACTACAAGAACATAATTGGTCATTTCATCATTTTCTAACTGAACATCCATTAGCTAAGTAACATACTACCACATTTTAAATAGCTAACTATTCTATGCAACCTTTACTGTGATAAGTCCATTTAGACCTACAAGATCCATCCCTATATTTGTGGTGTCATTTGCTCTAAGTTAACTCCAACTCCAACTGTTCTCTGATCATACAACCTACAAAAGACATTTTTCTGAACTAAAGCTATTAGCCCAATGCCCTAATCCAAACCCTAATAGATTCATTGAGACTCTAGCCACAAGGAGTATTCCCTTAAATAATTAGTTCACTAAACATGCTTCTCTTTAACTACTAAAGGTTCACTGTTTGTTTTTAATATGCATAACAAAACTTGTTTTCAAATTGGGTTGCTTACGACAGATAAATGCCAAAGACTAATTGAATGAAGAAAAAGTCTAACTACTTGTATTAGTAATAACATTAGCTTTACTGTCAATTCCAACTATCCTCATATCTCCCTACTGTTCATATATTTTAACAAAAGCAATTTGTTGTAATGTGATACTATTAAATACTTTCTCTCACTCAATTTAATTATCCAACTGTTCACTTAAACATGCATGAAAATAAAATGCCATGCTTAATATGATGATGCAACATGCACAAGTAGTATCGAATGCGACGCGATTTAACACTAAAGATTTTACGCGCATGCGCTAGGCGTGCGACTACCACGACGACGTCTTCGGCTCCGCGTCCGCACTCGGTCTCTCATCCGCGTCCTTGGTGCCACCGCATGCATGCGCCGCCTCAGCCTCGGGCTCAGCCTCGCCGTGCTCGTGACACTGCTGGACAGCGCTGAGCCGCTGTCCTCGCGCCGCTCCGCAATACTTCCTCGCCGGCGGCCGGGCTCGGCCACCTCGCCTCGCCGTCGCTGCGCACTCGCCTAGGCTCGCCGCCTCGCGCCCGACCCTCCAGCGCCCTCGCTGCTGCACATGCATGCATGCACCGCGCCACATTGCCGCTGCTGCCGACGGCCCGCTGGACAGCGCCTCGGTGTTGTGCCGCTGCATGCCGTGCCGCCACACATCGCGTCCTCGGCTCCTCCTCGACGCCATGGGCTGCGCGTCTCCGCGTGCGCCGCGACGCCGCCGCCGCTGCCGCCGCGCGCCCGCCGCTCTCGTTGCTCGCCGACTCCTCCGTCGGCCGCCCGACTTGGCCACCTCGCGCTAACGAACACGCCGTGTAAGTCGATCCCGCCGAGCCCGGCCGCATGCACCGCCTCCGCATGCATGGCTCGACACCGCCTCGACGCCGCCGCCTTGCCATCGCCTTCAAGCCCGGCCGCGCGCTCGGGCTCCGAGGGCCACGCCGCCATCGCCCACCTCGCCGAGCGCCGTCTTTGCCGCCGCTGCCGCTCCTGTGTGCTGGCCGTCACACAAAGACAAAGACAAGGGCTTCTCCTCTTCTCTTGCAAAACCCTCGAACAAACTCGCAGGCGAAAAATACTAGTATGGATGGGAAGCTTAAGTGAGGAAGAACGCGTTGGCGTGACATGCATAGACTGGTTTTTGATTTTGGATGGTGATTGTGAAGAGAGAAGATGGAAGCTTTGAGCTAGTGTTCTTGGTCTATTCTGGGAAGAAGAAGTAGAGTGGAGAAAGAAAGGAATGGCAGTGGCTTCTTGCTTTTGTTGAGTGATTCGGCTGGGGGTAAAGAAATGGTATGGCCTTGAGCGGTATGGTTGGAAGTAAAAAAAAATGGGTAGTGAGTGGGATGGCAGTGAGAGAGAAATAAAGAAAGGAAAATGGCAGTTGGGTGGCTGGGATGTGACGCATGGAAAAATGGCAGTGGGGATGGGAGTTCGGTTGGAAAAAAAACTGGCAGTGTAGATGTATGGTTTTGACTGATGTTTGACTTGTTGTTAAAAATAGCAAATTAATTCGAAAAATTACAAAATTTTGAAGGTGAGTTACTTAGTTGTTCCAGAACCTAGGAAAAATATTTGTAGACACTGTTCACAAGAGATGTTGTTTGAAAGAGAAATGGGTTAGAGAAATAGCAGGGAAAAGAATAGACACGCAGACGTTTCATCTGCTACTTCTTTTCTCCTCTCGCGTAATCGCTCAAACTGTTATGCATGCGCAAACGGATTGCAGAAATGGGTTGGTCGTGCGATGATGATCACGGTGGTACGACATGCATGGCTTGGTTTTTAGTTTTTAGATGAGATTTGAAGGAGAGAAGCGAAGGGAGTTAGCAGGAACAGAAAAGAAGGGACACGTAGGCGTTTCACCGCTGATCGGTCGAACGTAAGAGAAAGATGATGATAATAATGCATGCATAATGACATGATTTTTGTGATACATGTGAAAACATAAAATCAAAATAATTAAATTTTTAATTGCAATTTTCCTAACAATTTGATTTAATATTGATTATTATTACTTGATGTGAGAAAATTGCAAAACGTGCTTTAATTAATTCCTCCATTTATATTTGGAATAATTATACTGAGTCTAGATTTTAAGTTATCACTTTCATTTCTATTTGTTTTATTTATCTATTAGGTTGGTGTTTTAAATTCAAACTCAAAGTTGAACATGCAAATTAATCAGGGAACCAATTAAGCTCCAAAAATTCCAGAAAATCCAACAAGCATGTCAGAGAATATAAAATCCAACTAAAATATTCCCACACTTGAAACCTATTTGCTGCAGCAAAAAGTTTTTTAAAAAGTCCAAAATTTCACAAATGCACATTAGATGCTTAACTAATCCAACTTAGGGGTTTTGGGCTGTTACAATCTACTAGGTCAACTAACGACAATAGTTTAACACAAAGTAGCAATGCATACATAGAATTTGTAATCAACATAAATACTTAAAATACTAGGATTAACATGATCAAACTGCTTGCCTTGCTGTAGATCACTTTCTTGCTATAGAGGATTCACTCACGTACTCACTAATTCCTTCGGAACCTAACGCGAAAAGGCGATAACCAAATAAGAACAAGAACTCCAAATAAAACTCCACAGCAAAAGTTCTCCAAAAACCTTGAAATTTATACAGCAGCAAGATTAAGATTTTAGACAAATTTAGGAACAAGAATTACTTCATTTGGACTTAGCATGAAAAAGTTATGCCCTAAACAATTTCTCTCAGCCTAAAAATCCTAATTAAATTAATTTCGGTTACTGTTCATGGCAAAAATTTCTAGAATGATCTGGAATCTGAAATTTTTATGGTAGGTAGCTATGGTCATCCTAAGAACAGCAAACTTGAGTTTACATCATTTGGAGTTATAACGAATTAGTTATGATTTTTCTAAGTTCTAAAACTAGTAGATCATTAATTTCAGTGGCAAGGATCATATTAAGGCCTATTCTACACTACAGTACATTCCTAGTGGGTTTTAACAAAATTTAGTTTGCTCATTTTGGAATTACAGAGAATAAGTTATGCATTTTACAAATTCCAATGAATTTTAGACCATATTTTAGGTTGAAACAAGTTAATCTAGTTTATACTATTTTCTGCTATAGAAAAGAGTTCAAAATCATACTCAATTTAAAGTTCATCTTACCACAGAGCTAACACAGTTTGAATTTCTCAAAAAGGAGTTAAAACGAAATAGTTATTCACATTTGAAAACTGGAACGTTTAAACACTTTGAAAATTTGGAGCTCACGGGAGGTCTAAAAGAACTGAAGGAGACGGGGAGGTCGTGGGCCGTTAATCAAAAATCACACGGCACACGAGCACAGGCGTGAACACCACGAGCACCTGGGCGCCAAGACCTCATCGCGCCTAGGGGATGTCTTAGCTGTTAGATCCAGACTTGATGGTCCAGATCTGTCGAAGGAGGTCCTTGAGGTGGAGGTCTACGGAGGGAGGTCTTAGACGGTTGGGATTTGCTGGGGGAGGTCTTGGACGGTTAAAAATTTTTGAGGAGGTCTTAACAGACAAGGTTTCCAGGAGGTCTAGGCCGTTAGATGGAAATCCAACGGTCCAGAGCTACGAGGAGGTCCTCAAGATAAAGATCTAATCGGAGGAGGTCGGAACGGTGAGATCTGAAGGAGGGAGGTATTTGACGGCTAAGATCTACTGAGGAGGTCTAGCCCGTTAGATCTAAATCTAACGGTCCAGGGATGAGAGGAGGTCCTAAGGCTAAGGACATAACGGAGGACGTCTGGGACGGCCAATATCTACCAGGGGAGGTCTTGGACGGTCTAGATTTAATCGGGGAGGTCCTAAGAGCAGAGGTCTTCACGGAGGAGGATCTCGACGGTCGAGATGAACCCGGGAGGAGGTCCTAGCGGTTGGGATTTTACAGGGAGGTCTTGGGGTGAGGATTTAGCGGAGGAGGACCCCGACGGCTAAGATCTCCCAGGGGGGAGGTCTTAACGACCCAGATTGACTTGAGGAGGAGGTTCGGGGTTGTCTTTATAAAAGACCAGGGGTGGTCTTTTACAAAGAGGACCCCAAGGGTGGTCTAAGGGGTGGTCTTTGCAAAATGACCAAGGGGAGGTCTTTTGCGCACGGGGGAAGATCTAAATGGCTAGGATTTAACCAGGGTGGTCCTAGACGGTTAGGATCGACTCAAGGGGAGGTCCTAGCAACTAAGGGTTTCCACAGGCGAAGATCTAATCGGTCTAGAGCTAACTGCAGAGGTCCTAAACGGACAAGATTGCTCCAAAGAGGTCCTGTGACTTAGAGTTTTCAAAGAAAACGCCCAGCGGCACAGATCTAAACCGGGGAGCTCCTAAACGGCTGGGATAGAAACCAGGAGGTCTTAAGCGGCTAGGACCTGATCCAGGGGGAGGTCCTAGAGACTGAGGTCCGAACGAAGAGGTCTTGACGGCCAAGATCTCGCGAGGGAGGTCTTAACGGTCACGATCAAGCGAAGGAGGTCCGAAACGGTAAGTTGAAAACGAGGGAGGTCCTGGGTGGCCAGGATCTATATGGGGAGGTCCTGGAACTTAAAGACTTTACACACGAAGATCTAAAGGCCAAGGGCAAACGCTAGGAGGTCGTTAACGGTCTAGATTTACCTTCGGTGGTCTGGAGACTTTAACGGGACACACGTGTTGCCGACAAGAGTTGCATTAAAACTAATGATTGGGCTCTCGGACAACTTAAATGCTAAACAAAAGGCTACAACCCTTGTCCGAGTAAGGCCCGACAAAACGCCCGAGTCGGAGCTTGAGCTCACCGCCGGCGAAGTAGTCCACGCCGGCGAGAACCAAAGGCACGGATGTGCTCTAAATAGCAAGGGTAACCTAAGGGTGCCAAAAACTAGAGCTAACACACTTCCTACCGGCGGCTAACCGGAGACGACCGCCGAGGCGAAATACGGCAAAAAGGAAAGCTAATGAGGTCCGACAAAGCCGGATTTCGAAAGCTAAGGTACTAACTTGAGAATGGAGGAGGTCCGGGGATGGCCGAAAGAGCTCTGACGACAATGGTGCTTGTCGGAGTTGAGGAAGAAGGAGCAAAACCAGCCAATGAAGAGCATGTTCCCAAATCTGACGATCCCTGAGGAGGTCAAACAAGGCAAGTTTGGGAAATGCTCAAGGTGATTCAAATAAACTAGTTGACAGGACAAGAATCCCAAGTGAATCACTGGAGCCCTGAAGGCTTCGAGGAACTCCAAGGCCCGGCAATGGTGGCTAGGAGGTCTTCGGGTGTTCTGAGCACAAGAATACAGAGAGAAGGAGCTCAGGTGGGCACAAATGTGTCTAAGAGAAGCTAAGGAAGAGCTCAGGGTTTCATAAAAGCCGAGAGAGCAAAGGAGTGGAGAAAAGTTGAGCCCCGGTGCACTCGAAGTCAAAAGTCCTCGCCATGGAAGTACATGAAATGACAGGCGGTGGAAAAGAGGACTTTGGGAAAAGGTGCTGACATGCATTAAAGGTTGGCAGAGCTAGCCGTTGACAAGAATATGATTTGACAAGGCGTTGCTCCAACTGCTGTAGCTCTGGCACACACGCATGCCTGCAAAAGCGAGGATGACCAGTCCCAGAGGTCCCACCAGGCAGTGAGAGGCCCAAAAGAAACTGGTCAAGGAGCAAGGCGTTGGGTGGACTTGAGCTCGGGTTAGGAGGTCCGGCGGCTGGATTTGAATCGAAGGGCCTGCACTAAAAGAAGTGATCGGAGGTCTGGATGCACACGCGAGGAGGAGGTCCTACGCGCCAGGAGGTATGAAGCACAGATCAGAGGATGGACGGCCCACGATCACCCAGGTGCACAAGGGCGGTCGAGGAGGTCTTGGGAGATCCGAGGAGGTCCGGGAGGGTTGTCTTTGCAAAATGCATACTGTGGTGGTCGTGTGAGTGGGAGGTCTTAGAGGATGAGCTAGGTGGTCTTGGCAAAGGTGAAAAGGGTGGTCCGAGGGGTGATCTCGAGGTTGTCTTTGCAAGAAGGACTTGACGTGGTCTAGGCGGTTTGATTGAGATCCAAGGGCTGCGGGGTGGTGAGGTTGCAGGCTCTGGCCGGCGCTTTAGTTGGTTTGACCGAGCCAGAGGCTGAGCCGACTCAGTGCGCACTGAGGAACAAGTGAATCCAGTTTGAGTTTAAAATACAAAGCTGAGACTTGGGGACTTATTTGAGGTAGCAAACTAACCCCAAAAATTCTGAAATTTTTACAGGAGCTTGCTAACTTTAGGATTGACCTTGTGCAAAAATTCTAGAGGTTTTTATGTACAACATTTTTCTCCAGAAATTTAACAAAGCTTATTCTAGGGTTTGACTAATTGCCAAATTGGTTTGACTACCTCTTAAAATATTCAAACAATTTCTAAAAATTGTGAAATTTTTCAGAGGGGTCACATACCATCCCAAGAACTTAGGAAAAATATTTCCCGGAGATTATCAAAAGGTTCGACAAGAATGTTTTTGGAAGACAAGGTTTTCGATCAGAGTGACTTGTGACTTGTAATCCCATAATTCCTTTGCAAGAATTCTTTAGAACATACAAGAATTGCAAGATGTAAGAAAAAGTTTTAATTTCCACACATTTTCTTACATTTGAAATACAAGCCAAAACTTGGGATGTTACAACTCTCCCCCCCTTACAAAAATCTCGTCCCGAGATTTGACTCGCTCAGGAAAGAAAGAGGGATAGTCTGTATGCTGGCGGTCTTTCTGTTTCCAAGTAGCTTCATCCTTGGAACAATTCGACCACTGAACTTCAAGGAATTGAATGGCACGATTCCCCGAGACAAGGAGCTCAAGCAAGGGACCGGCACAAATCTCGGTTCTAACCTGGTAGAAAATGTGCCACTTTAATTGACACGGGGAAACTTATCAGGTCCAAATGTAGCAAGGATTGACAGACTGAGAGATCTTCCTCGATTTTTGAGGGCGACGGTGCAAGATCGTTGTTGGCTGGTGGAGCGACTTGTCTGGTCAATTCCGCCAACAACGGGACCTCAACCTGCTAACTAGCTATGCGGAGTCATCCCTCCACAGCCAGCTTCTTAGAAGAACCAAGGCCATACTCAGTTGGTGGAGCAATTTGTCTGGTTACTCCACTAACGAATGGGGCCTCAGCTTGATAACTAGCTATACAGAGTCATCCCTCCGCAGCCAGTTGGTTAGAGGGACCATGGCTAATCAGGTCACAGAAATTTGAGGCAATACCAAGTAGGTGATGTCCTTGGATGTATAGGGACAAAAGGGCGTCACTCAAGTCAAAAGACCGATGACAACCCGGATGGTAGCCTTCTTCTTGGGGGAAACGGGGTAGGCTAGCAAGGCTGGATGAAACCGAGGTGGTGCTAGGCATCAATGATGGAGCAGGACGAAGATCACCATCAGCAGTAAAAGATAGGGATATAAAGGAACGAGACGTCTCTGAATCGAATAATACCGTATCAGGGTAAGAGTAAACAAGGAGCGTACCCAACATGATGTCAGGCGCCTCCTGAACTTCTTCAGCGGAGATAGAGTTGACTTGATCATGAACAGCCTTCCACTCTTGATGCTTCACGAGGCAACTGCTGGCGTAATGCCCCTTCTTGTGGCAATAGAAGCACGTGACAACGGCCAGATCGCGGGGGCCACCTTGCTACTGGACCTGGGGTCTTGACATCCTGGGACCGTTACCCAGAGCTCCAAGGGGATTCGAATTCCTTTTTGTGGCTATTGACACGTTCACAAAATGGATAGAAGCCGAACCTGTGACTGGGATAACAACGGAGGCAGCAAAACGGTTTATAATGAGATACGTGATAACTCGATTTGGGGTACCAAGTCGAATCATCACAGACAACGGGAAACAATTTTCAAGTGCAAAATTTCAGGAATTCTGCAACGAGTTGGGAACTCGTTTATGTTACGCTTCTGTTGCCCATCCCCAAAGCAACAGGGCGGTCAAAAGAGCGAACGACCAGATAATGAAGGGAATTAAGACCCGAGTCTTCGATCAGCTTGTCAAGCGCTTGGGGGCTTGGGTACAAGAATTACCTTCAGTATTATGGGCAATTCGTACGACTGCTAGTCGAGCGACAGGAGAAACACCTTTCTTTCTAGTCTTTGGTGCAGAAGCCATGCTTCCGCCAGAACTAAAGATCAGGTCGACACGAGTCGACAAGTTCAGCGACTCCAACCAAGAACAGCTTCGAGCAGACGACATTAACTTGCTCGAGGAAAAAAGGAACCAGACCTTAATTCGTTCCGTGGTCTACCAACAATCCCTGCGCAGATACTACGATCGTAAGGTCCAACCTCGCAGCCTTGCTGTAGGTGACTTGGTATTGAGGCTTATCCAATCCCAGTCTAATCGGAACAAACTTTCCCCCAAATGGGAAGGTCCTTACACAGTGGTTGAAGTAACGCGTCCAGGGTCGGTACGACTTGCAATGGAAGATGGCCGCGTTCTTTCAAACTCTTGGAACATTGACCAGTTACGCAAATTTTACGTGTAACAAGCTTCTACGACAATAAAGTATCAGGTTCTTCCTATCTTTTTTGTCTCTTTTTGAATTTTGCTTCTTTTTTTTTACCATTATTCATATGCTCATTTCCCCTTTATACTGGTCGGAGAAAGGACATCACATCTAGTCGAAGTCTCTCCTCTCTGCATGTGGTCCTGCCCACTGGAAGGAGCTTCCTAGTGTCGCTTTGTTCTTAACTATTGCTACTAGTACAAAGTTTTTTGAGCTCAGAAACATGGTCAAAAATTTTTAAGCAAATTCATATCACCTTAGTGTATTTTGAAAAATACCTTAAGAAGAGTGCACTTTTGAGATTCGTCCGACTACTTCTGGATAACTTGATTGGTTTTAACTGGTCGGAGGAAGAAACACACCTAGCCGAAGCTTCTCCTCTATGCACGTGGTCCTGCCCACTAGAAGGAACTTCCTAGCATCGTCCCGTTTCCTCCTCTTGCTGCCAGGGCAACCTTATCAGGTACAACGAAAAAAGTCGGCTAGATTTCTAAAAGCACTTTAGATGTTTGTTTTACTCAAGTTATTGTTATTGATTTGATTAATCTAGTTGGAGATGGTAACATCACCTAGTCGAAGCCTTTTTTCTCTGCACGTAGTCCTGCCCACTAGAGGGAACTTCCTAGTGTCGATCTGTTTCCACTCTTTCGACTAGTACAAGATAATCGATACTCAAAGACTATAAGTCAAATAAACCTCCCTGTTTTCAGTAACCCTTTCTTTACTATTTTCTTAGTTTATTCCCAATAAACTAAGTAAATAGTCGGGGGCTAGGATAAAGTTATAAACATGACTTCATTGCTTAGTCTTAGTTCTTTCTGAGTTATCATTTTACGAGTTACTAACAACTCTACAAGATGACTCGCAGGGAAAAAGGAGAAGAAAGGAGGAACCGCTCATAACTGGTCTGATTATTTCTTCCTTTTTTATTATCTTACGAGTTACTAACTACTCTACGAGATAATTTGCAGGAAAAAAGAAAGGATCATATATTTATACATCACCAAAAAAGACTTGTCTTTACGAGTTCCTATTACAAACTACTCTGATAAAGGAGATTCTATCTGCATCTCCTCCGCGACCTTCTCGCCAACCGACTGCATCTCTTCGATCAGCTTTTCTGCTTCAGATTCGGTGCAGTCGAAGTCGGCTTCGACAGAATGTGGATTAAGGTTAGGGTCACAGGCCTTGAGCTTTGCTAAAACAAAGCTCACAGCTCCTTTGACCGCTTCCCTTATCGAATCATTCTGATTGGTCTTCAGAGTACACACCAGCTCTTGCAGAGTACCGACTTGCTCCCCAATGGCACTCGTATGAGTGGCCATCGTGTCGTCACGGGGAGAGACCTTCCCGGCACGAAGCCCATCGAGTATATTGTTCAAGAGCGAGATGTTGTCTTGAAGATTGATCTTCATCGACTTCATCTCCTCCTGGGTACAAGTCGAAGCCTCGTGGAGTTGTTTTATTTCGATTAATCTCTCTGAAAAGGGTAAAGATTGATTAGATAAAAACAACTCTACGAGAAGATAAAAAGATTGAATAGCAGGCAAAAGTTTTACTTACCCGCTATTTGAGAACCTAACTTCTCAATTTCTTGGTCTTTATCCTTCGCGATGCGGGAGATTTCGCGGACAACCAGGGACTTCTCCTGGACCTCGGCCCGAAGAGCCCCTACCTCGGCCTGAAGGGCCTTATTTTCGACTTCTTTTTCTGTAAAAGAATGAGAGGTCAAGAAAGGCGGAGATCAAGAACAAAAATAGTCATAACTCCACGTACTGTTTATTTTTTCCTACAATCTCTGTGTTGCAGAGTTGGCCTCCTAAAGCTTCTTCAGAAGGTCGGTGGCCTTATCCTTTAGCTTGTTTTTCTCGGCTTTCTCGAAGTCGAGTGCATCAGCTAAAGACTTTTCGTCACTCTTAAACCTGGAAGGTTAAGAAAAGACATGTATGCACAGATGAGCAGTCATAAGTATTTCTATGACTGATGGGTGATCGTAAGTTTTTCTACGATTGCCCCCTGGTCGTAAGTTCTTCTACGATCAGTACCAAGTCGTAAGCTTTTTCTACGACAATCTACTACGAGTACTGAGTAAGTAATCAGTTTGTAAAAGCGATTACGAGAATCGGTTACTCACCACCTCTCTGCCTGCTCGCAGAATACTTCTTTCTCTTGTCGTAGTTTGACAAGTTGCCGATTGTATTCACAAATCGTGGCAACTTGTTCTACAGCTCTCTGCAGGGAGAAAAATCGATAAGGGACAGAGATGAAACCAAACATAAGTATCAAGGAATACTTACATTCATGTTTGACCAAGCAAACATGGACATTATTCGCGACGGATCCTTCAGCCCATCCATCTCCTCGACTCGTTTCCACTAGACCCCCTCAAGACGTTCATTGTCAAAGACATCCCCGCAATTGGGAATGCTGCTGGGGTGAGGAACTCGGTCGCAAGATCGGTAGGCAGAAGATCCTACGATAGAATCGGGGCTAAAGAAATTAGAGCAAAAGTTAAAATATTCTTCTTCCTTTGACTCGGTGACGGGAGCACCACCTGGAGGGCCGGAAGAAACGTCCTCAACAACCTCCTTACCGGTGCGGTGGTCGGAGCTCCCACCACCACCAACTTCCAGTGTTTCCCTCATGGCCTCTCTCGCCTCCTCTCCAGCCTCTACGACAACCTCGGTAGTCGCAGCAACTTCGACAACCTCGGTGGTCGTAGTACCTTCGGCAGCAACGACTTCCTCCATCGCGGGGACAATAGCTAGGTCTTCAGCTACTGCCGCAGTTACACCCTCGCCACCTGAAGAGGTGACAGCGGGCTCCTCCGTAGGAGCATCCCCAGGTGCTAAAGACGTTGGGCTAAGATCACAAAATGCAGAAGTAAGTCAACTCGTAAAAAACAAAGAGTAAATGCAGTTCTTACACTTATGTTTCTTACGTACCTCTGCGCTGGACTTAACCCGAAACTTAGAAGCAACCTTCCCGACGGAAAGTTTCTTCGACTTCTTCTCAACCATCGCTGATCGAGAATCACTCGGGACAACGAGAGTCTCCTCCTCCCGATTTCCCGGGTGGCCGAGATCTGTCTCGACCATCGCCGAGGGACGCCCACCGCCCGGGCCGCCGCAAGCACCCAGCGCGCATGCCCGCAAGGAAGGCCCCGGAGGGGCCGAAGGGCCCCGAAGTGGGCCGAAGGGCCTGGGGTGGCCTGAAGACCCCAGAGTGGGCCGAAGGGCCCCGGAGGAGGCAGTCATCCGAACACCCGGAAGGCCCCGGCTAGAGCAAATGCCCTGCATCCCCTTGCGGGAACAGTCCCGCTGGACCAAGTGCACTAGCTTGGTGAGCCGGGACCAGGACAGTCCACCAAGGACCAAAGGCTACACGTAGGGGTAGGAAAAGACCCTACAACCCCTATTTAAGTGGGGCCGTGTAGGGGGTAAACTTGTAATCTCACGTACGGAGAAGAATGGCTATAAGTAGCCATCCCCCCTTTTTGTAGGGAGAGGTCCCCTTTTCTGGGAAAAAAGAAATATACCCAAGTCCTTTTCCTTACAGCTGGTCCCCTGTCTTAGGATACCCCGGTCTCTCAAGGACGCTGGGGTTCCCCCTTCTCTTACTGTCTAGTCTTTTTCCACTACGACAATTGGCGCCGTCCGTGGGGACCCGACAGGAAAGTCACGAAGCCTGATTTTGGGACGCAGCATGGCTCCCAAGACAAGGGCCAAAGCGGCGGGCAGAGTCTGACACCCGGGCCAGCGGAGCAGGCCTCCCAGGGCGGCGCGCGCGCGGCACGGGCGGAAGAAGCAAACGACTCCACGCACAATCGGGGGGCGCCAACCAAGGGTCTTATGAGGCGCCCACAGAGCCGCCGATCTCCGCCGAGATGGCCATCCTTGGGGCACGCCGCGGCGACCGCGCGGTCCCCGAACACCGTCCGGCGGGGCGCTCGTCAACTCAAAGACGCCTCGGCCGCCGCCCTCGGTGCATCGCCACCTCGTGGCCGTTGTCACCCCGGTGCCGCCGCCGCCAAGATCGCCTCGTTGCCGGGAGATCCTAGCTCCCCGCTCGCCGGATTGAAGCGCCCGCCGCCGCCGGTTTCAAGATGCCGAAGGTGGCGCCATTCGAAGGACGCACGGACCCGTCGGAGTTCCTAAGGGTGTACGAGACCGCTATCGAAGCGGCGGGGGGAGACGATAGCACAAAGGCGAAAAGCATCACCCTCGCCCTCAAGGGTGTGGCGCTCACATGGTTCTTCACCATACCCCTCGATGCGTAGGTACGCGTGGGAGCAATCGGGACTCGTGCGCAACAACTTTCAGGGAAACTACGCGGAGCCCAAGGATGTCGGGCACCTGTTCGCGGTAAAACAGGCCCCTGGCGAAACCCTCCACTGCTTCTTTAGGAAGTTTGCGGAAGTAAAATGCCAGGTTAGGGGCGTCAACGAAACAACCGTCATCAACGCAGCCACCTGTGGGCTGCAGAAGGGCCCCCTGTCGGAGAGGTTGGCCCGCAAGCCCATCTGCACAGTGGCGGAGCTCTTCGACAAAATGGAAGAGTACGCTCCGGCGTAAGAAGACAAGACCGAGGGCCCACCAAGATCGCCCACACCACCGCCGCACCCGCTAAGCCTCACGCCAGCGACTACAAACACAAGGGACGCGGCGTCTACCATGTGGACGGTAGGCCCCAGGAGAACGCGAGGCAAGCAGCCCAGGGAGGCCGATTCCGGGGCCGGGGACGAGGCCGCAATGACGGCCAGCAGCCGGGGGGACGCGCCGGCGCCGGACGCCCGCCGCTATTTTGTGATTTCCACGGCGAGGGTTCGCACACGACCACGGAGTGCCGCACCATCCCGGCCATGAAGTACTACATGGGCCAGAACCGTCGGCAGGCCGAGCGGGAGGCCCGGGGCAACGCCGGCAACGCATTATCCGCTCCACCGCAGAGACCCCGCATAGACGAGGGCCGGGGAGACCGCCACCAGCGGGTCATCAACATGATCACCGGAGGATCCTTGCTCGGCATTTCGTCCAAGAGACAGCGCCGCGTGTACGCCCGCCGAATCCATCATCTCACGACATACCCGGTTTCCAGCCCGCCCCGTTACGCCGAGATACCCATCTCCTTCGGCCCCGAAGACGCCCGAGGGGTGTACTTCCCGCACTAGGACCCCCTCGTGGTCTCCGCTAACATTGCCGAGTTCGAGGTCAGGCGAGTCCTCATCGACGGGGGGAGCTCGGCGGACCTCCTATTTGCCGACGCCTTCAACAGGATGATGATCCCCCCAACCGCCTGTCTCCCCCGGGCATGCCCCTTGTGGGCTTCGGCGGCCGGCCCGTCACGGCCCTCGGCCAGATCGACTTGGCCGTGACGTTCAGAGACGAATTCGCCTCCCGCACCGAGGTGGTCACCTTCGACGTTGTCCAGATGCCCTACCAATACAACGCTATTCGGGCCGAAGACGCTTTAACGCCTTCGGCGCCATCACCCATCACAACTATCTGTGCATGAAGCTACCTGCACAAGAGGGCATCGTCACGGTGCGAGGCGACCGTGACTCGCCAGCACATAGAATCGAAACCACTCGCCGCACGCACGCCCACACCATGGGGCGTGAGCGCGCGAGCAGAAGTGCGGCCCCGGCCAAAGCTGCATGGGGAACTCCGGAGGGTCCCCCTAAGCGACGCCTCCCCAGAGAAAACGGTAGCCCTCGGGGCGGAGCTGCCGCTGGCGGCACACGAGTCCATCCTCAAGGTGCTCCGCGCCAACGTGGATGTCTTCGCCTGGGGACCGGAGGACATCCCCGGCGTGGCAAGAACGACCGCCAAACACCACCTGGCCCTCCGGGGCGACGCGGTGCCCAAGAAGCAAAGCCGCGCGCATGCTCAAGAGCGCGGCATCGCCAAAAGTGAAATCGCGAAGCTATTAAAAGCGGGAGTCATCCGCGAGATCAAGCACTCGGAGTGGCTGGCCAATCCCGTATTTGTACAAAAAGAAGTAGGCAAGTGGCGCATGTGTGTCGATTTCACCGACCTCAACAAAGCCTGTCCTAAAAATGATTTCCCCCTACCGCGCATCGACCAACTCGTGGACGCTACTTCGGGCTGCGAGCTCATGAGCTTCCTCGATGCGTACTCCGGATACCATCAGGTGCTCATGGCAAAGGAGGACGAGCCGAAGACAACGTTCATTACCCCCGTGGGCACTTCCTGCTACACCCGCATGCCCTTCGTCCTCAAGAACGCGGGGGCAACCTTCACCCATCTCATCTCGAAGGTCTTGGCCAACCAACTCGGACGCAACATAGAAGCTTACGTTGATGACATCGTGGTAAAGAGCAAGCTTGGAGAGACACATGTGGACGACCTCCAAGAAACATTCGCTAGCCTCCGCTCGGAGGGAATAAAGCTCAACCCGCAAAAGTGCGCCTTTGGGGTAAAAGCTAGAAAGCTGTTGGGCTTCCTCGTCTCCGAAAGGGGTATCGAGGCCAACCCCGTCAAAATAAGGGCCATCCAAGAGATGAAGCCCCCCCCCGGTAATGCTCGCGAGGTGCAGAAACTCATGGGGCGCCTCGCCGCCCTCAGCCGTTTCCTGTCTAGATCAGCCGAAAGGGCCCTACCGTTCTTCAAAACACTCCGGGGGCGGAGCTGTTCCAATGGACAGACCAATGCCAGCAAGCATTTGAGGACCTCAAGCAGTACATCGCCCAGTTGCCAAGCCTGGCCAGCCTTGAGCAGGGCGCTGACCTCTTACTTATTTAGCAGCCTCGCACGCGGCGGTGAGCGCCGTGCTCGTCCATGAAAACGGAGGCCAGCGCCCCGTATACTTCGTCTCGGAGGCCCGCGGGGCGTGGTCCGTACACGGAGCTCGAAGGCGGTGTGCACGCCGCTAATGGCCTCGCGAAAGCTACGGCACTATTTCCAGGCGCACTCCATCACTGTCCCAACCGCGTACCCGCTAGCGCTCATGCTCCACAACAAAGACGCTTCAGGACATGTAGGGAAGTGGGCGGCCGAACTGGCACCGTTCGACATCACCTTCGTCGCGAGAATTGCGATAAAATCGCAAGCGCTGGCGGACTTCGTGGCGGAGTGGACCCCACAAGCGAGCGTACCAACCAACATCGAACCAGCATGGACAATGTACACCGACAGATCATGGTGCGCCATCAGCGTCGGGGCGGCGGCCATCCTCGTCGCACCGGACGATCGCCGCGTGTCGTACGCCGCGTGCCTCGATTTCCCAACCACCAACAACGCCTCGGAATACGAGGTATTTTTGTTGGGCCTCCGAAAAGCAAAGGCCCTCGGGGCAAGGAGGGTGATTGTAAAAACAGATTCCCGGCTAGTGGCAGGACACTTCGACAAATCCTTCGTGGCAAGGGGCGCCGAAATGGCCGGCTACCTAGCCACGCTGCGAGAAGCATTGGCGGGCTTCCTCGGCATCACCGTCCAACCAAATACCAAGATGCGACAATGAAGACGCCGATAAGCTGGCCAAAATGGCCAGCCGCCGTAATCCCCACCCGGTCTTTTACGGCGGTGGTCGCGCCCGCAACACGAGGAGCTGCGCCCGAAACACAAGGGGCTGCACCCGAAGCACAAGGGGCTGCACCAGAAACGCAAGGGGCTGTGCCCGAAACAAAATCGCCAAGCCGCCCGGTCCTAGTCGTCACCCATGACTGGCGGCAGGCGATCGCAAAGTACCTCGAGGGACATGAACCCGACGACCCAAACGAAGCAAGGAGGCTGCGACACCATTACAGCCCCTACCCCCCATCTGGCCCTTCGCGCGCTGGGGACTCGACATCATCGGCCCGTACCCAGCTGCCAAGGGCATCCTTCGCTTCGCCTTTGTCGCCATCGAGTACTTCTCCAGATGGGTCGAAGCTAAACCGGTCGCCAAAATAACCGCCGCGGCCGCCCAACGGTTCATGTGGAAGAATGTCGTCTGCCGCTACGGAGTGCCAAGGGAACTCGTCACCGATAACGGCACCCAGTTTGACTCCGCGGCGTTTCGCGCCTTTTGCCACAACCTCGGCATAACGATATGCTTCGCCTCCGTCGGACACCCTCAGTCCAACGGAGCAGTCGAGCGGGCCAACGGCAACTTGTTAGACGGCCTAAAGAAGCGCCTCGTTGGCCTTCCCAAGGGCCTCTGGCCCGAGGAGCTGCAGAAAGCGCTATGGGCGATCAGGACGTCGCCGACGAGGGCCACAGGCTTCTCCCCATTCAAACTCCTATTTGGGGATGAGGCGATGACCCCAGGAGAGTTCGCCGCCAGATCGCACCGAGCGGCAACGCAGCCTGACCTGAGCAAGCGGGAGGTCTCCCTCGATCTCCTCGAAGAGCAGCGTGTCCAAGCCATATCAACTATGACCAAGTACGCCGAGGGTGTAGCGCGTACTTACAACAAGAAGGTCAAACCGCGCCCGCTCGAGCCTGGCGACATGGTCCTCAAGCGAGTTGCTAACCCCACGGCAGTGGGCACGCTGGAGCCCAAATGGGAGGGGCCTTATATCATCACCCGGGCGATGCGGGTCGGCTCCTTCTACATTGCAACACTGGACGGACAACAGCTAGGCCACACGTGGAACGCGAAGAGCCTCCGTAAGTTCTACCCCTAGGTCCTGTACACACCAGCTGCGATCGGGTATCCACCCCCCCCCCCCCGCCGAACAGCGCCGAGGGGATGTATCGCCATAACTGTACTCCCCGGCATTTTGCCCTTTCGAATGTAAAAACGAGCCCTGGTGCACACCTGTGGGTGTCTAAACGAGTCACCGTGCATGGCCTTCGAGCCCCGTGCACACCTGCAGGTATCTAAACGAGTGCACTAAAACACGGGGACGGCACGAGGCTTCGCATCCCCCTCGCAAAACAGAAGGGCTCCAGCGGAACCCTATTCTAAGAAATATGGGGGACGGCGCGAGGCTACACCTCCCCCTCGCAAAATAGAAGGGCTCCAGCGGAGCCCTATTCTAAGAAATATGGGGGACGGCGCGAGGCTTCGCCTCCCCCTCGCAAAACACAAGGGCTCCAGCGGAGCCCTATTCTAAGAAATACTCCCCCTCACAAAACAAAAGGGCTCGATTGCAGAATATATATATATATATATATATATATATATATATATATATATATATATATATATATATATATATATATATATATATGGCGCTAGCCTCGCCCGCCTCGTAGGAACACCACAAAGAAGAGTTGAGCGAAACAACCGCTTTATTCATTAACTCGAAAGTACAGACACAATCGTACAGCACGGGCAATGGGGAACCCAACTGGGTAGGCCCGGTCCACGAAGAAAAGACAACCCTAGCCCGGCGAACCACGTAAAACAATCTCACGGGTAGTCAGGGTACCCGGGAGGTGCAAATTCCTCTGGCTCCGTCCGCAGCACCAACGCCATTAGCTCCTCATCGGACGGCCACTGCGATGCAAACCGAACGTATTCCTCCTCGGCGGCCCCGCCGGCTGCGCCACCCGAGGAGCTGCTCGACGACACCTCCCGCATCTCGGGCGGTGGCGGGACCCCCTCAAGTGGGCCTGCAGCCCCGCGAGCCTCCCAAAAAGCCCGGATCTCCTCGAACACGGCGGCCGCCCTGCAGGCGCGCAGGCGAAAAAATCTCTTCATCGAGCCTCCCGGATTAGCCTTCTTCCAGCGTTGCCACTTCGCGCCGTGACAAACCACGCCCCGGTAACATACCCGGAGGGGCCACTTAGTGACCAGGCTTCGCTCATCCTTCGATCCGCGGCGACGGCCGGCGGTCTTCACACGCCGCCTCTCCGGCGGGCGTGGCCCGCGCCGGGCACAGCGATGGAACAGCAGACGCCCTCCCTGAGCAAAGTTTGAGCATAAAGAAGATATCCAGCACAAACACATACACCTTCCCAACAAAAGCCTTCGCGTTCATGACAAAAAAACAGCAGTTACAGGGTCATTACATGAAGGGTACCCCCCGCTCGCTCCGGGGCGCATAGGACCGCCGGGGCGAGCAACCAAAAGCAAAAAAAAAGAGGCAAGGAAACCCTAAGCTAAAACCCTAGGACAACACTACTTAGCAGGGGAGCGGAGGGTCACACCTGGTTCCTGGTGGTGGCCCCCCGCTCCGCCACTCCAGCTCCGGTCGCCGCGTCCTTCCCCTTGGCCCGTTGGGCTAGCACCGCACGGAGGGAGTCCATCGTGGCTTCCCGACCGAAGGGAGACCAAAAGCCGGTGAACAGAGCGTTGCTTGCTCGCCGCACCAGCTTGCGACCAGAGGCAACCTCGGCCACAGAAGCCACGACCATGGAGCCCGCCCCGAGCTCGTTGACGTGGGGCACCCGCCGCCGCAGGACACGAGGGTCGCTGCCCACCCGTCTTTCGCAGATGGTTGCCATATAGCGCGAGCAGCCGGGACGAACACCTCCCCGGCGCGGTGTAGCCAATCAAGGGTCCGATCCACCTGATCAGCGGTGTGCCCTCGAGGAGGCGGCACGGCGCCAACGTCAACCATGGCGCCCTCCATGTGCTCCATGGCCCGCCAGTAGCTGCGCTACGCTAGCGAAAGCTCCCGCCCGCCGTCACCTGCGCCCGAGCACGGAGTTAGCGCCCGAGGGTCGCCGCTTCTCCTCGACACGCGGCCGCTCTTCTAGCTCGCGACTGTGCCCTACCGACCCTCTAGCTCGGCGACCTTCGCCCACCCCTTCACTTCTCGGCGAGGGCCCCGCGCCGCCGGCTAGGCCGTGCTCGCGGTGCTCGGCGCCGACCGGCCCTGAACTCCGTAGTCGCGTTGGATATCCCGCTCGAGCGCGCGGGAAACCATCAGGGCCTGCACAAAACAAGAGGTCAATACAACACCGACGCACGAGGGGGGACGTCGTCACTCACCCTTGCCGCGATTCGCCGATGTCGCGGAACATCCGTCGACGGCACCCGCCTAAGAGCACGCCCGAGCAGGCGGGCAGTGGCGGGCCACCTCCTCGCCAACGGAGGCCACGCTGGGGCTCAACGTGAAGTCCACAGTCCGTAGCGCGCCCACGCCCGCGGACCCCGGGATCCCTGAAGGGCCTCCAGCCCCTCCCCTTGGCCGGCAACCATCGGACAACCGGCGCCCTGGCCGGAGGGACGCGCGCTGCCGCCGGAAAGCCCGACAGACTCCAAACCCCCCGAAGCGGCTTTTCCCGCGTTGCCTGCGCACGGTGGAGCAACAACGCGTTCCTCCACTCGGGTATCCGCAGACCCGCGCCCGTACACCTCCGACGGCGTCCCGCCGGACACTTCCTCAGGGGCGAAGCTCGCTATTCCGAACGAGCTAGCCACCACCTCACGACGCGCGGGGGCCGACGCAGCCCCCGAAGAGGACCCCGCCGAAGAGCTGCTTGACTCCCGCTGCATCTCGTGAGCCAACGCCACCCGCGATTGCGAGGGGCCCGCAGCCCCCGCGGCAGCACCAGAAACACCAGCGCCGACGGCACACAGCGGTGCCGCGCGGATCGGACCAGATGTCTCCAGCTCGTCGGGGCCGCGCGCGCGTTTCTTCTTCCCCGCGTCGGGATCCAAGCGCATTCAAGACGGACGGAGGGGTCCGCGTACGCGCGATTCAACCGCGGCTCGCGCACCACCTGCCCACGCCGTGCGTGCTCTTCCCCGGTGTACGGACCCAGCATGTGAGGACCCGGAATATTTAACTAGTAACACTTAACCTCCAAATGGTTCTAGCATTACTAATTAAACATTCTAAGCATCGATGGACATATGCTTCCCAGAATTGCAGCATATGCACATCATCACAAAATTACACATCATTTCCATACACCATACAACACTAAGTTCAATAACGACATACATAAAGTAAAGTTATTACAAAAGAGCCGACCGCCAAATAGAACAATATACAAGAAAGACAATGAAGCAAAAGGTGCCATAAGATGGCTAGAACAAAAGTCGACCTGCTAGCCAACATAACCCAAAGGCAACCGACCGGCCGCCAAGCTAGTCGCCATAGCTACCACAACAAAGCTCACAAAAGTGAGGCCCTCGAGCTCACCTTCTTCCTCTGCAACAAATACATTTAAGCAAGATAACCGAGTACACAAAGGTACTGCAAGATCGACGTGTGGAATAGCGGCACCTATTCATAAACTACATGCAAGCTTATTTAGGTGGAGGTTGTATGTCTCATTTGCATAAAGCCAACTTTATTTGCAATAATGTAATACATTTAAAAGCAAGTTTGCAAATCTATTTTGTTGTCAACATAAATGCATAATAAAGATACATACAAGTAACCACTGAAGTGACTATCCCAATAGCCACCATTAACAATAGCACGAATCCCGATTCGCACTCACCCATCAAGTTTTAATTAAAAGGTTGTAGTCTAACTCTTGAAAGACCTTGCCAGCGTGTCCATAACCTAGACGAGGCTATTCGAATAGTTTTAACCTGCAGGGTGTACCAATGTACCCACACTTCGGACCGCCTTTAAGCCACAAAGCACACTTCCAAGGTATGCCGGCAAGGCTAAGTCCTACGAAGCTTTCCAATATTGTGCATTGACTACGAGCCGCTCGTATGGATAGAAACCCATACGCTACATTGCAAGTCGAAAGACAACAAATCCCATCACGGGTGAAGTCTTTGGACACTACAATGCTCCCAACACCATCCCTCCCGCGACTCCTCGCGACCAAGCCAATACACGCCAAAGTACTAAGTCAAGAGAGGTCTCATACCCTCTAGTGTGGTTAGCACGCTAAAATGCTTGGTTTAGTGTAACAAGATGTTCGGTCCTTGTTGACCCGGGCACCATTCCAGTCACACCCAAAATCACACCATCTTACCATTGTGCCCAAGTCTAAATCATTTTGTTTTCAGTTTTAGTTTTCATAAGTAGACATGGCGCAAAGCTAAAATCATAAGAGATAATGAGTTTTATGTGATCAAGGTTATCGACAAGTCGATAACCGCCTATTTCTATCGGAAGCTAAGCATGGCTAAGCAATTTATTCGCATCTACTAAGTGACAAGAGCTCACCCGCGAACTCTAAATCACAGCAATAACCTAGGCTCAATGGTAGTAAAGGATAATCATTTGCCTAAGGAAATGCATCTACTAGGTCAACTATCGACAATAGTTTAACACAAAGTAGCAATTCGTACATAGAATTTGTAATCAACATAAATACTTAAAATACTGGGATTAACATGATCAAACTGCTTGCCTTGCTGGTCTTGCTCTTGCTGCAGAGGGGGATTCTCAGATTCAATATATTCTTTGGAACCTAACGCGAAAATGCCATAAAACCAAATAAGAACGAAGAACACCAAACAAAACTCAACAGAAAAAGACATCCAAATCCCATAAAATTTATACAGAAGCTATAGGTTGATTTTAGACAATTTTAGAAACAGGAATCACTTCATTTGGACTTAGCATGAAAAAGTTATGCCCTAAACAATTTTGCTCAGCCTGATAAATCCAGTTTAATTCCTATCTATTACTGTTCATGGCGAAAATTTCCAGAATGATCTAAGGTCTGAAATTTTTATGGTAGGAAGATAATAGTATCCTAACAACAGCAAAACTGAGTTTGCACAATTTGAAGTTCTAATGAATTAGTTATGATTTTTCTAAGCTCTAAATCTAGCATATATCATTTTTCAGGAATATGAATAAAGACAAAGCCTAGTTCATCATAAAGCATGTCTATAGACAATTTTTACCAAAGTTGAGTTTGCTCGTAAAGGATTGACAGAGAAAAGGTTATGTATTTTACAAATTTTCAATGAATTTCTAGACATCATTTTTCACTAAACAAGATCATGTAGTTAAAATCATTTCTGCTACATAACAAAGGCCTAAATTTATTCTCGATTAAAGTTCATACTATAACAGAGCTACAAAGAACTAGAATCATTCAAAAGGAATTAAAATGACAAAGTTATGCACTTTTGAAATTTGAAACATTAAAGGACTTGGAAATTTTGAGCTCTCGGAGGTCCAAACGAATCAAGGAAAAGGAGAGGTCGTGGGCCGTTAGATCAAGATCCGACGGCCACGGGCCTCGAAGCACGATGCACACACGACCTCCTCCCGCGACCGGGAGGTCCGACCGCCGAGATTGATCCAACGATCACGACCGCGCATGCTCGGCGCACGCAAAGGAGGTCCACGCGCTATCGAGGTCGTGGACCGCCGATCGAGATCCGCGGTCCCGAGCACTAGGGGTCCTAAGGGTAACCCTTCTGAGGAGGTCCGACGGCTAAGATCTCACGGAGGAGGTCTTCAATGGTCTAGATCTCCGGAGGGAGGTCTTTAACGGACACGATCAAGTGAGGAGGTCCCGGGCGATCAAGATCAAACGAGGAGGTCCCGACGGCCGGGATTGAGCCTAAGAGGTGCAGAAGGGGTTTTCTTTGTAAAAGGCCGTGGGTGGCTTTTACAAAGAGGACTCGAGGTGGTCTTTGCAAAATGACCGAGGAGGTCTTTTGCAAAGAGGACCTCGGTGGAGGTCCAGGGTGGTTTTGGCAAATGACCAAGAGGAGGTCCTTTTTGCAGGAGTGGTCCTAGCGGCTAGGATTTAACCAGTGGTCCTAGACGGTTAGGATCAACCCTAGGGAGATCCCGGCACTAAGAGTTTTCATGACCAGATCTAACGGCTAAGAGCTAATCCTAGGAGGTCTTTTAACGGCGGAGAAAGCTCTAGGAGGTCTTGGGACTAGAAATTTACACGGAAAACCCTCTTCGGTACAGATCTGACTTGGGGGTGGTCTTAACGGCTGAGATTAAACTAGGGGGAGGTCGTGGACGACCACGATGAACCCGAGGAGGTCCAAGGTGCTTCTAATGGTGCGGGTCCTAAGGATAGCGACTAAAAGGTGGCGGCTAAGGACAACTTAAATGCTGCTGATGATTGGCAATAAAGGAACCTAAAAGGGACTTTAATGACCTCTGGATTTTAATTCTAAGCCCAAGGCCCACACGTCGGTGACACCCGGCACGGATCAAGACACGATTAATGCGCCAATGATTAGCAATGATTGGGCATTAATGCTGTCCTAAGAAAATGATGAAAACGGGAGTTTGCACCGGCAAAACTCCCGAGCGCGTTTAACGGCTTGCCGCCGCGATGTGGACCATGCCGCGCCAACTAAACATCGAATGGAACCGCAATATCATCACGGAGCTAAAGGTGGCAACCTCGTCGGCGCGACGTTTTGAACGCCAAGCGAGCCGAGATAGGCTAGGAAGGCTTACTACGGAACTACACGAGCTCTAGAAAATAACAACAAGGCTAAGGGATGGGCACCTAAGGGCAGGGAGGGGACCAGGGAGGTCGGAGGAACTTGGAGAAGGTCGACGAAGTCCGGCGGTGACGTGTTTGCCGGCGATGGAGAAGAAGATGATCTCGACCCCGACAAGCAGCTCCCCAACTTGCACACCTCTGCGATGGATAACCACAACAAGTTAGAGAATGCTCGAGGTGCTCGAGATGACAAGTAAAACAGGCAAGAACGCTGATGGAACCACTGGAGCTCGAGCTTCGGCAGGGAGTTCCAAGATCCGACAATGGCGAGGGAGGGTGGTGTTCTTGGGGGCTTGAGTTTGAGGACCAGCTCAAACTAAGGGAGCTCAAGCACAACCAAGAACGAAGAAAGAAAAGGAGAAGGAAGGTCTCAGGCTATACATAGCCTGGGAGTTTGGTAATGGTGTGGGCAAAAAGGCTACTGTGATCAAGAGCCATGCCACTGCCATGACCTACATGTGACTTGACAAGGCGAGGGGACAACTTCTTTAGGCAAAGCTCACGCAATAAATGCATGGCGTAAAGAGACGTTGGGAAGGACCAAAAGTGATAGGCCATCGCTCTCCCAACCGCTCGACTCGACACACGACGGGTGCGTGAAAACCACGATGACCGTGGCTCGAGGAGGTCGTGAGGGAGAAGAACAGGGCTGAGGGGGAGGTCCTGGACGATCCCGATTTGCATGGGGTGGTCCCGACGTCCCGCATCACCCGAGCGCAGGAGGTCCGAGCGCGCGGGAGGTCGAGGAGGTCGTGACCGCCGGATGGAGATCCAAGGGCCCGACCACCCCGAGGTGCCGAGATCGAGGGGAGGTCTGGGCGGCTGGATGGAGATCCAACGGCCCACAAGGAACGAGCCTGAGGAGGTTGAGTGGACTGGGTCCAACCATGTCGGTTGAGTTAGGCTCGGGCTCGAGCCCGAGTCTGACTCAAACCAGATTCGATTTTTCTGGTTTTTGAGAAGGGCTGACATTTGGAGAATTGTTTGAGGTAGCAAACCAACTCCAAAAATTACGAAATTTTTACAAGAGCTTGCTAGCTGAGGGATTGACCTTGAATAAAATTCTCAGAGGTTTTGGTGCTGTGCATTTTCCTCCAACAATTTCACAAGGTGCTGGTCCAAGGTTTGACCAGATTTTGAATTGGGTTGACTTTCCTCCAACAGCATTCAAACAATTTCTAACAATTGTGGAATTTTTCAGAGGAGTCACATACCAACCCAAGAATTTAGGAAAAATATTTTCAGAAGATTATCACAAGATGGAACAAGAATGTTTTTGAAGGATCAAGATTTGGATCAAAGACTTGTGACTTTGTATTTCCATAACCTCTTGTACAATAGCTGTTCAGTACAAACAGGAAATACAAGACGTAAGAAAAAGTTTTAATTTCTACTCATTTTCTTACATTTGAAACACAAGCCTAAAATTGGGATGTTACACAGCAGCTGCTCGGCCGCGCGCTCGGCCTCGTCAACGGCCAACACTGCAAGACAGACACAAGGCGGTTAGGGGACGGCTACGAGGGGGCCAACCCACCAGCTCGAATAGCCATGAAAACGAACCCGAGCCCCCTGCTCCAGCCGCGGGACGCTGCATCTTGGCTCCCGACACGAACATCCCAACCTCGCGCTTAGCGGCACAAAGTGAGCGCGCAGAACTCCTCCACGAAGTCCCGGGTGGACATCCTCCGCGACGCCCGAAGCAGCAACGCTAACAGCGCCTCCTCCCTTGATGTCAGGTGGATGGTCGGGGACGCCGTAAGACGAATGGGGCCCCCACGAGAACGCAGGCCAGCCTCGGCGCTGCACTTGTAGTAAAACCACCGGCGGGTCCAATCCGTCTCCCACCGGTTGCGGGCGCGGAACAGCATGTACCGGCGAGCCGACCTTCGCCTCGAAGTTGACATCGCCGGTTCGCCGCTCGCCGGTGCTCTTCTTTTTCTTGGCCGCACCGTCATGAAGGTATGCGAAGAGCTCGACTCCCGGCGCCAACCCCGCCGATCAAGCACCCACTCGAAGACGCCCATCTTCACGATGGAATTCGGGGTCAGCTGGGCGATGTCAACCCCGCATAACCGCAAAGACTCGAACAACGAGGGCACGACGGCAGCCAAAGACCCACGTCCAGGTAGGCCACGAAGAGAATCGTCTCGTCTTCCCGAGGCGCGCACGCCTCGGACCGGGGCGCAAGCGCCCTCGGCTTCTCGGCCTTCCTCCGTGAAGGGCCCGCAAAGACAAAGAAAGCGCCACGGCCGAACGACCCACCGTCAAGATAAACCGCGGCGGCGCTTCATCCCTGCTACGCCGTCATCTCAAGCGAGAACGAGCAGCAGATCGAATCGGGCAGCGATAGGAGACAATGGCGACGGAAGAATAACACAACCGGGCGCCACTCCACGTATTTATAGGCCAGGGCGGAAGCGAAACGACGCGGAGCGCGGGAGTCGAGGGATCGCGACCCAAACAAAGGACAGCACGTGGCACTGACAGCCCGGCATGGCCGCACGCAGTTATGACGCCTGGAGGCAGGCGCCGCACAACACCCGAAACGTCTCGGGCCGCCTCCATTTATGTCGCCCGACAGGGCACAACACCCAACGGACCACAGGCGGCGCCCATTGATGTCGCCCGACGGCGCATGGCGCCCAACGAATCCCAAGCGGCGCCCACCTATGCGACCAGGAGGGAAACACCACCACCAACCGGTCCGCCCAGCGGGAGGCACGCATGGAAGCTTCACCAGGCCGAAGGGGACGGTGTACCTGCACCCTTCGGGAAGAGGCGCGGTTTCAGCCATGGCGAAGCAAGACATCGACCGCGAGGGGCTTGTCGTAGGGACGGCCCACCGGCCCCCGCGGCTAGTCAAGCACCCAAGCGTGCCTGCCCCGCAAGGAAGGCCTCGGAGGGGGCCGAAGGGCGCCAGAGGGGCCGAAGGGCCCCGGAGTGGGCCGAAGGCCCCAGAGGGGGCTAGGGCCGAAGGGCCCGGGGTGGCTGGAAGACCCCGAAGGGGGCCGAAGGGCCCCAGAGGAGGCAGTCATCCGGACACCCGAAAGGCCCCGGCTAGAGCAAATGCCCCGCATCCCCTTGCGGGAACAGTCCCGCTGGACTAGGTGCACTAGCTTGGTGAGCCGGGACCAGGACGGTCCACAAAGGACCAAAGGCTACACGTAGGGGTAGGAAAAGACCCTGCAACCCCTATTTAAGTGGGGCCGTGTAGGGGGTAAACTTGTAATCTCACGTACGGAGAGGAATGGCTATAAGTAGCCATCCCCCCTTTTTGTAGGGAGAGGTCCCCTTTTCTGGGAAAAAAGAAATATACCCAAGTCCATTTCCTTACAGCTGGTCCCCTGTCTTAGGATACCCCGGACTCTCAAGGACGCCGGGGTTCCCCCTTCTCTTACTGTCTAGTCTTTTTCCACTACGACAACCACCCTATGAGCGCTGCTCTCCTCGACCTCAGATCCCTCTGGAGCAGCAGTTTCCTTCACAAAAGACATGAAGTTCGTCCAGTTCTCCTTTTCCAGCTGTCCTACGAAGCCACGAGGAGCTGAAACTGCGAATGACTTGTTGTCGTAATAGAAAGGTACCTTGACCTTGGGGGCTGTGCGCTTGAGGGCAAAGGCGGCTCCATCTGCTTTCTTCTTTGCTGCGGCAATGTCCGCAGCGAATTTAGCAAAGGGAGCAGGAGGAGCCGAGCCCGAGCCACCTTTGTCGCCAACCTTTACAAGGTGACGCCTCTTGGTTGGAGGGGATTTTGCAGGTTCCTCCTGCGCAGTCGCCCCAATGACCACCAAACCGACTTCCTCGTCGTCTTGGCGGTCTTCTGCGCCTACTTTCTGATGAAAAAAAGAAAAAGAAAATAGTCATAAGTTCTTCTATGACCAGTTCACAAGTCGTAAGTCTTTCTATGACTATGATATAATCGTAAGTCTTGCTACAATTACGTTCGGTCGTAAGTCTTTCTACGACCAGTACCCAGTCGTAAGCTTTCCTACGACAAACCCTTTAGTCGTAAGTCATTTTACGACTACAGGTGCCTAAAGACGGAGTCATTTTTTGATTACCTTTAGGCGCTCCACTTTTTCTTCTTCGGTCAAAACCGCAAGAATTTGCGGAGCTGCGATGTTGGACGGATGCTTCTCACAGACAAGCCTGACGCGAATGTCAACTTCCGCCTACGGAAGATCTGTACACACAAACAACACGATTAGCAGACCAAATCAGGGATTAGACAAGGTTAAAGCCCAAAAGTAAGTTTTTAGCTTACCATCCTTATAATCCCTAGTCGGGTCTTCTTTTCCCGAGTACCTCCACATGGGAGGAACTCGTTTCCTCAAAGGGCTAATGCAGCGTGTGATGAAGTCCTTCACCACGTGCCACCCGGTAAGCCCCTCCAACTTCAAGTCTTTGATGGCTTGAACGAAGGGGGCTATCCGGTCAAGACTACTGGGGTCGAATCCCAGGAAGGAGACCTCTCGGCGGCTTTTCCGACAAACGAGAGGCTGTCTTCCTTGGTAACCTCCCAGTAAAACCACCTCTTCTTCCACCCCGGCCACGACGACCGGGTGAACATCTGGATGTACTTCTTCGACTTACCGTCGTGGAGCTTCAGACCGCAACTTCCGGCAATTTCGGCCTACCGAGCCATTCCGTAGTAGTACTGGAAGAGCTCGAGGTCTGCCGGAATCCCCAGGTAAGCCTCACACAAATACACAAACACGCTCACCATTGTGATGGAATTAGGACCAAGGTTCACTAATTCCACCCCAAAGTGCTCGAGCACGAGGGTGAGGAAGGGATGAGCAGGTAATCGGAGGCCACACTCACAGTAGGCCTAGAAAACCAGAATTTGAGCTTCTTCCCCCGACGGCCAATATTGACCATTCGCCGCAATCCACTTCACGAGTAATCCCTTATGGATTTTCTCGGCGGCAACCAAGGCCTCAATCTTTGTGTCGTCCATTTCCGACTCAGCCCACTCGGAGACAGCCCTAGCCATTTCCTCTCAAAGGTGGGAAGAATTGGATTTGGGAAAGCTCCAAGAAAATGCACAGTATCACCGGCGGCGGAAAAGGTGAGAAAGCGATGAACAGTCGGGTGAATTAGAGGAAAGGTAAGAACCCTAAGTCCATCCCTGTCGTCCGTTTTATAACAGTGTGTTTGAAACAAAACGCCGTGGAAGCCCAACGGTTCCCACCGCTTCGAGAATTACTCCAACGGACAGGTTTGCCCGTTCAAAAGTATCGAGACTCTTTTCACACCTCGAGTAAAATTACCTTCTTGACCTTCGGATCAAAAGAAATGCCGATCGGAAAGGTTTTGCTTCCGATCATAAGGCCACGATTACTCCAAAGTCGTAAGATTTTCTACGACTACTTTGTAATCGTGAGATTTCCAATAAATTGCCTCGACCAAGCATATTTCTGGTCAAGAGAAACACATGTTGGAGAGTTTTTCCTCCAGCATCTTTCCTACGACCTCCTAGTGGTCACAAGATCATCTACGACTCCTCAACCCAGTAAGTTATTTTCACTTGAAGCTGGGGGGCTAGATGACGAGGATCTAATAAACCTCATTTTATTACTCCATAATCATGTAATATGACATCACACGAAATACCCCTTAATGTTATAAGGGGGAGCAAGATAAGTGATCGTAAGCTCCTCTACGACCACTCCCTAGTCGTAGGCATTTCTACGACTATGGTATAATCGTAAGTCCTGCTACGATTACGTCCGGTCGTAAGCCTTTCTACGACCAGTACCCAGTCGTAAGCTTTTTCTACGACTACCCCCTAAGCCGTAAGTCCTGCTACGACCAGCCCTGCCATGACTTCTTTACAATTAACTAGGTCCACTTGTCAGAAGGCCTATTTATTAGTAAGGATCTGAGCAGTCAATTTACGTAGTTATATTAGGCATAACTACAGATAATTCCCCACTACCTCTAATTGGTAACCGTTGGACAGCATGGGGAGGTTACTACTCTAGTGATTACTCTCATTATTACGCAATAATGAGCGCTTAATTGACCTGGAACGACAACCGTCCCTACAGCTTAGTATAAATAGGTATCTCTTGGAGATAATGGAGGGAGGCTTTTTTGGAAGAAACAGTCGGTAGCAATACTAGCGCAAGATCTTTCGCTGATTGTAATCAGGATACCCAATACATTACACAGGAGTAGGGCTGTTATTCTCACTCAGAGAAGGCCCGAACCTGTATAAAAATTCCCATGTCTCTCTTGTCTGCGTGATCAATTGTAGAGACCCTCCGAATCAAATAATCTTTACGTAAGATCAGTTCTAAAACACCGACACACCAATTATCAGAACTACCGTGTATTAGTTGGCGGTAGTACCGCACCTCTTTTCAATGGCTAGTTTTATAGCTGTTACTGTGCTGATTCTTTGCTTCCAACGGCTAGCTTGTGTGTATAAACTATATATATACCCACCTTGGACGTATAGGGGAGTATGGAAAAAGGAGCTGATGCCATTATACATTCTCCAGAGCTAAGAGCAAGCCTTCTATAGCATTTGTGCATGTATTGCACATAGTGTGGCTAGAGAGCAAACCCTAAGTGCATGTGTTGCCTTAGGTAGTGGATAGAGTATCCACTTGAGCTTAGACACTTGATTGGTTCAAGTGGAAGTCTAAGACTTGTTACTCTTGGAGTTTGCCGACTCCTAAACGGCGTGGAGATGTCGTGGTCCGGTGATCTTCTCAAGTGAAGCTTGTGAGAAGACCCGAGCAGTTTTTGAGTGGTGTGGTGCTTGCCATCTCCGGAGTGGAGGAAAAAGCAACCTTAGTGGATTGAGGTATTGGTTACCTCGGAGGAAGGCTTAATTTGTGGAGCTGGTCCAATTGGTTTGGACTTCCCTCGACATGAATTAGGGGAGACCGGCAAGTCTCCGATCACCACGGTAAAACATCGTTGTGTCTTTTGTGGTTTGCATTCTATTGCTTTACATTGTGCAATTTATATTTCTTGTATTGAATTGCTTATTCATTGTGTATGAATGCTTGGCATGCTTTGTGCTATTTACATTGCTAAATTTGAATAGCTTACAAGTCTTTGCTTAAATTGCAATATTCATCAATTGACTTGTATTGTTGGTTTTAATTGGGCAAAATAGATTTGATATTAGCTTCCACATTAGAAAAGGTCTTAGCCCAAAGAAGTTTTAAAACCGCCTATTCACCCCCCTCTAGTCGGCCTCCTAATTCCTACAAGTGGTATCACAACTTGGTCTCTCATTTATTAAACTTAACCGTCTAGAGAGTAAAAGATGGCGACTAGTGATTTAGTGCACCTCGGTGAGACACCTTTACTTGTTGGCACAAATTATGCTCATTGGAAAATCCGCATGTCATGTTATTGTAACAGCCCCATTTTGAAAATACGGTAATTATATGCATGTCATGAGCATAATTGTCATTTTGGAGCATGTGCATAAGATGTACAATTTAAAAACCTCAAATTCAAATCAAATTTAAAACTTGAAAAGGAACTTCCAAAAGAAAACTAAAGATAATGCTTGTAAAGAAACCTAGAAAATAATTTAATCAAATACTAGATTAGTTATACTAAATTAATAGAATTTTTATAGAATTTTTAGAGTGAATTTTAATCCTAAGAAAATTCCTTGTTCATTATTTAAACCAATTCGGTTAAGGATTTTAAATTGAGTAATTAAAACGTGAATAGTAAAGTTTTAAAAATTTTATGGGATCTATATCATTTTTAACCACCGGTCAAAGTATCAATTTTTAAATTTAAACTCAGTCAACTTTCGGGCTCAAACCAAACCATTTTCACTGTAGTGACCCGCGCCTCTTGGCTTGGCTAGACCAAGCCTGTTCGCCGAGTCCGACCGCACCGCTCGCACGCGCCGTCTGATTTAAAACGGACCGTCCAGATTTTATGGACTATTCAGAACTTCCAAAACCTCTATACAATCTCGACCGTCGATTCCTTTTGGACCGCATCCGTTGATCGCACCCGAGTCTGATCGCGCACCTCATCTTTGTGACTGACGAGCCGGGCCCGCTCGTCAGCCCTTTCTTCTCCGCACCGTTTCGCTCCTTCGCGAGCTCCAGCGCCGAGCAGGAGGTGGCGGCACGCCCGGCCGTTTCAGTGCATGCAAGGCCACGTCAAGTTGACACCGAGATCATCATCACTTCTTTTACTGTCACGAGCCATCGACGTGTCCGTTCTCTTGCTGGAGCTCCTTAAAACCGCAGCACCATCCTCCCGGTCGATTCTTTCCACTCGGTCGTTCTTCTTGCACCCTGAGGCATACCTTCTTGTTCTTGTGCTGTTCTTCTAATCTCGCTATGTCGTGTTCATCCTCCTAATTTGAATCCTTGTCTTAATGCTTAGCTACCGGATCACAAGGTTGTCTTTTGCTGGTCCCCAGGCGTGCTCACAGTGTCGTCATCGTGTCATCTTGACATCTGGTGAGTTCCTCCCAAATTCTTACGCGTCACATTATTTTCTCGGTTCTAAGGAGTATTTCCCCTCAAACTATTTTGAAATCCATCCACGGGATCTTTGGAAATTCAGTTTTTCTCCATCTTCAGCTGAAAACAATTTCATCTTCTCCAACTCCGGTCGGGTGAGATTTCGGCCGATTCCTTTCGGCTAGAGTATCTCTTGAGCTTCTTTAAGTACTTCCGATCATCCATTTGTGTTCATTCTGCTCAGGTTGTCATGTCCACGTTGAGCCTTCGTTGCCGTCGTCGGTTATCTGTCATAAGAGCTCCTCTGTGTGTCTCTAATTGTCTCTTGGGCTCAGGTAGCTTACCTGGACCTCAGTGATGCTTATGCGTTCATTTAATTGCTTGAAGCGTGGTCGAGTCGCCGTAGCCAATTTTGCCGTAAGCTCACCGCCACTACTCCTTGTCGCGCAGCCGCTGTCCTTCACCGCCGGCCAAGTTCCGGCCATCACTAGGATCGCATAGATATTGTGAACCCATTTTGGCTTTTGGTTCACGCGGTCGTGCCCCACAGCACCGGCGAGCCATCGGTGAAGTCAGTAGGGGCGAACGCTCTGTTTTTGGTGTTTAACGTTGTCGTTTAGTTTTGGTTAATTATTGTTTTGTGTCGCTGACAGGTGGGGCACGTGATTAGTTAAGGGGTTGAGTAAAACTGTGAGGTACATTTTCAATTAAGAAAAACGTATTTCTAATACCTTTAATGAGAGAATACACTTTCGGCAGTCAAAACACGTATTCGAAGAATACGTTTTCGACGTCGTTCGGTTTGGACTGAGTCAGAGTTGACTATGTCAACTCTTGATCGGGGACCCACCTGTAAGCGACTATGGCTAGGTTCGGCTGAGTAAGAAAAGTATTCTGTGCGTTAGGATTTCCGAAATGAATTACTTTTGAACTAAAAAACGGTTTAAACTTCTAAAATTCATAATTAATTCATTTTAACTCCAAATTAAGTGAAATAAATTTTGTTATTTCACACTTTTTCTGTACTTTAATTTGGAATAGGTTTTGAACATGTTATTATTACAGAAAATATTGATATTTAAATTAATTGTATCCTAATGGATTTAACATTGAAAAATTTATAAAAAATTCATATGAACACTAATTGAAATAAAAAATTTATATCAAATCCTATAATATCAGAACATCACTGAAGTATAAATTTCATGCATGTTGAACATTTTGGATTTGCAGTTGTTCTCGATGTTTATTTGTAATTATTATTTGCTAGATTCTGAATTGCCGGATGTGAGTGAATATATACCCGAAAATCCTGAGATAGAACAAGTGGTTTATCAACAAGGCAAGCATCCTCTTGCATCATCTTGATCCCAGTGTTTGTACTTTAGTATTTTAAATTGCAATAATAATTGATTGCATGCTATTTGCCATATTTTTACATTGTGAGTTTAGATTAGTTATGTCCTAATACTTGTGGTTTATCCTTAATCATTCCATACAATTGAGCTTAAGTTGGATATATCATGATCGTACTTATGCTTTGTATAACTGCTTAGCCCTGTAAGTCATTAGATACGTTAGTTCGGTTGACGGGCTTACCTCGTCAATCGAGGGAAACACTGAATCATTTATCTTTATATTTTGGTTCAGATCTTCGTACCTGGTTTTGGAGTTTAAAATTTTGTTATTTGAACATCTTCGGATCTGGACAAGTGATTGCTAGTGTGGGTGCCTCCGTGCACGAGAATCGGGTCTGTGGTAGTCTTGTTCAGATCATTAAGGACCGAACTTTGTGCCTTCGTTAATCCAAGTACCACTCGTACTTCCACACGCGCTGTATAGGCAACGTTTGGTTAAGTAAGGGGATGATGTTATTGAGTTAGAAAATAGGTGGATAAGGATATATGTGTTTGGTCTCGTGCCTATATCATATGTTCTTAAGGGTAAGGATGCATGTGTATGATCATATTGTTCTTAAGGGCTCCGACTGCAATCTATTATGTGCAGTGAGCAAAATTTTAATTTCTGTCGATTGGGTCGGCATTCCCGGTACAACTTGTGTGCCCTGGTTAGCAGGTTCTATCAGAAACTTGTACTAAGCGGGATCAGGTCTCGTATGGGTGGTTCAACTCAATAATGTCAACTTGCTGATACCGAGTCTTGATTTCCCCGGCCGGCATACCAAAGGAAGTGTGCTATTATCCGGAGGCTTACGGGCTAATCAAATCGTGTGGGTAAAGATGTACACCCCTGCAGGGTTAAAACTATTCGAATATCCATGTCCATGGTTACGGACAACCACTTGGGTTCGAGACAGGATTTGTTAGAATTTTTCTATTAAAATTGACATAGTTATAACTTGGTATCGGCATGGATGGTTGTTCATGCGTGTTAATTTATCAAGTGGGCAGCCACTTGGGTATGAATTGATCTACATTACATTTATTAGTACTTGTATTCTTTTGGTCCAACAATTTGGTTTACTAAATGGTCTTGGTAAAACTAGAATGTGTAGGAACAAACATGTTGATTTATGCAAAATTATGCCATTATAACTATTCTTTGGACAACCTTAACATGTATAATCTCATATCCTTTGTATAGCATCTCTCATACACTTTCTTTTATTAGTTTGTGTAAGTCTTGCGAGTACCTTTCATACTCAGGTGCTTTAACCACATGTTTCAGGTGAGGAAGATTACACTAATGATCAGTTCGTTAGCGCCAACTATGGTGACGCTAACGAATAACGCTATTTCTACCTCCATTCAGTTGCTTACGGGGTTTGGGCACACTAGGCTGGATCTTTTGGTTATGATACTTATGTTTCTTCTGCTACTACTTATAAGAATGTTTTGAATTTGCCCGGTCGGTCATTTCTGTGTATTATGTACCTAAGTCCTACCTTGAGCATCTTGTAATATATGTATGACTTGTGTATGTCTGTGTACCATGTTGTTTGAGGATATGTGCGTGTTAGCCTTGATCTTGGGAGCTAACACGAGACACATATCCGGGAGCTTGAAATCGGGTTGGTTTCCTGTTAAAAATTATGCCTCAGGCATAAGTTCTTGACTTGAAACAGATTCGATTTCGGGGTCTCACAGTTATTTTAAGGCCATGGGCCAAAATATATGGCGGATTGTAGATGTAGGCTTTTCTCCTCTATTGGATCATCTTGCTCCAACAAATGAGGAAGATAAATGCTTACATCTCTACGCTCAAGCAACTAATGCTTTATTTAGTGCTTTGAGTGTAGAGGTGTTCAATGAAGTATGCGATCTCAAGAATGCTTATGAGATGTGGATACAATTACAATGTCATTATGAAATATCTACTTCAACAAGTGATGATTGCATACAAGAATGGACCTCGAGAGAAGAATGCTCAAGTTCTAGCTCCTATGATGATGACTCCTCAACTCCATCAACATCGTCTCATTGCTTTATGGCAAAAGGTAAAAAGGAGGTAAATGACTACGAGCCTACATATGATGAGTTGATGGATATGCTCTAAGAATTAAATGAGTATCTTGGCAAGGAGAAATCAAAATTCAATGTTTTTAAGAAAGAGTATGTCTCACTTCAAAATAATTATGAGGAGCTAAAGGATGTTCATGAAAATCTTCTTCTCAAAGAACTCACTAGCTCCAAAGTGGATATAGGCATTTCATGTGATTTATTAAATAATATGCCATGTGTAGTTGCTAACCCTTGCATTGCATCTAAGGTTAGCATATCCACTTCATGCGATGATTTAATTGATATACCTTGTTGCTCAAAAATGGATGCCCATATTTCCTCTATGCTTGTTGAGACTAACCTTGTAGAGGAAAACAAAAGGCTCAAGACCCAAGTCGCAAATTTAAAAAATAACTTAGATAGAAGCTATAAAGGGAAGGCCACTCTTGACGAAATATTGAGTAAGCAAATATGCTTACAAGATAAGAGTGGAATCGGCTTCACTCCCATGAAGAAAAAGGAAAATAGCAAGACAAGACACAATCAAAGACATACAAAGATCAAAAGGTGATTTGGTTTCAATATGAAGGGTCACCTTGCCTCCATATACCGTAACAAGAAAATTAACAAGGGAGAAATTGGTTTCACCACCAAGAAGAAGGTGAAGAGTATCCCAAAGCAAAATGGAAAACAATTAAAGAAGGTCAAGTGATTTGGATGCAATAAGAATGGACACGTTGCCTCGGTGTGTCCAAACAAGCTAAATGACAAGTAATTGTTATTTAAGAAAAGGCAAACTGGCAAGGAGCAAGAAAAGAAGACATCAAAGGGAAGCAAAAGCCCCACTTGCTACAATTGTCGGGAGAAAGGACATTTTAGTAAGGAATGTCCTAAAGGTATCACTCATAAGCCTATTATATATAATAATGATTATTTGCTTAGGAGGAATAGAAATAACAATGTGTTTGCTAGATGTGTTAGTTCACATAAAACTATTGCAAGGGTCATTTGGGTGCCCAAATTCATTGTGACTAACATTCATGGATCCAACCAAGTATTGGGTACCAAATGTGCTTAAATGCTTAATATGTACTTGGAGATGCATATGCTTGGCTTATTAATGAAGAGGTGAATTCCACCACATGTCAATTTGGAGCCAAGCTTGAGGATAATTAAGTCATATCATAAACCAATGCTATCTCGGTAACAAGTACTTACATTAAAGTATCTAGCCCTTTATGCCTTGTGTAGGTTGCATTCATAAAAATCTTATAAAAAGGGTTGTTCTTGCTCTTGTGCTAAATCTTTATTATTGAAATCTTGAGCAAGTTGGTTGTGGCACATTAAGGGGGAGTGTTAAATCATAATCATGTATATCACATACCTAAGTGTGCCCAAATTAATTAAGTGCTAGTATTGTTTTTCAAAATTGAACCTTTTAGCCAAAAGTCAAAAATTTCATAACTATTAGTAATTCTTTCAAGTGGTAGCTCCTATTGATCATCTTTGACCTCGGCATGAGAATCATATTTGTTTGATTCAAGTGATATCCTTATTTTTTACAAGTGGTATTCCTTCAATTGATATCATCCTATCCTTTCAAGCGATATCTTTTAAGTAGTATCCATTTCATACCATGCCGATCAATTCTTTTTCTTACCAAGCTCTCTCCGATACCTAATCTCTCTTCTTATCCAAGTGGTTTCTCTGATACCTAAAGATCTCTTCAAGTGTTATTTCTTCAAGTGGTATCTTCAAATGGTATCGTCAAGTAATATCTTTCCAAGTATACCAAGTTTCTACAAATGAAATTAATTATACTTGGTATAATATTTTCTCTCAAGTGGATTCTCTCTTTCTCTCTTCTTTTTGAATGCTTTATTTGAATATCTTTGCGAGAGAAGTTCAAGCTCCTTGAGAATTCAAGTCTTATCGACACATGGATTTACAAGTGGTATCCACAAGTAGCATCTACAAGTGGTAGTCTTATCTACAAGTGGTATCCAAGTCGTGTCGACATATGGTCTTTACAAGTGGAATTCAAGTGACGTTCATTGACCATCTTTCAAGTTGATCCGCATAAAGACAATAGGGGAAAATGTTTTTGATGCTAAATGTCAAAGAGAGATTATTGGATAAAGGAAGCTTTTATGTGTCAAAAGTAAAGAAGAGATTATTGGATAAAGGAAGCTTTTGTGTGTCAAAAGTAAAGAAGAGATAATTGGACGAAGAAAGCTTTTGTGTGTCAAAAGCAAAGATAATTGGACGAAGAAATTCTTTGTGTGTCAAAGGAGTGAAACCTTTGTGTAAGGGGGAGTTTTCCTAAAATGTTTTGTAAAAACTATAATGAAAATATTTTGAGTTTTACTTAAAAATTACTTGGTAAACTATTATATGGGAAAACTAATTTGCAAAAACTCCTTTTTTTGGCTTCATTTTGCTCTTTGGTGCTTTATGCCAATAAGGGAGAAATTGATTTGGAGTTCATCTGGTGTTTCCTCATTTGCTTATCCAAAAGGGGAAGAATTTGTGTGAGCTATTTAAATGTTCTCACCTTCTCTTTTGTAGAGTTAAAAAGGGGGAGAATATTTGGGAAAATGTCTCAATGCTTATTGTATCATGAATTCTTTTGCCTAGCTCATAGTCTTGCAAAGACTCTCTTTTGGCTTAGATTTGTTTTGAATTTTTTTGGTGATTAATGCCAAAAGGGGGAGAATTTGTATGAGCTACATTTGGATGTTCTTATGATTGATTCATTTGATATTCTCTCCTGTGATACCAAAGGGGGAGAATTCTTATTTCTTGCTTAGTACAAAAAGGGGAGAATTCTCTAAGCTTTATGAATGCATATAGTCAAATAAGCTTTCGTTTCATATCATATCCAAATAATATCCAAATATTGCTATTAATAATGGATTTGTCATCAATCACCAAAAAGGAGGAGATTGAAGGATCTAGACCCGCTGTTATGTGTTAATAGAGTATTTTGATGATTAATGACAAATGTACTTGTGAGACTAACACTTCTATTATTGTATCATGTTTAGTCTCAGCTTGGATATAAAAGCAAAAATTCAAACAAGTACATATTGATTAATGACAAATGTGCTTATGAGACTAACACTCTTATTATTGTATCATGTTTAGTCTCAGCTTGGATATAAAAGTAAAAATCCAAACAGTTATGTATTCATTAATGATAAATCTATTTTGTGAGACTAACAATTCTATTGATCATCTATTGCTTAGTCTCGTTTGGATATAAAGATGAAAATACAAGAGGTATGCATTCTACTTCCTCTTATTATATCTTGTTGCATTCCTCGGATCCAAAATATAGGTTGAACTTTACCAAAAGTCTAACTTGAATATGTGCATATGTTCCTACTACACATTCGTGTATGCACACATCTAGGGGGAGCTCAAACTATGTTTTGTAGTTTCATTAGTATCGATCCATATCCTCTTCTCACAAATATTAAGGATCTTTACTTTGAAACATATCCTTGAATATACTTAACTTGTGTAGTTAATATATTCATATGAGTACATGAGAAAATATGAGACTTATGTAGTTCATATATGCTCGTCTATCCTTGAATATATTTAGCTTGTGTAGTTAATATATTCATATGAGTATATACAACTTGTGTAGTTCGTATACACTCATGTTGAGTACATATAACTTGTGCAGTTCTTATATACTTATACCAATTTATATTCAATTACTTGCAATTGAAGTGATTATCATCGATTACCAAAAAGGGAAAGATTGTGGTATCTTATCCCAATCATTATGAGCTAATGGTATGTTGTGGTAATTAATGATAATCATATTATGGAACTAACTATTTCCTTGAGTTAGATGTGTAGGTTAAGTTCCATGTGGTTGAAGACTTTGGATGATATAATGTGTTAATAGTCATCAAGTCAAGACTCGAGATAAAGAGAAATCATCATGTGTTGATGATGTTCTAAACAAGATCTCGAAGAAAAAGAATATCATCATGTGTTGATGATATTGAAGTAAAGAGCTTGAAGTAAAGAATGTATCATGAGTTGATGCATGTCAAGTTCAAGAAGATGATGATCATGAGTTGATCATCAAGTCAAAAAGAAGGATCATCATGTGTTGATGGAAAGCAAGTTGAAGATTGCATCATAAGTTGATGCATATCAAGACTCGAGATAAAGGATGTCATCATGAGTTGACGAGTATCAAGTCAAGATCTCGAAGTAAAGGAAATCATCATGTGTTGATGATTGTCAAGTTAAGAACTCGGACTTGAAGTGAGGATGTGCATCATCAAGCTTCAAGTGGTGTGAAAGGCAAAGGTATGACTAGCTAGGGCTAAGGATGTGTTCCAAGTTTTTTACCGGTCTTGGTATTTGGTTGAAGACCAGATTGCTAGTATAAGTTGTCGTACTATTAAGATGGGTTTTAACTAGTAGCTTGAGTTTGTCATGTGTTGATAGCTCATCGTGTTTGCTCTAGCTCTCATTAACATGTTGCCTATATTTGTGAATGTGTTTTGCAAATGATCTAGGCTCATGGTCAATCCTTGTAGCACGTGACTTTAGTTTGCAAATGGCTTAAGTCCATGTACCTTATTCCTTGTAGTGTGATTCTAAAAGTGTGCAAATGTGTTTTGCAACTTGTTAAGAACCTCACCTTAACCCTAGTTTGCATCGCTTGTCAATTGTGCAAATGTGTTTTACAAATTGAGTTGAAGCGGAGTGCAATTTGTTACCATGATTCTAAAAGTGTGCAAATGTGTTTTGCAACTTGATTGAGGATCTTGCATTCATGCCTTGTGTGCATCTAGCATCAATTTGCAAATGTATTTTGCAATTGAGTTGTTCTTTGAAAGCCTGTTTGTGCTGATTTT
Source organism: Ampelocalamus luodianensis (assembly GCA_036346255.1). Lineage (NCBI taxonomy): Eukaryota > Viridiplantae > Streptophyta > Magnoliopsida > Poales > Poaceae > Ampelocalamus > Ampelocalamus luodianensis. Next base: position 51,510,530 of record CM070620.1, on the reverse strand, counting down.
CAGAATCATCGGTAATACCGACGTTGTTTGGGCGGAACTACTGCTTGTGCGGTAGTACCGTAGTTCCATGGCGGAACTACCTGTGTCTTTGTGGCGGTACGTGTTTTCTAGAGAGGCATTTGTTGCTCTCGTGGAAGCGCGGTAGTACCGGCGCTGTGTGCGCAGTAGCATCGCACCTCGGTTGTACCGATTTCTATGCGGTATGGAATTTCTAGTAGCATTGCATTTTGAACTTGGTTTGCTCTAAGGTGGCGCGGTAGTATCGGCGCTTTGTGCGCGGTATGACCGGCTCGCGGAACTACCGTTCATATGGTGGCGGTACATAAACTCCAGAACGTATGGTTTTTGGTCCTTAGTCGCGATTTTGAGCATGTGTTGCTCTCTCGATATTGCGGTAGTACCGAAATGTGTTGTGCGGAACCACCAATTATCGGAACTACCGCGTATTAATTGGCAGTAGTACTGGACCTCTTTTCAACAGCTAGTTTTATAGCCGTTACTGTGTTGATTCTTTGCTTCCAACGGCTAGCTTATGCGTATAAACTATATATATACCCACCTTGGCCGTATAGGGGAGTATGGAAAAAGGAGAAGATGCCATTATACATTTTTCAGAGCTAAGAGCAAGGCTTCTATAGCATTTGTGCATGTGTTGCACATAGTTTGGCTAGAGAGCAAACCCTAAGTGCATGTGTTGCCTTAGGTAGTGGATAGAGTATCCACTTGAGCTTAGACACTTGATTGGTTCAAGTGGAAGTCTAAGACTCGTTACTCTTGGAGTTTGCCGACTCCTAGACGGTGTGGAGGCGTCGTAGTCCGATGATCTTCTCAAGTGAAGCTTGTGAGAAGACCTGAGCAGTTTGTGAGTGGTGTGGTGTTTGCCATCTCCGGAGTGGAGGAAAAAGCAACCTTAGTGGATTGAGGTATTGGTTACCTCGGAGGAAGGCTTAATTTGTGGAGCCGGTCCAATTGGTTTGGACTTCCCTCAACGTGAATTAGGGGAGACCGGCAAGTCTTCGATCACCATGGTAAAATATCATTGTGTCTTTTATGGTTTGCATTCTATTGCTTTACATTGTGCAATTTATATTTCTTGTATTGAATTGCTTATTCATTGCGTATGAATGCTTGGCATGCTTTGTGCTATTTACATTGCTAAATTCGAATAGCTTACAAGTCTTTGCTTAAATTGCAATATTCATCAATTGACTTGTATTGTTGGTGTGTGGATATCATGGGGATATGCTCATGATCTTAGGATGATGTGTCAATTGGCAATGACGTTGAAGGTTTGCGGAAACACGAGTTTTCGGCAAAGTTTAGGTTCGTCAGCCTCAGCGGTCGACCGCCCCGTGGCGATCGACCGCCATGCCTCAAGTGGTGTATCGGTGAACAAGTGGCGGTCCGATCGCCGAGCGCGGTCGACCGCCAAGATGGATGATCGACCGCTACCACCGAGCGGTCGACCGCCATGAAAGTCGTGTTCGAATTTGAGGTCGGGCCAAAATAGAGGTGTAGGCAAGTGAGGAGATTCTACCGCACTTGGTCCCATAATTTTGGAGCCTCTAGTCAAAAGTTCTATTCGCTTTAAATTTCCAGAGAGGTTGCGGATTTCGTGTTGAAATTTTGGCTAAGTCCTTTGATGGCGGTCTGACCGCCTTCGATTGGCGGTCGATCGCCAAGGCAAGGCGGTCTGACCGGTTTTCACTTACGTCGTCAGCCCGTGTGGTGGCGATGGTTGCTGATTAGGTCAAGTTCATGGGTTTCATGTCATATGTGTTGCATGATGCATGTTTTGACTAACGTGGGTCAAGTTGTGAAGAACTTGTTCCCGATTTCGATTTTCTTGTCTATTGTTGTGCAAGTTGCTTGGTGGTCAACGACGGTCAACGGCAAGGATGATCGGGACTAGGCTTTGAGAGCTGAGGTTCAAAACGATCGACGATGCCGGGTGAAGTCATTGGACTCAAGTATGGTGCAAGATGGACAAAGGTGACCGAACGGGCAGTTCGGTGCGACTGGTTGAATCAAGCGGCGCGGGGGTCGGTGCAAGTGCCATGGTGGTTTCGGTGGGAGCCGGATGGGAGAGACTTGCCGACATGATGAGAGCCGTTGGATCAACCTACACGTGGCGGAGCAAGCGAGTGCTTCGCACAATATGAACACAGCGCTTTAAAATGCGTGCGTGTGTCACCCATTTGTTTTGGGCCTTAACGGGATCCCATTAGGGAGACTCTATTAGAAACCCTAAGCATCCACTATAAATAGAGGAGGGAGGTGGCTGCACCTTTCCCCCGACCTTTCGACCCTTTCATTGTTTTTGAAACCCTAATTTGCTTAGGGAGAGGAGGAGCGGAGGTTAGGGTTCTAGAGAGTTGGATTGGATTTCGTGCTCATGTATTGAGTCTTTGTCATCCATTGATGGAGTGGCTGTAAACCAATACCATATCAAATCAATCCAAAGAAAGTTTCTTCAAGATGAGGTCAATTGCTTTCTTTCTCTCTTTTTGATGATTTGAGTCTTTCTTTGATCCGCGAGTTTTTGCTTAGTTTCTGGACGTGATCTAGCTTGTTGTGACGTGTGGGAATACATCTAGGATCATCAATCACCCACGAGCAAGTCTCAAGATCATATTTTCGTTTTGACTCGGTTTTTGACCTAACTTCGCTCAAACTGTAAAAGGTTAGAATCTTGGCAAGAATTATCACGATCGTTGCTTGGAATAGGTTCCTGACATACTTAGGTAGGTGTGTGTCAAATTTCACGAAGTTTGGACGCACGAATCAAAAGTTTGATCAATTTGCGTTTCGGTTTGTCGGGCTGTTTTTACTGTTCATCGAACGAGAGGTCTGACCTCCCGTGAAATCGGTCTGACCGCCCGAGGAATCGGTCGACCGCCAATGGCTCGATCGCCAGTTAATCGGTCTGACCGCCCTTGTGAGAGGTCAGACCGCCCGAGCCTTCGTGTTTTGGTTTTGTGTTGATTTTACTTCGGGGTTTTGAGTTGATTCAATACAAGTCTTCCGCTGTGCATGATTGATTGATCTTCATAGCTTTCATAGCTATTGGAGTGAGATTCGTATTGAATTGAATTTGGGAGAAAAAGAGATCGTGCTCCTATTCACCCCCCCCCCTCTAGTTGCCTTTTCGGTCCAACAAGTGGTATCAGAGCCCGGTTAGTTCAATCTTGATCTTAACCGGTCACTGAACTTGGCGATGGATAAATACTCTTCCAAACCGCATATCTTCGATGGGCACGACTATGCCTTTTGGAAGAACCGCATGCGTGTCTTTCTTGAGAGCGAACCACGAGGTATTTGGGAGGTCGTTCGAGGTCCGCTTATCTTGCTCGAGGTTGCTCACGCCACTTCAAGCTCTTTTGGCTAATGACCGTAAGGCAAAGAATTTTCTGTATGGTGGGCTTGGTAGACAGAAATATGACAGGATTTGCAATCTCGAGACTGCACATGAGATTTGAAAGACCCTCGAAACCTATCATGAGGGTTCTTCCCAAATCAAACAAGTGCGTTAGCAGGTCTATAAAAGAGAATATAACAAATTCGAGATGCGTTCTAGTGAGAGCATCGATGACATTTTCAGTCGCTTCAACACAGTGATAAATCAGATGAAGTCTGTTGGTATTGAATTTACACAGTCTGAAAATGCCATCCATCTCCTGGCTGCAATCAACACGAGGGAGTGGGAGATAAAGGCTACCGCCATTCAGAAAATGTCAACTTCTCGATCGACTTTGAGCTGCTCTATAGCAAGCTCAAGACTCATGAGATCCGTAAAGTCGACCATTCTAAGAAGGGTAACATGGCTTTTGTAGCGCACCGCTCAAAAGAGCCTCGATGGGTCGCTTGAGTCCTCTTCAGTTTTTCACTTGCTTCTTTATCCGCAATCCAAGAAGAGGATCTTGAGAGTATTCTGAGCCCGAGATGGCGCTTTTGATTAAGAAGTTCACACGGGCCTACAACAATATGAGAAACAAAAGGAGAGGCGGCCTGTGACTTGTTATGAGTGTGGAGAGCTTAATCACATCCGGCAAATTGCCCCAAGTGAAAGGTAAGAGCAACCACAAGGATGAAAAGCCAGCTTGGAAGAAGCCTCGGGCGCAAGTCCAGTTTGATGATGCCAAGCTTAGGAAGGTCGCTCACCGGGTTCTTGCCGCTCTTGGGGATCGATCCTGAGCGATGTGGACTCGGGAGCGAGGAGGACAAGGAGGAGGAGCTCCTCAAGACAAGAAGGGAAGGCCAAGGACTTCACCAAAGATGTGCTTCATGGTCGACTCGACGACATCGATGACAACAATGAGGTATCTCCTTCTTATGATGTTCTCTTTGCTAGATGTGAAACTGTCTATGAGCAAATGCTAGGTCAGGATAAAGCTTTAAAGTTCATCATGACTAAGAATGAGGAGTTAGAGTCACAAGTAAAGAAACTCACATTAGAACTTGTGAATACTAAGAGTCTTGAATCTGATGAATGTTCATCCTGCTATGCTTTACATTCTGAATTTGCTAAACTGCAATCTGCTCATGATATTGCTTTGCAACAACTTGAAAATGCTAGAACTGAGCTAATTGAAGTTAAATCTGCTTCTTGTGAAAAATGCTTAAAGTCTAGCAAGTTGGTTGTTTCTGATGTGGTTGAATCTAGCTCTTGCTCTGTCTGCTTAGAACGTGAACGTGAATTACATGATGTTGTAGAAGCAGCTAGAGCTAAATATGCCAAGCTTAAGGATAGTATTAATTCTGCTACTTGTGCTTCATGTGAAGCTCTTAAGCTTGAAGTCGCTCTTTATAAGAAGAGGTTTGATGCTAAAACTTGTGATTCATGTGTTAACCTTAGAAAAGAAATTGCTTACCTTAATGACACATTAGAAAGATTTTCTAAAGGTAAGAAACATTAAACATGATTCTTGACAAGTCAAAACTCCTTATAAGAAGCAAGGGTTAGGATACAACTTTGCCTGTGATAAATCTAATGACATTCAAATTTTGAGAAATGGCTTAATTGAATTTGATACCCAACTGCAAAGATCACTTTCAAATCTGCAGTTTTGCCCAACCATCTGCTCACCAAAAGGTGCTTCTCCCGGTGGTACCAAGTACCATTGCACCTATTGCAAGAAGGATGGGCATTTGGTTGAGTTCACATGGCGAGGTTGAAAAATGCTAAGAAAAATCTTGCTAGAATGTCATCTAATCAACCTAGAGCTTTTGTGAGACATGGTAATTTAGAAAGGAAGAAACCTGGTCTAGGATTTATTTCACATGCTAATCATGCTCATGCTCCTAGACAGGATAACTCTCATGTTAGAGTCACCATTGCTCATAACAGAATTTCAAATAGAATCAAGGATAGCACTTCTGCTTTACATACTACTCGCAGACATGTGTCTCAGTACTGGGTTCCCAAGTCATGTTTAACTAACCCCAGTATTGAGACACATCGTTCTTCTGTGCCTTGATTTTCAGGATCGCCGCGGAAGGAAGGACACATGGTTCGTCGACTCCGGCTGTTCACGCCACATGACCGGAGACTCAAAATGGTTCACCTCCTTCATGCGGTCGATAGGTGATGTCCTCATCACCTTTGGAGACAATACTCAAGGGCGGATTGAAGGAACGGGATCAATCAGGGTGAACGACAATTTCATCCTAAAGGACGTCGCCCTTGTGGACAAGCTTAGGTTTAACTTACTCTCTGTCTCACAGCTTCTTGATGATGGTTATGAGACTATATTTAAGAAAAATGCTTGTCGGGTGCTTGATTCTGCTGGTGAGCTCGTTTTTGGGATTTATAGAGTTGCTAGGATCTTTGGAGCTAATTTTTCTGAATCTCTTGCTGGTTCTCTTAAATATTTGTTTACACCTTCTTCTGAGTTCTGGCTTTGGCACTGACGTTTGGGGCACATTGGTTTTGATTATCTGACGCGAGTTAGCAACCTTGATCTCATGAGAGGGTTACCCAAACTCAAAGCCGTCAAGGATGCTGTATGTGCGCTCGTAGGCATGGCAAGCAAGTTGCCGCCTCACACCCTTCAAGTGACTTTGGTCATGACCGACGGACGGAGCTTGCTTCATATGGATACCGTTGGTCCCGCTAGGTTCGGTCAATTGGTGGCAAGTGGTACATTCTTGTCATAGTTGATGATTTTTCGAGATACACTTGGGTGTTCTTTCTTGCTTCGAAGGATGAAGCTTTTGGTCATTATCGTGATCTTGTTCTTCGTTTGGCTTCTGAATTTTCTGGTGCCTTGAGAGCGATCCGCAGTGACAATGGCACGGAGTTCAAGAATGCCTCGTTTGCCTCTTTTTGTGCTGAGCGCGGAATTGAGCATCAGTTCTCTTCTCCACACGTCCCTCAACAGAATGGCGTTGTGGAAAGGAGAACAGAACCTTAGTCGAGATGGCTAGGACAATACTAGATGAGTATAGCACACCGAGGAGGTTTTGGGCCGAAGCTATTTCTACAGCTTGTCATATTGCAAATCGTGTCTACTTGAGACCTTCTTTGGGCAAGACTTCTTATGAGCCGTTTTGGTAGAAAACCCTCTCATTTCTCATTTTCGAGTTTTTGGAGCTAAGTGTTTCATTCTCAAGACAGAAACCTAGATAAATTTGAATCAAGGACTTTTGATGGTTTATTTAGGTTATCCTGCACATTCGAGGGTTTTCGGGTTTTAATGTTGAAACTAACATTGTCCAGAGACATGCAATGTCACTTTTGATGAAACTAGCCCCGAGCTAGATCCGACGTTTCTGTAATACACAGTGTGAAAGCATTTTTGTGGAGGAAGATGATGACGGCGATATTTGTCCTCCACTGCGCCGTTGAGGCTCTGTCCAAGTTCCGAACTCGCACGATCGCTTCACCTCCAATTGAGGCTCCGCCGCATCTTCTTCATCGCCAGCACTGCGGAGGTTGAGGAGATATTGTCTCCCAGCGCCCACTTCATATTCAGAGGCATCATCCTCCGGATCGATGATTGGTAATCTTAATGAGCGAGTCACTCGCTCTGTATCACGATCCAAGTCTCTACTCATTACGCATTTGTTGCTTCTTTGAACCGCGATATATCACATGCGTTATCCGATTCTAGTCAAGTTAATGCCATGCATGAGGAGTTAGAGAATTTTGAGAGGAATAAGGTGCGGAATCTAGTAGAACCTCCTAGTGGTCATAATGTGATAGGAACCCGTTGGGTGTTCAAAAATAAACAAAATGAGGATGGTTCGTGGTTAGAAACAAGGCTAGATTGGTATCTCGGGGTTTTAGCCAAGTTGAGGGTTAGACTTTGATGAGACATTTGCATTTGCTAGATTGGAAGCCATTCGCATTCTCGCTTGCATTCACGCTTCTAAGGGCTTTAGATTATATCGGATGGATGTTAAGAGTGCCTTTTGAATGGATTTATAGAGGAGGAAGTGTATGTTAGACAACCCCTGTGCTTTGAGAATCTCAAGCATCCACATCATGTTTTCAAGCTATCCAAAGTCTTGTATGGTCTTAAGCAAGCCCTAGAGCCCGATATGATAGACTTAAGACCTTCTCGCTTAAGAATGATTTTGAGATGGGTAAGGTAGACAAGACCTGCTCATCCTTAGGCGTGGCAATGACTTCCTCGCTTGCTCGATTTATGTAGATGATATTATCTTTGGTGGTTCTTCTCATGCTCTTGTTTCAGCTTTTCGAGACCATGTCCAGTGGAATTTGAGATGAGTATGATGGGAGAACTCAATTATTTTCGGGCTTCAAATCAAGCAATGCAAGGAAGGGATCTTCATCCATCGCACGGTACACCAAGGATCCGCTCAAGCGCCGAGATGGTGATCGCAGTTTCGATCGCCACTCCCATGGCGACCGACTATTTTGGATCGGATGAGGAAGGAGAAGCGTGGATCAACGTGAGTACCGCAAAGCATGATTGGCTCCTTCGCACTGACGGCCTCAAGACCGGACATCCACTTCACTGCCCGCCTCTATGCGAGGTTTCAGCGTCTCGAGACTTCCCATCGCCAAGCCATTAGCGCATCTTGGTATTTACATTCTACCCTCCAAGATGGCATTTGGTATTCTGCTCGTCTTCTTTGTCCATTCGGGGTTTTCGATTCGATTTTGCGGGTGTCGGCTAGATAGGAAGAGTACCTCAGAACTTGTCACTTCTAGGCACTTCTCTTGTCTCTTGGTCTTCTAGGAAGCGTCTTACATTGCACAATCCATCACTTGAAGTGAATATGTAGCTGCTTTGCTAGTTGTCAGAGTCGATTTTGTGGATGGTGTCCACTCTTAAGGATTTTGGGTTGGCGTTTGATAGTGTTCCTCTTTTCTGTGATAACACTTCTGCGATTAACATTGCTAAAAATCCTGTGCAACACTCTAGGACCAAGCACATAGACATTCGCTATCACTTTCTTAGAGATCATGTCGAGAAGGGTGATATTGTGCTGCATTTCGTGGAGTCCGAGGCTCAGTTGGCTGATATCCTCACCAAGCCTTTAGATCCAACTAGGTTTGCAACCTTGAGAAGTGAGTTAGGGGTAATTTATCCCTACGGTTTGGTTTGAGGGGGAGTTGGCTCTGTTCTGAACTTTTCTTGTTCATTTGAGTTTTTCTGTTTTTCTGATACCTTCTTCTAGTGGTATTTTCTTTTGATCTTTTGATCTTTTAGGCTCTTTAAGTTTTGTGCATCTCATTGTTTCATACTGTATTCATATGAAAAACCAAAAAGATGCATTGTTATATAAGCTTTCTGCTTGTCTTTTAAAACTGATGAAGCTTTGCTTATTACCCTTTTGAGCTTTAGTATTTCAATTCTGCTCAATGTCATGTCTAGTTCCTTGACTTGCTAGAATTATCATGCTTTCACATGTGTAGCTAAGTCTTTGCTGAATGAGCCAGAACTTTAAGACAACTTGAACTAAGAAACTGCAATTTGTGGATGTTTTAGCTAGTTGCGCAATTAGTGCTCCTTTTGTGACATTGGCCCTGTCAAAATTGCGGTGTTAGCTCTTGAATCTAGTATTGATCATTGCTTGAGCTTCTTGTTCTTTTAAGAATCTAAATCTGCTCTTGTGAAAAATGAAAAATCAAATTTAAAGATTGTCTTGTGCTTAAAATGTGTCAAACTATTCTCTCGAGACTACATGTCATAGACATGAACTTGGAGATAGTTTGATGATCCAGACGATCTCATGGGGACTGCTTGTCACAATTGACATGAACCTCAAGATTTGTCGCCCTGGTAGAAGCTTAGGAAGAGTTCGTGGATGGCTCCTAGTCCAGGATCTTCTTCACTAAGATATACCTTTAATCAACTTCAATATTCATTGCAAATGAAAAACTGTTGAAAAATGGGCGTTTGAGGCAATTTGAGCAAAATGATTCAATTCAGGACCTGTTTGTCTCTTCATGTGGTCTTTGTTAGCGTCTTGATCTCACATTGACATTTTGACATGGCCAGTATCATTTTAGGATCTCTGTTGATGAACTTGCTAGATTTGAAGCTTTGCTTAAAATGCTAAAATTTATTACTTTACATTGAGCCTTCTAGCGTTAGCTTTGTTATATATGTCTTATCATGATCTTGCTAGCGCATTCAGGCTGATATGGTATTTATGCAAAATTTGAAATGCTAGCTTGTTCTTTTGGGTAATCTCCAAAGCTTCTTGTAATCCAAAATTGAAAAATACAAAAATATGAAGCCACTTCATTGCATTTCATGCATGCTCCTTCTTATGCTTTTTCCTCATTCTGCATTTGTTATCTCTGGACGAGAGGAAGGCGTGATTCCTTGATGACTCCATTGTCAAAGGGGGAGAAGATATTTCAAGATGTGTAAAGGGGAGAAGTTTTAAAAGTATTAAAAAGAGGGAGAAAATTGGAGAATTTGAAGTTTTCTGAAATTTGAGGATCATAGTGAGGGGGAGTTTCTTATTTGCATTCTTATGATCTTATTGCTCTTTCTGAACTTGAATTGCAATTCTTGATCCTCACTATGATCAAAGGTCATTTCGAACAATTGTTCTTTCATATGGACCTTAAGTGAGATTTTTTACTCTTCTTTGGAAATTGAAGCTTTCTTGCTTTCTTTTGCCTTATCTCACTTACCGATGCTATTCTGAAGCCAGCTTGGTCATTTCTATTGCTTTCTCTTGCACTTGGACCAAGTTGTGCCTTTGCGTGAAAACGTTGAGTTTTTACTTTTCAAACCTCAAAACTTGCATTTGTGGGGAATTGCCAATGTGATCATCAAGGGAGATTGTGGATATCATGGGGATATGCTCATGATCTTAGGATGATGTGTCAATTGGCAATGACGTTGAAGGTTTGTGGAAACACGAAGTTTTCGGCAAAGTTCGAGTTCGCAGCTCAGCGGTCGACCGCCCCGTGGCGATCGAACGGCCATGCCTCAAGTGGTGTATCGGTGAACAAGTTGGCGGTCCGACCGCCCGAGCGGCGATCGACCGCCAAGAGGGCGGTCCGACGGCTACCACCGAGCGGTCGACCGCCATGAAAGTCGTTTTGGAATTTGAGGTGGGCCAAAAATAGAGGTGTAGGCAAGTGAGAGATTCTATCGCACTTGGTCCCATAATTTTGGAGCCTCTAGTCAAAAGTTCTATTCGCTTTAAATTTCCGAGAGGTTGCGGATTTGGTGTTGAAATTTTGGCTAAGTCCTTTGGTGGCGATCCGGCCGCCTTGATTGGCCGTCGATCGCGATGCTGGCCGACCGCCAAGGTGGCGATCCGACCGGTTTTCACTTACGCCGTCACCGTGGTGGTGGCGATGGTTGCCGATTAGGTCAAGTTCATGGGTTTCATGTCATATGTGTTGCATGATGCATGTTTTGACTAACGTGGGTCAAGTTGTGAAGAACTTGTTCCGATTTCGATTTTCTTGTCTATTGTTGTGCAGGTTGCTTGGTGGTCAACGACGGTCAACGGCAAGGATGATCGGGACTAGGCTTGAGAGCCGAGGTTCAAAACGATCGACGATGCGGGTGAAGTCATTGACTCAAGTATGGTGCGAGATGGACAAAGGTGACCGAGCATCCGCGATTCGGGCGATCGTTGAATCAAGCGCGCGGGGTGGTGCAAGTGCCATGGTGGTTTCGGTGGGAGCCGGATGGGAGAGACTTGCCGACATGATGAGAGCCGTTGGATCAACCTACACGTATGAACAGCGAGTGCTTCGCACAATATGAACACAGCGCTTTAAAATGTGTGCGTGTGTCACCCGTTTGTTTTGGGCCTTAACGGGATCCCATTAGGGAGACTCTATTAGAAACCCTAAGCCTCCACTATAAATAGAGGAGGGAGGTGGCGGCACCTTTCCCCCGACCTTTCGACCCTTTCATTGTTTTTGAAACCCTAATTTGCTTAGGGAGAGGAGGAGCGGAGGTTAGGGTTCTAGAGAGTTGGATTGGATTTCGTGCTCATGTATTGAGTCTTTGTCATCCATTGATGGAGTGGCTGTAAACCAATACCATATCAAATCAATCCAAAGAAAGTTTCTTCAAGATGAGGTCAATTGCTTTCTTTCTCTCTTTTTGATGATTTGAGTCTTTCTTTGATCCGCGAGTTTTTGCTTAGTTTCTGGACGTGATCTAGCTTGCTGTGACGTGTGGGAATACATCTAGGATCATCAATCACCCACGAGCAAGTCTCAAGATCATATTTTCGTTTTGACTCGGTTTTTGACCTAACTTCGCTCAAACTGTAAAAGGTTAGAATCTTGGCAAGAATTATCACGATCGTTGCTTGGAATAGGTTCCTGACATACTTAGGTAGGTGTGTGTCAAATTTCACGAAGTTTGGACGCACGAATCAAAAGTTTGATCAATTTGCGTTCGGTTGTTTCGGCCGTTTTTATCGTTCATCGAACGAGAGGTCTGACCTCCCGTGAAATCGGTCTGACCGCCCGAGGAATCGGTCTGACCACTTCAGCCGGTCTGACCGCCCCTGTGAGAGGTCAGACCGCCCGAGCCTTCGTGTTTTGGTTTTGTGTTGATTTTACTTCGGGGTTTTGAGTTGATTCAATACAAGTCTTCCGCTGTGCATGATTGATTGATCTTCATAGCTTTCATAGCTATTGGAGTGAGATTCGTATTGAATTGAATTTGGGAGAAAAAGAGATCGTGCTCCTATTCACCCCCCCTCTAGTCGCCTTTTCGGTCCAACATGGTGCACCTAGAAGAGTCTAGTTGATTTAGGTTTTAATTGGGCAAAACAGATTTGATATTAGCTTCCGCATTAGAAGAGGTCTTAGCCCAAAGAAGTTTTAAATCGCCTATTCACCCCCCCTCTAGTCGGCCTCCTCGTTCCTACAACGATCCACGACCTACACAAGAAACATCAGAAGTTGCTTGTAACATCCCAACTATAGGCTTGTGTTTCAAATGTAAGAAAATCAGTAGAAATTAAAACTTTTTCTTACATCATGTATTTCCTGTTGTGCCAAACAATTCTTGTACAAGGGATTATGGAAATACATTGTCACAAGTCTAGTTGATCCAAATCTTGACATTGCAAAAACAATCTTGTCAAATCTTATGATCATCCTTTGGAAATATTTTTCCTAAGTCTCTGTGATGGTATGTGACCACTCTGAAAAATTTCACAATTTTTAGAAATTGTTTGAATATTTTTAGAGGCAGTCAAACCTGTTTGACTCTCAGTCAAACAATAAAACAGAGCCTTACAGAATTTTTGGAGATTTATTCACAGCATAAAAACCTCTGAAAATTTTACACAAGGTTAATATCTGAGTTAGCAAGCTCCTGTAAAAATTTCATAATTTTTGGAGTTAATTTGCTACCTCAAATAAATCATTCAAAGTCTCTGTTCTTATTTCAAAGTCAAACGTGGTTTTACTGTTACTTGGGTTCGAGTCAGACTCGGGCTCGAGCCAATTGATTCGGTCCAGTCAACTAACTGCACCGAGCCACTCTTTAAAACGCGCGTTGGATCTCCACCGTTGGATCTAAATCGCACGGCCCGCGCGCGCGTAACCCTTCGGACCTTCCGGTTGCTTGCGCGAATGTCAACCGTTAGATCTCCATCCAACCGTTGAGATTCTCCGCAACCTTCGGACCCTCCGGTTGCATCCTTAAATCTGAGCCGTTGGATTAAGATCCAACGCCCGCGTGTCCCTTCGTTGTAAACCGCGTTTGCGACGTGGAGCAATCTGAACCGTTCATTTCTAATCCGAGGGCTCGGAACCTTTCCGTTGTGTTTTAAACCTGGGAGGCGTGGCTCTATCTCAGCCGTCCGTGTCTCATCCAACGGCTGAAAATCGTCGAGCCTTTTTCGCCGGTCGTCTCCTACCTCCGGCCGTGCGAGCACTGTAGGGGGGGTAATGGCAGTGTCATTTCTTGCTTCCTACGGCCGCCCTAGTCAACAGTGAGGGTCGTGGGAGACACATTCAGCCTTGCCATGCCCTATTGCACCAGCTATTATCTTTTCCATGTCGGCCGCGCATTGTGCTTGGTGTTTTGCCGCCCGAGAGATGTGTGGTGCAAACCCTAATGCTTTCATGGCTTTATAAACACTCCCAATGCTTCCTGGTATTTCTTTAGACCACCATCAAGCTTCATTCGCAATATTGGAGCTTAACACCTCAAAAATGGCAAACCGCCATTGTTGACCCGTGAAGCTTCTCTGGTGTTCTTGGTGTTCCAGTGGTCCTCCTTCACGTTTCTTTGCCCTAACCTTATCTATTTACTTCCTTGAACATTTCCCCTCACTTAATTTTGGATTTGATTCTCAGGAATTGTCCAATTTGGGGTTTGTTCAAATTCGGCCGAAATTGGTCATCTTCTTCCTCAGCTCAGGTGAGTGCTCCATTTTCCAATTCTGTGCTCATATAGCTTCTGTGAATCATAATGAAGCTATTTTGATGCTTTGGTATCACTCATTTGGCTCAGGGGGTCATTTTCAAACCTTCTTCTCCAAGTCCGGCGAGCTTTCACCGTGATCAAGCATCTCCGGCCATCTTTGAAGCTTCTTGTCGTTAAGGTAGCTTCTTATTAGTCCTTAGAAGCTTTGGCACCCGCTTCCTTGGACCGCAGCGGAGCTTTTCGCTATTTTCATGCTTAGCAGTAAAAGCTCCCATTTTCGTTTTCCGGCTAGCCGGCGTTCTAGTCCTTCGCCGCCGGTGAGAATGCTACCATTAGATTCATTGTGCTATTGCGAATCCATTTTGGCTCTTGTTCGGCGCCGCCGCGGCCAGTGTCGCCGGCGATTAGCCGTGCAAGTCACTCGGGTTTTGCCGGCACAGAGCTCCCGTTTCCGTCACTTAATTAGGACACATTAATTGTCAATCATTAGTTAATTAATTGTGTCTTAATCATTATTGTTGAGCCACTGACCAGTGGGCCCAAAATCCTTAAATCATTCTCTGGTTCAATCCCGCACTGTTCCGACATCATTAATGTTAATCATTGGTTAATTAATGTGTCGGCATTTAATCGCTGTCGGAAATCTCCTCTGGGTCGCTGACTTGTGGGCCCGAGGGGTTAAAATCAAATCTCTGGAGTCATTAGCGCCTAGTTAATGATAATCATTAGAATCTTTAATCCTGTCCTAACCGCCACTCTCAGTCGCTGACAAGTGGGCCCAGTGCACTGTGCACGTGGGTTAAACATTCGCGTGGGTGACTCAAGGTCACTGACATGCGGTCCCACACGTCACCATCTCCCTTTGAACTGCGATCATTATCTACCGTTCATTTTTAGATCTGCGGCCCTGATCTTTGTGTGCGTTCGGACCCTCCGGATGCCTTGATCGTTCTCGACCGTCGATCTTTCGATCAACGGCTGAGATCGTGTGTGCAACCGCACCGTCCGAATGCATACACTCGTGTGCGCCGTTGGATCTTGATCCAACGGTGGGCTCCGTTTCGAGTTGGCGCGCGTGCGCTGTTTTCGGCGCGCGTGAGCCGTAGGATTTTAGATCAAGGGTTGGGAGTTGTCCACGTCGTTTTCTTTTATTTGGGTTGTTCTGTATTTCGGTAAGTATTTGTTTAACAACTGAAAATGATATAAAAACTTTAGAAACTCATAACTAATTCATTTTAACTGCTTTTTAGATAATTCCAACTGTAATAAATCTGGTTATCACTTTAGTTCATTATAAAAATGGATTTAAGCATGTTTCAGTAGCAGAAAGTTGTATAACTAGGAATAACTCGATTTCTGTCATTTTGAATATTCCAGAAATAGTTTTAATCTTGAAAAATGCATATCTTTTTCTGTATAAATCCAAATTGTGCAAAACCAATTTTGTTAAATTCGTCTGTTAGTATACTTTCATATAAAATAGGATTTGAGCATGTTCATAATTCTGTAAAATGATTTGTATTAGATTTACAACTTAGAAAAATCATAAGTAAATGTGTATAACTCCAAAATTAGTAAATCCAACTTTGCTGTTATTAGGATGTCATAATCTACCTACTATAAAAATTTCAGACCTTAGATCCTTCTAGAAAATTTCGCAATGAACAGTGCTAATTATTTATTAGGTTGATATAAGGCTGAGGGAGAGCATTTTGTTCATATCTTTTGCATGTTAAGTCCAAATTGCATAATTCTTGTTCCTATCATTGTCTTAGACCATTCCCTAGCTGTAGTGTGAATTTTATTAGTTTTGGATGTGTTTTGCTGTTGGAGTTTCATTTGGTGTTCTTCGTTCTTATTTGCTTATCGCCTTTTCGCGTTAGGTTCCGAAGATAATATTATTAATCTTGATATTGAGCCACAGCAGCCATCAGACTCTGCACTTCAGCCAGGCAAGCAGATGTAGCATTCATTTGATCATATTGTTCCTACTATTTTCAAAGTCTAATATATTGTTTGCAAATTCTATGTATGCATTGCTATGTTGTTTTAAACTATTGTCGATAGTTGGCCTACTAGATGCATTATCAGTAGGAAATGTTCATTCCTCTACCATCAAGCCTAGGTTACTTGCTGTGATTTTGGGTTCATTGGATGGACCCTTGTCACTTAGTAGTTTACGTGTCATTATGCTTAGTCATGCTTAGCTATCGGTAGAAATGGGCGATTATCGACTGTCGATAACTTTGATCACACAAACTATTACTATGTGTACATTTCAGCCTTGTGCTATGTCTAAATTGCAAAACTAAAGCGAAAATGAAAACAATTTAGACTTGGGCACAATGGTAAGATGGTGTGATCTTTTGGGTGTGATTGGAATGGTGCTCGGTCAATTAAGGACCGAACTACTTGTGAGTATCTCATATCCGAGCATTTACGTGCGTGCTAACCACACTAGAGGATATGGGACCTCTCTTAGCCGAGTACTTTGGGTGTGTTAATTAATGAGTCGCGTGGTGGGTTGCATATTTGATTATATGCAACATGGACACGTTGTAGGAGGAGAACACCCGCCGAGGCGGTGTATCTTGCTCCACGTATGGGTCCTTGTGATCCATATTTCGTCGGCAGATCACTAAGGATTAACCCCATACGTGCGTCTCTTGATTAGCATATTCCATTGGAAAGGGTTCAGTAGGATTTAGCCGTGTTGGCATACCAAAGGAAGTGTGCTTAATAGCTTGGCGAAAAGGCGGTGCAAGTGTGGGTACATTGGTACACCCTGCAGGGATTAAAACTATTCGAATAGCCTCGTCCTAGGTTATGGACACGCTTGGATAAGCTTTTCAAGAGTTAGACTACAACCTTTTTAAAATTAAAACTTGTTGGGTGGTATGAATCAGGGATTCATGCTATGATGTGGTGACTTTTGGGAAAGTCACTTCTAGGTGGATACTTGTTACTTATGCTTACTCATTTGTTATTTAAATGCTTAAAAGCAGATTTTACAAACTGCTTTGTTCAATCTATTACAATATTGCAAATGAAACTTGCTTTATGCGTCCAAAGAACCATAAAACCACATTCCTTTGAATACAGCTTTCATGTAGCTATGTATAGGCTTGCTACTCGTAAGTCTTGCGAGTACATTTTTGTACTCACCTGCATTGCTTGTGTTGTGCAGAGGATGATAGTGAGTCCGATGGACCTCACTTTTGTGAGTTGTCTTTGTGGCGATTCTGACGGCGATTAGCTTGGCGCCCGGTCGGTTGCCCCGTGGTGTTATGTGGCTAACCGGTCGTCTTTTGGTTTAAGCCATCTTATGGCAGCTTTTGCTTCATTGTTATTTATTTGCTACTTATGTCATTTGGCCATTTACTGTGTTGTAATAACTTATATTATGTATGTCTTTTGGTAGACTTGTTATATTACATTGTATGGAAATGATGCATGCTTGGAATTGATGTATGTGTGCTGCTTGTTCTGGGAGGCACATGTTCATCGAGACGCGGATTATTCTATTTGTGATACTAGAACCAGTGGAAGGTTAAGTATTACAAGTTTAATAAACCGGGGTCTCACATTGCTGGAGGAGACGATCGGCACTAAGAACGTTGGACGATCGACTACGACCACTACATCGACGCGCTCGACGTTGAATCATGCTGCTCTAACTCTTCTTCTGTTGTACTACGCGTCTAATAGTAACAATCTATGATCGCTTACTTGTATGGCTTTCTGGTTTACGTGGTAGATTTTTTGAATTGTCAGCTAGTGTAGCCTACTCGTATCCCTTCACTCTGTTGTTTCTTTTTGTCTCACTAACAGTAGGACCCCACATGTCAATATCTATCTCTCTATCTCTCTCACTAGAAAATAGGCCCCACTAGTCATACATTGTGGTTATGTATTATTAAACCCGAAGGGAATATTCCTGTCCTTCTCAATTTTCAGGATTTCCCTTTCCGGCAAATCTTCCGAGAGTTCGCTCTCTTCCGTACGAATCCGAATCAGTCAATTCTTATTCCTAAATATATATAAATTCATAATCTCTCTAATGGTACTAATTTTATAATTTTTATAATTTATTTATTTTTCTGTTATTTATTTTGTTTCGATTCGCACGTGTAGAGTCTAACGCCACCGAAGTCAATTTGGATCAACCGGACAAAGTAACCTCAATGGAAAGTCTCCTTTGATTATGTTTTACCTATATTTTGAAATCTTGTTTTAAATTTCAAAACTATTATGAATTGCTATTTACATAAAATGATAAGTTCAAATCTTAGGAGTGTTAGTTAATCCTAATTTGATTATACCTCCATTTGATGTTTCTATCCTTGAATCATTGTCGCCCTATTACATAAAATCCTTAGTAATAATTACATTGTTGTTAGATATTGGGAGTACAATATTGCGGAATTAGATGAATACAGTGAAGAAGGACATCTTCGTAGATTATATAGATTGTTGAGAATGAATATAAAGTTTAACTTGGTGGAACCAATCATATCATGGAAGTGTCTAACACATGAAGCACCGATTTGATTATCTAGGATCGAAAGGAGAGATTGGATTTAAACCAAATTTTAGTTGAATTAAATTAATTATAGTAAGTGATTGTTGGAGAATTAGTATTGTAAAATTGATCTAATAGAGGTGGCGATTAAAAGAAGAAAAGGATGGATTTTCATAACAATTCATGATGATAATTTTTAGTGAATTGGTTAAATCATGTAGAATGTCTAAACTTTGTGGAATTAATTGGATTATATAAATACATCATTGTTGGATCATAGGAATACATCATTATTGGATTATAGAAATATATCATTGTTGGATCATAAGAATATACCATTGTTGGATTATAGGAATACATCATTGCTGAATTATTGGAATACATCATTATCAGATTACATCATTGTTGGGTTATAGGAACATATCGTTGTTAGATCATAGGAATACACTTTGTTGGATTATAGGAATATATCATTGTTGGATTATAGAAATACATTATTGTTGGATTATAGAAATATATTATTGATGGATTAGTATAAAATAGTAGAACAGCTTAGACAAGCTATATCAATCATTATCATCCTATAGGTGGGAATTATTAATACCATTTATACAAATCAGTTTGAGAAATGTACGACAATAGGTATTGTCGTTGGTTTTCAAAATAAATAAAATGGTGAAAATCTATTTAGACTTTGGCGGATGGTAAGTTCAGGCGAGTGTAGTTAGAGCACGAGAACTTGTATTGTGTTAAATTCTGCCCAAGTCATATTAAGGACCAACGCTTGTAACTATCGAAACTGAGCACTACCATACAACCATATGTCCAGAATAGGGAGGACATAACCAACTAATTTATCATGTTCTAGCATTACGCTCGCAGGCTGTAGTTGTTAGGTGTTCCTTTTTGGGATTGTGTAGACGATGGTAGTTGATATCCATGTCTGTTGGGGCTTACACCGGGCGATGGTAATAGACATCCATGTCCGGGCATGTTATCCCCCACAACGGTGAGCTCTGGATTAATGGTAGATAACATCCATAACTTGGGGTTAAGCTTATCAGGCGTGTTAGAGTGTGGTATTATAAAGGCCTTGTGATAATCACTTAGTCAGACACCTTTGGAAGTGTATCAGATGGACATTATAAGATGATTATCTCGTGTGGGGTCAAGTTGTACAACCTCAACAGAGTGTAAAACTATTCGAATAGCCACGCCTATGGTCAAGGGCGGGCAAGGTGTCTTTTCACATAATAGATTTTGATTTTGCTTTCAAAGAAATAAATTTTGGGAACTCAGGAGAAGTTGGGATTCTCGAATAGAAATTTTGGCAGCTAGAGCCAGTTGGGCAGCTAAAACCCTATCCTTTGAACATTGGCCGCTAGAGCCTTCATACTAGTGATTGGCAGCTAGAACCACTACTAGTAATATAATTAGTTTAATTATTCACACTATTTTTTTTTGTCAAATGTGCTTTATGAACATTGTTGAAACATAAAATATTATTTTGTGCAAAAGAACCATATATGCTCAATTTGTTAAAGCTATGCATATACATTTTTCCTAAGACTTGCGGAGTACTTTAAATACATTTTTCCCAAGACTTACAGAGTACTTTATGTATTCATATGCTACACTCAAAATAAATCTTAGAAGCCTTCAAAATTGCTGAGGAGGATTACAACTTCTACACGTGTGGCTATAATGAAGGACACCGGAGTACTAGGTCATAAACCCCCCCGTCAATTGTCTGTGAGCATATGGATGAACCATGACTTGGAGTTATCTCCTTCCGCTGCAGTTTATTCAAGTTGTTTAGCCTGAAAAGACAGTAATTGTAAGCTTCGACCATAAAGTCATTATTCTTTTGTTCAATACTATACAATAGTTTAATATTTGCAAGAATTGTGTTGATATTCAATGATGTAACTATATGCACTATCTACTGATCTAGGGACTAGTGCATATATACAGAGAGAGTTTCAGATTCGGAAATCCGGGTCCTAACATTAATGCCGTACGATTTTGGCAGTGAGGTGGAAAAACAATAGCCATTTGTTCGTATAGTTAGACTGTCATACATCTCATAGCATGCACATCTGTTCATATGACCAATAATGTATATCCATATACTTTTCTGCCCCTTGAATCACCAAGAGCCACAAGTGTCAATAATTAACCTAAAACGATGGCGAACCAAGTCATAAAGTGGTTCGTTGAATTGCAATAAAGACGACAGATAAACTTCGCCTTTCGTTTTCACCTCTTCAAAAAAAAATTGGCACATAAGTGGCGCTTTATCCACCATACAATATCACATATCACACATTTTCTTATCTATATATAAGTATTTGAGGATTATTATGTGCACATGTATGGCCACTCCTGCCATTCATTTCGTGTTCCTACCGCCTAATTTAATTCAACACCACACAAATCACCTTGGATCATAATAAAAATACACCTATCTATGATCAAAACAAAAATGAAACAATTATGTGGGCCTCTCATTATTGTCAGGATATTAGAAGAAAGTTGGATAGACAAGCAAGCATAGTACCCCTCATATTATATGACGTTTTAGAAAGCATACAATCATACTTCTCTAACTTTGATATATATATATATATATATATATATATATATATATATATATATATATATATATATATATATATATATACACTTTTTAGATTGATCATGAGATAATAGTATTATTAGATTTTTCATGATAATAATTTCATAATATAATAATTTTGTAATTTTTTACCGACACAATCATATGAAAAGTAATTGTCAAAGTTGAATACTGCAGACTATGCCGATGTTCAAAACATCATACATTCTTAAACAGAGGAGTATATGATATATAGTATGCTCCCCCAAAAAAGAAAAGGAGATACGATAAAAAAAAATACACCGGAAAGAAAAGGAAAAAGATAGAGGCATGATCACTAGTGCAAATCCTGGGTCAGTATCACCCCTCACCTTCACGGGCGCCCTGTTTTCCAAAAGCCGGGATTTAGGCCTAAAAATTGTATGGATTATACGTGTTATAGCCTAAAATATTATCACTACTCACTTTGTAAAATAAGGGGATATATGTAAAGTGTATAAAATACAAATATAACAGTATAGTCGCTTTGATAAACTATTCTAGTTTTTTTAACGAAAGAATAGATAATAAAATGCAGATGCACATTTATTGAACCATCAAGTTTGAGTGGTACGTTATCGACAGTTACTTTCGAGTGTTTTAGATGAAAAATTTTCCACTTAGTTTCATTGAAAACACCGCAAAAGAAACTAAAAAACTAAAGGCGAAATTTCCTTATTAGCATTACAAAGATGTGTAAATTAGAAAATAAAAATTTAACATGAGAATGGAATATGAGGTCTGGGGCCATATGTGCTATTTTCCAACTTGAAGTAGTTTTGAGTAATTTGCCCCAAAAGTAAAGAACTCAAAAGTAAACTGCATGCGTATTAGGTGAAATAGGCTATATATTGGTAATATTTTAATATTTTTCGGAAACTTCCACACATAATTTCAAAAAAATTGCAACATTTAACTGATTCTCACAAGATACATACTAAATCAGCTAACCCAAAAGTTCGCAAATATTTTTTTTTTAAAAGAGTTCGCAAATATCCCTACACCGCAGCACGTGGCGTGCCGTATTGCCGAGCCACTGCGCCGGGCCAAAATCTGAAAGGAACCCGTCCCACGGAACAGAAGCGAAGCCGCGCACAACGTTCGTCTCATGACCCTGCCCCGGCGCCGTCGCATCTCAGCCGCACATCTCCCCCACCCAAGAACAAAACAACACAACCTTTGTTCTTTTTTTGCTGCCTTCCGAACTCAGTTTAAAATAATTCAGAAAATCCTCATTTAGGGCGTGTGAAAAAGGGATTGCTCCCTCGACATTAAATCCCATCTAAGAACAGCAGATCCATTGTATTCTATTAGTACCTGAGCCAAATTAAATCATCTCATCATCCATCAATTCTCTATAAATTAATCCAAACGGTACATGTGGTTTCGAAAAACATCCAAACCTTGCCGTGTCTCCGTCGTTAGATTATACCGTTGATACAAACCTCATCTTATCGCAAAATATAGCACTCTTTCAAAGAGTATATATATATTACCATAAAGCCCCTTCCACACCGCATCTGGTCATCGGCTCATTGCCATCTTCGAGCGTTACGGTCTTCGATAATTCTATACTTGGATACATATTACGCGCACTTATCTCTCGCACGTCCTTATTTTCATTTCGAAAGAATATTTCTCTTAATGGCTGTATCTACGGTATTCTATTATTACTCCTGGACTGTAATATCTCGAAACGCATTAGAGAAGGAATTAAAAAGAATTTAGAGAGGATTTTCATAAAAAGAAGAAAACTTGGAACATAGACCGTGGCCAAAGGTGGGCCAGTGCTAATAAAAAAGGGCGGGGGAGGGGGTGGCAGCCCTGCCCTAGCTGCCAACCCCCCTTGCTGCGCGTCTCCCCCTACCCCATGACCTAGGGCGCCGTCACCCCTGCCTACTGCCGTGTACCGCCACTGCCTGCCAGCACGGTCGTCGGTGCTGCTGTCGAGGGGAGAAGAAAGCTAGCTGGAGGAGAGGACAAGTAAGGAGGAAAGGAGCAAGAAGAAGGAGAGAAGGAGAAGAAAATGAAGGAAAAGAGGAGGTTTTCGTGGGTTCCCGTGATTCGTCGTGATCGTTACGGGTAAACCCTATTAATCTGTAGGTTTTGTCATGGATTAGTCACTGTTAAGTTTGTAGGTCGTTTTGATTAGGAAAGTTAGTTTTTAGTGTGACCTAGTTCGTCAAGGTTTGATGCAGAACCTTACGGAGGTAATTCGGGGTATTTAGGCTCGAATTCAGAGGTCGTTCTAGTTGGAGAAAAATTAGATAATCTCGTTAGCTTTTCAGAAAAATCTAGATCATTAGAACTGAAGTAGGAGTGAAAAGATACGGCATCGAGAATGTCGTTGTCCAAAATCTGGACGTAGCTGACAGATGTCATGAAGATGGGTCAGTTTTATATGGTATATGAAAAAAAATTAAAATATGGTGATAACTTGAATAATTTATTATTTTTTTTTTGTAGTTTATAGAACTAGTATCGTTCATATATTCAAGTTTTAGAATTAAAGATATAAAATTGTGAAGCGAACTGTCCTAACAGATTCTGGAACGGTATTCGGGGAAAGAAACAGCAGAAAAAGGTAGAATCAAAGGTTCGTTGTACCTAGGAAGTTGTAGGTTTTTTCCGTGAGGATTCCAGAAAGTTTTGGTTGGTTGAATTTGGAGTTCGGATGAATAAGTTAGAATCATTTTACTACTAGGACAGCGGATATGTCGATCGATAGAATCAAGTTATTTGAATTGTTTTTGCATAATCATGCTAGGACGGATTATGTGATGTTTTGGTACTGTATTTTGACATGTTTTTGAATGTATGTCAATTCGTTGCCTAGGGAGGGAGTGTTGCCTCAAATGTTGTGCCTCCTTTGCATCATCCGGCTCCTAGAAACTAAAGAGGCAAGTGCTTGGTATAATGATGAACAACGGATAGTTGTCGTTGTCATGTTGGTTTATTTGCTATGAGATTTAGTTATATTGTGTTAAGTTAAATATTTGTCATGATAATATTGATGAAAAGAGATACATTATTGTATTGATGCAATTGTGATATTGGTGCAACCACTGTGGGGATGGCATGGTGAGAATAGTAATGTTTAATGAATTGTTGCATCATTCATTTATATAATGACCAGAGCGGTGAATACTGCTATATTTATGGTTAATCCGACGTGCCCTATGTGAAAATCCTACAGAGATAGAGACCCCACCCTCAAGAAAGTGGGAGAGAAAAGTGTGTCACCAACATGTGAATACTTCGCTATACCGGTATCAGCTGAAAGAGGTGCATCACGACATTTGCATACATGAGAATTATATTGTAGAGAATGAGAATGATGAGACTTTTGATAATGCATCAATTATTAATGAGCTTGTGTTCTTACTATTGTATCCAGTGCTTGCTGAGTTGTGAACTCATCCTTGTTTATTTTGTGGCTTTACGTGGTCATTGACGGTATCTCGCATGTGAATGCTAGTACACATGGACAATCGCAATTTCTTCACTCAAATGAATTAATCGGCTATGTGAATGTTTTATTTTGGTGTGATGAATACTTTATTCTAGACTTGATAATTATTGATTAGGCTTAGGTGATGGTTATAAGTTGATTATTCATTCGATGGTTTGGTTTATCCTCTACTTGATTCTCTATTCAGTATTACTATTTATTATGTTGATCATTAAACAGTTCCGATGTCGTATTTATTTCATATATTGTTCCATAGATGAGATTTTATACATCATATGCTTGGAGTTTAATATAATTGATGATTTAAATTAGTAGTTGAGATAATTTAATACCATTCCGAACTCAATATTGAACGAGGGTGTTACATAGACTCCGCATGTCCATCTATCTATATCTTCTTTTTATTTGACGGTAACACATATGGCGGAGAACAACCAACCCAACCTTGGGTTATAACGTTATCTCTTCCCCTCTCTCTCTCCCGTTCTGTTTCCCAGCACAGTAGTATATTATATTGTTACCATTAACCTCACAGTAATCCACCCGATTCCAAGACCTAAACCAAAGTAGGAGAAGCAAAATATTGGCAGGCGTATTGGCAGGCGTAGTTAAGGAGAAGAGAAGAGGAGAAGAGGAGAGGTAAGCGCGTAGAGTGGTACATGGTGTGGCATCTGCTTTTCTTTAAGAGAAAAGAAACAATAGATGAAGCGGCGGCCTCTCCGCTCGCTATCTCTTTTTCGTTAACGCACGTACGCCGCGGGGTGGCGGCGCGGCGCGGCGCGGTTGCGGTTGCGGTTGCGGAGCCGGCGAGGCCGAGGGGATGACGATGGCTTGGTCGCGTGTGCGCAGGGGAGATGAGCGCGGCGGCGGCGGCGGAGAGGGCCGTTGCGGATGCGGCGGCGGCGGGCAAGGGGAAGGAGAAGGTGGAGATGCCGCCGGCACCGGCGGGGGGCGGGAGGGGGAGGTTCGTGGCGTACCCGCCGCGGATGGCGGAGCACAAGGACGTGGTAGCGGATGCCGCGATCTTCAGGGCGGCGCTCGAGAGGCTGCACGCGCACATGGGCACCAAGCTCAAGTAAGGGACCGGCGGCAACCGCCTCTTTGCTCTCTGCATCTCCTAATCTGCATCCACCGTCACCGATGAACCCATCATGCGCCTGCATTTTGATTCCTCGCTGTTTTGTATTTGATGCCATGCGGTTATAATTATCGTTGTTGTTGTTGCCTTAATTTTTGGTTTGTTTATTCAATGCACGAAAATTGCAAGTTGGGAGATAAAGATGGGAGAGAAAGAGAAGTCCGGGGAGAGGCCGCAATCTTGATAACGGATGATGCAAATGCCTGCATATTTGCAACCGGATGCGTTCGTTTTGACTAATCAACCCATGCCTCTCTTGAAATTATGTGGCCCAAATCTGCCAACATGGCTTGGGTCATAAATCTATTGATCCCGGTTACGTAACTAGTTTATTATCTTTTGGTGTCTCTGATAGTTGGCAAGGCCTCTGGGTATAGGATTGTTGTTTCGTTCGACGATAAGATTGGATTCTTGTCCTTCCAGAAAATTATAGTACATGACACAGAATCCATTGACCAGTCGGTTGTCTTTGTATTCATTTACCGTCTTGTCACTAAACATGAATCCCGTTCTTTTCCCCCCTTATTTGTTCACTTTTCAAGCAAAGATCGTGTGCATGAACAACACTTACGCATCTTCCCAAGTCCATAGACCTACACAAAGATCTATTTTCCTTTACATGTTGAAGAGCTTGCCTAGTTGATGATATTAGATTATTCAACATTTATTGTCACTCTTCACTTAAAATCGACAGTTGGCTTAGTATGCAAACAAACATACCTTTGACAGAAAGAAAATACTTTAGCTGGATTATATTAAAAATCTGACAAGTATTTTCGTGTAAGTTACTTGAATATATCAACAATCTCTGTTCACATTACTAGTAATAACTAATATTATATCAGCTCATGAATGATTCCATTTGCAACTAGTTTGTGTGTTTTGTTATTTATTTGTTCTACTCTTATCATTGATCATGCTTCATTTTGTGTGCTTCTAACATCCTTTTTCTATAAGGGTGCCAATTATTGGTGGAAAAGACCTGGATCTTCATCAGCTATTTAAGGAGGTCACTTTGCGAGGTGGCATTGATAAGGCAAGAAATCAATAGGATTCTTTAGATTCAATTGTCTAAAATAACTTAACAAAGTAGTTTGTCCTGTGATATTTATTAATTTAATTGGAGAAGTTAATGTGCTGCAGTTGTACTAATTTGTCACTTTTATTTGAGATACTGTAGGAACATTTCTGCAGTATTACTACTTTGTACTAGTTACAATAAATGCTAATATGGTCAGGTGGGCCTAAATTCACTTTTGATGAATCTGCAAATTATTGTATTTATGAATATAACAAAGTTATTTGTAGTGGTAAGCTTGTAGTCTATCTTGCTGATCATGGTGATAGACTAAATCCCCTAATTGATAACATTAATCATTACTTTTAGGTGCAAACTGTTAGGAATAGAGTTCATTTATTGCATGGGGCCAATGGGCCTATAAATACAAGTATACAGCAGGTGCAATAAGCAGAAAACCCCCTAAACTAGGGAAGAATAACACAACATATAAATACATCTAACACCCCCCTCAAACTCATGGTGGATCAACAACACTGAGTTTGAAGAGGAAAAGGTTGTGTTGAGCTCGTGTCTGGCCCTTCGTGAAGAAGTCGGCTAGCTGAAGCTCCGAAGGCACATACTGAAGGGCCACGACCTGAGCCTGTACCTGCGATCTCATATAGGAAGCATCAACTCCAATATGCTTGGTGAGTTCATGCTTCACTGGATCTCGCATATCTCGATCGCGCTGATCTTTGTCGGACAAAAGTAGGGTCGGTGTCGTAACAGAGACAACAAAATCCTGAAGGAGCCACCGTAACCAAGTCACCTCAGCTATCAACAACGCCATAGCCCTCAACTCAGCCTCTACACTCGAGCGGGAAACTGCTGTCTGCTTTTTGGTCTTCCAGGCAATAAGAGAGGATCCAAGGAAAACACAGTAGGCTGAAAGAGATCGACGATCAGAGTGATCACTAGCTCAAGTCGCATCAGAGTACACCTTGAGCTGCAAGGAGCTGGAGCGAGGAAAGAAAAGACGACGAGAAATGGTGCCACGAAGATATCGAAGGACACGCAGAAGGTGAATGTAGTGAAGTTGAGTGGGAGCCGAAACAAATTGACTCAAAATGTGAACAGGGTAAGAGATGTCAGATCGAGTGATCCCAAGATAGACAAGACTACCAACAAGGTGACAGTAGCGAGTGGGATCCTCAAGAGGCTCTCCATCAGTGAGTCGAAGGTGAAGTTCAAGCTCCATGGGAGTATCCACTGTGCGCTGATCAGAAAGACAAGCGCGAGCAAGAAGGTCCTGAATGTACTTCTCTTGGGAGAGGTAGTAGCCCTCAGGTGTAGAAGTGACCTCAATCCCAAGAAAGTAGCGAAGTGGACCCATGTCAGACATCAAGAATTTATCACTGAGACGCTTCTTCACAAAGTCGATGTACTGAGGATCATCACCTGTAATGATCATATCATCAACATACAGAAGAAGAGTCCGACCACGAGAGGTGTGAACAAACAGAGCAGGGTCATGATCACTGATGGTGAAACCAGTCGCAGTGACAATAGAGGAGAAACGCTCAAACCAGGCTCGAGGAGCTTGCTTGAGCCCGTAGAGAGAGCGATGAAGACGATACACCATGCCGTCAGGGACAGAATACCCAAGAGGCGGCTGCATATAGACCTCCTCACGTAGCTCGCCATTGAGAAAGGCGATCTTAACATCCAGTTGAGAAATGGACCACTAGCGAACAGAAGCAACTGCCAAAAAGGTCCGAACAATGGTCATGTGAGCAACAGGAGCAAAAGTCTCATCGTAGTCACGACCATGCTCCTGCTGAAAACCACGAGCCACAAGACGAGCCTTGTAGCGCTCAAGAGAGCCATCGGAGCGAGTCTTAATCTTATAGACCCACTTGCACGTGATTGGAGTAACACGAGCAGGTAGGGGAACAAGATCCCAAGTCCTGGTGCGCTCCAAGGCGGCAATTTCCTCAGCCATCGCATGCTGCCACTCCGGATGAGCAACAGCCTGACGGTAAGTCGTAGGCTCAACAAGAGCAGCGACCGCAAAGCCGTAACGCTCAGGAGGCCTGATAGTCTGACGATCACGAAGATCATATCTAGGAGGCGAGGCTGGAGCGGGACCAAGCAAGGATGAGGTAGGGAAAGGAGTAGAAGGCTCAACTAGAGAAGTAGTAAGCCGTGGACGGCGAGAGTAGTGCAGCGGAAAAGGAGATCTCTCAATAGAAGAGCTGGTAGTGACCTCCGGAGGAAGTGAAGAAGCCGGAGGAGACGGGAGAGATTGTGGCGAAGGAGACTGTGGTGGAGGAGACGGGAGAGATGGTGGCGAAGGAGACAGTGGGGACTGAGATGAGGGTGGTAAGACTCGAACTGGAGAAGGCGAAGAATCAGGAAAAGTCAAAAAGGAAAGTGACTTAGCGGAAGTAGAGTTGGTGGTAGAGGAACAAGGATAGTAAGGACAAGACTCATCAAAAGTGATATCTCGAGGGATCCTCATTCGTCGAGCAACAGGATCATAGCCAAGAAAAACACACTCAACTGACTGAGCAGTCAGCTTGGTGCGCTCTCGAGGTGGAAGAAGCACATAGTAGACACAACCGAAATAGCGAAGGTGACTGTACTGGGGTGGCGAACCAGTGAGACGCTCAAAAGGGGTGCATCCCTTAAGAGCAGAAGAGGGCTGCCGATTGATAAGAAAAGCGATGAGAGACGACTTGACCCAAAAATGAGGTGGAACATGAGCAGTAAGCATGAGAGCACGAGCTGTCTCAAGGAGATGACGATGCTTGCGCTCAGCGACACCAGGACAAGAATACTGAGGGAGAGTGTCTTGGTCAGCAAGAAAACGACGATGTTCAGTAGTTGAACTCTATGAGCCAATGATTCTTGCCATCTTATGCCATTTCCCAAATAGTTGTCTTACATGAATTACAATTACAAATGCGGTTAACTCAAAGTTTGTGTCCATGAAGCATTTACTTTGTTAGATATGTATGTAGCTTACGGTGTTCTTTGCATATTGACTTACCCTGTACATGATATATTGGCATTTGGCCCATTGGAATAGATCAAGAGTTGATTCCAACATGGTATCAGAGCAAACCCTAACCCTAGACCACTCCATCCTCCCCAAGTGACTGCTGTTGCCGCCGTCTACTCCATGCACGCCTGAGCTGACCCCTGCTTCGTGCCGCGCCCGAGCCATCCCCTGTATCGGCCTTTGTCCCCGTGCTCGGTGCCTCCGCCGCCCCGGACCGGTCGGATCTACCGTTGCCGGCTCAGATCCACCGTCGCCGGCCCACCGCGTCGCCAAGGGACCCGAGTCCGCTGCCGCTGCACTGAATCCGCGGCCGCGTCATCTTCCTCTGTTTTCCTCTGCTCTGGCCACGTCGACTCGCACTCGAGCCCCAATGACCCCGACGATTGGCACCACTCGCCTCCCTGAGCTGTTGACAAAGTCTGGTGCACCTGAGCCACCGCCGCCCTAGATCGATGCCACCCGTGATCACCTCCGAGCTTCACCTGCGCCTGTGCCCGAGCTTTATCGCCGCTTCGTGCGTCGCTCGTGCTTACTCCGCCCCAGATCCGCTGTCGCCGTCCCACCGCGTTGCCAAGGGACCCGAGTTCGCTGCCGCTGCATCGGATCCGCGTCCACATCATCTTCCTCTGTTTTCCTCTGCTCTGGCCATGTCGACACGCACCCGAGCCCCGACAATCCGCACCACTCGCCTCCTTGAGCCGTTGACAAAGTCTGGTGCACTTGAGCCGTCGCTGCCCTGGATCGACACCACCCGTGATCGCCTCCGAGCTTCACCTGCGCTTGTGGCCGAGCTTTACCGCCACTTTGTGCACCGCCCGTGCTTAATCCGCCCCAGATCGAGCGTCGTTGGCCCTCTGGCCCCCGTCGTACTCGGATCCGCCTACCCGGCATGCCCCAGCCACCCTTGTAGCGCCGCCGCTGCACCCGGCCGCGGGCTCTCGCCAAGATCGCCCCGAGATCCTACTCACCGCCCGATCGCCACGGCCGGCCGTCGAACTCCTCCCTCGACCGCCAGTCATCGCCGCTAAAGCTACCATGCTCGCTGCCCAAGCTCGCCTCTTCACTGTGCACGCCACCCGAGCTCGCATCTCCACCAATGGCTTCCGCTAGCGGCTCCTTTGCCATCCTGCTCTCCCCTGTTCATTTCGACGGGACGAACTTCCGGGAGTGGGTTGTTCACCTGAGGATTCACCTCAACAGTGTCTCTATGGTCATCTCACTGGGGAGCACCCCTTTCCGCCTCGCCCTACGCTGCAGTTCTGTAGGCTCTTCCTACTGGGGCGGATCCGACTGCTCAGGCGGTCGCCAACACTGCTCTGGAGGAGACCCTAGAGTTCTACCAGTCTGAGCTCCACGCCTACGAGAGATGGCAGGATGGCGAATCTCATGCTACCACTATCCTGGTAGGTAGCATGCCCGTGGCCGTCTCCATGGATGTGGTGGAGCTGCCGACGACTCAACTGATGTGGAAGCGCCTCTGAGTTCACTACCAGCCGACGAGTGATGCTATGTACCTCTAGCCATCGTACTTGGCTCCGCCTACCCGGCCACCCTTGTAGCAGCCGCCGCTCTGCACCCCGGTCGCGGGCTCCCCTGCTCAGCACTGGCCCTGAGATCCTCCCTCGGCCGCCAGCCGCCGCCGCCGGCCGCCGAACTCCTCCCTCGACCGCTAGTCGTCTCTGCTAAAGCTACCATGCTCGCTACCCAAGCTCGCCTCTTCACTATGCACGCCACCCGAGCTGGCATCTCCACCAATGGCTTCCGCTGGCAGCTCCTTCGCCATCCCGCTCTCCCCTGTTCGTTTCAACGGGACGAACTTCCAAGAGTGGGCTGCTCACCTGAGGATTCACCTCAACAGTGTCTCTGTGGTCATCTCACTAGTGAGCTCCCCTTTCCGCCTCACCCTACGCCGCAGTTCTGCAGGCTCTTCCTACTGGGGCGGATCCGGCTGCTCAAGCGGCTGCCAACACTGCTCTGGAGGAGGCCCTCGAGCTCTACCAGTCTAAGTTGCACACCTTCGAGAGATGGCAAGATGACGAATCTCATGCTACTACTATCCTGGTTGGTAGCATGCCCGTGGCCGTCTCCATGGTTGTGGCGGAGTTGCCGACGACTCAACTGATGTGGGAGCGCCTTTGAGCTCACTATCGGCCGACGAGTGATGCTATGTACCTCTCCGTCGTGCACAGGCACACTCCCTTCAGCAGCTCGATGCCACTGTGGACTACCACTACCAGCAGATGTCTGAGGTGTGGCGTCAGCTCGACTCTTGGGGGCCGGATATCTGCCGGACCTGTCCCTGTTGTGTGCGGCTCCACACTCACTAGGAGAATAACTGTCTCTACGACTTCCCCACGTGTCTCCGGCACGAGTTCGAGACTGTGCGTGCTTAGCTCCTGACTCGCCACCCGAGCTTGGTGGAGGCCCTCACGGGTGTTCGTGTTGAGGAGACTCTTCATCGTGGCGCGGCTCAGATGTTGTCTGTCTTGTCTGCTTCCGCGCTGGCTCCTTCAGTGCTGGCTCCTTCAGCACTGACCATGGTTCCTCCAGCTCCCGTGGCACCTGTAGTTACATAAGATGCTTGAAAGTTACATAAGATGTCAATTATTGGGAAAAGAATTGCTTGTTTCCCACTTGTACAAGTAGCCGCTTGCATTTCGGTTGAGACAATAAAAAGGTTATTAAAAAATCCTTTAAACAAATTTTCGATATAGAACGCGTTTAAACATGCACACCGTCAAATATACGTAAATGCATATGCCACGTATAGGAATCACTGTTCACACGAGTGAATAGCACCCGCGCCACTGCAATATCCTTGCACTGTTCATGGCGGCCCGCGGGTGCATTGGTGGTTGGGAAATAGAGATAAGAATAGTTAGTTTCCTTGTTAGTTAGGTTTACTTTCTTAGAGATATATTCCATTTAATAGTCATATATATTTAATTAGAAATAGAGATTGTTTCTTAAAGAAGTCGGATCGCCTCTATAAAAGGGACAACATGTATCCATTATCAATCAAGCAAGAAAAAGAATTAATCTAGTCTCCCTCCTAAGGTTTTATCATCCCAATCTGTAGCATAATCTCTCATCCCACCAAACCGACGCCGTTCGGTTTTCTTTCTGGCGGTGTTTACCCTGTTATGAGCTAAGGTTCGTGACAGCATATGTCATAAATATTATTTTTTAAAAAATTTTCTGCCAAACAATGTATCATTCAATTGTGAAATTTTGGGGGAACGCAACATGTTCTAGGTGTGAGAATCTGAACTGGGAAAACTTGGGCCAGAGCTGGGAGTCAACTAATCAGAAACTGGCATTGCTTAGGCGGCTCCCTAGATTGGACTTGAGAGAATCAATATACCCAAAAGCGATTTTTTAGGACTTTTTGGAGCATTCCTCATGTCCTAACCGGAAGAGTGCAAGCAGCTACACGCACAAGCAGGAAGTCCGCATTGGTCAATTGTTGTGTTCTATGAATATTGGGACCTTTTAATAAGACAGGACTCAAATGTTCTATGTACAATTCCCCTGATTATAGAATGTTGCTGGGGTGTGGTTATTACCACATCAAGTTGAACTCGCACATGGTCTTACAGATGCTTTACTACATTTTCGCAAGTCTAGATGCTTGTCAAAGAAAAGCAAGTTGAAGGCATGGCACTTCAAAATTTGCAATGTCCGTGTTTTCATGATCTCATTGTTAATCGTTAGTCATTACTTGATTTGCCGACATGCAAAGTCAGACTGGCAGGTAGATAACCGAATCTTTTTTTCTTACAGGTGAAGGCAGATAACAGATGGAGAGAAGTAACTGCATCATTTATTTTTCCCGCTACTGCGACAAATGCTTCTTTTATGTTGAAGAAATACTATATGTCACTATTATACCATTTTGAGCAGCTCTACTTCTTTGGAGCGCAAGGCTGGTATCAACAGGAAACTGGTTCGTGAAATCTACAGAAATTCATCTTCTAGCTTTGGCTGTTGCGCTTTCGCTGTAACTCATACCATGTCTATGCAGATCCCAGAACAATGTCCTGCATAGACGCGAAAGCTGAAGCCCAAGCTACCCACAAAAGAAAAAGGGGCAGCAATGCTCCTTCAGGTCAGTTTCAGTTTACTCATCTTCCATAGCAATTCTATGCATCAGAAAGGAATAGGAATGTAACTCTTCAGCATGGTTATTGAAGCGATAAGGCGAGCGAGGCAACTCACTACCTTCTTACCGCCAAAGCGCTGAAGGCGCGCGGCGAGGCGACACCATACACACATTCTAACCTAGTATGGCAGCAACTTAAATAAGCAATTAGTAGCATCTGCATACCTTGATGTTGCCGGTTCTTGAGCCCATGTAGCAGTCATCCCTCGTGCAAGTTCCAACATGTAGCTTGTTACAATACATTACAATAATTCAAATTCCAACTAATTGAGTAAATATGAATTGAGTAACATACCTTGTTGATAATCTCTCATCTCATCTCTTCTCCCAAGCAACAAGCTACATGAAAATGAGACAACACTGAAGTGAAAAAAAGAGAATCAAATATATGATTACATGAATAATGAGCAATATAACAAGAACGACATAACCAACATTAGTCCACAACAATAAAATAAGTTCACGAGCTTAGAGTCTAATGGCATAACATAAGTCGACAACAATAATATAAGTCCAACTCTCTCATCTCTCAAAAGTCATCCATCTTGAGCTCATCTAAATTGGTAGTAGCATCCATGTTCTCTCCATCACCATTTTCGATTACTGTCACTCACATGTCGGCTGTCCCAGAACTTAGTTGCACAACAGAGGCTTGGGACTCTTTGTCGGTTACTGTCACACTCACATCTTCATCTTCTCATCCTTTATCATCATAATCTAGGATGAGTGGTCTGCCTTTCTTGTACTTCCATAAAGCCTCTCGTATCTCTTTCATGATTGCGGTTGTAGTCCTGGCACATTTCCAACCGCAAGATGCTCTTTGAACCTTTTGATTCCTTCATATACCCTCCTGTCACAAAGCGAACATTGCGCCAAATCTCGGTTACCAATTATTGGCCAAAAGCCATACTTTCATCCCGGATTATTAGACTTTGCCTTCCGTTTTGGATCATTCATTGGATCTTACGCAGCCTCGGACTCGGAGGCCGCAATACTTGTGGTTGCCATTTTGGTTGTGCTTCTGCATTCAAAAGAGCATAAATAGCATAAACACACAGAGCGCGCACACACAAACAGCACAGCAGAGCGCGCACACACACACAACACACAGCAAGCACACGCGCACACACACAGCACAACAAGCACACACACAGCACAGCAACCACACACACACAGCCAGCTCAGCACACAACCGCACACGCAGCACAACACATAGCCGCACACACAACACAGAAGAAGATAGAGGGGGCGAGGGCGAGAGGGAGAGGGAGCAGAGTGTGACCTTCGATGCTTGAGTGGAAGATTTTGTATTGGATTGGATTAAATTGGATTCACCCAGATCTGACTAGGATGCAGCTCGGGCTCCTCCCTACTCGAGATGAGAGCTCGAGAAAGCAACGCGAAGCAAAAAAAAGCTGAGAGGAATTGAAGGGACGGGTTCGCCTAGTAGGAGGGGAGGGAGGAGCTGGAGGAGATGAGAGCGCTGGCGACGGCGAGAGTAGAGGAGGGCGATGTCGAAGCGAGTGCAGAGGAGGTCGAGATGAGGGAGAGGAGAGAGATTGTACCTGCAGAGGTGGCGTAGGGCGATTGGCGACTCCGCGGTAGGTGGCGGCGGCGGCGGCAGCGGCGTAAGGTTCTGGACGAGGTTTGTTCGTCTGCCCCACTCGATGCCCTATCTATTCCCCCCAACCCCCCGTCTCCCTCTCTGCCCTTGCCTACTGTGCCTGCCTCAGTCATCCCCGACGACTTACGCCACTGAAGCGACGCCTTCCCAGCAAGGCGGGTGCCCTTCGTCTAGCAAGGCGAGGGCGAGGGTGAGGCTTCATCAGGTTTAGTAATATTGAATTATCGTGATATTTACCATCTCATACTTCTTCTAGTTGAAGCTTGCAAGTTCGTCTGTCACTAATTTTATCTGTAGATCAATCTATATAAGTTTGATACAAACAACTAACAAGCATGTCTATATTGTGTTAAAACTGCTTAAGAAAAGCATTATTATGAAAAACATAGTTAACAAATGGAAACGACTTTCTGCTTATTTAATACCCCTGAGGAAATAGGTTAACATTTTATATGACTAACACCTTATTCCTTCAACTGTTTTTGACCCAGCTTCGTCTTCAGATAATGCTGATGTAGATGTAATAATTGATAGCAAGTTTGAACATGGCTACATAGTAACTGTTATTATGGGCTCAAAATCAACGAGAGCAGTCCTCTATAATTGCACTGAAGAACCTGCCCTGCCAACTCCGGCACCTCCTATTGCAATTAACAACACTGATTTGAGGGGTGGGCGTCGTCGCCGCCGACGCAGGAAGAAGCTAAGCACAACAGATCCCAGACACCCCAAACCAAACAGGAGTGGGTATAATTTTTTCTTCCAAGACCAGCACAGAAAGCTTAAGCCGCAGTATCCTGGATTGGACAGGCTGATCAGCAAAATGATTGGTGAACGATGGAGCAATATAGGCCCTGAAGAGAAAGCTGTAAGAGTAGAAACAATGTTTTTGAATTTCACTACTCCAAATCATCAGTTATTTGTCATGCGATATATGCCTTTTGTGACTATTAATAGGTATACCAAGAAAGAGGCGTACAGGACAAGGAGAGATATCAGACTCAGTTGGCTGCTTATAAAGAAGAAGTGAGAACAGGCCAGCTTATCAGCAATGCTGTGCCTATTCAGCAGAGACTTCCTCAGACAGAAGTAATTATTGATGAAGTGGGCTCCAAGGTCAGCGAAGGAGATATGCCGCTGTCCAATCAAGGATACAGCAGTAGAGACGAAAGCGGTGATTCAGGAGAAAAAACTGTTCAAGAAGAACAGTTCAACACTGAGACATCTCCTGAGCCGAGCATGGAAACAACTGATTCTCCTGGACAGCCTGATCCTTCTGCTGATGGTGACCGCTTCGAACTGCGGCGGAGGGAGAACCCTAAGGAAATTGATAAATAGAACGCTCCACTAAACTAATTATGGTTATGACTTGAATGGTAGATTTCTGCAGGTAGAAAGGTTTGAACTATTAAGTTAAACTTCCGGATTTGTCTGTTGCGTTTGTTGTAGGATCAGGTTGCTGCCTTTTGTTTTTCTTCTATACATTGCCATTGTCTTAGAAACTGCTACGTGCTAATGTAGGCTGGTAACAACACCCTGTTAGCACATGAAATATTCTTCGTTTTGACAGTTTGGAATTTGCATTGCTCATTCCTTTTAAATTCCTAGGGGGATATTATAGATTGCGGAGGTGAACTTCCCAAGTGGATATCTTGGAGTGGATGGGTCATAGATGTCTTCGAAATTACCAAACATTGATGTATATTTTTTCATTCGGTGTCGTTATAATTTGTTGCTCTCCTAATCGGACATTTTGAGCTGTTGGTAACATCAGTGGTTGAGAAGCTTATCTTAGCGTTAGCGGAAGATCATCATATGTGCTGGGGTCTGCTATACCGTAAACAGTCTTGTTAGTTTTAAATTATCTGAAATTTTCTTAAGTTTAAGTCACTTGTTGTGATCATTGGATTTGTATAGAGAATTATGTGTCATATGATTAGATATTGATCTAATGGTCACAACAAGTGACTTATGCTTAAGAAAATTTTAGTTATCTTATGAATAGACAGTCCTGTAAAATATTTTTTTATGTATCAGGAAATTTTATTTATGTACAATCAACTTTTACAAAATGTTTGTCAGCATTTTCCTTTTTCTATTTTGTAGTTTTTTTTTTTTGCCACCAATGGGGATACTATCTTATATCATGCAAAATTACTCTTCTCGATGTCTCGCTAATATATGGATCATAGGGCTACATGTCAGTGAGACAAAATACACTGAACAGTGGGGCGGCAAATCCTCCTTTGGAAAAGAAAAGCTCTCCATTTCGTCGCTTCTGTTCTAAGCTTGTTTTCGTTTTTGCCACTTGCCATTCCGGAAAACGCTGTTCACCAACTTTAGCTTGTCGAATTTTCAAGAAAGACCAAAATGCCCTTACGCGATTGCCAACGGAGTCCGCAGCCAGGCAAATCACTAATCTCGCTGGTATTGGGACCCTCGTGTCAATGATGCCAATCTTCTCGCTTTCTTGGCAAACATTCTTGCAGCCATCGGTGACTGTACCGACAACCATCGCCGTCGACGCACATCCGTCCTCCTCGCCAAATGACCCTCCTCTGTTGTCCTACTCCTAATCTCGGCTAGTGACCAGTGTAGTTTGCCTTCACAGATGTGTGGTGCAGTCCTCGTCGGACAGCAGGTGAGGAAGACGGTGGCTACTGGGATTGGCGGCGCACCAGGGTCGGCGGTGAGGAGGCGCTAGTGAGATGGAGGAAGCGTTGGTATATATATACTTGAAATATACCACTTGAAAAGAGCTAGGGCTGTTTGGTTTGGATTCCTAAGTTGTCAAACCAAAATTTTGATAATACCAAAAAAATTTGGTTAATGTTTGGATTGGTACCAAATTTTTGGCGTGCCAAGAAAAATTTGGCAGAGTCAACGCCGCCGAGCGCTATGCGCAGACGATTTCTGCTCGCCCCAATTTTGGTATGGCAGGCGCCCTGCACGAGGACAGGTGTCAAATGGTGATTGCATGTGGCTAAAGCATTAATTGCTTCGTTAGTTTGATTAATCAGTTTCAAATGATCATATTTTCTAAATCGAGTATCCGATTTGTGATCTGTTTGAACCGTTATGTTCTTTGTCATGTTATCAACAAAACAAGACCCATGTTAACATATTTTGGGGCAAAAAAATTAGATGTCACACGGGACCCACATGTCATACTCATAATTTTGGCAAATTTTGGTATGGCTACAATCCAAACACATCTATTTCAGTATTGCCCGTGAATTGGTATGACTACAATCTAAACTATATTTTTTTACTCAGATTTTGGCATTGCCCAGGTTTTGATATGGCCACCTGGGGTCGTAAACCAAACAGACCCTAGGTCTACATGCCGTTGATGATGCCTCGATGCTGCCAATAGTGCCTCCACTCTATTGGTGGCCGAAGCAGCTGCAAACCCCAAGCTCCACTCTAGTGATTAGTGAAAGCTCCAAAGTCAAAATCTTAGACCATCTCCAATGTTGTGTTTTAGCCTGTTCAAATGAGGAGAGAGAAGGCATTGAATCGATTCAATACATTGGAGGGATCAATTCCAATAAAAAAAATGCATGGAACCGGACTCTACTTAGAAGTCGATTCAAAGTATTAAACAACTCATATGAGCATTAAATAATTACATAGGAGATAGTGCGGTTGAGAGAGGATATTATTATGTTGTGTTTTTTTAATGTAACATGGGTCCCAATTATTAGTAGGAATCGATTCATTACATTAGAAAAAAAAAAGCTTAGTTTCTAGAATGTTTACGTGACGTCACTTTGAATCGACATTGGTTCAATACACTAAAAATGCTCTCAGTTGCCCGGTAAATTCACACTTTTCCGAGGTGCCGCTTTCATGTTCTGATCGGCCTTTCTTCATTTTTTTTTTCATGAAAAATCATTGTTCCTCTATAAAACTTTCAACTTTATATCATGGCAACTTGTCATATAGTTGTACTACAAGCAATAGGCAAGTTTTACTAATTTATCTGTACATACAATACGATATAGTTAATATGTGGTAATCTATTTTTTTTGCATTTAGTCGTATAGTATAAAATTTTCACATTTTTTTGTTTGAAAAACAATATGAATGCCACATCAAATGGCCTTGCAAACCATTATTGACAATTTGTAAAGACAAAAAAAGAGTGAGAAAACTTCCAGCAAAAACATGGGTTTAATGTTACTCCCTCTAGTCACAAAAGAGTGAAGTCTTAGAATATGAAAATGAAACGAGTGAATTTATCATAAAAAATAGTTTTTAAAATATTGCACTTTTAATTTTTTTTTTTAATATATTAAGAGAATTTAGTGTTCAAGGAGCATTTTGTTGACTTTGAAAAGTAAAAATGACCGGAGGGAGTAGTTTGGAGAATCACTCTTGGTAGGGTGGAGTTGTGAGGAGTATAACTCCACTCATCACGTTCAAATCTTCGTGCCTACATTACGACATGCATCTCAATAGAAAAGCACGTGCCCATACTCCCTAGAGTCATGAATTTGTCTCTGACCTCTACAATTCTATTAACATTGGTCCCGCTGACACGATCT
This sequence comes from Ampelocalamus luodianensis, assembly GCA_036346255.1. Taxonomy (NCBI): domain Eukaryota; kingdom Viridiplantae; phylum Streptophyta; class Magnoliopsida; order Poales; family Poaceae; genus Ampelocalamus; species Ampelocalamus luodianensis. The sequence continues at coordinate 51,470,495 of CM070620.1, read as the reverse complement.
TCGCGGAGGCCAACACTGTGCTCATTAGGATTTGCCACAGCCATTCCGCATCAATGTAAGTGGTGCACGAGGAGGGCGAAGATGTGCACATTTGCCATGCTGTGGACATGAAATTGATATATGCTAAAGATCATGTAGCGGACATAGCAGTCGAGGAGTGTCATTGCTGGACGTTGGAGGTGTTGTGGAGTAGTTGTCGCCTATCGAGCCTGGTGGGGATAGACCGATGTGCATGCACATGTGGCAAGGTCTAGAGGTGGTCAGATGGGTTGTGTCGTCTGGACCGGCCTGAAGCACGGGATTGTTGGTCCGGTTCAGATACGACACGGCCCAAACTATAGCTGGGTCGGGCCGACATAGCCCGACTGGATGTGTCATGCTTGGGTCGACACCTCAGCCCAGCAGGCTAGCATGACACGATACGCACAATGCCACGCCCAGCGTGGTACGGCACGACGACAACGCAGAGGAGGTCGGGCGTGGGGAGGCTAGGGTGTAGCGCAGATAGCCGGGCACAGAAGTTATTGCGTGGCGTGGGGAGGCCGGGGCGCATCGGCGGAGGCGGCTAGGCGCCGACCGTCCAGGCGTGGAGGCGAGTCGACCGGGAGGAAATGAGGATCGTGCGTTACTGCATTTTATCCTGGCTGACCATACAAAACAGTAGTAAGGTCCAGGGGCGGACCTACCATTCTGGCAAGGTTGGCCAATGCCAGAGCTTCCTCCGGTCGCCGGTAGCCCCTACCCCCCCCCCCCTCGGATATTTTCTCCTTACTAGCCTCCTAGCAAAGTACCGGCATCGAAGAAGATGCTGCCTCCTGCCTGGGCGCCTGGGTGGCTCAGCTGGGACAACCATTCGCACGCATGCCACTGCCGCATAGGCGCAGTCTTCGTGGGTCGCGGCCCACCACCAGGCACTAGCCCAAGTGCCAGCCCAAGTGCCGCATCCACTGCTTCCACTGTTCCACGGTCGCGCCGACACGCCCTCAACCCTAAATCCCTAATGCCAAAGTGTTGAACATCAGCCAAAATCCCCGATCTAATCGACTGAATCGAGCCAGAGCCAGGGCGTGGCGAGGCGAGAAGGCGACCAGCGTGGGCGCAAGCGGCGAGGCAGCCACTGGCGGCCGCGGGCGTAAGCTGGACAGACGAGGCGGCTACCGACAGGCGTGGGTGCAAGCGGGGCGAGGCGACCACCGTCGACTGTCGAGGGGCTCGGGCTCGAGGCGCTGCAGCCGCGCCGGCTGCCGGGCAACACTGCTCCAGCCTCCAAGCATTGCGCCGAGCGCCGCTACTCCGCCTGCTGCTCCAGGCGCCGGCCCGGCCGCCGGGTGAGGGGTGAGTGACGGTGCTCCAGGCCTCCAGGCACCGCGCTGGCCGCTGGGGCGGCCCACGACCGGGCGATGCTGCTCCACCGCCTCCGCACCTTCCGCCTCCCCTCCTGGCTCCTGCTGGAGTACGGTCGGTCTGCACTCTGCAGAGAGGATAGAGGACTGATAGGAGAGAGCAATGTCAAAAATAAATAGTAAGTGCCTGACTGGCTGACTTGCTATGGTTAATTTAATCAGTGATTGATTGATTCTTCAGATTCAATGGTTGTGAACTTCAGAACTTGTGATTTGTGATATGTGAATGGTATGATGGTATGAATTAGAATATTAGTTGCTATTTATATGAATATTGAATAATGAATTGGTTGTTAAAATTGAATTGGACAGCACATAATCACAGTAAGATATTGAAGAGATTAGAGATATCTATATTGAAGTATTGAACTGTGCTTGATTTTGAATGATTGTTTTTTAATTGGTTAGAAATGAATTTGAAGAGATACTTTACCAATGTTTCTTCTCCATGTACCGGTGCTAGTGGTACTGCCGCACAAGCACAAGCACAAGGTACTTATGCTGATGCAACAACTGTTGGTGTTGCACAAGAACAAGTAGACAGTGGCGCGATAACGACACAAACACAAGGTACTGATACTGATGCGACAACCGTCGGTGTTGCACATGAAGTGAGAGCTGAAGCAGCACAACCACAACAAGAAGCCAGAGGTATTAAGGAGTTTAATCCAGATCACATTGTTGCTGATCCGGGACTTCGTATTCCAATTGACGAATTTGATCCAAACATTAGAGATGAAGTTAGAAGGGTTTATTTGTCGAAGGGCCCGATTCAACCAATTGGTCATAATTTTCCTCACAAACAATATGGAAAGGCGTTTAGGGTCTTTCGTGAAGCATGGTATAAGAAATATGATTGGTTAGAATATAGTGTGGAGAAGGATGCGGCTTTTTGCTTCTATTACTTTCTTTTTAGACATGATCTCTTGGATGAAAATTTTGGTCACGATGTCTTTACAAAAGTAGGGTTCAATACTTGGAAGAATGCATACAAATCATTTCCTCATCATGTTGGTGGGGGTAATAGTGTTCACAATAAATCAAGGACATCATATGAAGATTTTAAGAACCAAAAGTCAAGTTTGTCACTGTGAGGACCCGGGGTATTTAACTAGTAACACTTAACCTCCATATGGTTCTAGCATTATTAATTAAATATCCTAAGCCTCGATGGACATGTGCTTCCCAGAATTGCAGCACATGCTCATCATCACAAAATTATACATCATTTCCATACAACATTTAACACTAAGTTCAACAACGATATACATAAAGTAAAGTTATTACAAAAGAGCCGACCGACCAAATAACACAATATACAAGAATGACAGCGGAAGCAAAAGCGCCATAAGATGGCTAAGAACAAAAGTCGATCGGTTAGCCAACACAACCCACAAGGCAACCGACCGGCATGACTAGTCGCCCGAATGCTACCACAACACAGCTCACAGAAGTGAGGCCCTTGGGGCTCACCTTCTTCCTCTGCAACAATTAACATTTAAGCAAGAACAATGAGTACACTAAGGTACTCGCAAGACTGATGTGTGGAATAGCAGACCTATTCATATTCTACATGCAGGCTTATTTAGGTGGAGGTTGTATGTCTCATTTTGTACAAAGACAACTTTATTTGCAATAATGTAATACCTTTAAAAGCAAGTTTGCAAATATGTTTTGTTGTTGAAATAACAGCGAATTAATGATAAATACAAGTAACCACCTGGAAGTGACTAACCCAATAGCCACCACAACATAGCACGAATCCCCGATTCGTACCACCCATCAAGTTTTAATTAAAATGTTGTAGTCTAACTCTTGAAAAGCTTACCCAAGCGTGTCCATAACCTAGGACGAGGCTATTCGAATAGTTTTAACCCTTTAGGGGTGTACCAATGTACCCACACTTCAGACCGCCTTTAAGCCACAAAATCACACTTCCGAAGGTATGCCGGCACGGCTAAGTCCTACGAGACGTTTTCCAATATTGTGTATTAACCACGAGTCGCTCGTATGGATAGAAACCCATACGCTTACATTGCAAGCCGAAAGACAACAAATCCCATCACGGGTGACGTCTTTTGGACACTACAATGCTCCCAACACCATCCCTCCTGCGACCTCCTGCGACCCGAAGCCAATACACGCCAAAGTACTAAGTCAAGAGAGGTCCCATACCCTCTAGTATGGTTAGCACACACAAATTGCCTGGATAACAGGTACTCACAAGATGTTCGGTCCTTAATTGACTTAGGCACCATTCCAGTCACACCCAAGAATCACACCGACATACCATTGTGCCCAAGTCCAAATTATTTTATTTTCAGTTTTAGTTTTCATAAGTAGACATGGCACAAGGCTGAAATCATAGATCATAATAAGCTTTATGTGATCAAGGTTATCGACAAGTCGATAACCGCCCATTTCTACCGGAAGCTAAGCATGGCTAAGCAATTAACCCGCAAAACTACTAAGTGACAAGAGCTCATCCACGAACCCTAAATCACAGCAAGATAACCTAGGCTCAGTAGTAGAGGGTTAACATTTACCTGCTTATTAATGCATCTAATGGGCCAACTATCGACAATAGTTAAAACAAGATAGCAATGCATACGTAGAATTTGTAAACAACATAAATACTTAAAAATACAGGGATTAACATGATCAAACTGCTTAACTTGCTGGAATTGCTCTTGCTGCAGAGGAGGATTCTCAGGTTCGATATAATCTTCGGAACCTAACGCGAAAATGCGATAAAACCAATAAGAACGAAGAACACCAAACAAAACTTAACAGCAAAAGACATCCAAATCCCATGAAATTTACACAGCAGCTAGAGGTTGATTTTAGACAATTTTAGGAACAAGAATTACTTCATTTGGACTAAGCATGAAAAAGTTATGGCCAAAACAAAATCTCTGAGCCTGAAAATCCTAATTAAATTAATTTCGGTTACTGTTCATGGCAAAAATTTCTAGAATGATCTGGAACCTAAAATTTTTATGGTGGGCAGATAAGGTTATCCTAAGAATAGCAAAGTTGAGTTTACATCATTTGGAGTTGAAATGAATTAGTAATAATTTTTGTAAGTTGTAAAACTAACATATTTCATTTAACCTTTACAACAACATAAATCAATTTCTAGCATAGCAGAGAGCCTAAAATTGATCTCAAGTTAAAGTTCCTTCTATTATAAAGTTAATGCAATTTGAATCATCTACAAAGGAGTTAAAATGACAAAGCTATGCACTTTTAAAATTTGAATCAACAAAACACTAAGAAGAAAACAGAGCTCTCGGGAGGTCTGACGAACAAGGGGAGGTTGTGGCCGTTAGATCAAGATCTGACGGCTACGGACCTCGAAGCACAGCGCACCACGCGACGCGCATAGGGGAGGTCTGGACCGTTAGATCAAGATCTGACGGTCCTGATCTCCGAGGGAGGTCCTAAGGCTAAATCTACAAAGGGAGGTCTGGACGGCTAGGATCTCTCGGGGGAGATCCTAACGGTCTAGATATCCAGAGGGAGGTCCTATGGCTAAAGTTCACCCGAGGAGGTCCTGACGGCTAAGATCTCTCAAGGGAGGTCTTAACGGTCACGATCAAGCGAAGGAGGTCCTGGGTGGCAAGTTAACAGAGGGACACTTGGATGGCTAGGATCTCACCGAGGAGGTTTTGGATGGCCAAGATCTACGCGGGGAGGTCCTACGCGACAGGGTTTTAACGGGAGGAGATCTGGACGGCTCAGATTGGATCTAGGGAGGTCCTGAACAGTCCAGATCGACGCGGAGGGAGGTCCTGAGACTAAGGACTTATCAAAGAAGATCTAATGCTCAGATCTAAACCTGGGGAGGTCGTGAATGGTCCAGATTGACTCGAGGAGGAGATCCGGGGTTTTCTTTATAAACGACCAGAGGTGGTCTTTTACAAAGAGGACCCCAAGTGTGGTCTTTAGGGGTGGTTTTTACAAAAAGGCCCCGAGGAGGTCTTTTTGCGCAGGAGTGGTCCTAGCGGCTCGAATTGAGTTTCAAGAGGTCTTGAACGGCTAGGATCTAACCAGGGGAGGTCCTAGCGCTTAAGATTTTTCACAGAGCCAGATCCAACGGCTAAGATTCGACCTAAGGAGGTCTCAAAGGTCAGGATTAAGCTAGGGGGAGGTCATGCACTTAAGGGTTTTACAGAAAAGATCTAAGGGTCCAGATCTAGTCCTAGGGAGGTCCTCAATGGTTGAGATGCAACCGAGGAGGTCTGGCGACTTGTAGGAAACCCGACAAAGTACAGAACTCCACGATTTTCTCGCCAGCACGTCGCCGGCGACCACGGCTGCGGCGGGGCTAACTAAAGGTACCAAAACGAGCGCAATACTATTGCGAACCTAGTGGAGGTATTCTCGACGGCGGAGCGGGCCTAAATCGCCGACGAGCCGGAGAGGGGCGGAGGAGCTATTTTGGTAAAAATCGGAAACGGCAAACACATCCGCTACGACCTAATCTAGCGAGTGCTTAAGCTCGAAGAGGTTATAGCGAACTCACCGGTGCACAAGAGGGGTTCGAAGGAACACGGAGGAGGTCCAGCGGCGGAGACTGCAACCGGAGATGAGGCAAACAACGACGATAGCAGCTCCTGAGCAAACATCGACAAAAAGGAATGATGAGGAGCACTTCGCGATGACCTCAGGATGCTCCAGAACCAGGGAATCGAGTGGAGGAACCTCACCGGAGATGGGGACGAAGGTGTGCCCTTTCGGTCGCAAACCGCGAAACCTCCGATTCCAGCCGCTCCTGCGGAAAACAACCCAAGCCGGTATCAGGGCAAAGTTTGCAGTGATCCTAAGCCCCAAAGGGAACGAGAAGAAGGGCGGGAGGAGCACTAGAACACCGACACCACCACCGAGCTCAGAGGTCCAGAAATGGCGAAGGAAGAGGCTCTCGGTGGTTTGCACTCAACACACAGAGAGATGGCTAAGGTGATGGAGAGCGTGGAAGAGGACTCAAGGGCGGCACTGAGGCTCTCAAGTAGCCCCAGAGTCAAGGGTAGCGCGAGGACGGAGCCCTAATGGCGAAGTGACCTAAAGTGGCTGCCGCGCGAGAAAACGAGGAGAGGAGCAGGTGCGGGTCAGCACTGCTCCTGACATGGGCAAAAGCAGGGCTCAGAGCCGTTAATGGGGCCCGCGAGATGACGGAAGCCTGCACTACTCACCTGCCCCCTTTCAGCGCACGCACGCGGTACGGAGAGCCAGAGGAAGGAGAAGAACAGAGGAGAAGGTGGGGGAGGTCGTGAGCCCCACGATGAAAATCGGACAGTCCAGAGCACCCGAGATCGCCCAAGACTAAGAAACGTTGGGGAGGTCATGGACGTTGGATCTTAATCCAACGGCCAGAACATACGCACCCAAAGTCGCTTATGGACTTGGTTCGACCAAGTCGGGTTACTGGGCTTTGACTCGAGCCCGAGTCTGGTTCGCACCAGAGGAACAGTGAACCCTAGTTTTGGGGTTTTAAAAAGAGCTGAGACTTTGAGGATTTATTTGAGGTAGCAAAACAACTTCAAAAATTCTGAAATTTTTACAGGAGCTTGCTAACTAAGACATCAACCTTGGGTAAAATTTTCAGAGGTTTTTTTTTTATGAGGTGCATTATTCTCCAAAAATTCCGCAAGGAGCTGGACCAAGGTTTGACCAGGGTTTAAATTGGTTTGACCTGACTCCAAAAGTATTCAGACAACTTCCAAAAATTGGGAAACTTTTCAGAGGGGTTACACATCAACCCAAGAACTCAGGAAAATATTTCCAGGAGATGATCACAAGATTTGACAAGAATATTTTGAAAGACTAGGATGTTGGCCAAAATGACTTGTGATTTTTGTATTCCCATAACTTCTTTACAATAGTGGGGTAAGGCATACAGGAAATACAAGATGTAAGAAAAGTTTTAATTTCTACCCCTTTTCTTACATTTGAAACACAAGTCCAGAATTTGGGATGTTACAGTCACATAAGATTGTGTCTCATGCCAAGGAATCTGAAATCAAATATGATATTCGTGTGTCAACATCTTTAGATTGTGTAAGTTATCTCCTAATGCAAGGTCATGCATTTCGTGGACACGATGAATCTTCTTTTTCCTTAAATAAGGGCATTTTCAAAGAGATGATTGATTGGTACAAAGAAAAGAAAAAGGAAGTGAGGCTTGCATTTGATGAGCTATGTCCTATGAATGCCCACATGACTTGTCCAAAAATTCAAAGGCAACTTGTGAAATGTTGTGCTCAGGAGGTCACCAATGTGATAAAGGAAGAGATTGGAGATAGTTTTTTTCTCCGTCCTTCTCGATGAATCTCGTGATATATCCATCAAAGAGCAAATGGTCGTGATTGTGAGGTTAGTGATTGATTATGTGTTCTATCATTTCTTTTAAAACTTTTCATTGTTCGTTCTACTCAACTAATTTTATATTTTGTCCTACAGGTTTGTGAACAATAAAGGGAAGGTCATAGAAAGATTTTTGGAGCTCCAACATGTCACAAAGGTAACATCAAATGCATTGAAGAGAGCATTGGTTGGGATGCTAGCTAGATATGGTTTACTTATTGCTAGAATACGAGAGCAAGGATATGATGGGGCTTCGAATATGCGAGGTTAATTCAATGGCCTTCAAAGACAGATTCGTGATGAAAACCCATATGCTTTCTATGTCCATTGCTTTGCTCATCAATTACAGTTGGTAATTGTTTCTGTCACATGTTGTTGTTCGTCTATCCATGATTTTTTCTAGTATGTGACTTTGATTGTGACCACCACTAATGCATCTTGTAATAGGAAGGATGTATTGCTTGAGAAGCACTGTCAAAATATTTTGGGTAAGCTGGAGAGCGGTGAGATTTTTTCAGGAAGAGGGAAACATCAAGTACCTAGCTTGGCCAGACCTGGAGATACTAGATAGGGCTCTCATTATGCAACCTTACTCCGTATTGAGTCAATCTTCGGAGTTAGTTGTATGCTTTTCTTGTCTTGATCCAAGAGATTCTTTCTCTAAGTTCGATGTGGATAAAATTGATCGACTTACGGAGATATATGATAATGATTTCTCCATTGCTGATCGTGCGACTATAAGGGATCAACTTGAAACATTCATCCTTCATGTGCGAAGAATTGATGATTTTATTGTTTGTCATGATCTTGGAAGTTTGGCCATGAAGATGGTTGAAAATGAAAGGTATATTGTATTTCCATTGGTCTACCGCCTCATTGAGTTAGCATTGCTGCTATCGGTGGCAACAACATCGGATGAAAGAGTCTTCTCAGCTATGAATATTATCAAGATCGATTTGCGCAATAAGATATCCGATGATTGGCTTAATGACTTGATGGTGTGCTATATTGAGCGAGAGATATTCAAAGGACTTGATCGTAATAAAATTAAGAAACGGTTTCAGGTTATGAAATCCTGGAGAATGAAATTGCCTCGTTCTCCTAATCGTAATTAGTGCTTTAGCGGTATGTCTTTTGACTTCCCTTTTTTCTACATCTTTTATAATTTATGATCAACTAATCGTGACACTACTAATCCATTTATTTTTGACAGATTGCTTCTTTTATGTACCATCTTTATTCAAATTATTATGTTCGATAACTTGGTGGCAAGTTGTTAATTAAGCTTCATTTGTGAGGTATTTCTCGATGCCCTACATTTATCTTCACTCGTTGATACCGTTTAATGTCATATACTTGTATTGGTGTGATTGCAGTATAGTTCACATATGAGCTCTTTTGATTTGGGTAATACACTTTTGTCCGTGTTTTAAAATATTTACTCTGCCATACCTAAAATTACATCCTAGGTCCGCCACTGGTTAGGTCAGGTCGGCACGACCCTACCGGTCAGCATGTCGTACTTAGGTCGACATCCTAGCCTACGAACCGACACGACACAACCCAACGACCAGACCGGTCAGCATGCCGTGCTTGGGTTAATACTTTAGCCCACAGGCCGGCACAACATAGCCCAACTAGTTGAACGGCCGGCCGTGCCGGGTCTAACGTACCGTGCCAACCGCCGTCTGGCCATGACTAGATCCGATCCGTCCATCCGTGTAACACGTGACATGGCGCGTACCAACCCGTTAGATCCATGGTAGTTAGGATCGCGATCCTACTCTTAGAGTCTTACGATTCTACGAACCCACGACAGCCTGTCGATCCGAGTCTCACTGTCGATCCGATCCTACTCAAGGTAGTTAGGATCGCGATCCTACTCTTAGAGTCTTACGGTTCTACGAACCCACGCGGCTTATCGATCCTACTCGTAGAGACTTAGGGCAATTTTTTAGAGGCCGAGCTTTGCGATATTTTGTTTTAGAGCAAAATTTGTTGATATTAATTTCGAGAATGAAACTATAAATAAACAAGGAGCGTGCAAAATATTATATCGTGTGGTAATGTTGTTCTCCTGTAGTTGAACTATATCACCCATCATGTCGAACCATTATGCTTTTCTGTTTTGTGATAAGAAGTGTTTTGCCCCTTTTTGGTAATAAGTAAGTGGTAAACCTTATAAGAATCATAAAAACTTATAATATAGATGGTAAATATGTGTATTTTTACAAATCCGTAGAATCGCCGATTCTACGATTCGATACTACGATTCGATCCTACCGGAGGCAAATCGATCCGACTCGGGATCTCGACTCTGACTACCTTGGTTAGATCATATCATCAGACACACGGACAGGCGCCGCGCTGGATTTTTTTTTTGAAATAATATTTTTTTAAAAAATATTTACAAAACTAGGTCATCGCTCCCAAAAATTGCAAAAATAGGTTCCTGTCGCCAGTTCATCTGGCAACAGGTTCCTATCTTGATTGAATCGCGGCAGGAACCATGTACTGTGAGGCGAGTTCGTCTTGATTGAATCGCGACATGAATTTATGAATTTTTAAATATAGCAAATAAACTTCAAAAATTACAAAAAATTTTGTGGAGCATCCTGATAGAGTTTTCTTGCTTGTATAATTTTTTAATAATTGTATCTGTTATACATTTGTCTCTAAAATTCATTTAAGTATACTATTTGTAGAATTTTTAAATATACCAGATGAGGTCCAAAAATTATGCATTTTTTTTTGTGAACTCTCCTTACATAGTGTAATTGTTTATGTAATTTTTTCAGAATTTTATATGGTCTTAAATTGTCTCTAAAAATAAGGGTATACAATCAAGTACACTGTATCAGAAACCTAAATTCAGAATTTTAGAGACAATTTAATAACATATAAAATTATGAAAAAATTACATAAATAATTACACTATGTAAGGAGAGTTCACAAAAAAAATCATAATTTTTGGATCTCATCTGGTATATTTAAAAATTCTACAAATAGTATAATTAAATGAATTTTAGAGATAAATATATAATGAATAAAATTATTAAAAAATTACACAATCAAGAACACTCTATCAGGATGCTCCACAATTTTTTTTGTAATTTTTGAAGTTTATTTACTATATTTAAAAATTCATAGATTCCTGTCGCCAGTTGAACTAGCGACAGAACACGCCCATCATCTGAGGTTTTATCGCGATTCAATCGGCGATAGGAACCTGTCGCCAAATGAACTGGCGATAGGAACTTATTTTTGTAATTTTTGGGAGCAGTGACCTAGTTTTGTAAATATTTTTTAAAAATATATTATTTCAAAAAAAAAAAAAAATCCGCCGCGCGGCGGCAGTCACCGCAAAATCTTCTACTAGGGTTTTCCATCCATTCTTGCGCAAAACACTCCAGCCCCCGCGCCGGCCGCCCGCTCGGCGCCGCTCCTCCGCTCGATCCCTCGGTTCCGCCTTTCGTCCCCCAAACCCGCCGCCGCCGCCACCACCACCGCCACCTCGAACTCTTCTCTCCACCCCCTCTTCCTCCCTCTACTGGATTGGCGTGGAGTGGAGAGGGGATCCATCCCGACTGCTTTGTTTTGTAGGTAAGCCTGCCCTAACTTGGAATGATTTCGCTTTGATCCAGTTTATTTCTTCTAGTCTGCTGTGATTGTGAGCAATCAAATGCGTCCATCGTTGGAATGCTTACTCCAATTGCGGATTTCGGCATCATTGACACTGCGGATGCGTCTGCATCCTGCCATGCCATCTTTGACGAAGGCATTCTTGCGGTTGTATACGTTCTCTAGGGTTTATCTGCTACTCGTGCATTCCATTCCTGTCTTTCCTGCAAGGAATGGAATCCACCTACACGGTTTGATCACAATGTGTGCATTTTCTATGCAGAGGACTGGTCACAGGATGCAGTCTTTGCTGCGGAGCGTCTGTCGAGCCGGAATCCGTGGCACTGCTGCAAAGCTCCTGGATTGTGCAGTTCCTGGAGGTGCACTGTCAGGGGTTAATCAGTCGGCCATCAAACCCCTGAGGCCTTACAGGTGGATTCGTCCAATTGGGGTGCGTGTTCGTGTAGGAGATAGGGTTGTGGGTTTGTGTGTTTGCGATCCCGTGTGATACTAATTTGTCTTGGTCATGCCTATTGGATTCTTTTCTTGATGTGCTGAGTCCAATCATTTCTCGCGATGGTGTTCAGACCTCTGATTTCTGCGCGAAGGCTTTGGCGATGAGGGGTTTGTCAACAGTGGGGAATGCCGAGGTTTCTCTTGAGGAGGAAAGTTCCAGCTCCCCCGCTGTTGAGCACCCCCTACGCATTAAGTTCAAGAGACCTGACAAGACAGCCAGACACATTATGAATGTAAGCCTAGTGTTATTTGCAGGAATCATATAATTTCCAGTAACAGTAATTTTGTTGTAAACACTTCAAACAGCTTAACATATTCATTATTTGACTTTGCCAGATCTTAAACAAAGAGGCAGTCGAAAAGGTCCGTGCGGAAAGAGAGATTCCTGATTTACAGCCTGGATGTATTGTTCAAATGAGAGTGGTAATTACTAAGTCATTTGCATTCTCGCTTTAGTGGTTTTCATTCATGTTTATTGTTCTGATTCTATGTATAAATAGCAAGTTCCTGAGAACAAGCGGCGCGAGTCTACATTGAAAGGCATTGTCATAGCAAGGCGCAATGCTGGGATCAATACAACTTTCAGACTGCGTAGATTAGTAGCTGGTGTGGGAGTTGAATCTGTCTTTCCACTGTAAGTGACACCAAATATGTGCTTCTCTTTTCCATTTTCATGTATATACTGCTTTTGTTTCGGAGCTTTGCACGTAGAGATCAGAAACTCAGAATTATTTGTTAGTTCTGTACTATTATATTCCTGTGGGAATAAACACTTGTTTATTCAAATCTGGCATTCATTCACACTACTTTAAGTGTTGTTGGTTGAGTGGGCCATTTCTCCCTATTGTTTTGCATGACAGAACAGGATGGTCACATTCATCGGTTGTGCATAAACTTACTATTTGGTTTTGTATGGCTAATTAAACACAAATGAAATTATCGATGCACAATTGCTGTATTAGAAGTGTAGTTGGCTGAACTGGGAAAACTGTTTTTAGGTTTGGTGTCTTTGTTTCTAGGCTGTCTTCTGGCTTCTTGATATAATCAATAGTATCTCATTTGCTGATGAGAATGGTGGCACCAGCTTCATTCTGGTCCTGTTAGTTGTAAATCCATGACCATGAGTACTATTTTTCTAAACCATGGAATGATATGTGTCTGGTTAATTAACTCCTAGGAAAGTGCACAATGGGATGGATAGCAGTAGTATTCAATACCAAGCACATATTTTTCCATTGACCATTTTTACAGAATGTTGGTGTAATAAGTGCTTGTGCCATGTTAGCGTTTTGTGAGAAATGGAGCTTGTAGTTTCATAAATGTGTGCATCCAGCTATGGCAAAACTACAATTTTCATTACATCATAGCATGTTCTTTCTTCATCCTGCGGGGACTGAAAACATTGGAAGAATGGCATAAGTAGGATATTTCATATGGCCTCTATTTTTATTTTCGGGATCTGTTTATTTTTATTCCGCTGTTCATTTCTTCAATCTTTCATATAAAAAATTGGCACAACTTGTTGAAGAAGTCAAATATGAAAGATATCATTACATATTACATGTTTTCATTACATCATAACATGTTTTTATTAATGCAACTTTTATTTTGCATTCAGTTACTCACCAAACATCAAAGAAATCAAGATCTTGGACAGGAAGAAAGTTAGGAGAGCAAAGCTGTATTACCTGAGGGACAGGATGAATGCGCTTAAGAAATGAGACTACTTAAGCTTGGTTTTTTACCATTTTGTTCTGATGTGGATCTGCATGGATTCTGATGACATAGTGTTTGCAGTTCGAGAAAGCACATTTAAGTCCAGCTCCTAAAAGCTACTGTTTGTAGTTCTCGTACTTGGTTTCAAGTAGCATGTGCTAGCAGATATACGCTTTTGTTATTCGGAATTAACAGTGTGGATCTGTCATCTTTTATGATTTGCAGCCACTAGTGGACTATTGTCGGGATCTGAATATGTAAATTTGGACCATTTGTGTATAATGCATTAGTCTAGGATTACACTAGTGGATACAGTGGTAACATCGATGAATATCATTCTATTCAAGTGATTAAAAAGAATAAACAACTAAATTTGATAAACAATTAAGGGTTATGACCTTATAATCGAGTTTACATTTATTTAGTCACACAAGGCTTAAGCAAATAAAGAAAAATAGCAGTAACGAAACAAAAAAAAACGACTTCAGTGTACACATCACTTGTCACAGGCAACTGATTGGGAATAAGATCTAATGATAACCTCATCAAAGAACTCCTCTAGAGCAAAAGTTGACTTTATACGAGGGTGAGCGTATGTAGTACTTAGTAAGTTGTACCACATAATACAATTATAGATGATGACTTATTTCAAAAGAAATTACTTTTATGGTTATTTTACGAAAAATAACAATTTAAATTGAATATGAATAATAGATTGAAAGCAGAAGTTAAAACAGTAATAATAATAGTTTCCATAAAACTCACAAAGCTTAAACTAATTCTTTCACACAGCTTCCTTTTCACATTGTTTTATAAAATCTACTCTTCGGGTGTAACAGCCCTAACTTAGGGTTTGTATTTCAAATATAAATTATGAGAAGAAATAAAAACTTTTGTTGTCTCATCAAATCATTTGGAAGTTTTCCAAATTTTCCCTAACAATTTCCATTTTCTAGAATTAAATTCTTGTGAATGGAAATTGTTGTCAGCAAATTCTTAGCCTTCAAACTTGTGATCATCCTCTGAAATTATTTTTCCTATCATCTTGATCATCCTATCTACCTCCCTGAATTATTTCACCATTTTTAGATTTTATTTACTATTTCTAATGGCCAAGTCAAACTAGTTTGAATTTTTGGTCAAACCCTAGGTCAGCAGCTTGTGAATTTTATTGGGAGAAATCTAGTGCATGAAAACTCCTGGAAAAATTACACAAGGTTGCCCTCTTTTCCATAAGCTCCCATAAAAATTTCGAATTTTGGAGCTCAGAGCTACCTCTAAAAATTCCCAAAACCTTCTCTGTCTTTCTAATTCGAATATGAAATCACTGTTCCTCGGGTTCAAACCCCACTTGGGCTCGAGTCCGACCGCACCTAATGGACTCGGTCGCACCGCCTAGTTGCACCGTGCGAGCCCGATGGCTGTCAGCCGTCCGATGAAGATCAAACGGTCCACACTACTCATCTCGTCGACCTGTCCGAATGCATGCACCGATCTCAGCCGTCCATCTCCGATCCAACGATCGACACGTTCTTGATCGAGTCAAACCATCTAAGCGGCCGCACTGCACCCGACTCGAGCCGCTTTGCCACCGTCGCTGACGGGTGGGCCCTCCTTGTCAGTATCGCCCTCGTCTTCTCCGCGGCTCGCCGGAGTTCACTGGCAAATTCGCATGCGTGCCACGCAGCTCGTCGCTGCCACGTCGTGGACGCGTGTCCTTCTCCGAAGTGTCGCCAGACCTTCATTTCCTCACCGCGATCACTCACATCCCGTTTTCCCCGCTCTATTGCTCTCCCCGCCCACTTCTCGGTTTGGCGGAGAAGAAGGAGAGCGGCGCCACCACCTCGTTGTCGCCAGTGCTTCGCAACCTCTCGCCGCCTTCCTTGTTCCTCGCCGCATCCATTTTTCCCATCCCGAGCTCGTGGCATCCAGTAAATCGTTCGAAGCCACTTCTTCGTCTCCAACTTCGGTTGCTGCGGCCCCGCAAGCTCGTTTGTGTTCTGGTGAGTCTCTAGCCTTGTCACTTGGTCCCTTAGGATCGCACTGGTGCACTGAGTCTAACGGTGACTTCATTTTCATCTTTGGTGCATCGTTGCAGGCGTGCGACCGATTCTTCTCCAAGTACGGTGATTCGCCGCCGCGGCGTTTCCGGCCACTTCCGTGCTCCATCGTCGTCTTGATCGTGGGCGAAACCTTCCTGGAATCAAGGCGAAGCTGGTGCGCACCTTCCCGTAGCTTCTCGAAGCTCGTAACGTCTTCTCCGCGGAGGCCGCATCTTCTTCTCCGCCTCCGTTCGCCGTCAGCTCGCCGCCGGCATCCTCGAGGTCCCGGGTCACCGTCATCAAGTTCGCGAGGTCTTTGCGAACCTAAAGGTATAACTCACTCGCCCTGAGACCTCCTGGTTCGCGAGAACAGTCGTGCGACCGCGCCACCGTCCCCGTGGTCGCCGGTGAGCCGCCGGAAACATTAGGTCTAACCCTACTCTTTAGTGCTAATCATCTTTTAGTCCATATCACTGACTTGTGGGCCCTCTCTGTTAATCGCGTTTAGAAAATCCTTTAATCCAACCGTTATGTTATTCTCTTAGTCGCTGCCATGTGGGTCCATGCTGTCAGTTGGTGGTTGTGTAGCTTTGATACTACGTCTTCTTTGTTGGGAAGCGTATTTCTCTGTGAGTATAAGTTAGGAGTGCACTTTGATAAGTCAAAGACGTATTCTTAGAATACGCCTTCGACGTCACCTTAAGCCGTGGCCGAGTCAGAGCTGACTCAGTCAGCGCCCTCGCGCGGGCCCGCGTATCAGTGGCTATGGCTAGCTGGTTGTCGGTAGGAAAGGTTTAAATGCTTTGGAATTTCTGAAATGGTTTTCTGTTGCACTGTCAAATCATTTAAACTTAGAAAATTCATAACTAATTCAATTTTTATCTAAATCGCGTGAATCCAGTGCTGTTAATTTTCATTTTAGATGTATTATTTACTAAAATTAGTTTCAATCTTGTCCCTGTTAGCAAAAATCTGTTAAATGATTAAATGATGTATTATGCATTTTCCAAAATTAGAAAGTTCATATCTTTTTCAATAATTGTCCAAATCCAGTAAATCCAATTCTGTAAATTTTCATTTTTAGTGCACTAATTATCAGGATAGATTTTAGATACTATTTCTATTCATGAAAATTTGTTAAGTAATTAACTAGTGTTTTAATGTGTATGTTAGCTTAGGAAATTGCTAGAAAATTCATTACCACTTCAAATAATTATTTCCCTCTCTCTAAAAATGTGTTAAAACCTGCTTAGGTTGCTGTGTAAGTTTTGGTATGTTTTGTTGTTGTTGTATGTTTGAGTTTGGTCGGTGTTATTCGTTCTTATTATTTGTTTTGTTCAATCGTTAGGCTTCGATATTTGCGGTAACCCTGAGAACGACCCTCCGCAACAAATTGAGCAACAGCAGCCAGGCAAGCAGTTTGATCATTTTATCCCAGTATTTTAAAGTCTAATATTTTGTTTCAACTGTATGTATGCATCGCTTATCTTGTGTTTAATTGGTTAGTTAAACCTTTAGATGCATAATCTGTAAGTAAATATTTGTCCTCTACTACTTGAGCCTAGGTTATTTCTTTGTGATTAGAGTTATTTGGATGAACTCTCGTCACTTAGTAGATTACGAGTTCGGTTGCTTAGCCATGCTTAGCTACCGGTAGATTTGGGCGATCATCGACTTAGTCGATGATCTTGATCTATAAAATTATTCTTGTTCTTATATTCCATTTCGTGCTATGTTAATTGCAAAACAAAACCGAAAACAAAAATGATTTAGACGCGCACAACTTGGTAAGATTGGTGTGATCTGTTGGGTGTATTCGAAAGGTGCCCGGTCAATTAAGGACCGAACATCTTGTGAGTACCATTATCCAGCATTTCGGTGTGCTAACCACACTAGAGGGTATGTGACCTCTCTTGACCTAGTACTTTGGCGTGTATTGGCTCCGGGTCGCAGGAGGTCGCAGGAGGGATGGAGGTGGGAGCATGGTAGTTGTCCAAAAGCTTTATCTCGAGTGGGTAGTTGTCTTTTCGGCTTTACCATGTAAGCGTATGGATTTCTATCCATACGAGCGGCTCGTAGTTAATACACAATATTGGAAAAAGTCTCGTAGGACTTAGTTTGTGCGGCATACCTTGGTAGTGTGCTTTGGCTTTAAGGCGATGCAAGTGTGGGTGCGATGGTACACCTGCAGGT
The DNA here is from genome assembly GCA_036346255.1 of Ampelocalamus luodianensis. Classification (NCBI taxonomy): domain Eukaryota; kingdom Viridiplantae; phylum Streptophyta; class Magnoliopsida; order Poales; family Poaceae; genus Ampelocalamus; species Ampelocalamus luodianensis. The sequence goes on along the minus strand of CM070620.1, from coordinate 51,452,638 downwards.
TAAAAACTATTCGAATAGCCTCATCCTAGGTGATGGACACGCTTGGGTAAGCTTATCAAGAGTTAGACTACAACATTTAAAATTAAAATTTGATGGGTGGTACGAATCTGGGATTCGTGCTATTGTTGGAGTGACTATTGGGATGGTCACTTCTAGGTTGTTTATCTTTCTCTTTGTTATTATTATCTTTCTTGTTATTTCAACATTAAAATGAATTGCAAACTTGCCTTCAAATCTGTATTATATTATTGCAAATGAAAATTGGCTTTATGCAAATGAAACATATGGCCTCCACCAAACAAGCTCGCATGTAGCATATGAGCAGTCCGCTAGCTCGCACGTCAGTCTTGCGGTACAAAGACAATCTTTGTACTCGGTGCTTTGCTTAATGTTTTGTTGCAGAGGAAGAAGGTGAGCCCCAAGGGCCTCACTACGTGAGTGTGTTGCCGTTTCGTGGGCGACTAGACTTGGCGGTCGGTCGGATGCCTTGTGGGATGGAGGCACACCGATTGGCTTTGTTTATAGCCATCTTATGACACTTTTGCTTCATTGTCGTTCTTGTTTATTTGTGTATCTTGGCACATCGGCCTTTATGCGTAATAACTCTACTATTTGTTTATCTTTCGTTTGGTAGTGTGGTGTTTGGACTCTATGTTTGGAATGGAGTTGATGTCTAATTTTGTAACGGGTGTGTATCTTGCTTTCAGGAAGTATACATATCTCGAGGATCAATTTATTTGATTTGTGATGCTAGGACCAGGTGGTTGGTTAAGCATTACAAGCCAAATAAATTGGGGTCCTCACAAAGTTGGTATCAGAGCCATTCTGACCGTAGTAACCCAAGCATAGTCGTCCTTAGGATGTTTTGGAAAGGCTTATTTTCAAAATATAAAAAGGTTTAGGAAAACCTAGGCAGATTCTCAGATTTTACTCCTTACCTATCTTAGCTTTCTACTCTCACCTTACTCTAATTTGAGTTTCGAAACTTGGTTTCTCTCTTTCCTTTCAAAAGATAGTTACTACCGGTGGAATTAGTCTTGGGAGAACCATGAAGTTTAATCCAACTAAAACTTGTGGGGATAATAGGGTAAGATGTAAAGTGAGTAGTTATGTGTCTGGTTTTGCTGGCTGGACTTTACCCTGTTTTGCGTTGTTTCGATTTGTTTTGGTGAATTTTGGCTTTCTTGCTCTTAGATTTGTTGCTAACTTGTCTTAGTAAAACAAGATGGCCGGAGAAGCGCGTGGCGATCAGTGGTGGTCATGATGAGGAGCTTCCCCTCCTCCGACCATGGCCGAGGTTCTCGCCGATCGAGTGAAACCGTATGGACAGACAGCGCATCTTGGAGGTTATTGCTAGGAATACCTCCACTCCTGCCGTGGTGGCGGCCACGGACTCGCGGGGACTTGCGAGTTCCTCCGCTGCGAGCCGCCGACTTTTCTCGCTCAGAGGACCCTCTCGATGCGGATGATTGGTCGCGCATGGTTGGCGAAAGCTCAACATAGCTCGATGTCGAGCACAAGATAGGGCACTCTTCGCGTCTCACCGGCTTGAGGCGCGGCACTCTCATGGTGGGAGAACTATCTCGCCATGCGCCCGCGGCCATGTGGTCGCATGGGAGGAGTTCAGTCGACTTTCGTCGGGCCCACATCCCCGATGGCACGATGAAGTCAAGAAGAAAGAATTTCTCGCGCTCAAGCAAGGCGCAAATATGTGACGAGTACCTCTACGAGTTTAATCACTTGGCTCGTTATGCTCCGGGGGAGGTGGCCTCAGATGAGGCTAGCAGAGAAGTTTATGGATGGCTTGTCCGAGGAGCCGCAAGACAAGCTATCTATTGTGGACTTCTCGATTTTGTGCCTTGGTAGATAAGGCCATTGTTGCTGAGCATAAGGCCAGGGCGCTGGGCGAGTCTCGCAAGCGCAAATGGGAGGCACATCAGTCTACTCACGCCAGCCTCGCTCGTCCTCGGGCTGGGCCAGCACCAGGGGCCCGTTCTTTTGCTCCACCAGCACCGAGGCCATCAGCACCAGCTCCTCGCCCACCGCAGGCCGTGTTTCAGCCACGTGCGCCTGCGATCCCGCAGCAGGGTGGCCTCCGCAATCCGGCGGCCAAGGTTACTTGTTTTCACTGCCACAACAAGGGCCATTATGCGAATGCCTGCCCTCAGAGTGTTGGAGCAGCCCCTCGTCCTAATGGAGGACGCGGGCAGGGGAGTGGTCACCCACGACGGAAGATGATCCGAAGCCCGAGTGCAGCGTGGTCGAGTCAACCACCTTTGGTGAGGAGGCTCGGAGGCGCGGATGTCGTGATGGGTACACTTCTTGTCAATTCTCGCCCTGCTGCAGTATTATTTGATTACGAGCATCGCATTCTTTATTTCTAGATCATTTGCTGCTGCTAGTGGTCTTCACTTGTGTTCCTTTGGGATTCCTTTACTCATTCGCTCTCGGGTTGGAAATGAGAGGCGATATGGAATGCGCGGTGTTCCTATTGAAGTCAAAGGGTAGGATTTTTGGCAAATCTTATTACCTTTCGGTTGAGTCCGGATGTGATTCTTGGCATGGATTGGTTGTCCCAACACTTGGGGCAAATTGATTGTGCCAGAAGATTGTCTATCTCACCACCTTCAAAGCGGCGGTCGGATTTTCGCCGCAGCTACAGGGGCCACATCTATGTGCATTAGAGGCGAAGCCAGCCTTGCAGATTCAGGATGTTCCCATAGTATCTGACTTTGTGGATGTCTTTCCTGAAGATTTGCCCGGGATGCCTCCCGTTCGAGACCTTGAGTTTGTCATTGAGTTGCTGCCCGGTACCGCCCCGATTTCGAAGGCGCCGTATCGGATGCCTCCCAATGAATTGGAGGAGTTGAAGAAGCAATTAGGTGAGCTTCAAGCAAAGGGTTTCATCCGTCCTAGCTCATCTCCTTGGGGTTGTCCGGTGATCTTTGTGAAGAAGAAGGACAAGACTTTGCGCATGTGTGTTGATTACCGTCCTCTCAATGAGGTGACGGTGAAGAACAAATATCCTCTGCCTCGCATTGATGATCTTTTGACCGGTTATGCGAGCTCGGTGTTCTCCAAGATTGACCTGAGATTGGGATATCATCAAGTTCGGATCAGGGCTGAGGATATTCCGAAGACGGCTTTCACTACTCGTTATGGTCTGTACGAGTATACCGTCATGTCCTTCGGTTTAACCAATGCTCCAGCATATTTCATGAACCTCATGAACTCGGTATTCATGGAATATTTGGATAAGTTCGTGGTGGTTTTCATTGATGATATTCTTATCTATTCCAAGACTGAAGAAGAGCATGCTGAGTATCTGAAGATTGTTTTGGGCAAATTGCGGGAACACCAGTTGTATGCGAAGTTCAGCAAATGCGAGTTACGTTGAAGGAAGTGGCATTCTTGGGCCATGTTCTTTCAGTGGAGGCGTAGTTGTGGATCGGCAAGGTCACGATGTTCTATCTTGGGGTCACCAAGTCGATCATCGATGTGCGGAGTTTTCTCGGTTTAGCGGGCTACTACGCGCTTTATCGAGAACTTCTCCAAGATCGCAGCCGATGACTGAATTGCTCAAGAAGGACAAGAAGTTTGTGTGGTCCTCTGCTTGTGATGAGAGCTTTCGGGAGCTCAAACGGCGATTGACTTCACCCCGATCCTTACTCTTCCCGATATCCACAAGAGCTTCGATATTTATTGCGATGCCTCTCGTCGTGGTCTTGGATGTGTTCTTATGCGGGAAGGCAAGGCGATTGCCTATGCATCGAGCGATTGAGACCTCATGAGCTCAACTATCCCACCCATGATCTAGAGCTTGTCTTTGTGGTTCATGCACTCAAGATTTGGCGGTATTATCGATCGGTATCACTGTGAGGTGTATTCCGATCACAAGAGTTTGAAATACTTGTTCACTCAGCCAGATCTGAACCTCAGGCAGAGGAGATGGCTGGAATTGATCAAAGATTATGATATGAGTATTCAGTATCATCCTGGCAAAGCCAATGTAGTTGCTAATGCACTTAGCCGAAAGGTGTATTGCAATACTTTGATGATCCAAGAGCAGCAACCTGCACTTCTTGCAGGGTTTCAGCGTCTCAACTTGGGTTTGGTTGAGCATGGTTCCCTCGCTGCCTTGGTTGTGCAACCAACCTTGGTGGATCAAATCAAGTCAGCACAGCAATCAGATGTTGGTGTGGGTAAAATCAAGCAGAACATCAAGAGTGGTTCAGCCAGGTGTTTCACAGAGGATGAGCACGGTGTTGTATGGTTTGGGCAGCGTCTCGTGGTCCCAAAGATCCCCGAGTTGCGGGATTTGATTCTCCAGGAGACCCATGATTCGCCCTTGTCCATCCATCCCGGGGCTACCAAAATGTACCAAGATCTGCGTCAGAGATTCTGGTGGACTCGCATGAAGCGCGAGATTGCTAGGTTCGTTGCCAGATGCGATGTGTGTTGTCGTGTCAAGGCCGAGCATCAGCGTCCAGCGGGCCTTCTTCAGCCCTTACCTATACCAGAATGGAAGTGGGATTCGGTAGGCACGGACTTCATCACTGGTTTGCCCCGTACTTCTTCGGGGAAGGATGCTATCTGGGTGGTTATTGACCGATTGACAAAAGTAGCACATTTTCTGCCAGTGCGTACCGCCCTCAGCGTCAGTAAATTGGCGGACCTCTACATATCCCGCATTGTGAGTTTGCATGGTGTGCCACGAACGATGGTGTCAGATCGTGGTTCTCTTTTCACTTCCGACTTTGCACGGTCTCACAGGAGGCCATGGGTACCGTCTTACTTTCAAGACCGCCTACCATCCTCGAGACCGATGGTCGACAGAGCGGGTCAATCAGGTGCTTGAAGATATGCTCCGTGCTTGTGTTATTTCCTATGGGAAGAATTGGGAGAAGTGCCTACCACTTGCCGAGTTCTCCTACAACAACGACTTCAGGCTAGTCTCGGTATGGCACCATTTGAGGCTTTGTATGGGAGGCGTGCGAACCCCATTGAACTGGTGGCGGGAAAGACGGTTCTTTGGCCCGATTCAATCAATGAGGCGGAAAGTCAAGTGCGATCGATTCGTGAGCACTTGCGCGTAGCTCGATCGAGCGAGAAGAGCTATGCGGTCGGCGTCGCCGTGGTGAGTTTCGGCCCAATGACTTTGTGTATCTCGAGTCTCACCTGCGAAGGACATCGTCGTTTCGGTGTCAAGGGCAAACTAGCTCCTCGATATGTCGGGCCGTATCGCGTCATCAAGAAAGTGGGAGCTGTTGCATACAAGTTAGAATTGCCAGCTACACTTAAGGGGGTGCATGATGTTTTCCATGTATCGCAATTGAAGAAGTGCCTTCGTGTTCCTGTGGAGGAAACGCTATTGGAAAATATCGATGTGCAAGAAGATCTGTCTTATCGTGAGCGTCCCGTTCGTATCCTCGAAGAAGCTGAACGCAGAACAAGGAACCGTGTGATCAAGTTCCTTAAAGTTCAGTGGTCAAACCACTCCGAGGATGAAGCCACTTGGGAGCGGGAAGATCCTCTCCGAGCAGATTACCCGTCCTTCTTCTCCTAGTGATCAGAATCTCGGGGCGAGATTCCTGTAAGGGGGAGATTTGTAACAGCCCTAACTTAGGGTTTGTATTTCAAATGTAAATTATGAGAAGAAATAAAAACTTTTGTTGTCTCATCAAATCATTTGGAAGTTTTCCAAATTTTCCCTAGCAATTTCCATTTTCTAGAATTAAATTCTTGTGAATGGAAATTGTTGTCAGCAAATTCTTAGCCTTCAAACTTGTGATCATCCTCTGAAATTATTTTTCCTATCATCTTGATCATCCTATCTACCTCCCTGAATTATTTCACCATTTTTAGATTTTATTTACTATTTCTAATGGCCAAGTCAAACTAGTTTGAATTTCTGGTCAAACCCTAGGTCAGCAGCTTGTGAATTTTATTGGGAGAAATCTATTGCATGAAAACTCCTGGAAAAATTACACAAGGTTGCCCTCTTTTCCAGTAAGCTCCCATAAACATTTCGGAATTTTTGGAGCTCAGGAGCTACCTCTAAAAATTCCCAAAACCTTCTTTGTCTTTCTAATTCGAATCTGAAATCACTGTTCCTCGGGTTCAAACCCCACTTGGGCTCGAGTCCGACCGCACCTAATGGACTCGGTCGCACCGCCTAGTTGCACCGTGCGAGCCCGATGGCTGTCAGCCGTCCGATGAAGATCAAACGGTCCACACTACTCATCTCGTCGACCTGTCCGAATGCATGCACCGATCTCAGCCGTCCATCTCCGATCCAACGATCGACACGTTCTGATCGAGTCAAACCATCTAACTGTGCTGCACCAGACCCCGACTCGAGCCGCTTTGCCACCGTCGCTGACGGGTGGGCCCTCCTTGTCAGTATCGCCCTCGTCTTCTCCGCGGCTCGCCGGAGTTCACTGGCAAATTCGCATGCGTGCCACGCAGCTCGTCGCTGCCACGTCGTGGACGCGTGTCCTTCTCCGAAGTGTCGCCGGACCTTCATTTCCTCACCGCGATCACTCACATCCCGTTTTCCCCGCTCTATTGCTCTCCCCGCCCACTTCTTAGTTTCGGCCGGAGAAGAAGGAGAGGGCAGCGCCACCACCTCGTTGTCGCTTGTGCTTCCGCAACCCTCTCGCCGCCTTCCTTGTTCCTCGCCGCATCCATTTTTCCCATCCCGAGCTCGTGGCATCCAGTAAATCGTTCGAAGCCACTTCTTCGTGTCCAACTCCGGTTGCTGCGGCCCCGCAAGCTCGTTTGTGTTCTGGTGAGTCTCTAGCCTTGTCACTTGGTCCCTTAGGATCGCACTGGTGCACTGAGTCTAACGGTGACTTCATTTTCATCTTTGGTGCATCGTTGCGGGCGTGCGACCGATTCTTCTCCAAGTACGGTGATTCGCCGCCGCGGCGTTTCCGGCCACTTCCGTGCTCCATCGTCGTCTTGATCGTGGGTGAAACCTTCCTGGAATCAAGGCAAAGCTGGTGCGCACCTTCCCGTAGCTTCTCGAAGCTCGTAACGTCTTCTCCGCGGAGGCCGCATCTTCTTATCCGCCTCCGTTCGCCGTCAGCTCGCCGCCGGCATCCTTGAGGTCCCGGGTCACCGTCATCAAGTTCGCGAGGTCTTTGCGAACCTAAAGGTATAACTCACTCGCCCTGAGACCTCCTGGTTCGCGAGAACAGTCGTGCGGCCGCGCCACCGTCCCCGTGGTCGCCGGTGAGCCGCCGGCAACATTAGGTCTAACCCTACTCTTTAGTGCTAATCATCTTTTAGTCCGTATCACTGACTTGTGGGCCCTCTCTGTTAATCGCGTTTAGGAAATCCTTTAATCCAACCGTTATGTTATTCTCTTAGTCGCTGCCATGTGGGTCCATGCTGTCAGTTGGTGGTTGTGTAGCTTTGATACTACGTCTTCTTTGTTGGGAAGCGTATTTCTCTGTGAGTATAAGTTAGGAGTGCACTTTGATAAGTCAAAGACGTATTCTTAGAATACGCCTTCGACGTCACCTTAAGCCGTGGCGAGTCGAGCCGACTCGATCGGCGCCCTCGCCGCTGAGCCCGCGTATCAGTGGCTATGGCTAGCTGGTTGTCGGTAGGAAAGGTTTAAATGCTTTGGAATTTCTGAAATGGTTTTCTGTTGCACTGTCAAATCATTTAAACTTAGAAAATTCATAACTAATTCAATTTTTATCTAAATCGCGTGAATCCAGTGCTGTTAATTTTCATTTTAGATGTATTATTTACTAAAATTAGTTTCAATCTTGTCCCTGTTAGCAAAAATCTGTTAAATGATTAAATGATGTATTATGCATTTTCCAAAATTAGAAAGTTCATATCTTTTTCAATAATTGTCCAAATCCAGTAAATCCAATTCAGTAAATTTTCATTTTTAGTGCACTAATTATCAGGATAGATTTTAGATACTGTTTCTGTTCATGAAAATTTGTTAAGTAATTAACTAGTGTTTTAATGTGTATGTTAGCTTAGGAAATTGCTAGAAAATTCATTACCACTTCAAATAATTATTTCCCTCTCTCTAAAATGTGTTAAAACCTGCTTAGGTTCTTTGTGTAAGTTTTGGTATGCTTTGTTGTTGTTGTATGTTTGAGTTTGGTCGGTGTTATTCGTTCTTATTATTTGTTTTGTTCAATCGTTAGGCTTCGATATTTGCGGTAACCACGAGCGACCCTCCTTAACAAATTGAGCAACAACGACGTGCAAGCGATTTGATCATTTTATCGGTATTTTAAAGTCTAATATTTTGTTTCAACTGTATGTATGCATCGCTTATCTTGTGTTTAATTGGTTAGTTAAACCTTTAGATGCATAATCTGTAAGTAAATATTTGTCCTCTATTACTTGAGCCTAGGTAATTTCTTTGTGATTAGAGTTATTGGATGAACTCGTCACTTAGTAGATTACGAGTTTAGTTGCTTAGCCATGCTTAGCTACCGATAGATTTGGGCGATCATCGACTTAGTCGATGATCTTGATCACATAAAATTATTACTGTTCTTATATTCCAGCTCGTGCTATGTTAATTGCAAAACAAAAACCGAAAACAAAAATGATTTAGACGCGGCACTGTGGTAAGATTGGTGTGATCTGTTGGGTGTATTTGGAAAGGTGCCGGGTCAATTAAGGACCGAACATCTTGTGAGTACACGTTATCCAGCATTTCGTGCTAACCACACTAGAGGGTATGTGACCTCTCTTGACCTAGTACTTTGGCGTGTATTGGCTCCGGTCGCAGGAGGTCGCGGGAGGGATGGAGGTGGGAGCATGGTAGTTGTCCGAAAAGGTTTATCTGAGTGGGTAGTTGTCTTTTCGGCTTTACCATGTAGCGTATGGATTTCTATCCATACGAGCGGCTCGTAGTTAATACACAATATTGGAAAATGTCTCGTAGGACTTAGTGTGCAACATACCTTTGGTAGTGTGCTTTGGCTTTAAGGCGATGCAAGTGTGGGTGCATGGTACACCTGCAGGTTAAAAACTATTCGAATAGCCTCGCCCTAGGTGATGGACACGCTTGGGTAAGCTTATCAAGAGTTAGACTACAACATTTAAAATTAAAATTTGATGGGTGAGTGCGAATGCGGGATTAGTGCTATTGTTGGAGTGACTATTGGGATGGTCACTTCTAGGTTGTTTATCTTTCTCTTTTGTTATTATTATCTTTCTTGTTATTTCAACATTAAAAATGAATTGCAAACTTGCCTTCAAAGCTGTATTATATTATTGCAAATGAAAATTGGCTTTATGCAAATGAAACATATGGCCTCCACCAAACAAGCTGCATGTAGCATATGAGCAGTGCGCTAGCTCACACGTCGAGTCTTGCGGGTACAAAGACAATCTTTGTACTCGGTGCTTTGCTTAATGTTTTTGTTGCAAAGGAAGAAGGTGAGCCCCAAGGGCCTCACTACGTGAGTGTGTTGCCGTTTCGTGGGCGACTAGACTTGGCGGTCGGTCGGATGCCTTGTGGGATGGAGGCACGATTGGCTTTGTTTATAGCCATCTTATGGCACTTTTGCTTCATTGTCGTTCTTGTTTATTTGTGTATCTTGGCACATCGGCCTTTATCTGTAATAACTCTACTATTTGTTTATCTTCCGTTTGGTAGTGTGGTGTTTGGACTCTATGTTTGGAATGGAGTTGATGTCTAATTTTGTAACGGGGTGTGTATACTGCTTTCTGGGAAGTATACATATCTCGAGGATTAATTTATTTGATTTGTGATGCTAGGACCAGGTGGTTGGTTAAGCATTACAAGCCAAATAAATTGGGGTCCTCACATCGGGTAAATCACCGAGCATGTCTATAACCGAGGACGCGGCTATTCGAATAGGCTGTTAACATTCTACAGAGGTTGTACAGTTTTATTCACAATATATAGTCAGTGCGGCTAACACTAATCATAACAAAACCTTTCAGAAAATTTATCTCAACAATTAACTCTCCCGATGTGCATACAATCGATACTAAACTGCACTCAGCTCGTTGGCTCGACGCACACTGTTGGACCTAGAAACGACGAACCGTCCAAAGATGCGACCCATCACAAAGAAGTCCGCAACTCCACCCAGCACAAAGTTTAACTAGTACTTGAGTAGCTAATGTTGAGACTCCGTAACTTTCTAAGCTAGGCCTGTCCCATACCAGGCTTGTGGTAATATGATGTGGCTCTGTTCAATAACACACAAAGTTAAATCTTTTATTGACCAAGGCGAGACTGCCAATATTACACTAATTCACAAAGATTCACACAACTCCCAAGCATAAAACCTACCATGTCACAAAGACCTTTCTACTCGTCCCAGTCTAAATCTTTTTCTAGCCTGTTGATTAAGTGCATCATATGCCATCAACAGGTGATAACATACAATACACAACTTTTCACAAAGATGTTACATAGTCACTTAGTCAAGTATGAGTTTAACAATTCAAAATGGTACCAATGACCTGTTGTAAGATTAAGCATACTAATCATATCTAACCAACCCACGTTGGTGCTACGATGATACCAACTAGTAATTTAATTAAGCTAGGGTAACAAATGATCATGGCAATACACTTATAAATTAAGTAGGTTGTATAACTAATTCCAAAATAAGTAAAACATATGATAATTGAATTATCATGCAATAATTTAAATCAAAGTAGTTTTGTAAAATTGGGTGTAACCTGATTAAAGCACAACTTGCCTTGGTACAACTCTTGGCCTTGGCTTTGGTCTTGATCTTGAGCAAATCCTCGCTCGAGTGCTCCTGAGGTATCGACATGATATGGTGTGGGATCGAGGATGAATATTACGAAGGATAAATTGGCGAAGGTGAGGATCGCCCTTGGGTCGGCTGGACTTGCTCCGTTCGGCCAAGGCTCTGATCGCTACAGAACTAGGTGAGGCAAAGACTTTGTTTATTTCTTAATTGAGTCCCCCTCTTTTACATATGCTGTTTTTATAGACTTAAGCATGTAGAATTTTCGAAAGTGGCATAAGGAAAGCACTAACCGAGTCGAATACGAAACTAACCTATTCTCTAACTCAATCTCTTAATGAGAAACTAACTCTATCCTATCTCTTAAGGAGATTACTCAAACTGTACTCCTCTCTTCCAAAATCTTCCTCTGCTGCCATATCGATAGCTGTAACCGATTCAGTTACTATAGCCGAATCCGACACAGGAATAGGTCCCCCGACCGAAGTTCAAGTCGCTACTATACGTCACCATCTTTGATACGTCTTCCCCACAAAGGCATCCACAACATTACCTCCCTCTCTGTGAAACAGCTTGTCCTCGAGTTGGAATAAGGGATAACATTGTTAAAAATCATCCAATCGCTCCCAAGTCACATCGGTAGAAGAACACCCCAACCATTGAACGAGTAGTTCCCAAGTGCCACGATTCGGACGAGCCCGGACAATAGATAACGACAAAACCACATGACCATGCACAATGTCCGGTAGTCGTCTAGGAACTGGTGGAATTGGCCAGAGATACTTTTTGAGTAAAGCGACATGGAAAACATTATAGATACGAGCTTTGGGAGGAAGCTGAAGACGATACACAACTGTACCAATGCATCCTTGAACCAAGAAGGGACTGCAAAAACAAGGAGCCAATTAAGAACACTGTTGGTTTATGATGGAAACTGTGGTTCAGTGATGAAGGCGAAGCCAGGCCCATTCACCCACCTCAAAGTTGATCTCGTGGTGATGTTTATCATAATGCTGCTTCATGTAATGTTGAGCTTGATGGAGGCATCCGCAAAATTCAGTGAGAAATCCATCACAGTCATGCCACTGCCGATTAATAGTCGCCACTCGTGCTGCACCCGGCTGGTACGTCAACAAAGTAGGAGGGTCGTGCCTATAGACTACTCGAAAAGGTGTGGTGCGCAAGGCGGAATGACAGGAAGTATTGTAGCAAAACTCTGCCCAAGGAAGCCATTGCTTAGGACAATCACTATACAAACACCGTAAGTACATAGCGATTGTGCGGTTGACTACTTCAGGCTGACCATCCGATTGTGGGTGAAAAAGCAGAACTCATGTGAAGCTTAGATCCCACAAGATGAAAAAGTTATGTCCAAAAATTACTAGTGACGATGGGATCGCGATCACTCACTATAGAACAGGAGATACAATGGAGATGAACAATATCATCAAAGAAGGCGCGAGCAATGAAGTTTGCCGTGTAAGGATGACCAAGCGGAGCCGTGTAAGGATGACCAAGCGGAATAAAATGGCTGTATTTCAAAAAATGATCAACAATCTTTAAGATAACCGTTTTGCCGCCTACCTTAGGAAAACCTTCAATAAAGTCCATGGAAATATCCTCCCAAACTACTGATGGCACATTCAAAGGTTGGAGAAGTTTGACTAGATGTAAATGATTAGTTTTATTTTGCTAACAGACCACACAACCTTTGATATATTTGCAAACCTTTTTATTAGCACCAGAGTTGAAGAAGGTCACTCGAAAGCGATGTAAAGTTTTCTGAATGCCTTCATGACTAGTACTATGCACATCGGCAAGCAATTCAGCCCAAAGAAGTGATGAATCAACCACAAAAATACTCCCGTTATATAAAATCAATCCATCTACGAAGGCTCGACTGGATTTAGCGGCACTGGCCAATATTTTATCGTGCAATACAATGAGTTAGGGAATAGATGAAACCTCATGCTGAAGTGCGGTGAAAAGGGTGAAGTATGGCCCAGATAATGCCCAAATTGCCATGTCCTCCTCATCGTGCTGAGATAGTGCATCTGTCGTGGCATTTTGTCGACCAGGGCGAAACTGCATAGAAAAATCATAACCAAAAAGTTTGCTCACCCAAGTATGTTGAGTAATAGTAGAGAGTCGCTAATCAAGCAAAAACTTCAAGCTATAATGATATGCCCAAACAAGAAAAGCACATCCCCAAAGATACGGCTGCCAATGTTGTACGACCTTAACCAATCTAATCAATTCACGTTCATAAGCAGCCAATTTAGCATGGTGAGGAGCTACTGCATGACTAAAAAAAAGCAATTGGGCCTCCACCTTGATGCAAAACGGCCCCAAACCCAGCACCAGATGCATTACAATCCACCATGAAGCGCTTGGTGAAGCCAGGGAGATGGAGGACTAGCGTCGTCACAAGAGTTGTATTCAAAGCCGCAAAGGCCAAGCTGGCATCTAATGTCCATGAGAAGGCTTCCTTCTTGAGTAGTTTTGTGAGGGGAGCTGCCACCGAGCCATATTCCTTGATGAACTTTTGGTAATAGTCGGTGAGGCCGAGGAACCCACGAAGTGCCTGGATGGTTTCGGCCATGCCTGAACTGCGTCTATCTTGTCGGAATCCATAGCCACGCCTTGACCGGAGATGATATGAATGATTTAAGCCACAGACTCGGTGCCAAACAGACACTTGGATTTCTTCAGAAAGAGCTGATGATGCCGCATAAATTGAAGAACGATGCGCACTTGATGAAGATGTTTGGCCCACGATGAGCTGTAGACCAAAATATCATCAAAGAAAATAAGGACAAAACGATGAATAAGCAGCTTGAGGATGTCATACATGAGCACCTGAAATGTCGCTGGAGCGTTCGTTAGGACAAAGGGCATGACCAAGAACGGCCACAACATGTACAAAGCGTTGTCTTCTCGATATCGGAACTGTGCATCAAAACTTGACGATAGCCATTACACAAATCAATCTTGGTGAAGAAATGAGCACCATTGAGTTCATCCAAAAGCTCATTGACGACCAGAATCGAAAACTTGTCCTTTATTGTCTTATCGTTGAGGGCACGATAATCCACACAAAAACGCCACGATGCATCTTGCTTTTTAACCAACAATACTGGTGATGAAAATGCCGAAGTACTTTCGCAAATAATACCTTGTGCCAACATGTAATCACATTGCTTCTCAATTTCATCCTTCAATAATTGTCGATAATGGTATGGCCAAACAGCCACTGGAATCATGCCTGGCAGGAGGTGAATGTGGTGATCATGACGTCGGGGTGGCGGCAAGCCGTGTGGTTCTTCAGAAAGAATAGAGAGTTCGTCCAAAAGATCTCCCATCAACTCGTGTCCAGCAATGGCACAAACATGTCCTTCACTTGAGGTAGCATCAAGTCCCGCCCATGTCACCCGATGATCGCCCCGAAATAATGACATAGTAAACTTCATGAAATCTCACAAAATAGGGCCCAAAGTACGAAGCCATTGTACACCAAGGACCATGTCAAAACCGTTAAGAGGAATTACTTAGCAATCTGCAAAAATTTCTTCGTGATCAATAGCAAAGCGCGTGTTCATGCATACGCCAGAGCTAGTGACATGGTCACCGTTCGCCACAGTAACACCCATGCGAGGCCGCGGTCACGGAGACAGACCCAGTCGATGCGCCACTGCTTCGGCTAAGAAAGTGTGGGTGGAGCCGGAGTCCATGAGAGTGAGCAGTTCATGCCCATTGATTGCCATCTTCAATCACATCGTACGGCCTGTGCGAATACCGATGAGGGCTTGGGGAGAGATCTTGACATGGTCATTATCTTCGGTTGGCTCATCGTCATCGTCAAGCTTGAGGAGGAAAATTCTCTTCATGGAGCAACGATGGTTCCTAGAGAATTTTTTAGGGAAATGGTAGCACAGTCCCTTGGCATGTCGATCGGACATCTCCTCCATGGAAAGACGTAAGAAGGAGGCGGGGTTGGCCGCGGTGCTAGTGGTCGTCGACGGTACAAATGATGCTGGTGTGGCCATTGCCATAACTGTCAAAGTCGGCATGCTGGTCCGTGTCGCCAAAGCCCTAGACGTGAAGCACAGTCCAACGGGGGTTTTTAGTGGAGGCTTCAGATCCGTTGATGTCTCCTTGAGATGCTGGTCATACACCCTAGCCAAGCTCATGGCTATTTGAAGATACGTTGGATGCTGAAGCTCAACGTTAGTTTGCAACAGCTTGCCCAACCCGACGGTGAAAAGTTGTACTAGTTGTAGTCGCAATAGTGGCTTGACATGGCATAAGAGCAGCAAAAATTTCTTTTAGTATGCGTCAACCGTCGTCGTTCGTCGGAGTTGAGCCAATTCACCAAGAGGGTTGTTGCGGATGGGAGGCCTAAACTGCATGTTGACGAACTCCGAGAAGCAGACCCATGAAATAATGCCTTCATTGCATTCAAGTTGGTAGTACCACTGTTGGGCGGCACCGGTCAAGTGGTAGGATGCCAACCAAACTCGTTCTTCATCCATCGTTCGTTGTCACCGAAAATATTGCTCACATCGATTGAGCCAAGGGAGAGGATCTTCCTCGCCATCGTACGTCAGGAAGGAGCACTTGTGGAAGTGAGGAACCGTGCGCTGATCTTCGTCGTCATGAAACCTGGGTTCGGGGCTTCAGGCATGGAAGACGCCACTGGAAACCGTGGGCAATGCTGCCGTGCTGCCCATGTTCCATCCGGCGATCACTTGTTCATGTGTGCCCTATTGTGCCTTGATGCCGTTGATCTCCGTCATCATGCTTGCGAGCTACTAGAACACGCCGTCTATTGTCTTGTTTTCCATGGCGAAGGGTGGTGGTGATGGCTCTGATACCAAATTGATATGGCGTGGGATCGAGCAGGATGAAGATTGCAAGGAGGATAAATTGTGAAGGTGAGGATCGCCCTCGGGTCGGCTGGACTTGCTCCGGTCAGCTGAGGCTCTGATCGCTACCAAACTTGGTGGGACTTGCTCTGGTCGACCGAGGCTCTGTTCGCTGCCAAACTTGGTGAGGGAAAGACTTTGTCTATTTCTTAATTGAGTCTCCGTCTTTTACATATGCTGCTTTTATAGACTTAAGCTTGCAGAATTTTCAGAAGTGGCATAAGGAAAACACTAACTGAATCGAATACAAAACTAACCTATTCTCTAACTCAATCTCTTAATGAGAAACTAACTGTGGGCTCCCCGGGTTATTGGAAATGTACTTAATTAAATTCATACAGTAACATGATTATTAATGAAGGAACAGTACTGTCCCTCAATTAAAGATCATGCTAAAGGTATAAATTCAACAAGTAACAATTCCAATAAACAGGATCCCCGGATATATATATATCTCACAATGGTTCCCAGGATCAATGACCATTGCATATATATATCCTTTAACAACATTGCATCATACACATACAAGTCGTACATTTGCATAATTAAACATAAGTTTACAACATTCGGGTTTAGTACTACAATATAGAGTGACTTGGTCACTACAACATATTCAACAGCGGAAGCAAAATAAACTGAAAAAGTCCACCAATGGCCTCATCCACCATGCAGCAATTGCGTGGAGGAAAGAAGTAGCGTTACTCGTTAGCGTCACCCGATCGGCGCTAACGGGTACTTCATAAAGGAAACCGTCTCACCGCAACAATAGGTGATAGCACCTTGAGTACGGAAGGTACTCGGCCAAGTCTTACACAAACTATTAAAATAAAGTGTTGATTAGAGCCTAACCAAAGGAATAGAATTGTTACATGCATAAGGTTACAACAGGAAGGTTTAAAGGTTCAGATTTGCATAAAGCAGGACATCTTAACCTACAATTGCGAAATTTTGGTAAAGCAATTTAATAAATCAAATTTGGACTAAAACAGTACCTAAAGACATTAAAAGTAAACAGTACAGTGCATGATTCCCTCATGCAAACCGAAAGTAAACCCAAAACAGATTTTTAAATCAAAGCTTCTATACAGGTGACATCAATTCAAGTTATCGTCCATGACCGTGGACACGGCTATCGAATGCTTTATACTCGCAGGGTGTACATCTTTACCCACATGACTTAGCTAGCCCGTTGCCTTCGGATGCCTCCGAATGATGACATACTTCCTTTGGTATGCCGACCGGGGAAACTAAGATTTGGTATTTTTCAACAAGCTAACACTATTGAGTTGGACCCCCATGTGTGAACTGATCCCGCTTAAACAACGACTGATAGCATCTGCTTAACCGGGGCACACATGTTGCGTCAGTAATGCCGATCCAAACAATTTAATGCGAATTGGGTTCCCTACCCATAGTAGAATGCTATCGGCACCATTAAGGTATCGTATATGCGACGAGGCACATATACACCCTCACCCTCCTAAGAACATCTGATACTGACATACAAGCTCACATGGTATAAAACGCAGTCCTCAGACCAAAGCATCTATGCCATACAAGGTCAATACACATATCCTTACTCTCCTGTTTCCAACTCAATAGTCTTAACATTTTACTTAACCAAACAGCGCCCATACACTGCATGTGGAAGTACGTGGGGGACTTGAACTGAATAGTCGAGTTCGGTCCTTAATTAACCGGACAAGTCCACCACAAAACCCAATCTCGTGCACAAAAGCACCATCACTAGCTTCCTCTTGTCCAGATCAATGTGAATTTCAAATACAAATTTGATTTAAAGAAACTGGACAAAGAGTTTAAAATAACAATAGTTCAGTTGTGATTCCCATGTTTGACAAGATATGCTTGTCAAACTCTAAAATCTCTAGACTGCATGTCTAAGCTAAAACTGAAAATATAGGTTATGATATACAGTACTATGCTAGGGTTAAGTGTATGGTGACAATTGAGGTAATCCATCATGTTTGGTCATAGCTAACTACTAACAGATCACATTTTGTATTTTCAGAAAAATAGCATGCACAGATATCACTGGATTTGTAAAAGCTATTGTACAAAATTTGGGATCAATATGGTGCAAAGAGGATGCTTGCCTTGATAATAATAAATTCTGTTGCGTGCTCCGTTGCTCGTAAATAGGTTCAAGGATTTGAAGGACCAGATTCTAAAAGAGACAATAAACTCCAATAAATACCAAAACTGACAATAAGTCCAAAATGGAAGAAATATGCATGATTCCAGTATGCTTAAGCCATAACTACCCATATTAGTGATAATAACCCATAATATAGCTTACTGTTTTCAAAAGACAGAAACTAGGTTTTAGTGCAAAGTTCGATTTTGATTTTAGAAGAGTCAAAATGTGACAAAGTTGCAATTTTTGGAAAAAGTAATATAGAACATGCAAAAGTTCATAAATGAAACTTAGCATGATCTTTTAGGGTAATTAATATCCCAAACCAACCTTAGTATAACCCTAACTAGTTAGATTACATCAACTAAGAACAAATTCATTTTTGTCGGTTAAACCGACAAAAAGAAACAGAGACAGATCTCAACTAGAAGTTAAAATAGATGATGACAAGAATGAAAAGATCAACTTGTCATGCTGCTAGGGTTTAGTCAAAACCTAAATAAGATGGTAAGTTGACAGGAAGAACCCTAGGTTTTGAGAATGACATGGAAAACCGAAAAGGTATAATATCAACTTTTCAATTTGAAGCAAGTTGAAGCTACTGATGCTTAAAAGAATGATTCACAGGAGCATCTAAGGTCCTTAAAATGCTCAAGATATCAAAACTAGGGTTTTTGGCTTACCAGTATAGGAAAGATACCAAGATTCTGAAAACTCGAAGTTGATCGACAGAGAGATAAATTCTGATTTAACCTGCAAAAGATGCCGAATCTTTAATGCAAGGTAAAACCAGCGCTTAAGGATGGATAAGCAAAGGATAGGAGCAAAAATCCCATGGGCGGCAAGGAAGAAAGTGAGCTTCAGTGGTCAACAATGGTCGTGACTCAAAGAAACTAGGTTTATATATGGATGTTGAGCTACAGGCAAGAGAGAAAGATCTAGAGTTGATGAGGTGTCCATTTAGGGCTAATTATCCCAAAAATTAGTTGCAAAAACTTTGGGATAAATCCTCTCCTCTGTTTACAGAGAAATCTGCGCGCTGAGAGAGAGGGAAGAAGATAAGAGTCAGCTGACATGTGGGCCCCATTGTCATCCTCAGCCGCGCGTGCTTCACAAAAGCTCAAAAGAATATCAGCCGTCCGATTGGAAATGGGCGGCTGTGATAAATCGAGAGATTAAATGATTTGAATCGGTACCAGTTAATATGGACCGCACGATCTAGATCGACCAATCGGGATTAAAACGGAGCTCAAAGGAATCTCGAGATCCACTTTCAAATCTGGACGTTGGATTGGAATCCAACGATCAATTAAAAGATATACACGTCACCCCTTTTAGATGCGATGGCACAACACCGTTGGATTTGATATCTACGGTCAGGATGGAAAATTGAACCGGATGGTCCGATTGCATACACTCATATGGACCTTACGATTGAAATCCAACGATCCACCGAATTTGGGCTTTAAAGGCCCACGGTCAAAAAGGAGCGCCGTAGGATTGAAATCCAAAGGCCCGCATAAACGTGCGCCTCTGATTTCAAATTGGAATAAGCGACGCCGTTAGATCAAGAATGAATGACTGCGATCGTGAGGGGATCCGGAGTCGTCCGAATGCACACACTGATCTCGATCGTTGGATCAAGATCCAACGGTGGAGATTAAAGTGCACGCGTGGACAACGCATAAGACGTTGCGGCTTCGCCCGTTCGATTGAAGATCAATGGCTCATATCACGCGTGGAGTTTTGGGCTCGCGCCCGAACGTGACTAGGCCAGACCAATTGCACTGGGTTGGACCCAACCACATGAGACCGAGTCGCTACAGTGCAAGGGTTTAGGTTTAGACCGGTTTAGTTGACCAGAACCTTATTCAAATATTCCAAGGTTTGACTGGGCTTTTAAAAATAGCAAATAAATTTATAAATTCATGAAATTTTTACTGGAAGCTACTGGGATAACATATTTCCCAGATAAATTTTATAAACCACATTTTCACTTTGTAAAATACATAAATATTTATTTCAGGCCGAAAATATTTATTTAAAGACAATAAATTTTTCTTTAAGCCCAAATAATTTCTAAAAATGCAACAAAAATATTTTTAGCCAAGATAATTTATCTAGGCTTTAATAAAAATACTTCCCAGTCATAATACAAGTTTTATCTTGTATTCCTTTAAGACTTCAAATGGTTCTTTAGGGTTTTGGCTAAAAGGAAGGTTTTAATTTGTAACATCGCCCAAAGTGTAGAAATTAATAGTAATGCTATGAACAGTACCTCATTACTGTTCATAAAGCATTTTATTACTGTTTATAAACTTGGGGCTGTTACAAACCTACCCCCCTTAAGAAAATCTCGTCCCCGAGATTTGGAGCAAGTTAGAGATTAGGAAGAAGTGAAGTGAAAATGATTTATGAGGAAATTCAACATCTGTTGTCTTGATTTCCTTCAAGGATAACAAAGAAGAACTTTACATAACAACATAGTGTTATTATTACATCTTTGTTTACATCGCTTTGTTTAAACTTTCCTTTCTTGATTCAAGGGAAAGTACTAAACAACAAAAAGATGGGGGTGCTCAATCTGCATCAGATCTTCGCGCTTCCAAGTGGCTTCACCTTCAGAATGATTAGCCCACTGAATTTTCAAGAACTTGACAGTACGATTTCTTGTCCTGCGTTCCATTGTGTCGAGGATACGCACAGGTTGTTCTTGATAGGAAAGATCATGCTCATAAGCAGTTGCCTCAATAGGAACACGAAGGCATTTATTCAATTGAGACACATGAAAAGTATCATGCACTGCTGAGAGTGATTCAGGTAGTTCCACTTGATAAGCTACAGCTCCTCGCTTGGCAATTATTCGGAAGGGTCCGATATAACGAGGTGCGAGCTTTCCTTTTACCTGAAAACGATGAGTACCCTTCATGGGTGACACTTTAAGATAGACATGGTCATCCACCTCAAAGCTCAATTCACGACGGCGATGATCGGCGATAGCTCTTCCGACGAGATCATGCGGTTTTCAAACAATCTCGAATCGCATTTAACTTGCTCTTCTCGCTTCCTTTACCAAGTCGGACCATAGAATGACCTTTCACGGACTCGGACCAATTCAATGGAGTCCTACAAGCTCTCCCATACAAGGCTTCAAAAGGTGACATTTGAATACTTGCTTGATAGCTATTATTGTAGGAAAATTCCACAAATGGCAAAGATTTCTCGATCTTTGCTATAAGATAGCACATAGGCTCAAGAAGATCTTCCATTACTTGATTCACTCTCTCATCGACCACTAGTTTGAGGATGGTAAGCGATCGAAAGAAAGTTCATCCCATAGCACGATGAAGGCTATTCCAAAATGGGAAGTGAAGCGAGGACCACGGTCGAAACAATGACCTTAGGAACACCATGAAGACAAACAATTCTAGCAATATAAAGCTCGCTAGTTGCTTGCCATTGAAATCGGTCTGACCAGGAATAAAATGGGCCACTTTAGTTAAACGGTCGATGATTACCCAAATGGCATCGCACCCTTTGGAAGTCTTGGAAGACCGGTCACAAAATCCATACCGATCTCTTCCCACTTCCATCGTGGAATAGGCAAAGGTGAAGGGTACCGGTGGCTTGGATGTTGACTTTAACCCTTTGACAAATATCACATTCAAGAACATCTTGAGCAATTTGCCTTTTCATTTGACTCCACCAAAATGTTTTCTTTAAATCTTGATACATCTTGGTACTCCCGGGATGTAGAGAAAACTTGGAATTATGAGCCTCTAAGAATTAGACTTCTTAGATGGGGATCGCAGTACTACCAAGCGATTGCGATCTCGAATCATACCGCGATCATCTTGAGAAAACTCGTGGGCTTTACCTTTCATGTTTTCCTTAATTTGGCTACCTCGGCATCGGTTGTTGGGCCTCAAGAATCTGGGATTCTAAGGTAGGCTCCACTTGTAATCTGCGAGGAAACTGCTCCCACCAATTCAAGACTTAAGCGTACCAAAATCAGCACACAAGTCTTTTTGGCAGTAGAGAAGATATGCGATTGCATTGTGACTTTCTGCTTAAAGCGTCTGCCACAACATTGGCTTTACCAGGATGATAATGAATACCCATGTCGTAGTCTTTGATCAGTTCAAGCCATCTTCTTTGTCTCATATTCAAGTCAGATTGAGTGAATATGTACTTCAGGTTTTTATGATCAGTGTAGATCTCACAACGATTACCTAGAAGGTAATGTCGCCAAATCTTCAATGCATGGACCACGGTAGCCAATTCTAAATCATGAGTAGGATAATTAACTTCATGAGGGCGCAACTGCCGGGATGCATATGCCACAACTCGGCCTTCTTGCATAAGCACACAGCCAAGTCCGATTGGAAATGGGCGGCTGTGATAAATCGAGAGATTAAATGATTTGAATCGGTACCAGTTAATATGGACCGCACGATCTAGATCGACCGATCGGGATTAAAACGGAGCTCAAAGGAATCTCGAGATCCACTTTCAAATCTGGACGTTGGATTGGAATCCAACGATCAATTAAAAGATATACACGTCACCCCTTTTAGATGCGATGGCACAACACCGTTGGATTTGATATCTACGGTCAGGATGGAAAATTGAACCGGATGGTCTGATTGCATACACTCATATGGACCTTATGATTGAAATCCAACGATCCACCGAATTTGGGCTTTAAAGGCCCACGGTCAAAAAGGAGCGCCGTAGGATTGAAATCCAAAGGCCCGCATAAACGCGCGCCTCTGATTTCAAATTGGAATAAGCGACGCCGTTAGATCAAGAATGAATGGCTGCGATCGTGAGGGGATCCGGAGTCGTCCGAATGCACACACTGATCTCGATCGTTGGATCAAGATCCAACGGTGGAGATTAAAGTGCACGCGTGGACAACGCATAAGACGTTGCGGCTTCGCCCGTTCGATTGAAGATCAACGGCTCATATCACGCGTGGAGTTTTGGGCTCGCTACGAACGTGGATCGGGCCAGACCAATTGCACTGGGTTGGACCCAACCACATGAGACCGAGTCGCTACAGTGCAAGGGTTTAGGTTTAGACCGGTTTAGTTGACCAGAACCTTATTCAAATATTCCAAGGTTTGACTGGGCTTTTAAAAATAGCAAATAAATTTATAAATTCATGAAATTTTTATCGAAGCTCTTTGGGATAACATATTTCCCAGATAAATTTTATAAACCACATTTTCACTTTGTAAAATACATAAATATTTATTTCAGTCGAAAATATTTATTTAAAGACAATAAATTTTTCTTTAAGCCCAAATAATTTCTAAAAATGCAACAAAAATATTTTTAGCCAAGATAATTTATCTAGGCTTTAATAAAAATACTTCCCAGTCATAATACAAGTTTTATCTTGTATTCCTTTAAGACTTCAAATGGTTCTTTAGGGTTTTGGCTAAAAATGAAGGTTTTTAATTTGTAACATGCTGCCCAAAGTGTAGAAATGAACAGTAATGCTATGAACAGTACCTTATTACTGTTCATAAAGCATTTTATTACTGTTTATAAACTTGGGGCTGTTACACTAACTCTATCCTATCTCTTAAGGAGATTACTCAAACTCTACTCCTCTCTTCCAAAATCTACTACTCTCTTCTGAAATCTTCCTATGCTGCCAAATCGGTAGCAGTAATTGATTTGGTTACTATAGCTGAATCCGACATGGGAACATGCCCCCCAGCCTAAGTTGATGTCGCTGCCGTACGTCGCCGTGTTTGATACGTCTTCCCCACAAAGACGTCTACAACAGGCGTCTAACGCAACGAGAGAAGAAACACAAATAAATAGAAAATGGAGCAAAAAAAACTACAAAAATTATAATGAAAATACTAGAAGTAGGGCTCGATTTTAGATGAATTTAGAAACTTGAATAAGCTCAATCGGAGATCGTATGAAGAAGAATGAGCTCCTGGAAGTTGGTCGGTTGATAAATTCAAAAAAATAAAAAGGGAGAGAGAAACTAACAAGTGGGACCCACTAGAAAAAGATTTCCAAAAATTAAAATAATCCCAAAAAATTGAATAAGGCATTGACAGGTGGGACCCACATGATCGCTTCAATATAATAGATTTAAAATAACTTTGGTACGGTAAGTCAGATATGGACAACACTGACGAGTCACTGTGTCATTCAAACATGCCATATAAGATAGCTCAGCTGAGGCTCCTCTCATGTGTTGAGCCAAGTGTAACATTCCAAAATTTGATCTATTTTTGAAGTTTTAAAAGAAAAATAACCATTTAAATTTTTCCTGTTAAAGTTAAAGCTTAATTGGAATTATCAGAGTTAAAAAACAATTCAATATGAATAATGTCAACATCAACTATTATCAAAACTATTTTATTTGGATTCTATGTTCTTGGATATATTTTCTAGAAATTTCTAGAATTTTTCTGAGTGCATTTGCTATTTTCTATTTGTCAATTGGATTTTCTACTACTTTCTAAAAAGAAAAACTAACTAAAATCTCGAAAATATCTTTGGGCAGAAACCCATGCTCTGGCCCGATTCTTTTTCTTTCGTTTTGGGCCACTCCTGTCTTTCCTCAGCCGGCCTGCACCTCCATTTCTTTCTGCGCCAAAGCCCACCATTCCAGCTCCCTCGCTTCACCTCTTTCTCCCACTGTCCGGTGGCCCCGCTTTTGTTGCCACCTCATCATCGTCTCCGCTCAGGACTCTTGAGTCCATGTCCGAATCGTGCGCAGTGCCATCGTCCTTCTCTTGGACTTTCTCCATCCGGTGCTATATAAAGGCGTCCCTCCGCGTCAAAACCTCCGCGCCGCTATCCTCATCCAAAACCCTCAAGTCCTAATCCCGGGTTCATCATCGTGTTGTCGGATTTCGTCAAAGGAGCTAAAGCCGCCGCTGTGTCTTCATCACCGGATTTCATCGTCGTTGGTCCCTCTCAGCCCAAGACGCCACCGCCGTCGGGATCGCAATAACGAGGGCTACGCCGTGCTTGCATCATCTTTTTCATAGGATCATCGCTCCGTCGTTTTTGTTTCCGTCATAAAACCCAACTGCGCCGCCTTACTTCAATCTACACCTTGGTGAGCCCCTTTTGTCCTTTGTCCGTGTCATCTTGTGCCCTACCCTATTCTCGTCCAATCCCCCACCTTTTGTTGCTTCTCTGTCACTGGAGTACCCCGCCACCGCTCGTCTTCTTCGGCTCCGGTCGTTGGCGTTGCGCTGCCGGTTCCTTCGCTCTCCGGCCGTTTTCTTTGTCCCGGTGTGTTCCTAAAGCCGTTGTCGTCATGGCGCTTCTCCTTGATTTCTTCGGGCGCCACTCCCTTGCCGTTCTGTCATCACCGTGGAGCTCTTCGCCACCAATGTCACCGCCTCTGTCACCTCATCGTCGATGATGCTGCGCCACCACCTCCCTTAGCACCGATGTGTCCTCGGCATCTCGTTTTTCCACTTTGCTGGAGTTCCCTTGCCACCCATCGCCGTCGCCGACGAGCTCAAGTGCCGACCATGTTCTCTGTTCTTCTCTGTCTTTCTCCTTTTGCCACTTCCACAGCCTAGTCACCGTCCACATCACCCTCTTGGCCCATGTGGCATCCAAATCAACACCTAGTCAGCAGCACGTGTGTCAAAACCGAAGACCAACATCTAAAGATCCAGTCCTCGTGTACCCCTTGAATGACAGTGGGTCCCATAGACAAAATCAATTTCCTTTATTTCTTTCTCAGCCAAATTTCCATTGCTGACGTCAGCTGACGCAGTAATTATCTTTTCCTTCAGAGAAATAATTTAGTAAATCCATAAATCCTGATTTTCAGTATTTTATGTAATTTCAATCTTCTAGAACCCATATCTTTTGCATCCGAACTCCGATTGAGTCCATTCAAATTTATAAATTCATCTAAATTCGAGATCTATTTATATAAGTTATTTATTTATTTTTTAGATATTTTTTATCTATATTATTTATTTATTTGGTTTATTTGCTTGTTTGCGAGTAGACGTTAATACTTCAGGAAGTTTTGGACAAGGAGAAGTACACCAAGATCAAGATCAATCCCATTATTTATTCCAAGGCAAGTCGTGATTCTTTGATCATATTGAACCTATGATTTCAAAAGTATATTGTTTTATACAACTGCATGCTATCTTTATACAAATTGTTTCGGGTTTAGCTATTGCCTATTGTCATTATGCCTCCATTGATTATTTGAATGCCATGAATCCTTTGCCACCTTAGCATGGGTAATTTTAGTTGGACATACTTGTATTACCAATATGGGTATTGTACTGATGCTTAGTTTTGCTTAGTTACGATGGGTTCACTATCACATGTGTCATAACAAATAATCTTTACTGAATGATATATGGAATCGTGGTGGTTAAGCCACAGCTGTTAAAATTTGCATACCATGACAGGGTGTGTCATTAGTCTTGGTTAAACAAAATGGTTTTCGCTCGGACGAGTGGTTGGTGGATAGTGGGGGTGTTTCAGCACGATGTGGGTTTGTGGTAGTCTCGCTTGAGTAATTTGTCAAGGACTTAATCTTGTATGCCATTGAACTGGACCTTAACCGTACAACCACATTCTTGGTATGGGACGGGCCAACTTAGTAAGTTGTGGAGTTTCGGTTTTTGACATCTCAGGTAGTTTGTGGGTGGAGGTGTATATCCTTTTCTAAGGTCACATCGCGGGTCGGTTCGCCACTTCCCTGTCCAACGTTGTACGTCAACCACAATGAGGTTTTGGGTGGCTGTCGGTACAACGGGAGAGTCAATTACTGAGATGAAACTTCCGAAAGGTTTTGTGATAATCTCTTAGTCGCACATCTACGGAAGTGTGTGAGCGGACAATATAAGATGATTGTCTCTTGTGGGTCAAGCTGTAAAACCTCTGCAGAGTGTAAAACTATTCGAATAGCTGTGTCTGTGGTTATGGACGTGCCTGGGGATTTCACACGGGAGGTAGAATTTCTTATAAATTGAGTTGGAGGGTGAATAGGAAGTTCACTAGATGAATATAATATTCGTTTGGTGAATAGCTGATTCACTTGATGGGTTGTGTCGATTGGTAAATAGGGGATTCACTTATCTTTGGTTTAGTTGAGAAGTGGATGGGTAGTTCACTGGTTGTTTCAAAAAAAATGTTTAATTACTTATTATTGTTTTCAATTTAGCATTTCAATCTATTTATTGTATTTATCGTCAATGCTGCTTTATGCAAATGAGCCATACAACTATCCTTTGTTCAAGCCATGCATAAATACTATTTGCATATATTTCCCCACGACTTGCTGAGTGCTTTATGTACTCACAGCTTTAATTTCTGTGATTTAGTTGAAGAGTACCAAGCTGCTCAAGAGTTCTTCGTCCAGGAGCATTATGAATGTTTTGCGGATTAGGATGCGTTCTCCACTCGATTGCCTGTGGGCATGTTGATTGGCCATTTCAAAATTTTTGTTCCACTACAAGAGTTTATTTGTTTCTTTAGTCCTGCGTGGCAAGTTAAGTAAACGTTGATCATAAGGTCCAGTTATTATTATTATTTGTTATTTTGAGATCTTTTTAGTTAAATCGAATAAATGGATGGTATATCATTACTGTTTCTTGTGTGAGCTATCTACTGATTTGGGACTAGTTCAGAATACATAGAGGGTTCCTGAGATGCATTTTCGAGTCCCGACAATAAGTCACCATTTTGCGCACCATCTTGTCAATGGAGGAAATCCATAGCACCATCTCGTCCTCAATGCCGCGTAGCCGCTCTGCTTCACCGTTGTCGCCACGTCCCCCATCACCGTCGACGATCATTGGTCCTCACGCATGACCAGGTCGCGTCGCCTTGATTCCGTGAACCTTTTGCCTGCACGTAAAACCCCACCAGAGCACTCCACTGCCGGTTAGCTGTCAGCGCGAGCAATTGTCATCAACGTGGCCGCCTATGTGCTAGCCTCGTCATCGCCACGTGTACACACCTCAGCAACCAGTCACGTTAACACCACTTGTACCAAAATCCTAATCCCAGGTCAGCATGGACTTAGTCCATGGCGAACCTAGTCACTGACATGTGGACCCCTGATGAGGGCATCCCTACAACACCTTCTCCTCCTCCATCTAATGCTTAAGATATACGCATCGAGTTGCCGACTGGACCAATTACAAGAGCACGTGCTAAGAGGCTACATAATCAGATGACCTTGTTTCTTAAAGAGCATGTTATTAATTCTAGCGAGCATTTTATACTACCTAACGCTTGTACTTTACTTGTTATCAGGTTTGAGAAAGAGAAGAAGAGCTGTCATAGGTGGTACAGGAGTCGGTGCCACTATGCCTATTAGTGATTCCCGTGTCATGCAACCAGCGGGAGGCGAGGGAGCCCGGCTGGTGCCAAGAATTGAAGGAGAAAATTCCATGCAATGCTGGGCATGTGCTGGCATGGAAACATTGCATGCACGCACAAGGAAAAAGGAAACAAAATATTGCATGCATGCATGGGCCAACAAGAAGTTAATTGCATGCATGCTGTGCTCCACAAACAAAGGGATTTGTGTACATGCAGGTTCGGCCATGGAGAACAAAAGACAAAGCATGTTTGCATGCACAAAGACAAAGCATGTTCACGTATGGACTTGGAGATGTCCAGCACCAGCACGCCATGCATGTTCGGCCAGGAGAAAAGGGAAAGCATCCACGTGACGTGAAGATTGATTGGTTGTAACCATTAAGGCATATTTCTATTTTTAGTATTAGTTAGCAAGAATTTGGAAACAAATTATTGAGTACGTGTGTGATTAGGATGGAGTAGATTTGTTGCGTGCGTGTGTGACGGGGTCAGCCATACATAGTCCAAAGGCTTCGGCCGTGTAGAAACAGACCAACTTTGAGAATAGAATTGAACACAAGTTATTGCTTGTTCTTTCATACAAGAAATTCATGCGAGGATTTCTGAGAGGGAATTAGGCAATCCGTTGTTCGTTCTGCAAATCAAGGTCAAGTTTGCTTTTCCACTAGGAATTGAGGGCTTGACGATCTTCGATCATGGTCTAGCGGCGATCATCCTAGTGCGTGTTGGCGAATATCCATAGAGCTACAAGTTCATGCACTGGCGCGTGGTGTACAGCTGAGCGTTGTTCGTCATGAAGCACTATTTATCCACGGTTCTACTCGAGAAGATCGAGCCACCCCGTATCAACCCCACATGTCAGTTCACTATTCTGTAGACCCATGAGCCATAGACCGTGAGCCAAACCCTATGGGCTTGGTCCATAGACCAAGGGTCCCACCTGTCAACCTCTATTTCCTATTTTTTGGATTTCTTTTATTCCAAAATTCATTGTTGACGTCATGCTGATGCAATATTTCAGAATTTCCTTCAGAAAGAAAATTCTAAAAATTCAAAATAGTGTTTTCTTCTCTTTTTCTTATATTTAAATCTTTGAGAGCCTGTTATTCTTCATACGAACTCCGATTGAACCCATTCAAGTTTATAAATTCATCTAAATTCACTCTCTACCTTCCTTCAATTTTTATTTAATTTTTGGAGTTTATTTGTTGCTCTGTTTTGTATTTATTTGGGTTTCTACTTTCGTTTGCGAGTAGATGTTGATACTTCAGGAGCTTTTGAGGAAGGACTTGATCAAGCTTAAGACCAGTACCAAGACTTGTTTCAAGGCAAGTTGTATCTTTGACTATATTGAACATAGTTTTCTAAAATTATTTTGATTCAAATTATTGTATTTTACTTCAAGTATTTATTTCTTTAAATGTTTTGGATTTTGCTATTCACCCATTTGATTATATCCACGTTGCTCATTGTTTTTCCATGATCTTTTATCACCCTAGCTTGGTTAATTATTAGTTGGTATTATTGTTAGCACCAACGTGGGTTGGGTAGACACAAATAGTCTGCTTAGTCATGTAATGGGTTATTGATATTATTTTGAGTTGCAAATCTAAACTTGACTAAGTGATTATGAAACTTTGTGTAAAAACTATGTGCTGTGTGCTATTACTCGTTGATAGCATGTGATGCACTTAACCAACAAGGTAGGAAAATATTTAGAGTGAGGCGAGTGGAACGAATGGTGATATGGTGGAACTTCGTGTAATACTCTAATTTATTCTAAGAAAAAAAGCATTCAAAAGAAAAATTAGACATAAGAAAAAGGGGGTTTCTGCAGTTCTTCGATAACTTGGGCCTCAGGCCTTGGCGGAGGGGAAAACCCTAGCCTCTACTGTAGCACACTCTGCTACAATACCCCCCGCTACTGCTACAGTGCCCTGCTATAGTAGACACCCTCCCCCTTGCACCCCATTGCTATTCCCCTCTCTCTTGGTGGTGCTCTCCCATTACTGTCGACCAAAGAGAAAGGTGGAGGAGAGGGAGACGAAGGGGAGAAGAGAACCTCGTGGGGAATTCAGTAGGCTCACGCATCTTCAATGGTAACGATCATCTCCCCACTGTTTGGATCAAGTTAGATTCTTAATTGCTGTCGATTAGAGAGTCGTCGCTACTGCTGTGATTAGAATCAGAATTCGGTTCCTTGTTGTACGTCAGTTTTTGTATAGATTAAGGCCGAATTGGAGATTAGGATCTCCTAGAGAATTGTGGGGTTTATCTTCAGCTTTCAATAGGCTCTGAGATCACCTAAATCGGAGTTATGGTTTGGGAGATACGTTAGTTTCTTTACTGCTGTCCAGAAATCCTAACGAGAATCAACAGTCGTCTTGTTTATTAATTAAGATTTTGTTAAAGGTCAATTCAGAGATGTTGCCCAAAACAATTTTTGTAGATAATTTTGTTATCTTTTCAGAGAATCTGAGAACACATTTTTATGATTTACAGAGCGAAAGTTATGTAATTTATAAGGACGCTGTCTAGTGTAGTTTCCTGATAATTTGTTGTCTGATTTGGGTAGATCAAATAGTTAAATCTTGGGTTTGGGGAAGGCGTTGTAGAGCATTGCGAGTGGTGTCATGTTACCATGTCGTTCTTATTTTTAGTAATTTAACTGTGTAGGCGGAGAGGCTTCGGGATTAGTGGCATCTTCCTTGCCTCATAACGCGTCACAACGTGAAAGGCAAGTACAATTGAATTGTCTTGATTGTTATGTGTTCAAATTGATTGATGATTACACAACGAGTAGTCTTCACGAGCTGGATCATTGTAGCAATCGGGAGGAAAAGCAACAAGCATGATCCAGCAAATTCTATCAAGTGGTGCAAAAATATAACCAACTCGTTTGATAGTTTGGACCTTTTTCCTGTGACGGTTGTGGGGTCTGATCTTCCCCTTTGGTACCCCCAGATTGGTGAGTTCTAGACCTTCCTTAATTGCCTTACCTCTTGTCTGGATGGTCTGATGCACCTCAACCTGGAGCATGTTTCAATCTTAGAGGTGTTTTGGCACTTGGTTTGGATTGAGTCTGGTCTTTGTCAGAAGCAGTTTTTTTGTCTCTGTTATCACTCAACCTAGAGTCCCGAATGTTGTTTGCTCTCTCCAAGAACTGGTTGTTGCTGAGGTTGTTGAGATCTGCGGTCCAATCAAGAACTCTCCAAAAAAAAGATGTAGGAAGGCTTCGGTCCCCCTGGATGTTAGTCTGCTCAGGCGCAGTACTCGGCTTAATGCAGCTAAAAAAGATTTTAGAGACAAAGCTAGCGTGGATCTTTTGGCACCACTTTTTGAAGGCCACAGGATGGACCAGGGGAAGCCGGCTCCTCCTTTCTTGTCTATCCATCTGGTGCAGGGTATTGGGCAAGGCTTTTGCCAGGCATCTCCTAGCGATTTGTCTGCGAAGGCTCTTTTGGAGTCTGATGACGAATAACCTGGATCATGTTAGGTCTTCTCTTTTGCTTTATTGGGCCGTTGTTTGGCCCTTGTAGTGATTTCGCTGGTCGTGGACTATTTTGATATGTCTTTCTTTTGTCAAGCATAACTTTATTACTAGTACCTGTTCCTGTGTGATGACTTTTCTTCAGTTATCGGTGAAGCTACTAGTATGCCTTGGGCGATTAGTCTCATGGTGTTCCTTTCCTCCTTTTTCATGAATTCCACAAGGAACTGGCATATTCTCTCCTGGAATGTTAGGGGCATTAATTCTTCCAGTAAGTGGGATGATATTAGGAACAAGATTGATGAAAGTGCTTGTGATGTTTTTTGCTTTCAAGAAACTAAAAAGGAAGATTTTGACAGCTATTTCCTTCATCATTTTGCTCATAGGAGATTCAATAAGTTTTCTTTCGTCCCATCCATTGGTGCTTCCGGGGGACTTCTGACAGCCTGGAATGGCTCCCTTTTTGTTGGATCAGTTATTCATTCCGATAGGTTTTCTTAGACCTTACAGCTTCAATCCACTCTTAATGATCAAATTTGGACTCTCACCAATGTCTATGGGCCTTGTACCCCGGAAGGAAAGTCTGAATTTTTGGATTGGCTTCTTAGTTTAGATGCCAACCGTTTTGAGCTTTGGTTGCTCGTAGGTGACTTTAATCTTCTTCGTAGCCCGGACAATCGTAACAAGCCAGGAGGAAATGTTTTGGACATGTTTCACTTTAATGAAGTTATTAATCACCTGGGTTTAATTGAAATTCCTCTAAAGGGGAGGGCTTTCACTTGGAGTAATATGCAGCAGGATGTTCTTCTTCAGAAATTGGACTGGGTTTTTTCTTCTGCGGCTTGGTCTCTGTCATTTCCTAACACGTTGGCTTTTCCTTTGTCTAGAACCACCTCAGACCATACTCCTTGTTCGATTCAGATCTCTTCCTCCATTCCAAGAGCTTCTGTTTTCCGTTTTGAGAACTTTTGGTTAGATTTTGACTCTTTTTTTTTCCGTTGGTGGAGTCTCTTTGGAATTGTTCTTCAGTCAATGGTAATGCAGCACAGGTTTTGTCGGCCAAGTTTAAAGTGTTGAGAAGAGGGTTAAAAGTTTGGAGCAAAAAACTCTCTAACCTGAGTAAGCTTATTGAAAACACTAGCTGGGTCCTAGCTTTGATTGATGGGCTTGAAGACCAGCGATCTCTTTGTCAGATTGAACGAAATTTTAGGAAAATTTTGCAACAACACCTGTTGAAATTGCTGAAAGCCAAAAGAGTTTATTGGAAGCAAAGAGCCACAATTAGATGGGCTAAACTTGGAGATGAAAACACTAAGTTCTTCCAATCCATTGCTTCTTCGTCCTTTCGCCGGAATCATATTGCACACCTCTATTTAGATGATGGTTCTTGTAGTATAGACCATGCCCAAAAAGCAGCTGTTCTATGGGCTTCTTTCAAAGCCAGGTTGGGGATTTCTGAAGTGCCCTGTATGCACTTTCATTTGTCTTCATTGATTCAACCTGTGGAGTCGGTTATTCTTGTCAATTTGGACAAGGTTTTTACTACTGAGGAAATTGACTTGGTCATCAAAGATTTAGCGCATGACCATGCACCGGGTCCAGGTGGTTTCAATGGACTGTTTTTGAAACGCTACTGGCATATAGTGAAGAAGGATTTTTATCGGTTGTGTGCTGATTTCTGCGCTAACAATCTGAATCTCCAGAGTATTAACTCCTCTTTTATCACTTTGATTCCGAAGAAACCAAATCCTGAATTAGTTAATGACTTCAGGCCCATTTCTCTGTTAAACAGTTCTCTCAAAATTTTGACTAAGCTGGTATCTAACCAACTACAATTAGTCATCCTTAAGACTATTCATGTCAATCAATATGGTTTTCTAAAAGGGCGAACTATCCAAGACTGTTTGGCATGGGCTTTTCAGTATCTTCATCTCTGTCATCAGTCTAAGAGAGAAATTATTATTCTTAAGCTTGACTTTGAGAAAGCTTTTGATAAGATTGAACACCATGCGATTCTTTCCATGCTCCATTACAAGGGTTTTAGTACCAAATGGCAACAATGGATTCGTCAAATCCTTTGTTCGGGGACTTCTTCGGTCCTATTAAATGGTGTCCCGGGCAAGGTTTTCCATTGTACGAGGGGAGTGAGACAGGGTGATCCTCTCTCTTCTCTTCTGTTTGTGCTGGCAGTGGATCTTCTCCAGTCCATCATTAATAAAGCGTTTCACATAGGACTTTTCTCTTGTCCTTTGGAGTCAGACTTTGGCCAAGACTTTCCAATTATTCAATATGCAGATGACACGCTCCTTTTCATGCCAGCAGATGCGCTCCAACTTTTTTGCCTCAAAGGTATACTTCGTTCTGTTGCGGATTCTACGGGCTTAAAGGTCAACTTCAGTAAATCCTCCATGGTCCCTATTAATGTGGCTGTAGATAAATTGCTTCATCTAGTAAATACTTTTGATTGCCAGGTGGGTTCGGTCCCTTTCACTTATTTGGGATTGCCGTTAGACTCCTCCAAACCAAAGTTTGTGCACTACCTTCTGCTTATTGATAGGATTTCTAGGAGGTTGTCTGGCTTATCGCCTTTTCTATCCTATGGGGGTCGTTTAATTTTAGTTAATTCGGTTTTCTCTTCACAAGCTGTCTATCACATGGCTTCCTTGAAATTACCTGCCAAAGTCATTCTTCAGATTGATCGTTTGCGTCGGCATGCTTTATGGCATGGCTCGGACATTAATAGATGTGGAGGATATCTAGTGGCTTGGAAGGAGGTTTGTCGGCCTAAAAAGCATGGTGGTTTAGGAATTTTGAACCTCCAGACTCAAAATAAAGCAATGTTGATGAAGCTACTGCATAAATTTCTAAATGGAGTGGATGTCCCTTGGGTCAATCTAACTTGGAAGGCCTTTTACCAGAATTTCTCGACCCCAAACTCTAACCGCCTCCATGGATCCTTTTGGTGGCAGGATTTGCTTCGATTGTTAGCAGATTTTAAAGGCTTGGCTTCTTGTTCGGTTTTCAATGGAAAATCATGTATTTTCTGGAAGGACTGTTGGAATTTGCATTGACCGCTTCTACGGTGGCCTCATCTCTTCTCTTTTGCTCGGCAGCATGACATGTCAGTGGCCTGTCTTCTGGAGGAGGAAACCCTTGAGTCTCTGTTTCATTTGCCGTTGTCTCCGTCTGCCGCTTTACAACTTCAGGAACTGAGAGTTGAGGTTTCATCCTTGGAATTGATTCTGGATCGGCCTGATGAGTGACAATATCTCTAGGGATCCTCTTTGTTTACGACTAAACAAGCTTATTCTCAGCTATTGGGTCAGCCTCCAACTTTGTTCTGTTTCCATTGGATTTGGTCTTCAAGTTGTATGAGTAAACAAAAAGTCTTTTTCTGGTTACTCTTGAAGGATAGGTTGAATACCCGAGATTTACTTCTTTGAAAGCGGTTCCATCTTGAGTCGGCTATTTGTGTTCTCTGCTTGGATTGCTCCTCTGAATCTTTGAAGCACCTCTTCTTTGAGTGTTCTTTTAGTCAACTCTGCTGGTCTCAAGTTGGATTGGAATGGGATCTTTCCCTCTCAGTGGTTGAACTTTTGCATCTTGGCAAGCAAAGGTCTAGGTGCAAATTTTTCAAGGAGATTGTGATCTTAACTTGTTGGAGCATCTGGTTGCATCGTAATAAGGTCATCTTTAATCAAGGATTGATTTCTTTTCAACAGTGGAAGTTTGAGTTTAAGGAAGTTTTTGTCCTGGTTATCCATCAGGTCAAACCTTCACTTAAGGATGAGTTTTGTTGTTGGTTGAGAGATTTCGGTTAAATTTGTTGTTTTCCCTCCTTCCTTCTTGTAAATTCCTCTATCCTTGTACATATTGCGTTTTTCTTTAATATATTCTCAGTAGGGGTTCTGCCCCTCTTGTTCTCAGTCAAATTTTTTTTTGTTATACCATGATTCTTCGAGAGTATGTTTTACATTTCAATACATTCATTCATGATTCTCCACACGAGTGGGTAGAGAAGTCCCATCATTCCAATATGGACAAGTAAGACCCACCATTTCAATGTGGGCAAATTGTGATGTGAGTGTGGCCCGATCTTCCGATAGGTACTGATACGTCGATTGTGGAGAACACGACGTTGATGATCCGAAGGCTCGGCACGAGCGGATCGATCCTCGCAATCACTACACATCGCCGTTGGTTATCAACCGCGTTTAACGGTTGACCTCGCCAAGAAGGCTATCTCTCGCAGCGAATCGAGAACACAAGCAAGAGAGTAGAAGATGCAATCGTATTGCGGGTAATAATTGAAGCACACAAGTTGGGGTTCCTCAAACCGATGAATGGCGAAAGCGCAGCGAATATTATCTAAGAAAATCCAAGCAAAACTAAAGGGCGACAGCTCCTATATGAGGAAGGCGGCCAAGAGGTGGGAACCCTAGGCCGAGGTACTGTTCACAGTACTATTCACATGTGAATAGTGCCCACATGAATAGTACGGGCCTAGGGAGAGACTGGTCAGCAGATGGGCCAGGTCATCCAACAGATGGGCCAAGTTGTCGGCCAATATATTACATAGCTTGTGGGCCAATAATTGGTGACGCAGCACCATGGCATGTAGATGTAACACCATGGCATGTAGACGACGCTCGGCTCGTATGAGTAGACGTGGCTCGGCCCAACTAGGGAATATGGCAGTGCGGTAGTGGAAAGTCCCATCGGAGAGGATGTGGTGGAAGTAGAGGATATCGTGCAGCGGGTCGAAGTAGTTGTGGTTGCATCCTTAGGGTTGAGAGGGGATCGAGATGCAACCATTTCACGGTAGTTCCGCTAACGGAGCTAAGGTATCGTGAAATGGTTGCAACTCGATCCCCTCGCAACCCTAAGGATGCAACCACTACTACTTCGACCCGCTGCACGACATCCTCTACTTCCACCACATCCTCTCCGATGGGACTTTCGACTACCGCACTGTCATATTCCCCAATTGGGCCGAGCCACGTCTATTCATACGAGCCGAGCGTCATCTACATGCCATGGTGTTACGTCTACATGCCATGGTGCTGCGTCACCAATTATTGACCCACAAGCTATGTAATATATTGGCCGACAACTTGGCCCATTTGTTGGATGACCTGGCCCATCTGCTGACCAGTCTCTCCTTAGGCCCATACTGTTCACGTGGGCACTATTCATGTGTGAACAGTACCTCAGCCTAGGGTTCCCACCTCTTGGCCACCCTCCTCATATAGGAGCCGTCGCCCTTTAGTTTTGCTTGGGTTTTTCTTAGATAATATTCTGCTTTGCAGTTTTCGCCGTTCATCGGTTTGAGGAACCCCAACTTGTGTGCTTGAATTATTATCCGCAATACAGATTACATCTTCTACTCTCTTGCTTGTGTTCTCGATTCGCTTGCAGGAAATAGCCTTCTTGGCGAGGTCAACCGCGTTCGGCACGGTTGATAACCAACGAAGCAGTGGTGTAGTGATTGCGAGGGGATCGATCTGTTCGGGTCGGAGCCTTCGGATCATCAACGTCATGTTCTCTAATATCGACGTATCAGTACCTATCGGAAGATCGGGCCACACTCACATCTTCTTTGGCCTAAGTGGGGAACTGGCTTAAGAGGGTAGGGGAAATACAAATCCTAGAAGGCTTGCACTGTAGCGCGCATTGTAGCGCTGCTGACACTGTAGCATGGCGAGGCATTGTAGTGATGTGCGGGTACTGTAGCGCTGCCTCCCTCGCTGCTGCCGGCCAGGAAGATGAAGATCAGCTAGAGGAAGGAAGAAGGAAAGAAAAGAAGGGAGGAGGAGAAGGATTTCACGGGATTTCATGATTGGCTCTGTGTTCTTCGAGGGTAACGATCTGAAAACCTCTAGATGCCCCCTAAATTTAGTCGTTGTTCTTTCAGTAGATCGTTTGGGCAATGGGAAGATGGATTTCTGTTCTGTCTAGATTCGTTAGGATAAGGGCAGAACGTTACGAGGATGATTAGGGATATTTAGACTCTTAATTAGAGTTCGGTGTAATTAGAGAAAAGGTAGTTTATCGAGTTATCTTTCAATGAAGGTCTAGATCATTGAAATCAGAGTAGCAAGCGAAAAGTTATGGCCTCCAGAAGGCAGCTGTCCAGATTCTGGACGTAGTTGGTAGACTTCGTGTAGTTGGGTCGATTTCGTGTAGAAATTGTTAAAATTAAATATTGGTGTGAGCTTGAATATTGTAGGAAATCTTGTGTAGTTTTGAGAGCTCATATTATTCATATATGTTCAAGTTGTAGAATTAAAGATATAAAAATTGTGAATTAGACTGTTCCGACAGAATCTGAAATGGTATTCGGGCAAAGAAATAGGATAGAAAACAGTAGAATACAAGTTTCATTATAACTAGGAAAATGTAGGTTGTTTCGTGAGGATTCCAGACAGTCTTGGTTGGTTGAAATTGGAGTTCGTATGAATAAGTTAGAGCTGTTTTACTGCTAGGACAGCGGTAGTGCATCCGATGGATTTGGGTTTTTGGTTGGTTTGGCGTAAACTTGCGAGGTCGATTAGTGTGACGACTTGGTGCTGTTGTGATGTGATTTTGATGATGTTTTAGAGTGTGTGTGTTTACTTGCTTGTTCAGGGACTATGGCCTCATGCGCCGTGCCACAATTTTGTCACCCGGCTTCGAATGGCTAAGAGGCAAGTACATGGTAGAGTGGTGAACAATAGGTTGTTCGCCATTGTCATTGATATTACTTATCATGCTATTTATTATGCTTTTGTTAGGCTAATTCTTATACATGATATTGATGACATGGATTGAATGAGATTATGATATTGCGTTAATGAGAATGAGATATTGAGCTAATAAGATGGATTATGTTTATGAATAATTAAAGATGTTGCATCATTTACATTCATCATCACAAGAGTTGCACGAGCCAGGTCGGTGAGAAAGTTATGTAACTAATCCGGTGAGGTCGGTGAGAAGGATACATGACTAGTCCGGAGTGCTCTAGATAAAATCCTACTTCGGTGGGGACTTCACGGGAGTGAAGGATAGAGTGGTTCATCGACAGGTGAACACTCCGCTATACCAGTATCAGCTGATGAGATGCATATGAGCATGAGCATTATGGTGCATTCACATATATGAGTAAATTGTTAAATTGTGCAACTTTACCTATACAAAATATGGCTTGTTCATTTGAGTATGAGAATGACATTAAATAGATAGATGATGATGATAGCCATGATTATGGTTGACAAACTGTTGTTTATGGATTTATTATGTATTTGCTGAGTCCTGGACTCATTCTTGCTCTATTGTTGTTTTTAGATGACCGTTGATGACGTTCCACTCGGAAAGGGCTAGCGCACTTGGAATCACAACCTACACCCAATTACTTGATTCATTGGACATGAGACATTTTGTTTTAACATGATGACTTATATTTAGGACATGATGGTGTTGAATAACCTTAGTTGATAAGTTAGAGTTGATTATTCATCCAATAGACTTAATCGATTGGTTTGCGTTAATATTGGTTTATTACCTTGCTATGCGCCTAGGAGTAAATTATCTATGGTTGTCATATCAATATGCTTTTGTTATTGTGACCCGTGGACGGGTTTTATTGTGATACGCTTGCTGTAATTTATTATAAAATGATATTAAAATTGATAGTTAGTGTAGTTAGTGGCATTCTGGGCTCCGTGTTGGGCCGGAGTGCTACATTTGGTATTAGAGAGGGTTTTAGGTCCGTGGTGAATAGATTAACAATTTAGGTAATCTAAAATTGCTAAAATTTATTTTAGGACTAGTAAAATTAACTAAAATTGGCTAATGGTTAACTAACTTAAAATTTAACACACTAGTGCACAGTAGGATGGGAATGGGACGAGTATTGCTCTTACGCTTTTGATATGTTGTTATACTGATGTATGAGTTGAT
This sequence comes from Ampelocalamus luodianensis, assembly GCA_036346255.1. NCBI lineage: Eukaryota > Viridiplantae > Streptophyta > Magnoliopsida > Poales > Poaceae > Ampelocalamus > Ampelocalamus luodianensis. The sequence goes on along the minus strand of CM070620.1, from coordinate 51,413,029 downwards.
ATTGGTTCTTTGAACCTATTGTGTGTTGTTGATTTGTTGATAGCTATGACGAGAGGTAGAGATTGTGGTTGTGGCCATAGGTATGGCCAGGTTGTACCACCGTTTGTAGTACAGGAAAATTGAAGTGTTTACCCTGGGTAATTTAGTTAACAAGGTTGGAGATGAGTTTCTTTAAAAAGTTGTTGTTTTCCTTGAGTTTGTATGTGGTTATTATGATTACAGCCACTTACAGTTGATGAATTTTCTTTGGATAGTGGTTACAATGCAGTTGATGGGTTTCAATTGGTCTCTATTTGTTTTATAGAGCAATTATTGTCTTTTCCGACTGTTGAGCTATTATTGCTACATGTAAATGTTGTTATTGGCAATATCATTCTTTTTCATGAAAGTTCTACCTTCTTGTTGGCAAACGTGACCCGTTTATTCAGTTGGTGTTTTAGATAATAGAAATTATCTTTTACAAAATTCATTGAAGAAAGTTTTGATTCTACGCATTTGTGTTAAGTGAGAGGTTTTAAGCATAGAGGATAAATTGATATTGTATGAATTATCAAGTTGGGTCTGTAGCATGGTGCATAATCGATCTTAACCAAGATCCTTGGAAGTGAAGTTCATAAATTTGCTGTTGTCTTGGAGTAGTTACATGATGAATTGTGATTAAGGGTATGTCCATACCTACTAGGAATTCGGGAGTTATTTAGAAGTGTGGGACATTGATAAGCTAGTCTGATCATTGGAATTGTTGAATTTGGTAAACATCTTGGATAAATTAGATTAATGGGTCTCAATAGAATAATCTAACCGTTTGAGATGGTTAAGTTAAGAGGATGTTAGATTATTGCCTTAGGGATATTAATCTTGGAGTTATTTTTTCTGTGGATACTTAGTGATCATATATAATTGCTAGATTTAAATAATCCATAGTATGATTAATTGTTAGAATTGTGTAAGAAAGATTGGGGGGATTGAATATCGGTGGATCTAGAATTTATGGAGGGTGTTTCTGGATAGTTAATTATAGTTAGAATGATTGGACAAATTTGGTTGTAGTGTTGTTGAGACCTTTGATCGATGGAAGGCTACGATTCTTGAAGTTTTATTGAGATTTTGCACCAAAATCTGAACATGTGGAGGAACAGCTGAATATGTGTTTGTAAAAAAAATCATGTGATTTGCAAAGGAAAGTAGGTAAAAACTAGATTTCATGATGAAACCAGTTGATAACAATAATCGTTGAAGTGCAATTATTGTGTGTTGAAGTTTGGTGTTTAGCATCACTAAGAGTTGAACTGATGTGATTGAATAGGTGGCTTATGTTTACATGATTGTGTAATTTCCGGATGATAGTGTGTCCTTGATGAAAGAGTTTTGATAGAACCTTTTAATTTGTGTAGTAGATCACCTCTAGAATAAAATACTTGTTGTAGTGATGTTGCAAAGTTTTGGTAGACTCTCAATTTGAGGATGGGATGATAAGATACTATAGAACAATTTGGTGAGTTTCGGGAGAGCTTTATAGTGGAAGAGTAGACTATGATGATTCTTGTTAAGAGTGTGTTATTCTTGATGTTAGTAAGATTATCTGCAAGGGATTGTGACTTGTGAGGGTGTTGTTGATTCTTATAGAAAGAGAGTAAATTGGATCGTCTTTCGGGGTATCACGCAAATGAAATGTTTCGAGCTTTCCATTCGTGATCTTTTGGAGTTCACGATTTATGTGGTATCTGAAATTTGTGGAGCAAAGCGATGTGTTAGAAAGTTCTATTGGTTCTTAAGTAATTAAGGTGATTTTTTTCTTAAAAGCTCTTCTTGTTTGAGGTGGCAAAGTGATGTTGTAATCAAAGAAAATTGTTTTCTTTGTTAAAGGAAAGAGTGTAGTAGAAGTATTTGAGGTTGGAGTTAAGTTTTGTAATTTGCAACTTATTGAAGTTCGTTTAACTTTTCTGTCGTTGTCACTTAAGAATTAAATTGATTTCTTGTATTTGTATGAATGCTTTCATTATCAATAGACTTGTTGTTGGTGCACTTAGTCAAAACTAGTTGATTTAGGTTTTAATTGTGCAAAACCAATTTGTTTTAAGCTCCCGTATTGGGAAACGGTTTTAGCCAAAGAAGTTTTATAAAAACCGCCTATTCACCCCCCTCTAGTCGGCCTCCTCGATCTTACAGTGGGCTTGAGTGAACACCGACGGGTGTTCGCTGGCTATACTGGTATAAGCAGAAGTGAAGAGCATGCATTTCATACTTGCATAAGTTCCTGCCATTTTTATGAATGTATTCAATTATTGGAAATGACATATGTTTGTTCCATTGTTTTCTGTATTGTTCAATTGTATTTGCTGAGTCATGAACGCACTCTTGCTAGTTTTTTTTTTGTTTTAGGTAAACTTTGAAGAAAACATGTTTTTGGGAGGGAGTAGTCACACAGATAACTTCACTCATTTCACATATTTTCACTTTTGTTTAATGAACCTGCTATTATCATTCAGTTGAAAATTTTGGAATTGTAATAATTGGCGACTTGATGGTTCCTATCGTCCATCGTTATGACTTGGTTGAACTAGACTATGCTTTAGGTTCATTTTAATTATTCTTGATAGTGTTTGTCTTGAATAGCATATTATGTTGGACAAATAAAGTTCGTTAAGTTGCTGAAATTTTAATACAAATTTTATATTCGTTCTCTTGTCTATTGATCTGTAACCGTCATTAGTTGCTATAGTGTTGAAATAAACTGTATTGTTGCTGTGTGTTAGAGTTTAGGTAACGTTTTGGCTTTCGCATAGCCGGGGTGTTACAGTTGGTATCAGAGCGGGCTTTAGGTCCGTGGTGAATAGGTTAACAATTTAGGTAATTTATTTTGCTAAAATTTGTTAAATGGTTAATTAACCTAAAACTTGACATACTGGTGCATAGTAGGATGGGGTGGGTCAAGCAATACATTCCAGTTTCCATTATGTTGTATTGTTAATCTATGATATAATATGATCTTCTATACGTATGAATTTATTCTATGATTGTTATGAGATGATCTTGTATACTCATAATTGATTATACTGGTTATATGTGATGATAGTTGAGGTTGAGAGGTTGAGGTCGTGGTTGTGGTCCTGGGCTTTGTTAGGTTACACCACCATTCGTGGTGTGGGAATAGGGGAATAGTTACCCCGAGTACGATAGTTACATGTGTTGAGCGTGAGTTTCTTTAAAAAAGTTGTTCTCTTGATTTTGAAATTGGCTAATTCTTGTCCAGTGGTGGTTGATGAATTTCTATTGGGTTAGTAGTTCATTGTAGTTGGTGGGTTTCAATAGGTCTCTAATTGTTCTCTGAAATAATTATTGTTTTTCGACTGTTGAGTTGCTTTTGCTACTCGTGATCATTGTTACTTGGCGAGATGGATATTTCCATGGTTGTTCCATCTTTTTTATTGGATAATGAAAGTTTTCTGTTGCAAGTTCGTTAACATGAGAAATCTTTGGCTCTATGTATTTCTTTTGGATTATTCCGAGTGTTGAAGTTTAATGCATCTCTTTTCTGAAGGAAAGTGTTAAAATCCTTTTGTGATGTCTTGTTATGGTTAAGTTAAAGATTGTAATCAAATAAATTGATATAATATGGGTAACAAGCTGAGTCATTGGTGTGGTGCATGATCAATATTAGTTAGTAACCTTGGAATTGAAATTCATTAAGTTGATGTTGTCTTCTACTAGTTCTTGATGAACTGTAATTATGAGTAGTGACTAAGAGTATGTCCATACCTAATCAGAGTCAAAAGAGTTATTAAGAAGTATGGAACATTGATGAACTAGTCTGATCATTAAAATTATTTAGGTTGCTAAACTTGTTGGGTTCTTTGGTCCCAATGGACTAATCTAAATGTCTGGAAAGGCAAACAGTTGGAAATGATAGATTTACATGTTCATTAGTATGATTACTTATTATAATTATGTACAAAAGGTTGAAGGGATTGAATATCGGTGGATCTAGAATTTATGGGAGGAGTTCTGGATAGTTCTTCTATATAGAATGATGTGATGAATTCGGTTGTAGTGTTGTTGAGACTTTTGATCGATGGAAGGTTTCGATTCTTGAAGTTTTAGTGTGATTTTGCCTAAATCTAAGGTTTATAAATATTCATGTGATTCGCAAATGAAAGTAGGTAACAACTTGACTTCATAATGAAGCCAATTGATAGCAACACTGGTTAGGGTGCAACTGTTGTGTGTGACCTTGGTGTTGAGCATATATAAGAGTTGAACTGATGTGATTCAATAGGTGGCTTATGCTTACATGATTGTAGAATAGTCGGATGATAGCATGCCCATGATGAAAGGGTCTTGGTATAACCTCTTAAATTGTATAGTAGATTTCCTCTAAAATAAGTGGTTGTTATAGTGAGGTTGTAAGATTTTGGTACTCTCAAATTGAGGAGGAGATGATAAATTGGTATGTAACAATTTGGTGAGCCTTTGGGGGCTTCATAATGGAAGAGTGGACGCTGGCGATTCGTGTTAAGAGTGAATTATTCTTGATGTTAGTATGATTGTTTGCAAAGGACTGTGATTGTGGGAGTGGTGATGATTCTTTTAGAAATAAAAGTAATTTGATCATCTTTCATAATATCGGTTAGATGAAAGGTTTGGAGTTTTGCATTCATGACCTTTGGTAGTTCATGAATTATGTGGTAGTTGAAATTGTTTCGAGTAAAGTTGTATGTTGAAAGATTTTATTAGTTCTTAAGTGGTTCCTATGATTCGGTCTTAAGAGCTTATTTTGTTTGAGTTGTAAAGTGATGTAGTAATCATAGAAAATAACTTTCCTTGTTAAAGGAAGGAGTGAAGTAGAAGTATTTGAGATTGAAGTCATGTTTTGTAACTTGCCGTTTATTTGAGTGTGCCTAAACCTTATGCTTTTTGCCCCATAAGAGAGTTTCTTGATTTTCAAAGGCAATACCTTCTTCTCATTTGGAGTTTGATCTTCTCTTCGTGCGGGACTTGTGCCCTCAACTGTAGACTCCCCTTATGTTTTCGGAGTTCATTGCCTAATTGATTATTTCCCTTGGTCCTGTGTTCACTGCAAGTAGTAAATATTTTTCTGGTTGGTGAAAATTGTTTTTATTTTCCTTTTCTTTTGAGAAAGAATCAACCTATTTGTTTCATTAGGGTCTTTCGAGATGTTTATTAAATGTTGTTGTGAGACCTTGGGTTGTAAGTTATTTGAGGAGCATTAGAGGATGAATTGATTTCGTGTATAACTCTTGGAGAGAATCTTAGTTTCACAGAATATTTGTCTTTGGAGCTAAACTAATTGCATTATTGCAACTAATAGAACCTATAGTGATTTGTGGTCTAAGATCTTTTGTTCATTTTTGGTGGAATATTAGAATTATCGAAATGTTCATCAGTTTATTAGAGTATCATGACTGGGTAAATTGCGTGGTTGTGTAGATGAAATATGACGGTGTAGTGTAATGAGGGAAAGATTAGTGAAATAATCTAATTGTTAAAGCAATTAATGAGATAGCATAGATTGTTGGATTATTGTTGTAATATCCCGTTTAGTTACAGAGAAAATAAGGAGATTGAGAGATTCCTTATTTGCCTCGCAAAGAAACGGGACAGAATCGGTAATCATCTTGCAGCGTGATTTTCGCGACTAGAACAACTTCGATTGGAAAACCTTATAACTACAAAGTTGTAGATCGTTTCTCATAGTACAATTTAGAGTCCTCTTTGACCTAATTTGGAGTTCTGAGGTTTCAGATATGGGGCCCGCAAGGCAGGCTGTACAGAGAATCAAAGTCCGCAACTGAGTCAACTTCCAAGGCAAATTTCATAATGAAGACTGAATTTTCAGAACAACTCCACAACTAGGAAGTTGAAGTACTATAAGTTAGCTAAATTTGAAGACACGAATCACTCCATTCCGAGTTTTGCAGAGAAAGTTATGACCTCCGAGGTATTCACTGCACAGAAAGAAATGTTCCGAACTTGGGCCTCGAGCCTTTAACCTTGGAGGCCCATGTGGGGTGCGGCTGAAAAACCCTAGAACTCCTCCCTCCTTGTGCCTCCTCCCCCTAGAGCCGCCACTCTCATTTCCCCATGCGCCACCCCTCCTCTCCCTCCCATCTTCTCCACCTCCTCCTCCCCATTGGTGCTGCCCAAGCGTTGGCCGAAGCAAGGAAGAAGGGAGAGCCCTGAGTTTTGCCGTCGGCTAAGGAAGAAGAAAAGGGGAAGTGGGGGAGAGGAGAACCTCGCAAGGATTCAGCGGTCTCATATGAGTCTTCAAGGGTAACAAAGAGCGTTCTTCGCTGCTATGTTCTTATTAGATGCGAATTCGAATAGATTGATTGGATCGAATTGTTTCTGCTGTTAGTTTGGTTCTGTCCAGTATGTTGCGTGCTCTGTTTCGTGATCTTAGAGGCCGAATTTGAGTTCTCCAGTATTGTTCTTAGCTTTTGGTGGCCGCCAAGAACACTTGATTCCGACGTACGAATCAAAAGTTATGATCGTTTTAGTTTCTGCTGTCCACATTTCTGACGAGAATTACCTTTTAAGTTGTCTTCTAAAATATGTGTATGTTAATGGACGAATCAGGGTTTACTCTCAACTAGGTTATTGTAGATAATTTCATAAAATTTTCAGATTGATAAAGAACGCCCAATTCGGAGTAGTAGACTAAAAGTTATGGTCGTTTTAATTCCGATGTCTTAGTTGTTCAGACAGATTCTGTTCTGCTGTTTCATTTAGCTATTAGCAAATTAATTTGGCCGATTTGGGTTATCTCGTCAACTGGAATGTTGTAGGTATGTTCGTTAAATTTATGTAGGATCTGGGCTCACCTCGTTTCGGGCCCCAGGTTATTAGTTATGAGTGTTTTCGCGCTGCTGTCCAGAACTAGTTCATTGTTGATGTAATCTGTTTTAAATTAGAACAAGCTAGATATTGTGGGTCGTCAGGAAGGCGTTGTAGAACGTTATTGAAAGCGCCCTGTTATATGTTGTTCTTATTTCAAGTATACTGTGTAGGCGGAGAGGCTTCAGGTTTAGGAGCACCGCCGTTGACTCCTAACGCGTTGCATCGCGGAAGGCAAGTACATTGACTTTTGTGTGATTTGTAAATACTGGATGCTTGATGATTAGTATTGTGTTTTGTTTGATATGAGAGAAGCTTCAATATTCATGTTCCGTCCACGGGAGTGGAATATCCACGGGAGTGGAGATTAAAGAATACAAGAGGTTCCAATGATTATGTTGCTTGCGTATGTTCTTTCATATGTGTGCACATGATGTTAGTCATAATACTTACGTTTATTAATGCATCCATGTTCATGTTCCGTCCACGGGAGTGGAGTCTAAAGTCCCATCAATTCCAGTATGGGCATGTGAAGTCCCACCATTCCAATGTTGGCAGTTTTGGACACCCGTATGAAACGTTCTTCATACGGTATTTTGGATCCCCGTATTTCGATAAATACGGGCTTAAGTGAACACCGACGGGTGTGTCACTAGCTATACCGGTATAAGCATTGTGTGCAGTCCATTCCTTTCATTAAATCCATACATTCTATTATTCCATTTATAGTCCTTCTGCATATGTTTCGCTTTCTTTAATGATGAGTATTCGTTCGTATTTGTGGTATGTTTAATTATTTACTGTACTTGCTGAGTCCCGGACTCATTCTTGTTGTTTGTTGTTTATTTTAGGTGATCATTGATGCTGGCCGACTGGGAGGGAGTAGACACGCACTCATTATACGTTTCACCACATTCCAGTTCAACTTTATGATTTAGTCTCTACCGTTCTTTCATTATTGACGAATTGTAATAAATAACTCTAAATGGAGAAGGAAGGATACCTTCTTCGTGAAACAGTTCAATCATTGTTACTTGTGAACCTTCATTATTGATGAACATTAAACAAAATAAGTTAAATGGTGAAGGAAGGATACCTTCACCACATCTTGTTGATTTAATATTGCCATTAGACGTTTATCTTTATTCATATTCTTCCGCATTGTGTTGAATGTTAGAGTAAATAGGTGGCATCTTGACTTCCGAATAGCCAGGGTGTTACAATTGTCAGGTATGGCTTGGTTTCAAGGAGTAACTCTCTTGGAGCTAGAATCTTTCAAAGGATAATTTGGTGAAGAATATATTTATCTATTGACGTTGATGATCGAGTATGGTTAGATTGTGGGAATTTTAGTCATCGTATCTAAGGATTTCCTTACCGTTTACACCAGAAGTTCATTGTAGGAGCCTTGGAGGTTAAATTTGGGCTTCACATTTTTTATGCTAGGACTTTGGTCGCCCAAGGATTTTGTGTAGAGGAAGTATAACAAGGGTGGATTCCAGATAGTGGAATGATCATTGAAGGACCCTCTTGATGCAGTACTTGAGAACGTGTGATGTGAATTCTGAGTTGGTTATTATTAAAGGATTGAGGTGATGTGATTACGTGTGAAATCTGTTTTAAGATGCATTGGGAGTCATCTGTTGAAGTAATTTCGTCAGTAGAGGAGTTGGTAAGAGTAAAATTTTGTGGAGTAAATAGAGCCCCTCTACAAAGGTGTGGATGATGTATTTAGTTTGGACATGGCGTTGAGGTTGCCAACTTAAGAGAAATAAGTTAGAGTGTTATGTGATGATTGGAATTCCATCAAATGAGAAAAAAATTCTATTCCTAAAAGAGAAATTGAGAAAAGAATGTTTCCTCGGGTAATGAAACACTCTCTTGATTATTGGTTGAGCTGTGTGTTTATGACATAGGTCATTCGCAATTTGAGTTGGCTTTATATTGGCACGGTGGTTCTTTCCGGTTAAAAAAAAATAGTTTGACTTGGACATTCGATTGACTTCTCTTTTGGCATACGTGGTGTTTATTTGCACACTGCCTAATTAGAAAGTGGAAAAGTTTTCGTGATGAATCTTCGATTTTGGATTTATCCCTTTCGGTGGGGTGTTGGTAATACGTGATTTTGTTGAGAGCTCTTTATTTTCAGTTGGGTTCTCATTGTAAACATTTTGTTTAAAACGAGTTCTATTGTGCATTCCTGGTTAAAGGAGGTGCCCCTAGTTAGATGAAGAATTCGAATGAGAAGTGGGATGAGAATTCCAGGTGTTTTGTATTTTGGAAGGATGGCGTATTGCTAGGACCGTCTCGGGGCCATACACGGTGTACGCAACTTGTGGTCTGTTTGGTGCCGAGTGAGTACATGGGAGATCGGGAGTTTGAGTTTTCGTCAACGTCGTTGACCATCGAGTAGGATCTTACCTTTGAGTCTCTTCTGGTGAGTGTACCTGAAAATGTCGGGTTGAGCGTTAGGATAGATGTCGTTTTACGTCAATGTATTGTGGTCTCATCAATCCGAGAGAGAGGCCACTTGGGAGTTGGAGTTTCACATGCGTGAGCGTTATCCAGATTTGTTTACAATGGGTAGGTGTTTACCGTTGTTAGATTCCAATCATAGTTTTCTTTCACGTAGATCGGTGTGTAGATTTCAGGGTCGAATCCTGTTAAGGGGGTAGAATGTAATACTCTAATTTATTCTAAGAAAGAAAGCATTCAAAAGAGAAATTAGACATAAGAAAAAGTGGGTTTCTATTCTTCGGCAACTTGGGCCTCGGGCCTTGACCCAAGAGGCCAATAAGGGGCTGGACACCAATAAAACGAGGGGGAAAACCCCAGCCACTACTGTAGAACGCTCTGCTATAGTACCCCCACTATCGCTACAGTGGCCCGCTACAGTGGACACCCTCCCCCTTGCACCCCATTGCTATTCCCCTCCCTCTTGGTGTTGCTCTCCCATTGCTGTCGACCAAAGAAGAAGGTGGAGGAGAGGGAGACGAAGGGGAGAAGAGAACCTCGTGGGGAATTCAACAAGCTCATGTGTCTTCAAGGGTAACGATCGTCTCCCCGCTATTTGGATCAAGTTAGATTCTTAATTGCTGTCGTTTAGAGAGTCATCGCTACTGCTGTGATTAGAATCAGAATTCGGTTCCATGTTGTACGTCAGTTTTCATATAGATCAAGGTCGAATTGGAGATTAGGATATCCTAGAGAATTGTGGGGTTTGTCTTCAGCTTTCAATAGGCTCTGAGATCACCTAAATCGGAGTTATGGTTTGGGAGATACGTTAGTTTCTTTACTGCTGTCCAGAAATCCTAACAAGAATCAGTAGTCGTCTTGTTTATTAATTAAGATTTTGTTAAAGGCCAATTCAGGGATGTTTCCCAAAACAATTTTTGTAGATAATTTTGTTATCTTTTCAGAGAATCCGAGAACACATTTTTATGATTTACAGAGCGAAAGTTATGTAATTTATAAGGCCGCTGTCTAGTGTAGTTTCCTGATAATTTGTTGTCTGATTTGGGTAGATCAAATAGTTAAATCTTGGGTTTGGGGAAGGCGTTGTAGAGCATTGCGAGTGGTGTCATGTTACCATGTCGTTCTTATTTTGAGTAATTTAACTGTGTAGGCGGAGAGGCTTCAGGATTAGTGGCTTCTTCCTTGCCTCATAACGCGTCACAACGTGAAAGGCAAGTACAATTGAATTGTCTTGATTGTTATGTGTTCAAATTGATTGATGGTTACACAATGAGTAGTCTTCACGAGTTGTGGTTAATTCCAGTATTACTTATTTACCTTCATAATTGTTATACCATGATTCTTCGAGAGTATGTTTTACATTTCAATATATTCATTCATTCATTCATTCATTCATGATTCCCCACGGGAGTGGGTAGAGAAGTCCCATCATTCCAATATGGGTAAGTAAAACCCACCATTCCAATGTGGGCAAATTGGATCCTCGTTATGAAATATTCTTCATACGGGCTATGGATCCCCGCATTTTGGATAATGCGGGCCTGAGTGAACACTGACTGGTGTTCACTGGCTATACCGGTATAAGCAGAAGTGAAGAGCATGCATTTCATACTTGCATAAGTTCTTGGCATTTTTATGAATGTATTCAATTATTGGAAATGACATATGTTTGTTCCATTGTTTTCTGTATTGTTCAATTGTATTTGCTGAGTCATGGACTCACTCTTGCTAGTTTGTTTGTTTTAGGTAAACGCTGAAGATGGCATGTTTTTGGGAGGGAGTAGTCATATGGATAACTTCACTCATTTCACATATTTTCACTTTTGTTTAATGAACCTGCTATTATCATTCAGTTGAAAATTTTGGAATTGTAATAATTGCCGACCTGATGGTTACTATTGTCCATCGTTATGACTTGGTTGAACTAGACTATGCTTTAGGTTCATTTTAATTATTCTTGATAGTGTTTCTCTTGAATAGCATATTATGATTGGACAAATAAAGTTCGTTAAGTTGCTGAAATTTTAATACAAATTTTATATTCGTTCTCTTATCTGTTGATCTATAACCATCATTAGTTGTTATAGTGTTGAAAGTAAACTGTATTGTTGCTGTGTGTTAGAGTTTAGGTAACGTTTTGGCTTTCGCATAGCCGGGGTGTTAGACTTCGTGCTTGGGAAAATATAAATCTTGGTAATTTGGTTAGAAATTGAGTAGTCTCGCCTTGGTCAATTAAGGACTTAACTTTGTACGCCATTAAACTGAGCCATAACTGTACAACCACATGCTTGGTATGAGACATGCCTAACTTAGTAAGCTACAAAATCTTGACATTGATTACTCAAGCATGTACATTAGACTGTGTGTCAGGTCACACTTATGAGCGGTTTGCTGTCTCCAGGTCCAACAATTTGTGTCGGACCAAAGCACTTTGTCAGGGTTGGTACGACAGTAAAACACGCCGGGAGGGTCAATTTTCAAGATGAAGTTTCGGAAATATTTTGTTATTATTGGTGCTAGCTACACTGGTTATATGGAAACAACTGTTATTTATTAACCCTCTGTGTATAATGCGCTAGTCCGTTAGGAAACAACAGTTATTTATTAATCAAATTAGTCGTTTATTCTTACATTCGTCTTGTGTGGAATGATATTCATCTATATTGACACTGTGTGCACTAGCGTGATCCTGGACTAGTGCATTATACACAGAGGGTTTAGATTTGCATATTTGGGTCCCGACAGAGGTGGTATTAGAGCCATATTGACTGTAGGTCTTGCCCTTAGCTAGATCGATTGTCCTTAAGAAATTCAAAACTATTTTCTAAAGCAAAATTTAACTTGCAAGATTAATAAATTGCTTGACTTCTCTAGTCTCTCTTGACTCATCTACTGCTGAAAGTCTTCTCTCACTGATTTTAAGTTGGTTCTTACCTTTTGCCTATCTTTGTTAGATGACACGACTTCACACCTATGGAGAGCGTACCGAAGATTTCGTTGTTGAGTTGTGGAAGATTCTACAAGCACTTGGACGATTTGAGAAGCCACTCTATCGAGGCACCAACTGGATGGTGAATGGTTGGAGTCGCGGTGTGCTGTGTCGATTGACTATCTACACCCGAGAGGATACCAAGGCCAGTTGTCCCATGAATATCACCGTTTGGAGGATCATCTTCGATGAAGGGATCCAGGAGTCTTCGCGTCTTGTTGTCGTACGAGTATGCAATATCTATGCTTATGAGTTGAAGGGTTAAGTCTTTCGCCTTCATCATCGCGGCTCCGCAAGGGATCATCCAGCCCGCTACTTGTCCACCGATGGAGAAGAAGATGCTACTGTGGTTCACCTTGCTCACTTCGTCACCACCCAAGAGGAAGCCTTGGAGACTACTATAGCAGAGCTACAAGGAGCCTACGAGACACTGCAACTTGCAGAAGAGAGGATTGGAGAGCTGGAGGAAGCTTTGTATGCACAGGAGCCACTTGTATGTCTACCTGAGGATTCTAAGGATCCAGAGCTGGTGGTGCCTGCACCCGAGCCACCAAAATAAAATTAATAAAGTTATTATTTTATTGGATTTTCTGAGTTTTAAAAGAGTTTTGTGCAAAAATAAAAGCCAACTTTAAGTTGGAAATAATTTTATCGAGTTCAAAATAATTCAGGGAATTTCTATAAATTTTTCTATAATTTTGAACTCTATTTGCTATTTTCTAAAAGCCCTTTTTATTTCATGCTATTTTTGAAATTCAAAAATCAATTAAAAATCCCTAAATTCCCTCGGACCGAAATCCCTTCTCCCCGGGACGTTCCTTTTCTTTCTGGCCCACCTATAAAAGGGAGCACAAGGTGTCCCTCTTCCCCCTCATCCCTCCACCGCAAACCATCCCGTCCCTTCCCCTCTCTTCTCGCCGAAATCCACGTTTTCCCATCACCGGCAGCAAGCTCTTCCACCGCCATTCACGCTGCCATCCTATAATACTCCATTTTCATTTAGAAAGAATTCAGGTCTAATTAGTTTTAAAAGAGAATTCTGGCGTTTCGCCTGTTCTTCCATTGCAGGGCCTGGGCTGTTGGCTAGCAGGCCCAAGAGGAGGCCTTGAAGCCTAAGGGGGGAGCAGCCGTGGGGCCCAAGGGGCCCATAAGGTGGCCGGCCAAGGGGGGAAACCCTAGCACACCCCCACTTCCCCCACCTCCTCTCCCTTTGTGGCCGCCGCCCCTCTCCCCTCCCCTCCTCCATCTTGTGCCACCACCAGCAGGGAGCCGCCCCTCTCCCACCCCTTTGGTGCTGCGCCTCCATCTCCGGGAGCTACCCCTTGGTGCCGATCACCTAGTTGCCGGCCTCTCGCGAAGGATTGGTGGGATCTTCGCAGCGTCGCGGATCAAGAAGGTGGATATCGTCGTCGAGGAGCAACCATTGTCTTCCTGGGTGATCCAAGGGTAATGTTTATCACATGACATTGTTTGATTAGCTGTAGAAGGGAAACCAATTAGTTTTGGTTGGATCGAGGTCTGTCTATTTTAGATTCAATTCTGTCCAGATTCTTGCGCGGTCAATTTCGTGTGTTTAGAGGCCGAATTAGGAGTTTTGGTCTCCTAGAGTTATTTAGATTATGTTCTTAGATTTTGGTGGCCGCTGAGTTCACCTGATTCCGACATACGGATCAAAAGTTATGAATTGTTTAGTGTCGCTGTCCTGCTAATCTGTCAGTATCCAGACAGTTTGTAGAGAACCGCTAATCGAATGGGGATCGACATTACCCTTGAAGAACAGATCTTGTATCGACATCGCCTAATTACACGATTTCACCACTAATCGAATGGGGATCGACATTACCCTTGAAGAACCGCTGAAGATCGCGAAGAGCACCACGTGATCCCGCTTCCCCTACCTTCTCTCTTCTCCCCTTCCTTCTTCTTCTTCTTCTTCTTGGCCGGTAGCACCCAAAGGAGGCGGCGCAAGGAGGCGGGGTGGCACTGTTCACGAAGGTACTCCAGCAGTGGCGGCTACTGTTCACGGAGGTACTGTAGCACACCGTGCTACAGTACCAACCCTAGGGTTTCCCCCCTCCTTTTATTGGTGGCTGGCCCCTCATGGGCCTCTTGGGCCAAGGCCTGTGGCCCAGGTTGCTGAGTTTTTGTAGAAACCCCCCTCTTTTCCTCTGTTAAATCGCTTTGCTATAAGGTTCTTCTCCCTAATTTAATTATTCTCTCTCGAATACACTTGGGGTATTACATTCTACCCCCCTTAAACAGAATTCGACCCCGAATTCTAACCACACTCAACGCCGAAGAACAACACAGCTACAAGTTTACCAACATCATCACATACCTGCAGTGAATAATTCTGGATATTGCTCGTGCATGCGAGACTCCAATTCCTAGGTGACCTCTTGTAAAAGCCCACTTAACTAAATAAGTAATTAATGAATGAGAGATAGTAATCAAGAGCTAATTCTGAAGTTTTGAGAGTATTTTAGTCGGGAGAGGGAATTTACTCAAAAATTTCAGTTTTGGGGTGAATCTTTAGAACCTGGGCCTCTGGCCCAGGCTTTGGCAGCTTGAGGGCCTAGTGGTGGGCCGGAGAGGAAAATGCCCAAGATGGGCAAACCAACAAACCATGTAATGTACCTAACTTAGGGTTTGTATTTCAAATGTGAAATTTTGAGGAGAAATAAAAAAACTTTTGTTGTCTCTTCAAATCATTTGAAAATTTCTACATTTTCCTAGCAATTTCCTTTTCTAGAATTAAATTCTTGTTAATGGAGATTGTTGTCAACAAATCCTTAGCCTTCAAACTTGTGATCATCCTCTGAAATTATTTTTCCTATCATCTTGATCATCCTATCTACCTCCTGAATTGTTTCACAATTTTTAGATTTTGTTTGCTATTTCAAATGCCCAAGTCAAACCAGTTTAGAAATCTGGTCAAACCTCTGTGCAGCAGCTTGTGAATTTTCTCTAGAACAATGCAGTGCATAAAAGTTCTGGAAAAATTATACAAGGTTGTCCTCTGTCCCTAGTAGCTACCATAAAAATTTTGAAATTTTTGGAGCTCTGAGCTACCTCTAAAAATTCCCAAGACCTTCTCTGTCTTTTAAATCAAATATGGAATTATCGTTCCTCCGCTCGGACCCAACTCGGACTCGAGTCCAGCCGCGCCACTTGACTCGGTCGCGTCAACTAGCTGCACGCGCGAGCCCAATCGATCGTGGACCGTCCGATGCAAATCGAACGATCCACGTTGCGTCGCGCAACCGACTGTCCGAATGCATACATCAATCTCACCGTCCGTTTTAGATCCAGCGGTCGGTGCGATCTGATCAAATCAAACCTCCGACTCGCACCGCTTGCTCTGTCGCCGACATGTGGGTCCCACCTGTCGGCATCAACCTCGTCTTCTCCGCACTCACCGAGCTCGCGGCGTGCGTGCATGTTTGCCACGTCCTCGTCGCCGCCACCTTTTTGTCCTCGTGTCACCCATGAAGTATCGCGGGATCTCATCTACCCTCGAGCCCATCCACTACCCTTCGCGTCCATTCTCGTGTTTTCTCCGCCCAAATTTCCTTTCCGTGGGAGAAGAACCGAGAGCAACGCCGCCGTGTTAGCGCCGCCCGAGCCCGCGACCACACCGCATTGTGATCCACGCTCGGCGCCGCCTCCATTTTTCCCATCCCGAGCCCTCGGTGTCCAGTGTATCGCCGGGGTGTGTTCGCTCGTCTTCGCCTCCGGTGATCTCGGCCCGCAAGCTCATCTGCGTTCGGTGAGTTTCTAGTTTCAACTTTTGGTCCTTTAGGATCGCAATCGACCTCTGAGTCTAACTGTGACCTTGTTTCACTCTTTGGCGCTTCACCGAGGCTTTGCGACGCCTTCTCCTTCAAGCTCGATGCGAAAGCGCCGTGTCAATTCCGGCGCCACCGTCCTCCTCCATCATCGAGCTCGTGGGCTTATCATTCCCGGTGTCTCGCGATCCCGTGGCGCACCTTCTCGTAGCCGCCGAAGTGCATGGCGCCTTCTCTGCGAGCCGTGAGTTTCTTCTCCGCCTCCGCCGTCGTGAGCCCATCTCGGCGACCATTGGGCTCGCGTCACCGTCACCGGTTCGTGAGGTCTTTGCGAACCTTAAGGTACCACTCACTCGTCTTGAAACTCACCGGGTTGCTAGAACACCGCGCGCCGCGCATCACCGTCCGTCGCGTCTTGAAGCGAGCCGGCGAAGCTTAGTTATCGCTAAACCTAGTTCTATTAGGTCAGCGACTTGTGGGCCCTCTCGGTGTTAAACTTTGTTTTAGGATTCAAGTCTAATCGTTTTAATTCTCGAGTCTCGCATTATGTGGGCCGGAATGTCGGTTAGGGTGTGTGTAGTTTCCTTAATGCGTTTTCTCGATGGGAGGTGTATTTCTGTGAGAGTGTTTAGGTTTGCACCTTAGTGAGCCAAGACGTATTCTTTGAATACGCCTTCGACGTCACTTTAGGCGGTGTGTCTTTATCTGGTCGTGTCGTGCGGGCCCATTTGTCGATGGTAGGAGCTTCTTGTTGGCGGTAGAAAAGGATTTAATGCTTTAGTATTTCGTAATATGTTTTCTGTTGCTCGATAATTCATTTAAACTTGTAAAATGCATAGCTAATTCAATTTTTATCCAAATTGCATGAAACCAGTCTTTGTTAATTTTCTTTTAAATGTATTATTTACAAAAATTAGTTTCATCCATGTCTCTGTAGCAAGAATCTGTTAATTAATAAAATGATGCCTTAGGTATCTTCTAAATTAGAAAATGCATATCTCTTCCAATAATTGTCCAAATTCAATGAACCCATTTCAGAAAATTTCATTTTCAGTATACTAACTATTAGAATAGGTTTTGCACACTGCTTCTGCTCATGAAAATCTGTTAAGTAATTAACTAGTGCTTGTTGTGTTTTTAGCTTAGAAAATTCATAGAAAATTATTAATAACTTAAAATGAATTGTTCTCTGCTTTCAAATTTTGTTATTTCATGCTTAGGCTCTTTGTGTGAGTTTTGGCTTGTTTTGATGTTGTTGTATGTTTGAGTTTTGCGGTGTTATTCGTTCTTATTTCTTCGTTATGTTCGATCGTTAGGATTCGATATTTGCGGCAACCACGAGGACGATCCTCCGCACCTTATTGAGCAACGACACCACTGTGCAAGCGGTTTGATCATTCCTATCCCGGTATTTTAAAGTCTAATATTTTGTTTCAAATTGTATGTATGCATTGCTTAATTTGTGTTAAATTGATTAGTTAAATCCGTGAGTTGCATATCCTGTAGACAAAATATTGATCTCTACTACCGAGCCTAGGTTATTTGCTGTGATTAGAGGCATTTGGATGGTCTCTTGTCACTTAGTAGATCCGGTCAAATTGCTTAGATATGCTTAGCTATCGGTAGAATCAAGCGGTTATCGACTTTAGTCGGTAACCTTGATCACACAAAATTTACTATAACTTATTGTTTCAGCATTTTTGCTATGTTTAATTGCAAAACTAAAACTGAAAACCAAAAATGATTTAGACTTGGGCACTGTGGTATGATTGGTGTGATCTGTTGGGTGTGATCGAATGGTGCCCGAGTCAACAAGGACCGAACATCTTGTTACATGGACCAAGCATTTTGCGTGCTAACCACACTAGAGTATATGGGACCTCTCTTGACCTAGTACTTTGGCGTGTATTGGCTCGGGTCGCAGGAGGTCGCAGGAGGGATGGAGGTGGGAGCATGGTAGTTGTCCAAAAGCTTTATCACGAGTGGGTAGTTGTCTTTTCGGCTTTACCATGTAAGCGTATGGGTTTCTATCCATACGAGCGGCTCGTAGTTAATACACAATATTGGAAACAGTCTCGTAGGACTTAGTCATGTCTTGCATACCTTCTAAGTGTGTTTTGGCTTAAAGGCGATCCAAGTGTGGGTACATTGGTACACCCCGCAGGTTCAAACTATTCGAATAGCCTCGTCTAGGTTATGGACACGCTGGCAAGGTCTTCCAAGAGTTAGACTACAACATTTAAATTAAAACTTGATGGGTGAGTGCGAATGGGATTCGTGCTATTGTTAATGGTGACTATTGGGATAGTCACTTCTAGGATGTTTTTACTTACTCTTTGCTATTATTATCCTTACTGTATTTCAACATTAAAAATGAATTGCAAACTTGCCTTTAAAGCGTATTACATTATTGCAAATGAAAATTGGCTTTATGCAAATGAACCATATGACCTCCACCAAACAAGCTCGCATGTAGCATATGAGCAGTGTCCGCTAGTTCACACGTCTGTCTTGCGGGTACAAAGACAATCTTTGTACTCGTGTGCTTTGCTTAATGTTTTTGTTGCAGAGGAAGAAGGTGAGCCTCGGGGCCTCACTTACGTGAGTTGTCTTTGCCGCCGTGGGTGACGACTAGTCTTGGCGGTCCGGTCGGATGCCTTGTGGGTTGGAGGCACACCGATTGGCTTTGTTTATAGCCATCTTATGGCACTTTTGCTTCATTGTCGTTGTTGTCTATTTGTGTATCTTGTGGCCTGCCGCCTATGTCCGTAATATTGTTACTATTTGTTTATCTTCCGTTTGTAGTGTGATGTTTGGACTCTATGTTTGGAATGGAGTTGATGCATACTTTTGTTGTGAGTGTGTATCGCTTCAGGAAGTATACATATCTCGAGATCGATTTATTTGATTTGTGATGCTAGGACCGGTGGTTGGTTAAGCATTACAAACCAAATAAATTGGGGTCCTCACAAAGTTGGTATCGAGCCATTACGACCGTAACAACCCAAGCATAGTCGTCCTTAGGATATTTTGAAAGTCTTATTTTCAAATTATAAAAGGTTTATGAAAACCTAGGCATTCTCGATTTTATTCCTTACCTATCTTAGTTTTCTACTCTCACCTTACTCTAATTTGAGTTTTGAGAACTTGGTTTCTCTCTTCCTTTTCAAAAGGTAGTTACTTAGTGGTGGAATTAGTTTTGGGAGAACTATGGAAAATCGTGGGAATAATAGGGTAAGATGTAAAGTGAGTAGTTATATGTCCGATTTTCTTTGGTCGAACTTTATCTGCGTTGTGTTTGTTTCGACCGCTTTGATAAATTTCGGCTTTCTTGCTTTTAAATTGTTGCTAACTTGTTTTAGTGGAGCAGGATGGTGGCGGAACCCGTAGTGGTCGGAATCACCCGGTGGTCATGATGAGAGCTTCCCCTCCTCCGACCATGGTGAGGTTCTCGCTCGATCGAGCGAACCGCATGGACGACGCGCATCTTGGAGGTTATTGCTAGGAATACCTCCACTCCTGCCGGTGGTGGCGGCCACCAGACTCGCGGGGGACTTGCAGAGTTCCTCCGTACGCAGCCGCCGACTTTCTCCCGCTCTGAGGACCCTCTCGATGCAGATGATTGGCTGCGCATGGTTGAGCGAAAGCTCAACATAGCTCAGTGCCAGGCGCAGGATAAGGCACTCTTCGCGTCCCACCAGCTTGAGGGCGCGGCACTCT
The DNA here is from genome assembly GCA_036346255.1 of Ampelocalamus luodianensis. NCBI lineage: Eukaryota > Viridiplantae > Streptophyta > Magnoliopsida > Poales > Poaceae > Ampelocalamus > Ampelocalamus luodianensis. Next base: position 51,393,202 of record CM070620.1, on the reverse strand, counting down.
CATGGTGGGAGAACTATCTCGCCATGCAGCCCGCGGGCCATGTGGTCGCGTGGGAAGAGTTCGATCGCTTTTCGTCGGGCCCACATCCACGATGGCACGATGAAGTGAAGAAGAAGGAGTTTCGTGCTCAAGCAAGGGCGCAAATCGTGACGGAGTACCATGCGAGTTCAATCATCCGCTCGTTATGCTCGGGAGAGGTGGCCTCGATGAGGCTAGCAGAGAAGTTTATGGATGGCTTGTCCGAGGAGCCGGGACAAGCTATCTATTGTGGACTTCTCGGACTTTCGTGCCTTGGTAGATAAGGCCATTGTTGCCGAGCATAAGGCGAAGGCGTTGGCGAGTCCCATAGCGCAAATGGGAGCGCGATCGGTCTACTCACACCGGCCTCGTTCGTCCTCGGTGGGCGGCACACTGTGGCTCGTTCTTTTGCTCCACCGCGCCGAGGCCATCTGCACCAGCTCCTCGCCCACCACAAAGCCGTGAGCCACCACGTGCGCTGCGATCCAAGACAGAGCGGCCTCGCAATCCGGCGCCGAGGTCACTTGTTTTTTTGCCACAACAAGGGCCATTATGCGAATGCTCGCCCTCGAGTGTTGCGGCAGCCCTCGCCCTAATGGAGGACGCGGGGGAGTGGTCACCACCACGGTAAGATGATCCGAAGCCCGAGTGCGGCGGCCGAGTGAACCACCTTTCACCGAGGAGGCTCGGAGGCGCGGATGTTGTGATGGGTACACTTCTTGTTAATTCTCGTCCCGCTGCAGTATTATTTGATTCGAGCATCGCATTCTTTATTTCAAGATCATTTGCTGCTGCTAGTGGTCTTCATTGTGTTCCTTTAGAAGTTCCTTTGCTCATCCGCTCTCCGGTCGGAAATGAGAGCCGATTTACAATCTTGGGATGTTCCTATCATAGTCAAGGGAGTGGGATTTTTAGCAAATCTTATTCTCGCCTGCTCAGAAGTCGGATGTGATTCTTGGCATGGATTGGTTGTCCCAAAGACTTGGGGCGATTGATTGTGCCAGAAGATCGTCTATCTTACCAGCCCGCCGGCGGCAGTCGGATTTTCGCGCGGCTTGGGGCGCATCTATGTGCAATAGAAGCGGCGACCTTGCGATTCGTGGATGTTCCCATAGTATCGACTTTGGGGATGTCTTTCCAAGATTTACAGGATGCCTCCGGTTCGAGATCCGAGTTTGTCATCGAGTTCTTTGCCTGCAGCGCTCCGATTTCAAGGCGCCGATCGAATGCCTCCCAATGAGCTAGAAGAATTGAAGAAGCGGCTTGGTGAGCTCCAAGCAAAGGGTTTCATCCGTCCCGTTCATCTCCTTGGGGTTGTCGGTGATCTTTGTGAAGAAGAAGGACAAGACTTTGCGCATGTGTGTTGATTACCGTCCTCTCAATGAAGTGACGGTGAAGAACAAATATCCTCTCGCCCGCATTGATGATCTTTTGACCAGCTTATGCGGAGCCCGTGTGTTCTCAAGATTGATGCGAGATCGGGCTATCATCAAGTCGGATCGATCGAGGATATTCGAAGACGGCTTTCACTACTCGTTATGGCCTATACGAGTACACCGTCATGTCTTCGGTCTAACCAATGCTCGACTTTGTTCATGAACCTTATGAATTCGGTATTCATGGAGTATTTGGACAAATTTGTGGTGGTCTTTATTGATGATATTCTTATCTATTCCAAGATCAAGCGAGCATCTTGAGCATCCGAAGATTATTTTGGGCAAGTTGCGGGAGCATCATTGTATGCAAAGTTCAACAAATGTGAGTTCGGTTGAAGGAAGTGGCATTTTGGGCCATGTTCTTTCAGGTGGAGGAATAGTGTAGATCCCAAACAAAGTCGGCGATGTTCTATCTTGGGGCCGGCCAAGTCGATCCAACGATGTGCGGAGTTTTCTTGGTCTAGCGGGCTACTACGCGCTTTATCGAGAACTTCTCCAAGATCGCAAAGCCAATGGTGAATTGCTCAAGAAGGACAAGAAGTTTGTGTGGTCCTCGCTTGTGATGAGAGCTTTCGGGAGCTCAAGCAGCGATTGACTTCACTCAGTCCTTACTCTTCCCGATATCCACAAGAACTTCGATATTTATTGCGATGCCTCTCGTCGGGGACTCGGGTGTGTTCTTATGCAAGAAGGCAAGGCGCTTGCCTATGCATCTAGGCATTTGAGGCCTCATGAGCTCAACTATCCCACCCATGATTTAGAGCTTGTGCAGAGTTCATGCACTCAAGATTTGGCGGCATTATTTGATCGAAACTGTGAGGTGTATTCGATCACAAGAGTTTGAAATACTTATTCACTCGGCGGATCTGAACCTCGAGCAGAGGAGATGGCTAGAATTGATCAAAGATTATGATATGGGTATTCGGTATCATCACGGCAAGGCCAATGTGGTTTCGATGCACTTAGCCGAAAGGTGTATTGCAATACTACGATGATCCAAGAGCGACAACTGCACTTCTTGCGAATTTCAGCGTCTCAACTTGGGTTTGGTTGAGCACGGTTCCCTTATCGCCACGATTGTGCAACCAACCTTGGTGGATCAAATCAAGTCGACAAACAATCGATGTTGGTATGGGCAAAATCAAGCGAACATCGAGGATGGTTCAGCTAAATGCTTTACGTAAGATGAGCACGTGTTGTGTGGTTTGGGCGGCGTCTTGTGGTCCCAAAGGTCCCGAGTGCGGGATTTGATTCTTCAGAGGCCCATGATTCGCCTTTGTCCATCCATCCGGGGCCACCAAAATGTATCAAGATCTGCGTCGAGATTCGGTGGACTCGCATGAAGCGCGAGATTGCGTGTTCGTTGCGGATGTGGCGTATGTTGTCGCGTCAAGGCCGAGCATCGGCGTCAGTGGTCTTCTTCACCCTTGCCTATACCGAGTGGAAGTGGGATTCAGAGGCATGGATTTCATCACCGGTTTGCCCTGTTCATCCAAGGAAACGAGCGCCATTTGGGTTGTCATTGTGAGGCTAACTAAAGTGGCGCATTTCCTTTCGGTCAAGTCGTCTCCGTGTGGAACCTCTAGCCGAGCTCTATGTATCAAGGATTGTGAGTTTGCATGGTGTACCCAAGGCGATTGTGTCTCGGTAGGCGTTGTTTACCTCTCGGTTTTGGCATAGTCTGCAGGAGGCCATGGGAACTCGTCTTACTTTCAGAGACGGCCTATCATCCTCAGACCGATGGTCAGACGGAGCGCGTCAATCAGGTGCTTGAAGATATGCTCCGTGCTTGTGTTCTTTCCTATGGGAAGAATTGGGAGAAGTGCCTACCACTTGCTGAGTTCTCTTACAACAACAGCTTCCAGGCTAGTCTCGGTATAGCACCATTTGAGGCTTTGTACGGTCGGCGCTGCAGAACACCGTTGAACTGGTCAGAAACTGGTGAAAGGCAGTTCTTTGGTCCAGATTCCATCAATGAGGCTGAAAGTCAAGTGCAGTTGATTCGTGAGCACTTGCACGTAGCTCGATCGAGCGTAAGAGCTATGCAGATCGGCGTCGTCGTGAGCTGAGTTTCCAGCCCAATGACTTTGTGTATCTCAAGGTCTCGCCTTTGAAGGGACACCGTCGTTTCGGTGTCAAGGGCAAGCTAGCTCCTCGATATGTCGGGCCATATCGCATCATCAAGAAAGTGGGAGCTGTTGCATACAAGTTGGAGTTGCCGGCTACACTTGAAGGAGTGCACGATGTTTTCCATGTGTCACAATTGAAGAAATGCCTTCGTGTTCCAGTTGAGGAAACACCATTGGAAAATATCGATGTGCAGGAAGATCGTCTTATCGTGGCGTCCGTTCGTATCCTCGAAGAAGCTGAACGCGAGCGAGGAACCGTGTGATTAAGTTCCTCAAAGTTCGGTGGTCGAACCACTCCGAGGATGAAGCCACTTGGGAAGCGAAGATCGTCTCGGCAGATTACCCATCCTTCTTCTCCGGTGATCGTAATCTGGGCGAGATTCTGTAGTGGGGAGATTTGTAATGACCCTAACTTAGGGTTTGTATTTCAAATGTGAAATTTTGAGGAGAAATAAAAAAAAAAACTTTTGTTGTCTCTTCAAATCATTTGAAAATTTCTACATTTTTCCCTAGCAATTTCCTTTTCTAGAATTAAATTCTTGTTAATGGAGATTGTTGTCACAAATCCTTAGCCTTCAAACTTGTGATCATCCTCTGAAATTATTTTTCCTATCATCTTGATCATCCTATCTACCTCCCTGAATTGTTTCACAATTTTTAGATTTTGTTTGCTATTTCAAATGCCCAAGTCAAACCAGTTTAGAAATCTGGTCAAACCTCTGTGCAGCAGCTTGTGAATTTTCTCTAGAACAATGCAGTGCATAAAAAGTTCTGGAAAAATTATACAAGGTTGTCCTCTGTCCCTAGTAGCTACCATAAAAATTTCGAAATTTTTGGAGCTCTGGAGCTACCTCTAAAAATTCCCAAGACCTTCTCTGTCTTTTAAATCAAATATGGAATTACTGTTCCTCTGGCTCGGACCCAACTCAGACTCGAGTCCGACCGCGCCACTTGACTCGGTCGCGTCAACTAGCTGCACCGCGCGCGAGCCCAATCGATCGTGACCGTCCGATGCAAATCGAACGATCCACGTTGCGTGCGCAACCGACCTGTCCGAATGCATACATCAATCTCAGCCGTCCGTTTTAGATCCAACGGTCGGTGCGATCCTGATCAAATCAAACCTCCGACTCGCACCGCTTGCTCCTGTCGCTGACATGTGGGTCCCACCTGTCAGCATCAACCTCGTCTTCTCCGCACCTCACCGGAGCTCGCGGCCGTGCGTGCATGTTTGCCACGTCCCTCGTCGCTGCCACCTTTTTGTCCTCGTGTCAGCCCATGAAGTATCGCCGGGATCTCATCTACCCTCTGAGCCCATCCACTACCCTTCGCGTCCATTCTCGTGTTTTCTCCGCCCAAATTTCCTTTCCGGCCGGAGAAGAACCCGAGAGCAACGCCGCCGTGTTAGCGCCGCCTCGAGCCGCGACCACACGCTGTGATCCACGCCGACGCCGCGCCTCCATTTTTCCCATCCCGAGCCCTCGGTGTCCAGTGTATCGCCGGGGGTGTGTTCGTCGTCTTCGCCTCCGGTGATCTCGGCCCCGCAAGCTCATCTGCGTTCTGGTGAGTTTCTAGTTTCAACTTTTGGTCCTTTAGGATCGCAATCGACCTCTGAGTCTAACCGTGACCTTGTTTCACTCTTTGGCGCTTCACCGAGGCTTTGCGACGCCTTCTCCTTCAAGCTCGGTAAAGCGCCGCCGTGTCAATTCCGGGCGCCACCGTCCTCCTCCATCATCGAGCTCGTGGGCTTATCATTCCTGGTGTCTCCGCGATCCCGTGGCGCACCTTCTCGTAGCTGCCGAAGTCTCATGAGCGCCTTCTGCGAGCCGTAGTTTCTTCTCCGCCTCCGGCCGTCGTGAGCCCATCTCCGGCGACCATTGGGCTCCGCGTCACCGTCACCTGGTTCGTGAGGTCTTTGCGAACCTTAAGGTACCACTCACTCGTCTTGAAACTCACTGGGTTGCTAGAACACCGCGCGCTGCGCCACCGCCCCCGTCGCGTGCGACGAGCCGCCGCGGCTTAGTTATCGCTAAACCTAGTTCTATTAGGTCACCGACTTGTGGGCCCTCTCGGTGTTAAACCTGTTTTAGGATTCAAGTCTAATCGTTTTAATTCTCTCGAGTCTACGTTATGTGGGCCGGAATGTCGGTTAGGGTGTGTAGTTTCCTTAATCGTTTTCTCGATGGGAGGTGTATTTCTCGTGAGAGTGTTTTAGGTTTGCACCTTAGTGAGCCAAGACGTATTCTTTGAATACGCCGACGTCACTTTAGGCGGGTGTCTTTGTCTGGTCGTGATCGTGCGGGCCATTGTCGATGGTGGGAGCTTCTTGATGGCGGTAGAAAAAGGATTTAATGCTTTAGTATTTACGTAATATGTTTTTGTTGCTCGATAATTCATTTAAACTTGTAAAATGCATAGCTAATTCAATTTTTATCCAAATTGCATGAAACCAGTCTTTGTTAATTTTCTTTTAAATGTATTATTTACAAAAATTAGTTTCATCCATGTCTCTGTAGCAAGAATCTGTTAATTAATAAAATGATGCCTTAGGTATCTTCTAAATTAGAAAATGCATATCTCTTCCAATAATTGTCCAAATTCAATGAACCCAATTCTGTAAAATTTCATTTTCAGTATACTAACTATTAGAATAGGTTTTGCACACTGTTTCTGTTCATGAAAATCTGTTAAGTAATTAACTAGTGCTTGTTGTGTTTAGCTTAGAAAATTCATAGAAAATTATTAATAACTTAAAATGAATTGTTCTCTGTTTCTGAAATTTTGTTATTTCATGCTTAGGCTGCTGTGTGAGTTTTGGCTTGTTTTGATGTTGTTGTATGTTTGAGTTTTGCCGGTGTTATTCGTTCTTATTTGCTGTTATGTTCGATCGTTAGGATTCGATATTTGCGGCAACCCTGAGGACGATCCTCCGCACCTTATTGAGCAACAGCACCCAGGCAAGCAGTTTGATCATTCCTATCCCAGTATTTTAAAGTCTAATATTTTGTTTCAGCTGTATGTATGCATTGCTTAATTTGTGTTAAATTGATTAGTTAAATCCGTAGTCGCATATCCTGTAGACAAAATATTGATCTCTACTACCGAGCCTAGGTTATTTGTCTTTGTGATTAGAGGTGGATGGTCTCTTGTCACTTAGTAGATCCGGTCAAATTGCTTAGATATGCTTAGCTATCGGTAGAAGCAAGCGGTTATCGACTTTAGTCGGTAACCTTGATCACACAAAATTTACTATAACTTATTGTTTCAGCATTTTTGCTATGTTTAATTGCAAAACTAAAACGAAAACCAAAAATGATTTAGACTTGGGCAACGGTATGATTGGTGTGATCTGTTGGGTGTGATCGAATGGTGCCCGAGTCAACAAGGACCGAACATCTTGTTACATGGACCAAGCATTTTGCGTGCTAACCACACTAGAGTATATGGGACCTCTCTTGACCTAGTACTTTGGCGTGTATTGGCTCCGGTCGCAGGAGGTCGCAGGAGGGATGGAGGTGGGAGCATGGTAGTTGTCCAAAAGCTTTATCCTGAGTGGGTAGTTGTCTTTTCGGCTTTACCATGTAAGCGTATGGGTTTCTATCCATACGAGCGGCTCGTAGTTAATACACAATATTGGAAACAGTCTCGTAGGACTTAGTGTGCCAGCATACCTTGGAAGTGTGTTTTGGCTTAAAGGCGATGCAAGTGTGGGTACATTGGTACACCTGCGCAGGTTCAAACTATTCGAATAGCCTCGCCCTAGGTTATGGACACGCTTGGCAAGGTCTTCCAAGAGTTAGACTACAACATTTAAATTAAAACTTGATGGGTGGTGCGAACTGGGATTCGTGCTATTGTTGTGGTGACTATTGGGATAGTCACTTCTAGGATGTTTTTACTTACTCTTTTGCTATTATTATCCCTTCAGTATTTCAACATTAAAAATGAATTGCAAACTTGCCTTTAAAGCTGTATTACATTATTGCAAATGAAAATTGGCTTTATGCAAATGAACCATATGACCTCCACCAAACAAGCTCTGCATGTAGCATATGAGCAGTGCGCTAGTTCACACGTCAGTCTTGCGGGTACAAAGACAATCTTTGTACTCGGTGCTTTGCTTAATGTTTTGTTGCAGAGGAAGAAGGTGAGCCTCGGGGCCTCACTTACGTGGAGTCAGGCCGCCGTGGGTGACGACTAGTCTTGGCGGTCGGTCGGATGCCTTGTGGGTTGGAGGCACACCGATTGGCTTTGTTTATAGCCATCTTATGGCACTTTTGCTTCATTGTCGTTGTTGTCTATTTGTGTATCTTGTGGCCTCGTCGGCCTATGTACGTAATATTGTTACTATTTGTTTATCTTCCGTTTGTAGTGTGATGTTTGGACTCTATGTTTGGAATGGAGTTGATGCATACTTTTGTTGTGAGTGTGTATACTTATGCAGGAAGTATACATATCTCGAGGATCAGTTTATTTGATTTGTGATGCTAGGACCAGGTGGTTGGTTAAGCATTACAAACCAAATAAATTGGGGTCCTCACACCCACCTCCCTCCCTCAAACCCTAGCTCAAACTCCCCTTTTCCCTTCCCTAACTCTAGCAGCCACCAAACTTTTTCCCCTGGTCCAACCTGCTGGCTGCCACCCTCCCTTGCTTCCCTCTTGTGCCTCCACCACCCCTTCCTCTCCCAAACTGAAATCCCTACTCCCCCACTCCATCCATGGCTGCCTTTGATGCTCCTTGCTGCTACAGCTGGCCTTTGAGGGGAGGAAGCTGGCCATTTCGGCCAAGGGAAGGAGAGGAAGAGCAAGGGAGAGGAAGAGGGGAGGAAGGAGGAGAAGAGTTGTGGGGGGAAACCAGCAAGTTCTTCAGGATCTTCAAGGGGTAATGAGTGGTTTCCTTGCTGGTTAGATTGTTTTAGTTGCTTAAGTCTTGCTTTGATTAGGGTTCTTGACCTTTGTGTCGATTGATTTCTGTATTTTCTTGTGCGCCTGTTTGGTGGTGGATCCATTCCGAATCTGAGGATCTTGTCTCCTAGAGAGTTGTAGGTTATGTTTTCAGCTTTCAATGGGTTCCAAGTTCACTAATTTCCAATTTAAGAGTTATCGTCTCTTTCGTTGCTGCTGTCCAGGAATCTGTCAAAACGTAGCAGAAATATTAATGGTTAGATTTCAATTTGTTAAGGGCCGATTCAGGGCTGTCCACCTGAACAAATATTGTAGCTTACCATCTTATCTTTCGGGATTGATAAAGAACACCCCATTTTGATTTGCAGAACAAAAGTTATACACGTTTTAAGTTGACTGTCTAGAATCTTGACGAGAATGAAATGTCAAATTTCCTCTTTGTATATGATCAAGTTAATGGCAGATTCAAGGCTTTCACTCAACTAGGTTGCTGTAGATAATCTTGTGACCTTTCAAACAAGCCTGAGATCACCTCTTTACAAGTTTCATAGCAAAAGTTATGTTACTTTTACTGCTGCTGTCCGATAAGGTTCCTGCTAGAATGTAGTTTAATTTGAGTAACGTGTACAATTAAGTGTTGTGGTTGGGGTATGAGTTAGGAGTGATGCGAGTAGTGTCTTGACATCGTGGTTCTTATTGAGTAATCTAATGGTGTAGGAGGTGAGGCACTGGGGTTAGCGGCATCGTCGTTGCCTCCTAACGCATCGCAACGCTAAAGGCAAGTACACTGACATTTGTATGACTTGTGTATGTTGGATGCTTGATGTTCGCATTGTGTTTTCATTTGATACGTGAGAAGTTCCGATGATTATGTTCCTTTCGTATGTGAAATTCATATGTTCGGAGATGATACTAGTCATTATTCATAAGTACATCGACAAGTATATTTTGTGAATACTGGATGCCTGTTGTCCATGTTGTAGTTTCATTTGATATGTGACAAGCTTCAATGATAGGTTCTTTTCATACGTGTGGAGATGATGTTAGTCAAAGTACATGCATTTATTTATGCATCCATGTTCATATTCCGTCCACGGGAGTGGAGCTTATGTTCTTTTCATACGTGTAGAGATGATGTTAGTCATAGTACATGAGATCTTTCATGCATCCATGTTCATGTTCCGTCCACGGGAGTGGAGTCTAAAGTCCCATCAATTCCAGTATGGGCATGTGAAGTCCCACCATTCTAATGTGGGCAGTTCTGGACACCCGTATGAAACGTTCTTCATACGGTATTTTGGATCCCCGTATTTCGTTAAATACAGGCTTAAGTGATACCAACGGATGTATCACTAGCTATACCAGTATAAGCAGGAGTGCAGTCCATTCAATTCAGAAGATCCTTTCATTCCATTCAATCATTAAGCATCCAATGTTATGTTCATATTCTTTAACGTTGTGGTCTTGTTCATCTTTGATGTATGTTTATTTATCCATTGTACTTGCTGAGTCTCGGACTCACTCTTGCTTTGTTTGTTTTTTTAGGTGATCGTTGAGGATGATTCTATTGGGAGGGAGTAGACACACACTATCCACTCATTCACCATATTTCAGTTTCAATATTAAGATTTGATTCTACCTTTCATTTGTTTAGTGATGAACTGTAATAAATGAAGTTAAATGTGGTTGATGACTTCCTCTAGGTCACGAATGGTTATTTCTACCTGTGAGACTTGGTCATTTCTTTTGATATACTTATATGGTTCAGACATTGTCATCATTCTCTCGTATTGTGGTTGTGTGTTAGAATCTTTAGGTAACATTTTGTCTTCCGAGTAGCTAGGGTGTTACACCTCTCTCTCAGTCTGATGCGACCATAGCACCGTGGCAAATACCCACGTCTATAATTCAACATTCTCTCTGACTTCTCTAGGTACACTCAATGGACATGACTCGGAAAACAATACGGTCTTTCTCGTTGGTCAACATTTCAAACTAAACCTCACACTCCATATCTCTTAAGTACTCCCACGATACCGGGTCATACAAGACGTTGTGTACCCCGCGTATGGACCTGAGACGGTCCTAACGGATACACTTTCTTCCAAAATTCCCGCAACTTCCAAAAACAAACTAGTGTACCTTGGGCCAATCTTCCCTTTGATACCAAACCACACATACCAACAAGACCAACTCAAATTGTAATTGACATCCAACATAATCACATAGTTCAAAGAAAAACTAAGAGAATATCTCACTACCCGAGATCTCACCCTTTTTCACAATCTTTCTTTTAAGAGTTTAAGTTTCTCTTAAACCATAGGATCCCAAATCATCGCATAATACACTAACTCATTTCTCTTAAGTTAGCAACCTCAAAGCTATGTTCAACCGAACACAAAATTCACACTTATGCAGGGAGACTCTTCCAATCCACAATTTCATACTCTAGCCAACTTCTCTACCAAATGAATTACTTTGACTAATAATTCCCAATGCACCTCAACATAGATTTCACACACCATCACATCATCTCAATCCGTTAAAGGCGATCAACTTGAAATTCTCGGCACACACACTCATCTACTACACCCAAAGGATTCTATCAATGATCAATGCATTATTCGAAATCCACTTTTATTCTTCTACTTCTACATATAATCAAGGAGCGACCAAGGTTCTAGCATAAACCACAAGCCCCATTTCAACCCCTAAGACTCCTATAAATATATATCGGTGTAGCTGATACAAAAACGCTCAAATTCGTTGACTAAAATTCCCACAATCCAAACTTACTCAATCATTAACACCAACATGTAAACATATTCTCAACCAAACTATCTTTAGAGAGATTCTAACTCCCAGAGAGTTACTCATTGAAGCCAAGTCATATCCGACAATAACTTAACAATCCCTGTTATCCATTAATTGTCATAATTCTCATATGCAACCTTACAAAGTACGCAATCACGATACTTAAATAAATTGATTAAGATTCACATACCTTTGATAATTCTAATGTTCCATCAAATGAACAAAAATCTTGGATCACATATCACTATAGGTTCTTCTAGTTGCAACAATGCAATCAGTTTAGCCCCCAAAGACAACATTCTATTTAGATGAAATTCTCTCCAAGCATTATATCACGAAATCAATTCATCCTCCAATGCTCCTCAAATAACTTGCAACCCAAGGTCTCACAACAATCATTAATAAACACTTTGAAAGACCCCCTATGAAATGAATCAGTGGATCTTTTCTCAAAAGAAAAGGCAAATGAAAACAATTTTGACTACCTAGAAAAACATTTACCACTCGCAGTAAACACAGGACCAAGGGAAATAGTCAAATAGCAAGGATCTCAGAAAAGCAAAAGAGGAGACCACAGTTGAGGGCATAAGTCCCACAAGAAGAGAATATCAAACCTCAACCAATAAGAATAAAGCATTACTTTGGAAACTCGAGAAACTCTTAAATGACAACGATAGAAAAGTTAAATGAACTTCAATAAATTGCAAGTTACAAAACTTAACTCCAACCTCAAATACTTCTAACTTAACTCCAACCTCAAATACTTCTACTACACTCTTTCCTTTACCAAAGAAAACAATTTTCTTTGATTACAACATCGCTTTGCCATCTCAAACAAGAAGAGCTTTTAAGACCAAACCACTTTAATCACTTAAGAACCAAACAGGACCTTCCAATATGTCACTCTGCACAAACTAATTTTAAACTCCCAAAGGATCACGAATGCAAAACTCCAAACATTTCATTTAACCGATATTACAAAAGGCGATCAAGTTACTTTCTTTCTAAAAGAATCATCGCTAGTCCCACAAGTCACAATCCCTTGCGGACAATCTTACTATCATCAAGAATAATCCACTCTTAACACAAACCGCCAGCGTTTACTCTTCCATTATAAGCCCCCCAAAACCTCACCAAATTATTCTATACTATCTTATTATCCCATCCTCAAATTGAGAGTCTACTAAAACTTTACAACCTCACTATAACAACCACTTTATTCTAGAGGTGATCTACTACACAATTACCAGGTTTTACCAAGACCTTTTCATCAAAGACTTCCTTTCATCCGACGATTCCACAATCGTGTAGGTATAAGCCACCTATTAAATTACATCAGTTCAACTCTTATTGATGCTCAACACCAAATTTTAACACACAACAATAGCACTCCAACCATCGTTGCTAACAACTGGTTTCATCAAGAAATCTAGATGCTACCTACTTTCCTTTCCAAATCACATGTACAATTACAAGCACATATTCAACTGTTCCACCTCATAATCATAATTTGGTACAAAATCACAATAAAACTTCAAGAATCGAAATCTTCCATCATTCAATAGTCTCAATATGACTGCAACCAATTTCACCCCATCGTTCTATATAGAAGAGCTGTCCAGAACTCCTCCCATAAAATTCTTGATCCACTAGTATTCTAAGTATCCATAGAAAAGATAATTCCAAGATTTATATCCATTAAGACATTAATCTAGCATCACCTTGATTTTTCCTTCCTACATAGTTAGTTTCATCCATTGAGACCAAATAACCCAACAAGTTTAGCCAACTAAACAATTTTTAATGGTCAAACCAGTTCGTCAATATTCTACACTTCTTAATAACTCTATTGACTCCAATTAGGTATAGCCATACTCTTAATCACAGTTCATCAAGAACTACTACAAGACACCATCAAATTAATCAACTTTCCTTCCAACGTTCTTAGTTAAGTTCGATTATGCACCACACTACTGACCCAACTTGATAACACAAATCATATCCACTAATTTCTTTGATTATAATCTCTCACTAAATCACGCCAAGACCACGCTAAAGGGTTAAGTTTTTCTTTCATAAAAGAGAAGTATTCAACTTCAACACTCAAAATATCCAAGAGAGATACATAGAGTCAAAGCTTTTTCATAATAAAGGACTTGCAACAAGAAACTTCCATTATTCAGAACATTAAGCGAATAAATGGGTCATGTTTTCCAATAAGAAAGACAAAACTCCAATACAAAGGTCAATCTTGACATTTAACCAAGCTCATCAGCTGCAAGAATAACTCAACAGTTGGGAAAACTATAATTGCTTTAGGGGTCAATTTAAACCAATGGAAACACATCAACCTTTCTCAAAGCAACCCTTCAACCGCAATGAACTAATAATCCCAAGAGGAATTTATCAACCATAACTGGACAAGAGTTGACCAAATTCAAATTCAAGGAAAAGAACAACTTTTCTAAAGATACTCACTATCAACGCGTGTACTAAGATATTCGAGGTAATCCATTGCACTATTCTCTTACAACGAATGGTGGTGTAACCTGGTAAAGCCTAGTGCCACAACCACGACCTCAACCTCTCAACATCAACCATCATCACACATAACCGATATAATCAATTAATTAGCAATCATACTAAAGTCATATCAGCAATCATCAATACGATATAACAGAAACGTAAATGCAATGCAATAACCCAATCCCACCTATTGTGCATAGTGTGTCAAGATTAATAATTCAAATACCACGAACCAACAGCCCGCTCTGAAACCAACTGGAACACCCCAGCCCAACATGAGCCTGAAATGCTACTAAAATTACAAAGTAACAATTTAAAACGTAAGTCATAATACTAAATTTTGGCAGAACCTCCTTTGTACAGTCAATCATACAAGAGGTTCTAGCAAGTATCAAAAACGTAATCAATTAATCCAACATCCAATCTCAACCATAATCATAAAATCTTCTATGAAACGCTAATTAATTCTATTACAAAACAACAGAGGCATTAAGACATAACCAAAAGAAAATATTCTGGCAGTTTGCTTAGTTATTGATTCATTGTCTAAAATCAATCATTCAAGAGTGGTTCGTGGTTGTGTGCAACAGATCTCATTCTAGCCCCTCCCATGCATGACAATCATGCTAGAGGTACCTAAAAACATAAACAAACAACAAGTGTGAGTCCAAAACTCAGCAAAGTACAATTAATACAACAATTCAATACACACCTTTATCATCATCATCCAACCAAAATTATGTATATTAAACCAAATCATATACACATGCAATGCAAATGCTCAATGCATCCTCTCTCTTTGACTCTGTTTGCATTTTACCGGTAATGCAGGGTATGCAACCGTCGCTGCGTACCCATGCCTGTGCTTGCAAGCACAGGAACCAAGAGCCCATACTTCGCAAGTATGGGGACCACAAGCCCACACTCCACAAGTGTGGGGACCACAAGCCCATCATATACATGACGGGGACCTCAAATCATTGCTTGGTCACCACGTGACCAAGCCTCAAATATGATGACATGATGCAGATGTATAATTACTCTATCCATCATTAACATGTAAATACAGTAGCATCATGCGTGAATAAAACTTATACTTCTAGCATTCATGATCATTATCACTCATAACATTCTAGCATCCATGAAAAGTGCATACATTCATAATACTAGTAAACATGAACAATCACTCATGAATAATCTACCACTAACTGTACTTGCCACAACCATGCGAAGCTTGCTGATGCAGAGAGGGCAATGCCCCCAGCATCAAACCACCTGAATAAATGTAACAACCACACTAAGAGGTCATTTCTGGACAAGACGGTACTAGAAATAAGTACACGACGCACTACGCTCCCTAGCGCAACCCAAAACACCAACATCTGTAGACATTGATCTGTCCCAAAACAGAACAGTCGTCTTCCAAAATTCATAACTTTTCGAATACTTATCCAAATCTAGTGTTCTTTGATTCTCCTGAAATATTATTAAATTATCCACATAAAACTAGTTGGTGAGATTCCCATATTTTGTCATCTTCTATCCCTACCAAGCAGATTACTAGCATTGCTAAATCCCGTCAGAGGTTCTGGACAGCGAGACTAAAACTAACAAATCTTTCAGTATACTTATCCAAAAATTATGATCTTTAGCTCTTGGAAAAGCTTACGAGCATACCTACAACTTTTGTTTTGGTGATATCCTCTAAAAAATTCATTATCTATTTGCCAATGACCGATTAATATTGACTGTCAGAATTATGACAGAACTGTAGAACAACAGTGCTACAAAATTTATAACTCCTAAACCGCTCATCCAAATGACATGATCTAATACTCTATAGAAAGCTAGCGACATCGCCCACAACTCTCTAGGAGTCATCCAGGATAGATTCCGCAGTGAACCTCATCCAAAATGTCGGCCAAACCTGACTGCACTAAACAGATCTAGTACCGGCATCGCCTAATTACACGATTTCACCACTAATCGAATGGGGATCGGGATTACCCTTGAAGAACCGCTGAAGATCGCGAAGAACACCACGTAATCCTTCTTCCCTTCCTTCTTCTTCTTCTCTCTTCTCCCCTTCCTTCTTCTTCTTCTTCTTCTTGGCCGATAGCACCCAAAGGAGGCGGCGCGGCACTGTTCACAGAGGTACTGCAGTAGTGGCAGCTATTGTTCATGGAGGTACTGTAGCACACCATGCTATAGTACCAACCCTAGGGTTTTCCCCTCCTTTTATTGGTGATTGACCCCTCATGGGCCTCCTGGGCCAAGGCCCGAGGCCCAGGTTGCCGAGTTTTTTTAGAAACCCCCATCTTTTTCTCTGTTAAATCGCTTTGCTATAAGGTTCTTCTCCTAATTTAATTATTCTCTCTCGAATACACTTAGGGTATTACATAACTTTCTCCCGGTTGTCGCACCGGGTAATGGCAATCTTCTTTTCGGTGGAGCGTAGCCAATCATCGGCGTCCAACGGCTCGAAGGAGCTAGAGAAGGTAGGTGGACGAGTCCTCATGAACTCTGCCAATCTTGACTAAGACCGGTGGCGGTGGTAATGCCGCTATGGCTTGGTTGCTCTGATTCAAAGCTGCGAGCAAGGTTGTAGTGGTCCGATTCTGCTGAGCTACCAGTTGATTCATATTCTGCATCATGGCATTCATGAGCTGGGCTTGGGCCGCCAAGAATTGACTCATGTCCGGGTCTACCGAAGTTGCCGGAGGAGGCAGAGGTGGTGGCAACAAAGAGTCCGCTGGGTCATCTTGACTTGTCGAACTACGGGTTTGAACCATCTGCAAGAAGCTTCTCAGGCTTAATAGACGAGAGGGAAAAGCACAGGGGTAAGCAAGTGCGAGGGAGGAAGTCAGAACACCCTAATCGGGAAGGTAGGTTAAACCCAAGGAGCAAATGGCTGGGGCCAAAACGGGGGCAAAAAGATGCAACAAGACCTCCTACTGGAGTCTTATTGGACAACTAACGGCACAGAACCGATGAGGGCCACTCTACGGAACTCTTCTAACTTAACTTACATGGGTGGACCACTTGCAACCAAGCTCGGTCCTATAGAAGCTCCTGAGATAAGGAAGGTCAAGTTAAGTTCAAAACAAAGTTCCAGCAGAGATAAGAAACAAGATCGTGGTGAGGTCAGAAAAGAATAGGGTAAGATAAGAGAAGAATTATCTACTCAAGTTGATCAGTTGGTTTGCTTTGGAAAATAAACTTTTAGACTCTTGACTACACGACCATACTAACTAAGGTTACGTCCTACAGTCGATATGGCTCTGATACCACCGTTGTCGGGACCTGACCTAAGAGGGCCGGAGGGGTTTCCCAGGACCACCCAGGAGGTCCAACCGAACCACCCAGAGGTTTGGGAAGATCCTCCAAGACCTCCCAAGAGGTCCCCCAGGACCTCCCGGAGGGCCTCCAGGACCACCCAAGAGGACTTGAAAGTCCACCCAAAGGTCCACCAAGACCACCCAGAGGTCCCAGTCTCTCTGCACAGTGAGCTAGTCCCAAGATCAGATCGCTAGCTCGCATAGACGCAACATCAGTGTCATCACATCCATACAACAAACTTAAAAAGAAGTAGACAAATTAACAACAATTAAACGAAAGACCTTATGGTCAAGCTTGTTTACAGAGGTGCCACGCAGGGCAACCAACAAAAGGAAAACTCGCAGCGGAACAAAACACAGTGCGGAGCCACTCGGCGAGCCACAAGCTATCGAGTGGAGGACGTCCCATAGTCCATGAAGTCTTCAACGAACTCCTCCTCATAGTGCTCAGAGCACCCTGGGAGATCTTCGGCTACTGATTAACCAGAGGGCACAAGCCATGAGTACTTTGAATGTACTCAGCAAGCCATAGGGAAATGAATGCAATAACATTTATGCAAGGCTTGACAAAGAGAAGATGTATGGTTAGTTTGCATAAAGCAGCATTTGTTTTTTTTTTGACCGAAAACAGTAGAGGGAGCTCTACTGTAAATGAAATAAATAGAATAAGGTAATTACAAGAACAGAGTAGGTACAGAAGAACAGTGAGGAGAGGAGAAGGAAAAAAGTAAAAGGAAAAGAACCAGGACTGACAAATAGGCCGTGTAGGGGAACAGAGATCCAAAGCAAAACAAATACAGGCAGGTTACAAGTACAGACTCTCCAAAAGGTCCAACCCCAATTCGGCAAACAGATACTTCGACTAGCACCTCCGAAGAAGCAGAACATTCAAATCCCTGCTATCTTTAGTAAAGCTAATGGAGACCAGTTACAATAGGTTGGATAACCAGGCAGATAGCAAGGGCTTAATGGAGGGTTTGGATCTGTGAATCAGTAGAGCCAATTCTCGAGTAAAAGTGACATGCCAACTCATGATGCTTGGGGGTTGGTTGTTGAAGATCCAGTTGTTCCTTGTGATCCAAAGGGCCCAGGCAGCCAATATAATTAGTTCCATAAAAAAACTTTGGTTGATCTCGCCTTTGAGAAGTACCGCTAGATGGGTCGAGGCGAGAGGCGATCTTTGAGGGCAGACTAGGTCCCAACATTGTTGTGCAAATGGACTGGTCCAGAAGAGATGCTGAGTTGATTCTTCGTTTCGTAGATCACACAGGGTGCAGGAGAAATCATCTAGTGGGCAGTTCTTGCGTCAGAGGAGGTTTCTAGTGTTTAGCCTATCTTTGAGCAATAGCCAGAAAAAGATTTTATGGCGTCTTTGGCAAGCGCAAGACCTCAACCACTTGTAGTAAATAGGTGTCGGATGATGACCCATAAGCAATTGATAGGCTTTGATTGAAGAATACCGCAGGGAATTCCATATGTAATGCCAAGAATCCTCTTGCGCTGTGAGAACTAGTTCTTGAGTGAGATGTAGCACCTGCTGAAATTGTTGGTGAGCTTGGATCGACAACGGAAGGTGGAATAGTGCTTGGAAATCCTCCACTTGTTTAACAGTTGTGACTGAACTGAGGTCTGACTTGGCAAAGGAATGAAGTTCAGGATGCTGGTGGCAAATGAGATTCCTATTCCACAGGTCCTTCCAGAAGTGCGTTGATTGGCCATTACCTATAGTGCAGGCTGCCAGACCCTTATACTGGGGAAGCAACTTGAGGATATCCCTCCACCAGAAGGAGCCCAATCTCGCTTGAGCTGAGGGTAGAGAACTATGGTAGTAAATTTCCCACATAAGGTTGACCCAAGGAAGATTGGCATGATTAAATAGCTTATGAAGATTCTTAAGCAAAAGGGCCCGGTTTTGAGTGTCCAAGTTTAAAACACCTAAGCCCCCTTGTTTTTTTTTTGGCTTGCAGACCTCTTTCCATGAGATCAGAGATTTTCCACAGGCGTCCAGTGATGTGTTTCTCCAAAGACAATTCCTTCGGTATCTATCAATTTGTGCGATGACTCCCTTTGGAAGTTTGAGGATGCACATGAAGAAAGCAGGCAATTGTGAGAGGACTGAGTCCACTGGAGTTAGTCTGCCTCCAATGGAGAGGAATGATGCACAACTGGCTAGCCTTCTGTCTACTCTCTAAATGAGTGGGAGGAAGTCTTTGATTTTTGGTTTGTTCGTTCCCAGTGGAAGGCCCAGATAAGTGAATGGGAGGGAACCCAGTTGGCACCCTAGCGTGCGAGAGAGGATATCCATCTTATCAGGATGAACATTGATAGGAGTCATGAAGGATTTGTCAAAATTCACCCTGAGACCAGTAGAGTCTGAAAAAGAGTTAAAAATCCCCTTAAGGAAGAACAATTGTTTTGCACAGGGCTCCATGATGATGAGCGTGTCGTCAGCATATTGCACCACCGGGAAGTCCGGGCAAGCCTGATAATGCACCTGGGAATTTAGTCTCCCTAGGTCCCTCGCCCTATTAAGAAGCGACTAAAGAAAGTCAGCTGCTAGGACAAATAATAACGGAGATAGTGGATCCCCTTGCCTAACACCCCTTCTGCAATGGATCATTTTGCCAGGTACCCCGTTAAGGAGAGCGGATGAAGTTCCAGTTTTAAGGATATTGGCAATCCAAGTCCTCCATTTGGGTCTGAAGCTCTTATGCTCCAAGATAGCTAGGATGGTGCTGTGCTCAACTTTGTCAAATGCCTTCTCGAAGTCCAATTTGAGTACAATAATCTCCTTCTTCGAGGAATGACAGATGTGAAGTAATTCAAAAGCCTAGGCCAAACAGTCTTTAATGGTCCGCGATTTCAAGAACCCATATTGATTAGCATGAACCAGGTCTAAAATAACCATCTGAAGTTAGTTGGCCAGGAGCTTAGTCAAGATTTTGAAGGAAGTGCTCAGCAATGATATCGGTCTATAGTCATTAATCCCAGCATTTGTTGTAAATATTGTAAGTAGATTGCAAAGCACAAGTTGAAAGAGATAATACATAAGTAAACAAGTTCTTGAAAGCAACACATGACCACTTGGGTCATGAGCCAAACCACACGGAACCAACCACAACTTTTAGAAAGATCTACCCCTGGCATGAAAGAAACGGGCATGCCCATAACTGAGGATGCGGCTATTCGAATAGATTCTACACTCTACAGAGGTTATGCACTTTATCCACAAGACACGAGTTCTCTAGTTTGGTTGGCACCCATCGATGCCACTGCTCACTACCTTTGGTAAGCAGTCTAGAGCACGTGACAAGGCCTTTACAAAGGTCAGTCCTGACTTCGTTCTGCCCGCTAAGGTTTCGCCATGCAGGGCCGCCTCTTGCACCATTCGACAGTCACGACAGAACCGCACTAGGACCTCACTAATTAGTTGGCCAGGACCACCCCATAATAGACTGGTGGTTGCATGAATTAGACCCAGATCGATGGCGTACAAGGTTAAGTCCTTAGTTGGCTGCTCAGGTGAGACAAACCACAACCCAATGTGTAAAGCACCCACTTCTCACTTCCTGCCTTCTCGCCTGAGCATAAATTTTTTTCGGTTCAACCAGCTAAAAGACCACCCCGGTCTTTGGCACACATCTTTTAACAGAAGTGGCATTGCCACGGTTCCATAGCTCATTAATCAAGTTCAACATTATGGGGTTCAACCCGGCCAAAGGACCACCCTAGTCCTCGCACAACACATTTTAGCAATAGTGGCATTGCCACTATTCCATAATTCATTAGTCAAGTTTAATCATTTGTGAGTCATGAGACCGAGAGACCAACGTCTACTCAGAGCAAGGCTAAGCTATAAAACGCAGCCATGCTGGTATATAAAGACATCCAGCTAAAATAACCCATCCTATGGATGACAAAAGATACATGTCAACATGTTGTTTTCAACCACACCAAGGAGTCATATTTGACAAGTGGTGTTTATCTAGTCCCAAAGCCATTTTTATAAAACTAGCCATGTATGTTCATAACAAAACAATTTACTTTTTGCAAAATGGGTTCAACATGATCAAAGGTCTATGATTTGCCTTCACTGTAGAACTGAGCTTCTTCGGTCGAAATTGCTAGGTCCAGGAGCTCTTCAGAACAACTGGATCCTACACGTGCAAAACGAAAACAAGTAAATAAAGAGAATCCACAAAACCCCAGAAAAAGAGCCAAACCAAAGCCAAACGAAAGACACGGAGCCAAGGTGAAGGTAGGGACTTGGACCACTCGGATCAGAGCTCCCAACGAAGAGAGAGTTCTGTGGAGGAAAGTCCAAGGCTCTGGGAACAAAAGGAGGCAGGAGGCCTCTCTGGTGCTTCATATAGGCACGGGGAGGTCCTAAGAAGAGGACGGCACACTTAATGCTCATGACGGGAGCAGGTGTTGAAGGGAAAAGGTCGGGTAAAAGAGGTGACAACAGATGCACAAGAGCACAATGGAGGTGATCACATTTAATGTGATGCAATAGCATTTAATGCGCATAGACTCTCGTGGTACTGGGACACGACGAGAGGAAGAAGGTGAGCAGGGGACCTGAGAAGGTGGTCCCACTGGAGGGGTGGTCATGACCACAAAGGTGATCTTTGCAAAAAGACCAGGAGGTCCTGAGGAGGTCGTGACCGTAAAGGTGGTCTTTGCAAAAAGACCAGGAGGTCCTGAGGAGGTCGTGACCGCAAAGGTGGTTTTTGCAAAAGGACCAGGAGGTCCTGAGGACAAGGTGGTCCTGAGGAGGTTGTGGCCGCAAAGGTGGTCTTTACAAAAGGATCAGGAGGTCCTGAGGAGGTCGTGACCGCAAAGGTGGTCTTTGCAAAAAGACCAGGAGGTCCTGAGGAGGTCGTGACCGTAAAGGTGGTCTTTGCAAAAAGACCAGGAGGTCCTGAGGAGGTCGTGACCGCAAAGGTGGTTTTTGCAAAAGGACCAGGAGGTCCTGAGGACAAGGTGGTCCTGAGGAGGTCATGGCCGCAAAGGTGGTCTTTACAAAAGGACCAGGAGGTCCTGAGGAGGTCGTGACTGCAAAGGTGGTCTTTGCAAAAAGACTAGGAGGTCCTGAGGACAAGATGAATCTAGGGGAGGTCTTGACGGCCAAGATGAATTTAGGGGAGATCTTGACGGCCAAGATGAATCAAGGGGAGATCTTGACGGCCAAGATGAAGGGCGCGAAGGAGCGGGACTGTCAGATTCGATCGGATGAAGCAGAACGAGAGGAACGTTCAGACCGTCCAGAGGTTGCAACGCGATCTAGCCGCTCAACTAGATCGGGGCGGTCTAAAATGATGGGACATTCAGACTAAGCGAACATGCCATCGAGATCAGGACGTCCGACACAGATTGGATGGTTCAAAGAGGATTGGACGTTCGGACCGAGCGGGAGGTCCGAACGGACACGAGAGAAAAACCAAAAGAACAAGGGGGAGGTCCAAGTGAACACGAGAGAGGTCCAAATGAACACGGGGAGGTCCAAAGGAACAAGGGGAGGTCTAGGGAGGTTTGGACTAGCAGATAGAGAGGAAAAACAACACTAGAGCACAACGACTCCAAAAAACTAGACTTCGCATTAGTTGACGTTCGATTATTTCATATTAAATCACCAAATTTCAAAAATTTGCAAGTTAAGCTTGAGCAATTCTACTAAATTGAATGGTTAGTTTTATTTTGAAAGCTTTTTAAGAACTGTTGAAAATTGAGATGTTACAAACCTACACCATTTAAAGGGAATCTCGACCCCAAGATTAAGGCTGGCTAGAGAATAGGTGTGGGAACTCGGTCTTCAAGTCCTCTTCATGCTCTCAAGTGGCTTCCTCTTCAGTGTGGCTGCTCCACCGGACCTTGCAAAACCGGATGACCTTGCTTCTTGTTATTCGCTCGAGCACTTCTAAGATATTGACAGGTTGTTCCTTGAAAGTGAGGTCTTCCTGGAGGTCCACTGCTTCTAGGGGCACTTGCTCTTTTGGCACACGCAAACACTTCCTCAATTGGGATACATCAAAGATGTCATGCACTCCAGACAACTGAGGTGGGAGCTCCAACTTGTATGCAACTTC
The DNA here is from genome assembly GCA_036346255.1 of Ampelocalamus luodianensis. NCBI lineage: Eukaryota > Viridiplantae > Streptophyta > Magnoliopsida > Poales > Poaceae > Ampelocalamus > Ampelocalamus luodianensis. The sequence goes on along the minus strand of CM070620.1, from coordinate 51,369,945 downwards.
CCCCTCCCCTTCTAGCAAGAACTGAAAATGGCCCAATGAACCTGGGTGCAAGCTTTCCACTAACTCGAAACCGACGCAGTCCTTTGAGAGGTGATACCTAAAGATACACATGATCTCTAGGATCAAAGGCTAAATCTTGACGACGATTATCCGTATAGCTCTTCTGTCTGGACTAAGCTGTCTTCAACTTCTCCCTTATGGATCTCACTTGATCTTCGTCTTCTTCCAAGATCTTTGGTCCAAGCACTTGCCGTTCTCCCGATTCTGTCCAGTACAAAGGGGTTGAAGCTTACCCGGTTGAAGCTTACCCGAGCGAAACACACGAGGAATGTAGAGAAGGGAGGAACCACCCAGTTGAAGCTTACCCGAGCGAAACACGTGAGGGAGTTTCTTCTTCCTCTGTCACCGAGAGGAAGAATAATGAAAATGAGGTGGGGTACGGGGGTATTATCATTGGGCGATGACAGCAGCGGAGGCGACGTCAATCCAAGTAGCTCCAGGAGTGGCCAGAAGAGGCGGTGGATTGACGGCATCCACTGGTGCGCGAAAGGAATCACTAGCCGCGTGGCGTCGAAGCTCTGTGCAAGCGCCAATGGGATGAAGAAGACACAACTGACGAATAGGCCCACTATGTCAGTGGCTCAAGCACGCGCAAGACGTAGCCTGGCTTGATCGGTACGCTAAGAGGGCTAGACTGGGTCAAAAAGCCTGGGTCGGAATGTTCGAACCGACCGAAGGGCTGATCGGACCACGAGTTTGGATGGTTCGATCGAGATGTAACAGCTCATACGAGCTGCTCGTTCGAACGGTCTGAACGTTCATGACGAACACGGACGGTCCAATCAGAAAAGGACGGTTTAGATTGTGAATTTATTTCGGACGGTCCGAACGGCACCAATCCATTCGGATGGTCAATATCAAATCATACAGTCCAAAATGCTTCGCATTAGTTTGGGCTAGGTCCGAACGCGAAGGTGGTTGGGTTCAACCAAGTGACTCGGGCCCGACCTAAACCCAAACAGTAGCATGGACTAGGTTTTGAAGAAATAGGATGAGTTTTTAAGGAATTTTTAGATAGAGTTGCACAACTCCAAAAATTCCAAAATTTTTACAAGAGGTTCCTAACTCTATTATTAACCTTGTATAAATTTTCTAGAGGTTTTCACGCTTTGAATTTTTCTCTAGAAATTTATCAATCCTCTGCCCTATGGTTTGACTAAGGATCTATCTGGTTTAACTGGCTAGTTTAAAATAGCAAATAAAATCTAAAAATTTTGAAATTTTTTAGAGAGGTCACTAGGATGATCTAAAAGCTAGGAAAAATATTTCCAAAGGATTATCACAAGATTTGTTTTAAAAGTCTTCAAGGATTATTCTTCTAGTTTATTGAAGTATTAAAATTTTTAAATCAACAAATCCATGTTTGGGATGTTACAGCATGATGCAACAAAAGTTATAATTTCTACTCATTTTCATACATTTGAAATACAAACCCATGTTTGGGATGTTACAGTAGTACATAATTTACATAGAGTATGTTTTTGGGAGTTTTGATCTCCCTTGAGAATTCGGTACTACAGCAAGTCGGTAGTACCCAATTTTACATGGAGGAATGTTATTTCCGAAGAAGGCATTTTTCTGAGATTTCTAGGTCTTTGTAAATCGGTAGTTCTGATCTAGCCAAGCGGTACTACCGACGTGCAGTAGTACTGGAGCTTGTGTGTACGGTATGACCGTATCTTTTTCGTAATAGCTAGTTCAAAGCATTAAATGCAACGGTTTCGACTGTTGATCATGTCGAGCGGTAGTACTGGGTTTGAACAGCAGTATTACCGCAAATGCTGATTTTTCCAGGAACTCGGTCCAACTGGCTAGTTTTGTTGGTGGGGGGTTATAAATACCTCCCCACCTGCCTCTAACAAAAAGTGGCTGAGCATATTCACTCTCATTTAATACATTTGAGCTCTTATACACTCTCTACTACTCTTTTGCTTTGAATTCCCATTTTGAGATAGTTGAGAGCATTCAAGTGCATTACATCATTAGTGGATCTTATTGGCACTTTCATTTCCTCAAGCAAACACTTGGTTTATTACTCTTGGTACTTGCCGGCACCTAGACAGCTTTGGAGGAAGTTTGCACAGTGAGATCTTCAAAGAAGATTATGAAGAGTCCCGTCAATGAATTGTGAAGTGGTGTTGTGCTCACCACCTCCAGAGAGGAGAAAGAGCAACTCTAGTGATCGAGGGTTAAGGCTTAATTTGTGGAGCCGGTCCAATTTGTTTGGACTTACCTCAACATGAACTAGTGAAGACCGGCAAGTCTTTGATACCACAGAAAAAATATCATTGTCTCCATTGTGGTTTATCCCTTGTCTCTACTATTTTCGCATTTACATTTCTAGTAATTTACTTGTGTAGAATTGCTTAGCTAGAAGTGTATCTAGTATTGGCATAAGCTTATAATTGTCTTAAAAACATAGGTGTTCCTTCATTGTGTTTGTGCTAGGAAGCTTTTTTAAGGCAATCTAGTTTAAAATTGATAATTAGTTGAAAAGTTTTAAAAACCTCCTATTCACCCCTCTAGTCGATTATCCTTGATCCTATAGCGTCACGTCGGCAGCCAGCCATGTTAGCACCACCTGTACCAAAATCCTAAACCTAGGTCAGCATGGAGTTAGTCCATGGTGGACCTAGCCACTGACATGTGGATCCTACATGTCAGTTCAATGTTCCATAGACCCATGAGCCATAGACCGTGAGCCACCCTATGGACTTGGTCATTTGAAATAGTGCTTTCTTCCATTTTTCTTAGATTTAAATCTTCTGAGAGCCCGTTATTCCTCATATAAACTCCGATTGAACCTACTCAAGTTTCTAAATTCAAGCCCTATCTTCCTGAGATTTTTATTTAATTTTTGGAGTTTATTTGTTGCTCTGTTTTGTATTTATTTGGTTTTTCTCTTTCGTTTGTGTAACATCCCAAAATGTGGTTTGTTTCTGAAGCTTTAAAAATAAAAATAACTATTTGATTTTTCCTATTTGAGTTTCAACTTAATTTCATAAATAAAAAAGATTTAATGTGAATAATCTAAACTTCAATTAAATTAAAGGTTGTTTTATTTGGGTTCCTGATGTTCTAGATAATTATCTAGAATTTTTTGGGAATGTTTGGGAATTAATTGCTATTTATTTGGGCTCGGTTTGATTTAATCCAATTTCCTAAATTCAGAAATCAGTTTTGATTCCAGATTTCTCATTTGGGCTCAAACTTCTTTCTTTGGCCCGCACCTTTCTCTTGGCCAACTTCTGTTTTTCTTCTCACGTCTATGCTTACTATGGTTTCGTCCTACAGTTGATATGACTCTGATACCATCTCTGTCGGGACCCCGGATCACTAGATCCAAGCCCTCTATGTATTCTGAACTAGTCCCAGATTAGTAGCGAGCCTAGTAAGCTCACTGATGATAAACATATCCATACAATGAAAAGACAAAGAAGCAGGGAAATTAATATTACTTAGTAGCAAAGTACCTGTAACGTCCCAAAATTTGGCTTTTCAAAAATCTTTTGAGTAGTTTAGGTCCTTGAAAAATTTCACCAATTTTATTTCAATTAATAAAGCTTAATCTGGAATTTTCCTAAATTAAAAATATTTAATTTGACTAATCTAAACATTAATTAAATAAAAACTTGTGTTATTTGGCTTCCTTGTCTTTCAAGAAATTTTCTGGTATTTTCTGAGATTTTTTCAGATTTGTTTGCTATTTATTTGATCTCTTTGATTTTTGGCATTTTATTTTAATTCCGAAAATCAGTCCTTTTCTCTCTCCTGCCACATGCTATAGTAAATCGCGAAACACTATTCATCTTCTCGCCCAAACCGAACAGATGAGTTCGTTCCCTGTTCGTGAACAAACCAAACCTTTCAAATTCCATATCTTCCTCCACGGTGCATATAAAAGCGAACCGTTTGCGCTCACGCGTCCGTCTTGATGTCCTCTTCTAATCCCCTAAATTGGTTTCCTCCAAACTGATCTATTTTCGTCGCAATCTCCAGAAAACCGAGCTCCAACCGAAGATCTTCTCCAGCGAACTACGCCCTCATCCGACGTCCCCCGACCGAACCGTCTGCGGCGTTGGCTTCGCGTCGTCGCGTTCTACATCATGGTTCCTTCCTCTTCACCCAAAGATCACCAGAGCACCGTCGGCCATGTCAAGCCATAAAGCCGAAACGTGTTCCTCGCTCCCTCGGTAAGTTTTTTCCAAAATCCGATCGCGTCATCTTGTGCCCCTCGTCGATACCTATTTTTCCCCTCTTGTAGATTCAATTTTCATCCACCGTGCGTCGAGAATCGAGCGTTCTCTCGCCTCTTGCCCGTCGTCCTTCTCCGGCCAATTACTCCGCAACTGTTGATCCCCTGCCTTCAACTCCACCATCGTTGAGTTCGTGCCGCCGCGTTCTACGCCGTGCTCACATCCCTTTTCGCAGAGCATCGCCGGAAGTGTTACGCGTCCGTGAGGCCGCCATCGTCGGTGTTCTTCACGTCACCGCCATCGCATGGAGTTGAATCTCGACGTTCGGACCACGTCATCATCTCCGGCTCGTCGTTTCCTTTCCGTTTTTCCCCTTTGCCACCGTTGGTTCGCCTCCGTTCGTCATCACCACCTTGCGCAAGAACGGCCGCCTCTCTGTTCTTCGTTGCCAACAGCATGTATGTCTGTTTCTTCTTTCCAACAGAACGTGGGTTCTGTTGTGGTCTTTGTTGACTTAGTCAACCTCTTTCTTCTCTCTCATGTGTGGTCCCTTTATGTCATTCATACAAATCAAGCCATATATATATTCATCTATCTTACATGTGGGTCCCTTGTGTCATCCACCTAAGCCATAATTTATACAAATCAAGCCATATATATATTCATCTATCTTACATGTGGGTCCCTTGTGTCATCCACCTAAGCCATAATTTGAGATCTGTCTCTCGCTTACATCTAGACCCCACATGTCATGCAAGAAAATATAGTTCTTTCCACTTCCATGTAGACCCCACATGTCATCCTCCTAATTAAAGCCCTAGATTATTTCTCTCTCTTACATGCGGGTCCCGCATGACAGTCAAACCTTGGTCAAACCCTGTTCATGAGCTTGGTCTACCGTAGACTAGCTTATATCTGTGTACCTGGTCCATAGACCAGTGGCCCTTAATCCTATTTTCGGGAATTAACTTAATTATTGAAAAGTTATTTATCTTATTGGTCCCACTTGTCACTCTCTCTACCTTATTTTTGGAATTATTTTAATTCTAGAAATTCATAAATACCAGTCGGTCCCACCTATCATACACTCAGCTATTTTCTAATATTTTCAGAATAGAATATTCTGAGAATATTTCGTAGAGCTTTTTCATCATTTCATGTGAATTCCAATCTTCCGAGAGCCATATCTTCTTCATCCGAATTCCGATTGAACCCGTTCAAGTTCCTAAATTAATCTAAATTCAATATCTATCTTACAGTACCATTTAACTTCAATTTGGAGTTTATTTGATTTGTATTTTGAATTTAGTTTGTTTTGCACTTTCTTTCTCGTTAGACGTCGAAGTCCCAGAATCGTCCGAAGGAGTTGAAGATCAAGCAAGTAGAGGATTGAAGATATAATAAGATCATCATTGCTATAGCAAGGCAAGTTATACCTTTGATCATATTGAATCCTAGTTTTCAAAATTATATTGATTTAAATTATTGCATTTACTTTAAGTAATTATTTAAATGCTTTTGGGTTTAGCTATTAATCCAATTTGTTATATCCACTTTGTCTATTGTATGTCATAATCTTTTGTCACCCTAGATTGATTCATATTTAGTTGGTGCTATGGTATTACCAACGTGGGTTGGTTAGTATGAGTAGATTGCTTAGCCGTGCAACGAGTCATCATCATCACCTGAGATTATGGAACTTGGTGATAAAACTGTGTGCGCTATGTGTTATTACTTTGTGATAGCATATGTTGCACTTAATCAACAGGGTGGGAAAGGATTTAGACTGAGACAAGTGGTGGATACTGTGTGATATGGTGGAAGCTGTGTGCATGGGAATAATAATCTGTGTGGCATAGTTAGAAATTGGAGTTCTTGTCTTGGTCAATTAAGGACTTAACTTTGTGCGTCATTGAACTGAGCCTTATTGTATGACCACATGCCTGATGGGACAGGCCTAACTTAGTAGGTTATGGAGTCTCGGCATTGATGTTCAGGTGGATAGGTTAGGCTTCGTGACAGGGTGGAGGTGTGACTACCTGGTAGTTGCATCGCGGGACGGTTCGCCGCATCCCTGTCCAGCGGTGTGTGTCGGACTGGCTTTCTATGTGGGCTGGTCTGGCGGTAAAGCACATTGGGAATGTCAATGTTTGAGATGAAGTTTCTGAAAGGTTTTGTTGTGATCAGCTCTGATCCAGTTGATTGCATCTTGTGGGTAAAGTGTACAACCTCTGCAGAGTGTTAAACAATCTATTCGAATAGCCGCGTCCGCGGTCATGGACATGCTCGGGGATTTCACATGAGGGGTAGATTTTCATAAAACAATTGGGAAGGGACAGTTGTGTGATTTAAGTCATATGACTGTGTGAAAAAATTTGATTAGACTATGTGTCTTTGTGAAAACAACTGTTAAATTAATATTGTCTATTTGTTTTGAATTATGCTTTCAATCTATTATTTGTATTCGATTGCAAATGTTGCATTTCTGCAAAATAACCACAGAAGCCATTTCCTTTGGAATAAGCCATCATCTATACATTGCATTCTGTGGTATGACTTGCGAGTACGGTTGTGTACTCACGCTTGTTGTAAAACTTGCGCCCAAATCTACAGAAGTGGAGGAATTGTTAGTCAACAAGGTCTACTTTACGGATCGAGAAGAACTAGGTCGCGCACCCCAGGCGATTGCCTGTGGGCATAAGAATGGGCTTCACTGAAGTTATTCTGTTTTGTTCCGCTGCAGCTTCATTGAGCTATTCGCCTTCTGAGGCATTAATTGTAAACTTTGACCTTAAGGTCTTTACTATGATATTTATTGTTATTTGCCTATTTATTAGTCATCTTTGTATATGAAAATGATATTTCATCGATGTTGTCACTGTGTGCACTAGCGTGATCCTGGACTAGTGCAGTATACACAGAGGGTCCATAATTGCATTTTTGGGTCCCGATAGAGGTGGTATCAGAGCCATATCGACTGTAGGTCGTGACCTTAGTTAGAATGGCCGTTTGTAAGGAAAACTTCAAAACTTATTTTATAAATGGAAAATCTTAATGATGTGCTATTCTCACCTTGTCTATTCTAATACTCCTCCATTCTATCCATTCCTCATCTATATGCTTCAACCGCCATTTGGAGTATTAAATTGGACTCTCTCCCCTCATAACTTCTATAGTCATCGTTATCCATGTCAAATGTCTTGGTGGATGCCCAAGAGCTATTTTGAGCAACTGTTTGAAGACCATGCAACCAACAACAATGTATCAACAATCTTCCAAAGTGTTCAAGACAAGCTCGTCGCAATAATTCAAGACCAAGAAGAAGTTGTATGTCGCCTGATATGGATCAACCTCGAGACGAGATTAAATCCGTGGGTTGGCCGATCTTTCACGGTGGAACTCGAAGATCAGTAGCACGTCGGCTTCTTCTCTTAGCGTCGTATGAACAGTAATATACATGTGAACAGTAGCATGCACATGAATAGTGATCTGAACACAAGTCTCCATGATAAACCGTGTAGCACAAATTATAGGATGCAACTCGCACTTGGATAAATAAATCTCACACCCGCGCACACCACAGTACACGAACGAGAGAAGAGATCAAACACGATCAGCACACAAATTCAATCAACAAGATTAAACCTGAGTAGCAATCAGAGATATCCTAGAAGGAAAACTCTCAAGAACTCGCACACACGCGATAACAGGGTAGACCCTCATGGCGACACGCCAAATAACTCAACTCATCATAATCTAAACTCTCGACCCCCCCTACATGGCCGAAGGCCGACGGCTTTATAGCCTGACTCTCGCACACATGCACGTACAAAAAAATATACTCGACTGGACTCTTACAGATAAGGAAAACAAAACAACCTTTGTTATCATGCTACAAAGGTGGAGACCTCTCGCACTGCTTGCATCCAAACCGAAATATATGGTCTTGATCGATCCTCACGCATTGCTTGCATCCAAACCAAAATCTCCTCACAAACCGACTAATTAATTCCTCCTGGCTCCTTTTAGCTGTTACATGCACCATGGTGGGTCCCATGTACTTGATGCATATGGATTAATTCCTCTGCACCAAACCATCAGATAGAAAGCTGTAGGTTGATTTACATGAAGATGCACGAGGAACGTCGCGCGCCAACAGAGCTTCCATGCAAATAACAGCCATGCACGCTTCTCCTGGAACTCCTTCCTATTCGTTGGTTTCCTTCCCTTTTTGTCTCCTAATAAATAGGAAAGCAACTGAACTCCTTCAATTGTACATGACGCAAAGAATAATTCCTTCTTTGCAAATTCTAAAATTAATTCATGTGTAACAATTTGTACACAAGAATTAAGTTCAGTGGTAGGGTTAGTACTCATGGCCGCATCATCCTCCCCTCCTTCAAGTGAAACCGTCCTCGGTTTCGAGTTGGTCTTCAGGTCTTCATAGTTAGATTGAACGGGAGCCGAAAAAATTTCAGCAACTTTGGTCTCCTTCTTCGCTTCTTCCCGTGCCTTCCTTTCTAACAGCTTCTTCTTGTAATCACCTTGAATCAACTGGACATCTATGGGAAGCAAACGGATAGGTGTACCCTTAGATGTAAAGGTACAACCTTGGGTGCTCCAATTCTGTGTAACTGCACCTTGTTGCTCGCACCACGGTCCTCCCAACAATAGATGACACAAAACCATAGTTGGTATAAGATCACACAAAACCTCGCAAGAGAATTTGCCCAATGAAAACAGTACCTTGACTTGGTTCGTGATCTTGAGCAAGCCGGAATACCACTTTATTACATAAGGTTCTGGATGCAGTATCATTGACAACCCCAACTTCTCAACTAGTTCGGTACTAGCAGTATTAATCGAACTCTTACAGTCAATCGACATGGCACAAACTATCCCCTCACTTTACAACGAGAGTGGAAAGTCCAATTCACACCGTAGCCTTCCTGTTCATACAGGACGTTGCAACTCAACTTCTTGAAGCTTTCCGACATCGTAGCAGCACCAAAACCACTCAATTTGACAGCAACAAACAAGTTGTATACGATGTATGTGCAACAGCGTTTCAGCCCCTCTTTCCTGGATTAATAAAATAGCAGTGAATATATTCTATTCTTCAATCAATGTGTGCAGCCCCAACCCCAACCAAGGGAAGTAATAACTCTCGTTAGCAGTAAAGAAGATGAAACTCTCGGCTAGACACAAAGGAAAAAGCAGCAGCACCAAGTAATTAATGCCTCCTGTAGAGATGCAATAAAAAATTCGATAATAAGCTTGACGTGATTCCAACTGCTCCAAGCACCACCAAGGAAAAAAAACAGCAGCCAGTTGATTTCTTGAACAGCTCCAAAACCTCAGCGTTACTTTAGGCCGGCAATAGTGACAGAGATTAACACTTGATGTTGACGCTTGATGGCAATTCCTGCAGCAATCAATAGAAACCGTGATCCGTCTGGACCTCCCACGTAGCAACAGATGATGTGTCGGCTGACTGCCCTGTCTTATTTTCTTAGCAATTAATAGCACAGCCTCTATCTCACGTCAACCCGAACAACAAGAAGATAGGCAATTGAACCAACTAGCTATGGTAGCACTAGCCGATTCCAAACAACAAGTAGTCGAAAAACCTGACGAGCGGATCAGCAGGAAGGTAGCGGATTCGGTGATCACTTGGTAGCACACCGAAACGCTAGGGATAGTACCTCCACCCGCGGACGCGGCAGCCCACGAACAAAGGAAAAAAAAAACAAGCCCAGCACGCAAGATTTGATACAGAGATCAAATCCCACGCAAGACTAGCAACTCCTTGATCCGACGACACCAATCCCACCACAGCCGACAAATCAACGGACTGGACTCTTACAGATAAGGAAAACAAAACAACCTTTGTTATCACGCTACAAAGGTGGAGACCTCACGCACTGCTTGCATCCAATCCGAAATATCTGGTCTTGATCGATCCTCACGCATTGCTTGCATCCAAACCGAAATCTCCTCACAAACCGACTAATTAATTCCTCCTGACTCCTTTTAGCTGTTACATGCACCATGGTGGGTCCCATGTATTTGATGCATATGGATTAATTCCTCTGCACCAAACCGTCAGATAGAAAGCTGTAGGTTGATTTACATGAAGATGCACGAGGAACATCGCGTGCCAACAGAGCTTCCATGCAAATAGCAGCCATGCACGCTTCTCCTGGAACTCCTTCCTATTCGTTGGTTTCCTTCCTTTTTTGTCTCCTAATAAATAGGAAAGCAATTGAACTCCTTCAATTGTACATGACGCACAGAATAATTCCTTCTTTGCAAATTCTAAAATTAATTCATGTGTAACAATTTGTACACAAGAATTAAGTTCAGTAGTAGGGTTAGTACTCATGGCCGCATCATCGCCCCTGCCTTCTCCAAGATTCACCAGCAAGGATCGCAAGCAGTCAATGTTTGACAAAGACAGTGACCAGATTGAGGTTTCTTCAGACTAGCCATATAGGATAAATCAGCATAGGTTCCTCCCGTGTGTTGAGCCAAGTCGCCCTATTAAGTTAGAGTTTAATCGACTAGACGATTAGATCTTTGTTTCCCTTCTTCGGTGTAGTTTGGTTGTGAGTTTTATGCTTCTTAATAGCTTTCCGGCTATTTGTGTTCCTTGGTGTTCCTTGGGTTAAGCCAGCTCCCCTTAGTAGATTGTCTCCTCGAACCTTATGCTTTTCCCTCTCATCTATAAGCCCTGGTCAGCCAGCAGATGAAGAGCCCCAGTGGAGCCAACCTTGTCAGTAATCTCGAGGCGATGCATGCGGCTCGGACCTGTCAATCGATGGGCGATTGTCGATGCGTGGAGTAGCAGATCCAGTCATGGAACAATTCTTGGTAGCTCGGACTCAATCCATGAACGCGATGATGCAGAACACAACCAATATGATGACACAACAGAATCAAACCACTGCTACTTTAATCAGTTTGATGAATCAGAATGACCAAGAAAGTCGTCGTATTGTCACCAGTGTCAGTACCAGAGCAGACGATGACCAACAACTATCTCCAGTGCTAGTAGTGACCCATCATAACCAGAGCCAGTTTCCTGCCACCCAGAATCAACTCATGCCAGCAACGATGCGATCGTCGGACATTAGTAATGTTTGCAAGGATGCACAACTCGTTGCCATCCCAACGACACACCCTCAGTTCAAATCTTCAAAGTTCATGATGACCAAGCCGTCTGTCTTTGAAGGTTCAACCGCACTCAAGGATGCAGAATCTTGGATTCGCACAATAGAAAAAAAGTTAATTGTTGTGCAATGCAACGATAACAGGAAAGTTTTCTATGCTACTCATCAATTAGAAGGAGTTGCATTAGATTGGTGGGAAAAAATTCGTGTCGCCCATCAGGACAAGCATGGCATCACTTGGGCAGAGTTCACCACCGCTTTGCGCTAACAGCACGCGACATCAAGCAAGAGTGATCAAGAAAAACCGCTATTCCGATATCCTACATCCCATACAGTCATTGTCATTTGAAGTGCTGCTAACCAGATAAGTCAGAAGTTTGTGCATGTATCCGTTGTGGAGAAATAGGCCATAGCGCCGATGAGCACAATATCAATTGTTCCAGTTGCGAAAGAAACTATTCCGTTGGAGAATGTCCAATGAGCAAAATCACATGTTTCTTATGTGAAGGCGATGATCATTGTCTGAGCCAGTGCCTCATGTATTCAGTGTTGACTTCTGCAAAACAACGTCAGCGAGAAAATTTCAGAGCCACAGTTAGAGCATTAGCAAAAGAAGGCAACCCATTGTCAGTATAAAAATTATCAGCTGAAGGATCACAAAAGCAGAATATTGACCTCAACAGCCCACCTCAAAAGAGAAACAAGCCAGTATCGTCAGGAGGTTGTTTCGAGTGTGGTAAGCAAGACCACTATGCCAAGAGATGCCCTACAAAGCGACTATCCTTCTTGAAGGTTGAAGAACACCAGAATAGTCGTTCTGCCATAGTCTCGTCAGAAAAATCGCAAGGTTCGACAAGTCTATGCTACAACTATCATGGAAAAGGTCACTACGTTAGCTAGTGTCCTCAGAAGAACCAGTCATTCACTCCAATATGCAAGAATGCCAGAAGTCAGTTCAGTCAAGATTGTAACACCCAGAATAGGTGGTAACGCAGCAGGATCCGGTTGTCCAGTGAAGCAGTCAAAGAAGAGACGTTTGTGCAATGATGTTACCAAGGAAGCCTAGTTTGACCAGATAAAGGCAGTGTCAAATCAAGTTTGTCAGTTTGGCAAGCACCAATATGAGCTGTTATGATAAATTGTTAACACATGGACATGCGAGAATTTCAGTCTATCTGGAAGCTAATCTTCAGAACCTCAGAGTTAGCTTGTTTGAGTTTTGAGTAAAAATATCATTTCTCTCTAGAATCATCTGTGAACAAGACGGTGTCAGTTGAAGATCAGTGAGATCACTGTTTCAGGACCCCTCATTGTTGTAAAAGGGCCAGTTCACCCAGACCGTTAAAAGTGAACCGAGTTTGTGAGGATTTCAGGAGAGATTAATCACAACTCCAGTGTTCATATTGCCAGATACCAGAAAGAACCTTGATAGATTTTATCACGGAACATCTAAGAATCAGGGTGTTAAGAAGTTTTGCGTGCACATCCTGACAACTAAAGTTTCAAGCAGTGAATTATCCTAGTCGTAATTCAAAAGTTTTCTGTCATGAAGAAACAAAGAAGGTTATTGGATTGAGAACAATGAAGTTGAAATCCGTTCCCTCAGGCCAGACCAATACAGTGGAAAATGCTTTGAATCAGAAGAGCTACCGCAAGAATCCGTTGACCAGTCAGCGTAATTATCTACGAAATCCAGAAGTTGAATCATGAGTGAGTTGCAGGAGGATATTTGTTGAACCCTAGAATTCAAACCAGTGCTAGAAATCAGTGCTGACCAGACAGTGAGATGATAGTTGTGTCAAGGAAATATGTCCTCACGTAAAGCAAAGAAAAGCGTGAGAACCCACTTAAGGCGAACAGAATGATCCACTAATCAATGAGTATATTTGCATATCTAATGAGAAGAAATTCAAGTAGTGGATGCTCAAACCAATATTTGACTGTAAGCATTCTATTTTCTTTGAAAGTACCAAGGTGTACAAATATCTCAAAGTTGAACTGTGATGATCTAAAATAAAGCGAAATATCGCAAAATGGGTTACCATGTGTTTGGTATGTCAGAAAGTCAGCCAAAATATTGGAAGCCAGTCAGAGTACTTCTATCCCTGAAAATTCAAATATGGTATTTCTTAGGACCCAATCGGGATGTAACTTCTTGAAAGGTGATTGTTGATCATTTGACAGAAATTTATCGCTTCATTCCTGTCAATATCACCTAGTTTGGAGACTACCTAGCAGAGCGGAATACGATAGAGGTCGTATACGACAGAGGTGGTATTCGTCAACATGGGTGCAGTGTCAGATCTACAGAGATGGTCAATTGGCACGATGTGTTAGAAAAGTCAGCGTCAGACCAAGGATCCCAGCTTATCTTGTATTAGCGACAGAGTCCGTATGAAGCTTGGATGTTCATTTTGGTTCAGTACTGTGTATCGCCCTGGATCAATAGACATATTGAAAAAAATTTAATGAGTTGTGCCTTAACTCAAGTCGAGCAAGTAACTGTTGTGTGCAGAGTCTTTCTACAACCCAAATGTTAGCCAGTCGCAGTTGTCACCCTCTGAAGTTCACAGTGGTTGATTGTGTAAGTCATCGCTCAGCTAGGAGCAGATCAAATTACAAAGTATGTGGATGTTGCATTAATCATGAAGCAGAAGACCAAGGGTCCTTAATCTTAAATGGAATTTAAGTAGCAATGTTCAAGAAGAAAAGCTATGCAGATTATACAGATTATCACCTTCGCAGCCATGTCTATCTTCATAATACCTGTTCAAGTTTTGTGCTAAAAAATTGTATGACAGAGTTGACAAAAATGTGTCAGTTAGTTCAGAAGAGCGATTCTGTCAAAGTCAAAGCAATTGGAAAGCAAGAAGTGAACCCGAAGGCTGAGTTTCTTATCCTATTCTATAGCCGGCCTAAATCTCGGGGACAAGATTCCTTTAAGGGGGGAGGTTTGTAACGTACCAAAATTTGGCTTTTCAAAAATCTTTTGAGTAGTTTAGGTCCCTGGAAAATTTCACCAATTTTATTTGAATTAATAAAGCTTAATCTGGAATTTTCCTAAATTAAAAATATTTAATTTGACTAATTTGAACATTAATTAAATAAAAAATTGTGTTATTTGGCTTCCTTGTCTTTCAAGGAATTTTTTGGTATTTTTTGAGATTTTTTCGGATTTGTTTGCTATTTATTTGATTTTATTGATTTTTGGCCTTTTATTTTAATTCCGAAAATCAGCCTTTTTCTCTCTCCTGCCACATGCTACGGTAAACCATGAAACACTATTCATCTTCCAGCCCGAACCGAACAGATGAGTTCATTCCCTGTACGTGAACAAACCAAACCTTCCAAATTCCATATCTTCCTCCACGGTGCATATAAAAAGCGAACCGTTTGCGCCCACGGGTCCGTCTGATCTCCTCTTCCAATCACCTAAATTGGTTTCCTCCAAACCGATCTATTTTCGTCGTAATATCCAGAAAACCGAGCTCCAACTGAAGATCTTCTCCGGTGAACTGCGCCCTCATCCGATGTCCCCCGGTCGAACCGTCTGCGGTGTTGGCTTCGCGTCGTCGCGTTCTACGTCATGGTTCCTTCCTCTTCACCCAAAGATCATCGGAGCACCGTTGGCCATGTCAAGCCATAAAGCCAAAACGTGTTCATCGCGTTCCTCGCTTCCTTAGTGAGTTTTTCCAAAATCCGATCGCGTCATCTTATGCCCCTCGTCGATACCTATTTTTCTCCTTTTGTAGATTCAAGTTTCATCCACCGTGCGCCGAGAATCGGGCATTCTCTTGCCTCTTGCCCGTCGTCCTTCTCTAGCCAATTACTCTGCAACCGTTGATCCCCTGCCTTCAAGTCCACCAACGTTGAGTTCGCGTCGCCGCGTTCTACACCGTGCTCACCTCCCTTTTCGCAGATCATCGCAGGAAGTGTTACGTGCCCGTGAGGCCGTCGTCGTCGGCGTTCTTCGCGTCGCTGCCGTCGCATGGAGCCAAATCTCGACGTCCAGACCGCGTCATCATCTCTGGCTCGTCGTTTCCTTTCCGTTTTGCCCCTTTGCCACTGTTGGTTAGCCTTCGTTCGTCGTCACCACCTTGCGCAAGAATGGCCGCCTCTCTGTTCTTCGTTGCCAATAGCATGTATGTCTGTTTCTTCTTTCCAACAGAACGTGGATTCTGTTGTGGTCTCTGTTGACTTAGTCAACCTCTGTCTTCTCTCTCATGTGTGGTCCATTTATGTCATTCATACAAATCAAGCCATATATATATTCATCTATCTTACATGTGGGTCCCTTCTGTCATCCACCTAAGCCATAATTTGAGATCTGTCTCTCGCTTACATCTAGACCCCACATGTCATGCAAGAAAATATAGTTCTTTCCACTTCCATGTAGACACCACATGTCATCCTCCTAATTAAAGCCCTAGATTATTTCTCTCTCTTACATGCGGGTCCCGTATGTCAGTCAAACCTTGGTCAAACCCTAATCATGAGCTTGGTTGTATTACCCTATAATAGGATTCAGGAGGAAATCTAAAGTTTTAAAAGAAACGAGTGATCGGAAGTCGATTCAGGGGGAGGATCTTCTGGAAAATAATTGAATAAGTGGGAGGAGATGGGTTTTTCTGTATAAACACAGCAACCTGGGCCTGGGCTACGGCCCATGAGGCCCTCTAGTGGCCGGCGAAAGGGGGGGAAGGAACCTTCCCCCCCAAACCCTAGCCGCCCCCCTCTCTCCTTGCGCCCCTCCCCCTCCCTCTCCCACAGGCCGCCGCCCCTCTTCCCCTCTTGTGTGCCACCCCGCTCCCTGCCAAGGCTGTCCCCGGGTGCTGCACTCCCTCCCCTTCACGTCTCCCTCGTTGCTGGCGAAGAACGTCCATTCTCCACGCCTGCCGACAAGGAAGAAGAAGGAGATCGCTGCCTGTTGGAGGAAGGAGAAGGTGAGGGAAGGAGATCATCTTCGTGGGGAGGCTTCGCTGCTGAGTGCTCGTCGTGCCCAGCAATCAGCTCGTCAAGGGTAATCCCGGTTTTTCCCCGATTAGACGCATCTTTCATTGTTGCAGCAGAATCGGTGATTAGGCCTGATCAGGACAGTTCGCATTAGAACAT
The DNA here is from genome assembly GCA_036346255.1 of Ampelocalamus luodianensis. Taxonomy (NCBI): domain Eukaryota; kingdom Viridiplantae; phylum Streptophyta; class Magnoliopsida; order Poales; family Poaceae; genus Ampelocalamus; species Ampelocalamus luodianensis. Next base: position 51,353,405 of record CM070620.1, on the reverse strand, counting down.
CATTTTGTTATAGATACGAGCATAATAAGCTTTTGAAGTCTCCTAGAGTTTTGTAGAGGACGTCGTTAGCTTTCGATGAAGTATTAGATCACAAAATTTGGACCTCTGTAGCAGAAGTTATGAATTATTTGGTGGGACAGTTCTACGAATCTGTCAGTAATCTGACAGGTTTTTGTAATCTGCATTGTGTGATCTGTTAAATGGAAAATCTAAGGATCTCAGTATAACAAAAGTTGTATATAATTGTTGTAGCTTTCAGGGAAGGTCAAGAACGCGAAGTTTGGACAAACGAGCTAAACGTTATGATAGTTTTAGTGTACTGTCCAGAGAACCTCATGTGAAATTGGTGTTCTATTGTCTGGATTGTTAGGGGTAGTATATGGCCGAATCAAGAAGGCCCACCAACTAGGTTTAGTTGGGGAATTTTATAATCTTTCAATGAAGTCCAAGATCACCTCATTTGGACTCCTTTACTAAAAGATACGAATTTTTGAATACGACTGTTTACAGAGGGGTCAGTTCAGCATTTAAGAAATTAGGGTCGGGGTCGCGTTTCAAGCTATGGCTATTTCGTGCTTGCTCATATGGATTATTTGGTCTTTTATTGTTGTCTTAGAAAGCTTTTAAATGTATTCTTAGGTGGGGGACTGGTCCCGGAGGCAGCACCTACTTCGCATCCTCCGTTCTCACGCGGTTGTGGCAAGTACCCTATCTGGTAGAGTATTCATGGATGGCTTGACAATGCTTGCTAGTAACTGGTATATGTAGCAGTGGTTGATTGATAGTGTGATATGATTGTTAAAGATGATGAATATGCATGATACATGCTATTGGTAGTATGATATGATTGTTAAAGATGGTGAATGTTTATGATACATGCTATTGATAGTGTGTTATGATGGATAAAGGTGATGCAAGCTTATGATATGAATGGTTATATTTCATGTACAGTACTGATGTTGTTCATGCATATTGCAACAATGTTATTGTTCATGTGCACAGTTGGAGCATACATAAAGATGCATGATTGAGATCCCTACATTCATGGAATGTGGGCAATTGAGGAGGGATCCCCATCATGTAACGATGGGCCAAGATCACCACACTTGAAGAGTGTGGGCTTGAGGTCCCCTATACTTGTTGAGTATAGGGCAATTGGTCCCTGTGCTTGCGAGCACAGGCATGGGTTCGCAGCGACGGTTGCTTACCCCGCATTACAGGTGTAATGCGCAACAGAGTGAAAAGTTAAAGGTTGCATTGCATGCTTGCATTCATGCTTTATGTGATAAAGTTTTCAAGCAAAGATTAGAATTGGATGTTGATACTTTAATTATGTAGTAGTGTCTCTTTATGTGGTACTTGCTGAGTTCTTGAACTCACCCTTGCTTTTATTGTGTTTTTAGGTACCGTTGCAAGAACGTCGTGCATGGGGGGAAAGTAGACCCGGATTGAATTCACACACAGTCACTCATCATTCACAGTTGATTAGATTTTGGATTGTCATCTAATAAATGAGCAAACTGCTTAAGTTTGGTTTATAGATAGGATTCAGGCATTGAGTTTTGTAATAATGATGAGTAGCACTCCTTAGACATCTTGACATATGTTCTAGTTGTTTATCATAACTTTGATGGTTTGTGAGGATTTTGGATGAAGAAATTTAGAGTTATGATTCTATATTATGTTGAAACCTCCAGCTAGCTAAATATACAGGGGAGGTTCTCCCGAAAATTTTTGGTAGAATATCCTTGGTTTAAGATTGTTACTGTAGTTTGGTAGCATTCCAGGCTCATGTTGGGTTGGGGTGTTACAGTTGGTATCAGAGAAAGTTGTAGATCTGTGGTATAGGAGATAATAATTTTGACACACCACACACTGTAGGTGGGTTGGGTTTTCTTTCTTTTTTTTGCATTACTTACACGCTTCAATTGATTGTATAGTTAATCTTGTATTGTTGGTGCTAGTTGCTCTCTGTGCTTAATGATTGGTTGTTCTTGTTGTGATGTTTAGTGATGGCAAGGGGTGGAGGCCGCGGTCGTGGGCGTGGCCGGCAGGGTGCCGGACAAGGCGAGCAACGCCCCGCTGGCTTCGATACTCTATGGCTAGGAGGCAAGTCTGCGATGATCGGAAGAGGAGGTTGCTTCAGCGGTTCAGGGGACTCAGGCTCGCGCACCCCAGCCGATTGCCTGTGGGCATATGAATAGGTTTCACTGAAGTTATTCTGTTTTGTTCCGCTGCAGCTTCATTGAGCTATTCGCCTTCTGAGGCATTAATTGTAAGTTTTGACCTTAAGGTCTTTACTCTGATATTTATTGTTATTTGCCTATTTATTAGTCATCTTTGTATATGGAAATGATATTTCATCGATGTTGCCACTGTGCGCACTAGCATGATCCTGGACTAGTGCAGTATACATAGAGGGTCTAGAATTGCATTTTTGGGTCCCGACAGGACCTCATGGTCGAGTCTTACAAAGTTTGCCAAGTAAGGCTTGACAAGGATAATAACCATTTTTTTGCCTCATGTTAAGATAAGCTTGAGTGAAAATGTACTTTAGGATTTTATGGTCAGTGTAAACTTCACAGCGATTACCAATGAGATAATGACACCATATCTTCAAAGCATGCACTACGACAGCCAATTCTAAGTCATGAGTGGGGTAATTTGCTTCATGAGGCCTCAACTGACATGAAGCATGCTACTACCTTCCTTTCTTGCATCAGGAAACAACCCAGCCCTTGTCGTGATGCATCACAAAAAATCTCAAAATCCTTTCGGACATCAGGCAAAATCAACACTAGAGCGATGGTCAAACACTTCTTCAATTCTTAAAAACTCCGCTCATATTCTGGCGTCTAAGAAAATTTCTTTTCCTTCTTTAGCAACTGAGTGAGGGGTCTTGCTATTCTAGAGAAACCTTCTATAAACTGGCAGTAGTATCCTGCCACACCAAGGAAACTTCTGATCCGAGGCACTATCTTGGGAGACTCCTAGTAGAGCACATCCTGGACTTTGCTAGGGTTGACGGTGACTCCTTCTGCAGACATAACATGCCCTAAGAAGCTAACTTCCTTCATCCAAAACTCACACTTGCTGAACTTGGCATAGAGTTGATGAGATCTATGCTTGGTTAGGATCAAGCGAAGGTGCTCTTCATGTTCTTCCTTATTCTTAGAGTATACTAGAATATCATCAATAAACACAATGACGAACTTATCCAGATACCCCATGAATATTTATTCATCAAGTTCATAAAGTAAGCAGGGGCATTGGTCAATCCAAAAGACATGACTGTAAACTCATACAGTCCATATCGGGTTGAGAAGGCTATCTTGGGAATATCCTCTTGACGAATCTTCAGCTGATGATATCCGGACCTCAAATCTATCTTGGAGAACACTCCGGCTCCCTTCAACTGGCCAAACAGATCATTGATCCTGGGCAGAGGGTATTTGTTCTTGATGGTGACTTCATTGAGTGAGCGATAATCGACACACATCAGCTGGGTACCATCCTTCTTTGCAACAAACATCACTGGGGCTCTCCAAGGTGAAGAACTTGGTCGGACAAAACCTTTGGCTTGCATCTCCTCGATCTGCTTCTTCAGCTTGACTAAATCGTCAACAGGAAGATGGTAGGGTCTCTACGAAATAGGTGTAGTTCCAGGAACTAGGTTGAAGACAAACTCTAGGTCCCTATCTGGTGGCATTCCGGTAATTCATCAGGAAAGATATCTAGAAACTCTCTGACCACTGGCACATCTTCCAAAGATACAGCCTTGACACTGCAGACTAGAGCTCCCTCATGCTTTTCCATGGAGGCTTCAAATTTTACTCTAGTCCCAACTAGACTAACCAAGGTGATGCTTCTACCACTGTAATCCAAGATTGCTTGGTGATTAGCAAGCCAATCCATACCCAAAATCACATCTAGGGACTTGGTGTCGATGATTATGAGGTTGGTTAGAAATTCTACCCTTTCTATGATTATTTGAACTTCTGAGCAACCTTGGTTCGTACTCAACTCTGAACTAGGTGATTGAACCAATAAAGCAGTTTTAAGGGTCGAAACCTTTAAGTGATGCTTTGCAACAAAAATATGAGAAACAAACGAATGCAAAACTCTAGAATCAAACAAAATAGTAGTAGGTGCTGAATTTACTAGGAACTTACCCAGCATGACATCTGGGGCTGTTTGGGGTTCCTCCACTATGACATGGTTCACGCAACCTCTCCCTAAAGGCTGAGGGGTCTTGGCTGGTGCAGCTGGAGTCTGAGGTGCTCCACATCCCGCTCCTGGCATGGGGGTTCTGGTTGGAGTAGCTCCCAAGTTGAATCTAACCGAAGTTGGACCTTGCTTCTATGGGTAGTTGCTGGCGTAGTGTTCCAATTGCTAACAATTGAAACAGGTAACTCCCGCAGCATGATTGTTGGTTGTTGGCTGCTGGTTGTTGGTGTTGTTGCCGAAGCTGCGGAATCCTAGAGTAGATGGGCGAGGTGTTGTTGCAGGGGTCCTGAAGGCAACACGATTGGCAAAATGGATAGGGTGTTGCACATTTGTTCTGGCTCTCTGCAGATGACTTTGATGAGCACCATGCTGCATCATCTTTCTTTTAAGAGATTCTTCAAGCTCACGACGAGACTCTTCTACGAGCATAGCCTTGTTTACTAGATGCTGGAAATCTGCATAGTCGTTGCCAACGACTTGAAACTTCAAGCTAGGGTTGAGTCCTCGCTTAAAACGCATCTGACGTGCATCATCTATGGCAACATCCCCTTGGGAATATCGTGAGAGTTGAGTGAACTTGTTGAGGTACTCACTCACCGACATGTTTCCTTATTGCAGCTTAGGAAACTCATTCCTTTTCATTTCCACATTTCCATCAGGAATATGAGAGTGGCAGAAAGCATCGGAAAACTTAGCCCAACTGATGTTTTGGTTGTTTTCATGGGCGGTGCAGTAATTCTCTCACCATTCTGCGACAGTTCCTTCAAGCTGGTGCGCTGCATATAGGACCTTTTCACGGTCGTCACACTAGGCGATGGTAAGCTCCTTCTCTATATAGTGCAGCTAGTCATCTGCATCCAAAGACTCGGAGGAGCTGGAGAATGTAGGTGGATGGGTCCTTATGAACTCTACCAGCCTTGACTGAGGAAAAGCTGGTGGCGGTGGCATGGCAGCTGCTTGATTGTTCTGATTCAGCATTGCGACTAAAGCAGCTATGGTCTGGTTCTGTTGATTCATCATCTGATTCATGTTCTGCATTATCACGTTAATCAACTATGTTTGGGCTGCCATGAATTGACCCAAACCCTGATCTACTATGGTGGCTAGAGAAGGTGGTGCAATGGGATCGACATGTTCGTCTTGACTTGCTGAGTTGCGGGTCTGAACCATCTACAACAAATCTTCCTAAGTTCAATAGACGAGAGGAAGAAAGCACGATAGATAAGAGAAAAAAGCACAACAGATGAGAGGGAACAAGAGAGAGAAAGATGAAACAACCTAATTAGGGAAAGTCAATTAAACCCGAAGAACAAATAGCCGAAAAGCTATTAAGAAGCATCAAAACTTTAGCAGATGATCCTATTACTCAAACTAAACGATACTAAAACTGAGGAGGGCCACATAGGTACAACACTCCTAAGCTAACTTATAGGGATGGTCAACCTGGAACAAACGACGGATCTAGAATCTTAGAGAACCTCCCTTGCTTCGATCGTGAAGGGTTCGATTCTATAGAGATTCCTGAGGTAAGGAGGTCAATTTAAATTTGAAAACAAGGTTTCAGAAAAGATAGGATGTTAGAACCTAAGAATGAGATGAGAAGAGAATAGGGTAAGATGAGAAGAGAATAGAATAAGACAAGAAAACAATATATATTCAAGTTAATTGGTTGGTTTGATTTATAAAATAATTTTTTAGACTTTTGACTAAACGACCATGCTAACTATAGTTTCATCCTACAGTCGATATGGCTCTGATACCATCTCTATCGAGACCTCAGATCACTGGATCCAAGCCCTCTGTGTATTCTGAACTAATCTCAGATCAGTAGCTAGCTCACACAGTGGCATCACCGATGATCAACATATCCATACAACGAAAAGACGAAGAAGCAGACAAATTAATATTACCTAGTAGCAAAGGACCTTATGATCGAGTCTTACAAAGTTTGTCACACAGGGCTTAACAACAAAAGGTAACTTACCGGGGAACCAAAATATCTCGTGGTGGCCATCCGACATGCCCATAGGCAATCGAGTTGAGGACGCGACCTAGTTCGCATAGTCTTCGAAGTAGTCTACCTCGTAGAATTCGGTGTTCCTTGGCTCTTCTTCGGGGACTGATCAATAAATTATGTAAAGCCATTAGTACTTTAAAGTACTTAGCAAGTCGTAGGGAAATGTATGCAAATAATATTCATGTAAGGCTTGACAAGGATAGCTTTATGGCTATTTTGCAGAAAGCAGTATTGACAGTAATTACAGTAGATAGATTGAAGAGTACAATTTAAAAGATTAATACATAAGTAATCAAGTTCTTTTGCAACAACTAGTGAAAACCCTATCCACTTCCCAAACATTCCATCCAAACCATCATTCCAAAAAATTTATGAAAATCTACCCCTCGTGTGAAATCACCAGGCAATGTCCATAACTGGGGACACAGCTATTCGAATAATGTTACACTCTATAGAGGTTGTATAGCATGACACACAAGAGATAATCATCTTATAATGTCAGACATTGCACGCTTCCGTAGGCGTGTGACTAAGTGATTATCACAAGGCTTTTACAAAGCTCTGTCTTGACCCGATTATGCTCGCTAAGGATTCGCCACCCTGGCCCCCTCTTGCGCCACTTATCAACCCAAACAAAATCGAATCAAAACATTACTAATTATTTGGCCAGGTTCAGCCCATAAATAGACTTGTGGTTGCATGGTATGGCCTAGATCAATGGCGCACAAAGTTAAGTCCTTAGTGACTACTCAGGCGAAACATCCTCATCCCAATATGCTTCTTGCACCGCCCCCCCCCCCCCGTTTACTGCACGATCATTTGCCTGAGTATAAAATCATTTTTGGTTCAACCCGACCAAATGACAACCCTTGCCATGACACAATAAATTTTACCAACAGTAGCCACACCACAATTCCATATTCCATTAAGTCAAATTTATACATATGATCATGTGATCATGAATCCATCGGATAGATAAAGCATGGCTAAGCATATACAATACCCAAATTTGTACTATCATATGTCCAACTAAAATCAACCCATCCTATGGTGCCCAATGATACATGTCATTCTCAATTATTCAAGGAGGCATAATGGCAATTAGGTAATTAACTATCCCGAAGCTATTTTTATATAACTAGCAATGCATGTTGGTATAAAACAACATAATTTTACAAAATGGGTACAACATGATCAAAGGTCTACGACTTGCCTTCGTTGAAGAGTTGAGATGCTTCGGTCGTCGGGTCCGAGAATTCTTCCGAAATGCCGGAATCTATATGTGCGAAAAGAGCCAAAGAAATAAAAAATTTCTAATTAAAATCCAAAAAAATTACCAAATAAGCACCAACAAATAGATAATGAATTTAGAAATTTGAATTACTTGAATCGGAGCTCGAACGAGGGAGAACGGGCTCTCGAAAGTTTGAGAACACATGAAATGATGAAAAAGGGGTTTTTTCGAGATTATTGGAATTATTTTTCTAAAGGAAAATCAGATTAATGCGTCGGCTGACATCAGTGGTTGGATTAATGGATTTTCGGTCGATTTGTTTTTGAAAAGGAAATTTGGACAGCCACGTCAGCGCCACGTGGGCTGCCACATAGCCAAAGGTGCTGGCATGGCTATGACGTGGTGCCACATGGCGCGGCACCTTGACACTCGAGCGGTGGTGCGCTCGGCCCAAGGGTTGCCGGCGAATGGTGGGGATTTGGCCGGCAGCGAGGGCACAGTCGACTAGAGGGAGGCGAGGCGGAGACGAGGCTCTTGGTTTTGGCTACACGGCGCCAAGGGAAGGTCGGCGGCGAGGAGGGAGAAATGGTGGTCGTGGCAGTTGTGTAACACCCCAGCCCAACATGAGCCTGGAATGCTACCAACTTACATTATACCATTCTAAACCAGCATATTCTACCAAATTTTTGGCAGAACCTCCACTGTATTGATAACTACCAGGAGGTCCCAACATAAAGAAGGGAATCAAACTCACTATTTCTTCATCCAAAATCCTCACTAAGCAATAGAACCATGATAAATAACTAGATCATAATAAAAAAAAATAGCTAGAGTTTGCTAATCATCATTATTACAAAACCCATTGCATGAAGATTATCCGTAATCGAAAACTTAAACAGTTTGCTTATTTATTAATTGACATTCCAGAATTTGATCGACTATTAATGATGTGTGGCAGTGCGTGGATCCAATTCGGGTCTACTCCCACCCATGCATGACATTCTTGCAATAGTACCTAAAACACAACAAAAGCAAGAGTGAGTTAAAGAACTCAGCAAGTACCACAAAAGAAACATTAACTTCACAATTACAGCATCATCATCCAACTCTAAATTTTCTCGAAAGCCATATTTCAAGATATATGAATGCAGGCATGCAATGCATCTTTTCTCTTTTTCACTCTTTTGCGCACTACCCAGTAATGCGGGGTATGCAACCGTCGCTGCATACCCATGCCTGTGCTCGCAAGCGCAAGGACCAATTGCCCAATACTCCACAAGTAAAGGGGACCTCAAGCCCACACTCGCAATGTGGGGACCATAAGCCCATCGTTTACATGACGGGGACCTCTCTTCAATGCTCACATTCCATGAATGTGGGGGCCTCAATCGTGCATTCCTGATCACCATGTGACCAGGCTTTATGTATGCTCTCACAGTGCACGTGAACAATAACATCTTAGCATTAAGCATGAACAACATCAGCACTGTACATGAATAATAACCATTCATATTATAAGCATATGTCATTTATAGTCAGCATCTCATACCATCAATCAACCACAGCTAAATCCTACCATATGCTAGCATGTACCATAAGCATTCATCATCTTTAACCAGGACGCACACTATCAATCAACCACATCTGCTAAATATCAAATACTAGCAAGCATTGTCAAACCATCCATAACTACTCTACCAAGCAGGGTACTTGCCTCAACAGTGAGAGAACGAAGGATGCGAAGAAGGTGCTACCTCCGGGACCAGTCCCCCACCTAGATTCATTTAAAAGCATACTAAGACAACATTATTGGATCAAACAAACTATAAAAGCAAGCACGAACTAGCAATAACTTGAAACGCGATCCCGACTTCAATTTCCTAAAGGCTGAACTGACCCCTCTGTAAACAGTTGTGTTCCAAAATTCGTATCTTTTAGTACAGGAGTCCAAATGAGGTGATCTTGAACTTCATTGAAAGCTTATAAAACTCCCCAACTAAACCTAGTTGGTGGGACTTCCTGATTAGGCCATCTACTACCCCTATCAAGCCAATTAACAGAACATCATTTTCACATCAGATTCTCTGGACAGTACACTAAAACTATCATAACATTTAGCTAGTTTGTCCAAACTTCGCGTTCTTGACCTTCCCTGAAAGCTACGACAATTATCAACAACTTTCGTTATACTAAGCTCCTCAAATTTTCCCTTTAACAGATTGACAAGACAAATTAGTAAAACTCGTCAAATTACCGACAGATTCGCAGAATAGTCCCACCAATTAATTCATAACTTCTGCTACAAAGGTCGACATTTTGCGATCTAGTACTTCATCTAAAGCTAACAACGTCCTCTACAATACTCTAGGATACGTCCAGAGCTGATTCTGCTCGCTTCTATAACAAAACGACGTTCTAATGCGAATTGTCCTGAACAGGCCTAATTACCGATACTGCTACAACAAGAAAAGATGCATCTAATCGGGGGGAAACCGGGATTACCCTTGATGAACCAATTGCTGGGCACGATGAGCACCCACCAGCGAACCCTCCCCACGAAGATGCTCTCCTTCCCTCACCTTCTTCTTTCTCCAACAGCCAGCCACCTCCTAGCGATCTCCTTCTTCTTCCTTGTCAGCAGGAGTGGAGAACGGACGCTCTTCGCCGGCAGCGAGGGAGACGTGATGGGGAGGGCGCAAGGACTAGGAGGGGTGGCCTAGGTGGGGTATGCGCACAAGGGGGAGGAGAGGGTGGCGGCCAGGGAGAGTTGGGGGGGGCACAAGGAGGGGGAGGGGGAAAGGGGCGGCTAGGGTTTGGCGGGGGGGGGGGGAAGGGGTGGCTCCCCTTGGCTGGCCACCAATGGGCCTCATTGGCCGAAGCCCAGGCCCAGGTTTCCACAGTTTTGCGATAAACCCCTTCTTCTCCCACCCTTTTAACTATTTTCCAGAAGGTCCTTCCCCTGGATCGATTTCCAATTACTCGATTCCTTTAAATCTTTAGGTTTTCTCCCGAATCCTATCATAGGGTATTACACTCTACCCCCCTTAAACTGAATTCGTCCCCGAATTCTAACCATGCTACGCCAAGGAGCAATCACGAATAAACTTAAAACATAACACGCACCTGTGGAGAATAACTCCGGATACTGCTCGCGCATGCGGGACTCCAATTCCCAAGTGGCCTCTCTCTCGGACTGCTGTGACCAAAGCACCTTAACATACTTTAGTGTTTTGTTCCTTAGAACTCTTTCTGATCATTCCAGAATCCGTATTGGCTTTGACTCAAAGGTTAAATCTTGCTCTATGATTAAAGGCTCGAGCGGTACATGATGCTCTGGGTCTCGCAGGTACTTCCTCAACATGGATACGTGAAATACATTATGCACCCCCTGCATTGATTGTGGGAGGTCCAAGTGGTACGCCAATTTCCCAATCCATGCTAAGATAGTGAAAGGTCCAACGTACCTCGGGCTAAGCTTCCCTTTGGTACCGAACCTCACCACACCCTTAGTGGGAGATACTCTCAAGAGCACTTGATCCCCCACTTCGAATTCCAAGTCCCATTTCCTCACATCTGCATAACTTTTCTGTCTGCTCTGGGCTGCTAACAGATTCTGTCTCACTAAGGCCACCCGTTCAACCGTCCTTTGGACCCAATCTGGACTCAACACTACTTTCTCACCCACTGCCTCCCAACAAAGTGGTGACCTGCACTTACGTCTATATAGAACCTCGAACGGGGCGGCCTTAATACTGGAGTGGTAGCGGTTGTTGTAAGCAAATTCTGCTAACGGGAGCTATAGTCTTCCAACTACCCTTCCAAGACAAGACACAAGTCCGCAACATGTCCTCCAGGGTCTGAATAGTGTGTTCCATCTGCCCATCTGTCTGTGGATGAAACGCTGTACTGAGACGGAGCTGTGTGCCCAGTGCACTCTGCAAAATTTCCCAAAACTTGGAGACAAACTTGGTATCCCTGTCGGAAATGATGGTCTTCGGCACACCATGTAATCTCACAATCTCCCGCACATAGATAGGGGCCAAGTCACTTGCTGAGTTGGTCGTGCGAATTGGAATAAAATGTGCGGATTTGCTGAGACGATCCACTATCACCCACACTGCTTCCTTACCCTCGGTGATCGGGGTAACGCAACTATGAAGTCCATAGAGATGTCATCCCATGGCCATTGTGGGATCTCTAATGACTGCAACAACCCTGCATGATGCTTATGTTCCCCCTTCACCTGTTGACAGACACCACAAGAGGCTACATAATTAGTTATGTCCACCTTCATCCTCTTCCACCAGAAGTTCTGCTTCAGGTCACGGTACATCTTTGTCTCGCCCGGATGAACAGTATACGGGGTGCGATGTGCCTCCCTCAGAATATCATCCTTAACCCCTGCTTTCTGTGGTACACAAAGGCGACCCTTAAACCGCAACGCACCACACCCATCCAAACTGAAGTCCCCTTCTTTGCCCATATCCAACCGCTTTCGAACCCTCTGCAACAACCGATCATCCTGCTGTGCTTCCCACACCCGCTCTAGTATGGCTGACTCTAAGATCAACTGTGTTTCAACACTCGCAGTGTCCGCATAGCAAAAGGATATCCCCATGCGGTCAAAATCAGCAATAAGATAATCCAACGTAGTAGGCATCGCCTTACGACTAAGAGCATCAGCCACAACGTTTGCCTTCCCAGGATGGTACTGAACAGATAGATCATAATCCTTAATCAGCTTCAGCCACCTGCACTGCCTTAGATTCAGATCCTTCTGTGTGAAAATGTATTCAAAACTTTTGTGATCTGTGAAAACGTCGCAACCCTCACCGTACAGGTAATGCCTCCAGAGCTTCAAAGCAAACACCACAGCGGCCAATTCTAAGTCATGGGTCGGATAGTTCTGCTCATGCTTCTTCAGCTGCCTCGATGCATAAGCTATCACTGTAACATCCCAATTTTGGACTTGTGTTTCAAATGTAAGAAAATGAGTAGAAATTAAAACTTTTTCTTACATCATGCATTTCTTGTATGTTCTAAACAATTCCTGTACAAGAATTATGGAAATACAAAGTCACAAGTCTTTTGATCCAAAACCTTGTCTTCCAAAAACATTCTTGTCAAATCTTGTGATCATCCTTTTAAAATATTTTTCCTAAGTTCCTGGGATGGTATGTGACCCCTCTGAAAAATTTCACAATTGTTAGAAATTGTTTGAATATTTTTAGAAGGCAGTCAAACCTTAAACTAGAGCCTTGCAGAATTTTTGGAGAAAAATGCACTTCATAAAAACCTCTAAAAATTTTATACAAGGTTAATATCTGAGTTAGCAAGCTCCAGTAACAATTTCAGAATTTTTGGAGTTGTTTTGCTATCTCAAATAAATCCTGAAAGTCCCAGCTCAGTTTAAAAGCCAAAATCTGATTTCACTGTTCGTTGGGTGCGAGTCAGACTCGGACTCGAGCCACTTGACTTGGTCCAGTCAACTAACTGCACCTGGTCCGACTTAAAAGCGCGCATCCAATTTCAGCCGTTGGATCCAAATCGCACGACTCGTGTTCGCGTGAACATTCGGACCCTACGAATGCGCTGATCCTTCTGAACCGTTAGATCTTGATCCAACCGTCCAGGTTATCTGAGAACGTTCGGACCTCCGAAGGTCATATTTAATCGTGGCCGTTCATTTCTGATCCAAGGGTTCACAATCCTCTCTGTTGATTCAAACCTCGGGAGCCTTGGGCGAACCCCAGCCGTTGGATTAAAATCGGACCGTCCACGTCGCTAGTTACGTTCGGACCTCCGATTGTTTTGTTCGACCTGAGCCGTTGGATTAAAATCCAATGCTCACAATCTCCTCTGTTGTATTTAAACCTCAGGAGTTTCAAGAAATCTGAGCCGTTTATTTCTAATCCAAGGGCTCAAAATCGCTCGAGCCTTTTTCTGGTCATCTTCAACCTCGCGCCGTGCGTGAACAGAGAAAGAGACAGAGAGAGGCATGGTTTGGGTCAAATCGTGCTCCCCGGCAACGTCTCCCTGGTCGGCATTAAGTGCTTGCAGGTGTTTTTGGTTGGCCACGATCTCGCCCTACTCCTACATCTCCATCATCTTTCTTTTCGGTCCATGGTTGTGTCATGGACTTAGCTCACCCGAGAGGCTCCTTTTGCCAAACCCTAGTTTTCCAAACGTTATAAAGGTCCCAAAATCCCCTCCTGGTGTTCCTTTATGCCACCCTTAGCTCCTTCTTCATTTTTGGAGCTTAATACACCAAAAACACCAAATCACCATTGTTGACCCGTGGAGCTCCATTGTGGATCATGAAGCTCTAGTGGTTCTTCTTCAAATATTCTTGTACCCTTTTCAAATCCTTAATGCCCTAATCATTCCCCTCACTCAATTTTGGGTTTCATTCACAGGAGTTGACAAATTTGGGGTTTGTTCAAATTCGGCCGAAACCATCCCCTTTCTTCCTCAGCTCCGGTGAGTGCTCCATTTCTCAATTGCTTGCTCATGAAGCTTCTTTGGGCTATATTGTAGCTATTATGACCACCCAGTGGTGTTCATTTTGCTGAGGTTGTCTTGTTCGTGTCATCGTCTTCAACTCCGGTGGATTCCTCTGCTGTCTAAGCTGCTCCGGCCATCTTTGAAGCTCACCTCGGTCAAGGTAGCTTCTTATTAGTCCCTAGAGGCCGTGGCACTCACTTCTTTGGACTTCAGCAGAGTTTTTGCTATTTTCGCTTTTGGCAGTAAAAGCTCCTGTCTCCATTTTTCGGCTCGTCGGTGTTTAGAGCCTTCGCCGCCGGCGAGGTCACCACCGTCGGGATCGCAAGACTATTGTGAACCCATTTTAGTCTTAAGATTGCGCCATCGTGGCCGGAGCCGCCGCCGACGAGCTCATCTTTGCCGCTCGGTTTTTGCCGGACAGAACTCCCTCTGTGCCATGGTCGTTAAGACACATTTAATGTCTTAATCATTGGGAGTAATTAAGTTTTCTTAAGCCGGCCCACTGTGCCACTGACCAGTGGCCCCAGCCTCTTTAAAAACCCCGTCGGCCTAAATCAACACCGTTAGGACATCATTAATGCTTAATGATTGATAATCGGGGTTTAGCATTAATAGGCTGTCTGAGATAACCCTTGGGTCATTGTCAGGTGGGCCTGTAGGCCCTAAGCCGCAGCTCCGGGGTCATTAGGACAAAATGTGGGGGGCATTAAATGCTAATCATCGTTAGCATTTAATGTGTCTTAAGCCGACAGTTTGTGTCACTGCCAGGTGGGCACCCATTCAGTTAAAACTCCTCTAAGAGAAAACATTAGGACACATTTAATTTCTAATCATCGCTAATAAGTGGCTTTGTAATTAAACCATTGTCCTAATTGACCCTCTGTCTCACTGACATGTGGGTCCGCATTGAACCCCCCCCCCCGGCGCACTTAAGCCTCGTGCGTTGCACTTTGTTGATCTTGGACCGTCGATCTCGTGATCAATGGCCCAGATCTGAGGAACATTCGGACCTCCGGATGTCCCAAACACTCGGAGCCGTCCACCTCACGATCTGCGGCTGAGATCGTGGGTGCATTCGGACTTCCGAATGCGCTTGCGCTCTAGGCCCTCCATCTCCAGATCTACAGTCGAGGTTGATTGAGACATTCGGACCTTCGAATGTTTCCATCCATGTGGGCCGCTGGATCTAGATCCAACGGTGACTCTCGTTAGGATCACGCTCGTGCGCGTGGCCCGTTTGATTTCGCATCAACGGCCCACGAGCGTCCACGTCGTTTTAGTTTTGTTAAGTTTGACTTTAATTCGGTAAGTCTTTATTTATCAACTAAAAATTGTAGTTAAACTTTAAAAACTCATAACTAATTCATGTTAACTCCTTTTTAGGTGTTTCCAACTGTAATAAATTCGCAAGCCACTAAAGTTTAATATAAAAATGCATTTAGGCATATTTCTGTAACAGAAAATTTTGTGACTAAAATAACTTGATTTCTGTAAATTTTGAATATTCCAGGAATAGAATTGAAACTTGTAAAATACATATCTTTTCCTGCATAATTCCTATTTGTGCAAAATCAATTTTGTTAAATTCCTCTGTTGGTGTACTTTAATTTAAAATAGGTTTTGAGCATAGTTATATTTCTGTAAAGTAACTGGTGCTAAGTTTACAACTTAGAAAAATCATAAGTAAATCTTTATAACTCCAAATTTAGTAAACTTAACCTTGCTGTCATTAGGATGTCATAGCCTACATGTCATAAAAATTTCAGACCTTAGATCATTATAGAAATTTTTGCCATGAACAGTACCTGTAATTAATTTAGTTGATTTAATAGGCTGAGAGAGTGTATTTTGGCTATAACTTTTGCATACTAAATCCAAATTGCATGATTCTCATTCCTAAAATTGTCTAAAATCATCTTCTTGCTGCTGTTTAAATTTCTTTAGATTTGGGTGTCTTTTGCTGTTGAAGTTATTTGGTGTTCTTCGTTCTTATTGATTTTATCGCCTTTTCGCGTTAGGTTCCGAAGATAATCTTGATATCGATTCTGAGCCACAGCCATCAGACCCTGCACTCCAGTAAGGCAAGCAGATGTAGCATCATTTGATCATGTTGTTCCTACTATTTTCAAATTCTAATATATTGTTTGCAAATTCTATGTATGCATTGCTATGTTATTTTAACTATTGTCGATAGTTAACCCACTAGATGCATTATCAGTAGACAAATATTTATCCTCTACTACTGAGCCTAGGTTTATCTTGCTGTGATTTTGGGTTCGTTGGATGGACGCTTATCACTTAGTAGTTTACGAGTCCGTTGCTTAGCCATGCTTAGCTATCGGTAGAAATGGGTGGTTATCGACTTGTCGATAACCTTGATCACACAAACTTATTATGATCTCCATATTTTAGTTTTGTGCTATGTTCAAATTGCAAAACTAAAACTAAAAACAAAACAATTTGGACTTGGGCACATTGGTAAGATGGTGTGATTTTTGAGTGTGACTGGAATGGTGCCTGAGTCAACAAGGACCGAACATCTTGTTACACTAAACCAAGCATTCTTGCGTGCTAATCGCACTAGAGGGTATGGGACCTCTCTTGACTTAGTACTTTGGCGTGTGTTGGCTACGAGTCGCAGGAGGGCGTGCGTGTGTTGCGTTGTGGTAAAATGAGGTGGTTGCGTGTGGGAGCATTGTAGTTGTCCAAAAAGCTTTACCCCGAGGGGTAGTTGTCTTTTCGGCTTTACAATGTAAGCGTATGGGTTTCTATCCATACGAGCGACTCGTAGTTGATTCACAATATTGGAAATGTCTCGTAGGACTTAGCCGTGCCGGCATACCTTTGGAAGTGTGCTAATCTTGCGGCTTAAAGGCGGTCTGAAGTGTGGGTACATTGGTACACCCCTGCAGGGTTTAAAACTATTCGAATAACCTCGTACTAGGTTATGAACACGCTTGGAGAAGTCTTTCAAGAGTTAGACTACAACATTTTAAATTAAAACTTGATGGGTGGTATGAATCAGGGATTCATGCTATGTGTATTGGCTATTGGTTTAGTCACTTCTAAGTGGTTACTTGATAATAATTGTTACTCGCTGCTATTTCAATGCTTAAAAACTGATTTGTTAAATTGCTTTCAATCTATTACATTATTGCGAATGAAAATTGCTTTATGCGTCCAAATAACCATATGACCAATTTCCTTTGATACAGCTTTCATATAGCTATGTATAGGCTTGTTACTCGTAAGTCTTGCGAGTACATTATTGTACTCACCTGCATTGCTTGTTGTGTGCAGAGGAAGAAGGTGAGCCCAAGGGCCTCACTTTTGTGAGTTGTGCTGTGGCAGTGTGTGGGGCGATTAGCTTGGCGACCCGGTCGGTTGTCCTGTGGTGTTATGTGGCTAACCGGTCGTCTTTTGGTTTTAGCCATCTTATGGCACCTTTTGCTTCCGCTGATACTTAATACTTTGTCATTTGGCCGGTCGGCTGTTCTATAATAACTTATTATTATGTGTGTCTTTTGGTAGACTTGTTATCATATGATGTATGGAAATGATGCATGCTTTTGTATGATGTATGTGTGCTGCAATTTCTGGGAAGCACATGTCCGTCGAGACACGGTGTATTTTGTTTGTGATACTAGAGCCAATGGAAGGCTAAGTATTACAAGCTAAATAAACCGGGGTCTCACAATCACCTTCCCCTCCTACATAAGGACACAACCTAAACCAATCTGAGACGCATCGGAGTACACCGTAAATCGCTTCCCAGGCTCAGGAAGAGTACGAACAGGAGCAGTCACTAGCTTTTCTTTAAGGGTTTGGAAGTTACGCTCGCAATCATCATCCCACCTAAACTTCACATCCTTCTGTGTTAGTCTGGACAAAGGCTTGGCAATAATGGAGAAATCCTGCACAAAACGCCGATAATATCCTGGCATGCCCAGGAAGCTTCTCACTTCTTTGACATTGGTCGGCCTTCCCCATTCTACTACTGAGGAAATCTTACTTGGATCGACTTATATTCCCTTATCATTGATGACATGCCCCAAAAATCCCACCTCAGACATCCAAAACTCGCACTTTTTCCAGCTTAGCATAAAACTTATTCTCCCTTAGCGTCTCCAACACAAGCCTTAGGTGATGCCCATGATCTGTTTCAGTCTTTGAATAGATCAAAATATCATCAATAAAGACAACAACAAAATCATCCAGGTATTCATGTAACATCCTGTTCATTGTCTCCATGAAAGCAGCAGAGGCGTTTGTTAGTCCAAAAGACATAACTTTAAATTCAAAATGCCCATACCTTGTGGAGAATGTCGTCTTCCCAATATCCTCCTTTTGGACAGGAATCTGATTATATCCTGACTGAAGGTCAATCTTTGAGAATACTTTGGCCCCTCTCAACTGATCAAATAAATCTTCTATGCGAGGCAGAGGATATTTATTCTTGATGGTTAGCTGGTTGAGAGCACGGTAATCAATACATATGCGCCAACTACCATCCTTCTTCTTGGTAAAAAGAACAGGAGCTCCCCACGGAGACACACTGGGACGAATAAGATCCTTCGCCTTTAAATCATCCAACTGCTTCTTTAGTTCCTCCTGGAAAGGACAGGCCAAACAGTAAGGAGTAATGGAGACCGGTCGAGCACCTGGTACCAAGTCAATTCTGAACTCCACTGGACGTGGTGGCGGCATCCCCGGCAACTCCGCTGGAAATACATCCAGAAATTCCCGAACCACCAGAATACTACCTGCAATCAAAGATGTACTCGGCTTTTCCACCAAAGACAAAAGGAATCCACTTTTCGCTGGTCGACTACCAGGGAACAAGCTAGCCAGCACACAAAGAGAGTAAGAGGGGGCACTACCCTGAAAAACTACCTCATGCCCAGAAGGTGCTTGTAGGGTTACTGTCTTCCAGAAGCATGATATGACCGCTCGGTAACTATGCAACCAATCCATACCTAGAATAACGTCAAATGGCTCCATCTTCATGACCATCAGATTAACAATAAAGTCTTCCCCATCTAAAGAGATCACACAACCAGGACTGACTGTGGAACCAGTAAGAATTCCCCCAGGCGAATTAACTAGAATGGACTGAGCTATATGTTGCGAACTCAAATTCGCCTTTCTAGCAAAACCTAATGATGGAAAAGAGAAAGTAGCTCCTGAATAGAAAAGAACAAATGCCTCCACTGAGTCCACTAAGAGTGTACCTGTCACCACATCCGGACGACCTGCCGACTCTGCCGTCGGGATGGCATAGGAAACTGCTGTTGGGGCGGTAGGAGCCCCAACACCCTGGTAAGGTGGTGCGAAAACTGCTGGAGGTGCTGAAGGTGCCACAACTGTAAACGGTGACGTGGGAACAGGCGGCCAAAAATACCCCGACGGGGGAATCCCTCCTGGAAACGGAAGGTAAGGCTGAGGTGGCCCCCTAGACTGAGCAGGTGTAGCTGCTAGCATCTGCACTGATCCTCGAGATGAAGCGGTTGGCTCTGGTGCCGACACCGGGACTGGCTCCCACTTGATAATACTAGCAGGATTCCGTCGACAGACTAGCGCCTTGTGGCCCGCCCGACCACAATGGCGACAAGAGCCCGACCAGGTACACTCTGCAGCGCGATGCTCGCTGCCGCACTTGAAGCATTTCATACCTTGCCCTGGGACCGGTCGAAGCATGGGAGCGCTCGCTGTCTGTCGTGAGGTGAGGGAAGACTGTGGCTTTGTGAACTTGGATTTGAATGAATTCTGCGAGCCCTTGAACTTCTTGGAAACGGACTTCAGAGATGACCCATTTCCTCCTCCAAAGCTCCTCTTTTGACTGCCACCTGCATCCGAAGAAGCCACAATACCTTGCACCTCCTCTCTGAGCTGCATTTCTAACTCCATGCCCCTGGCTTGCTCTACTAGGGAGCTAAAGTCACGCAGCTCCAGCGCCCCCAATACCTGGCGAAACTCCTGTCTGAGCCCTCTGCAAAACCTCTTAGCCTTTTCTGCCTCATTTGTAGCCACAGCTGGAACAAAGCGAATTAGGTTGTTAAAACCCGCCTCATATTCTGACACTGACATCTTTGCCTTGCTTGTAACTTTGCAAAGAGACTTCCATTCTCTCCACAAATGAAGCTGGGTAGAACCTCCTCTGGAACTGCTCAACGAACGTCTCCCAGGTAACTGGGCCGTGGGCAGCGGTCCTAGCTGTTAGGACTCCCTCCCACGGATATCCGCCGCCTTTAGCCGAAAGCCTGGCGAGCCCTCATCTCAGAAGTCATCCCCAGCGCTCTGAAGTGTCTCTCCATGTGTCGCAGCCAGTTGGAAGCATCAACTGGCGTGCCCAACCCATCAAAGGTATCAAGGCGCAAGGCGTTCCACTGATGCAGCCCCATAGTAACCGACGCGGGCACCGCAGCGGGAACTGCCAACAGAGCGGCAACAGGTACAGCCGGTGGAGCCTGAGTCCCCTGAACTGCTGAAGCAACCTCCTCTTCCGATACTACAGGACTTGCCTCCCCAGCTACAGAGTTCTGAACTTCTGGCGAGGGCGTTGCCTGGCCTTGTCCGGCACCCTGCCGGCCACGACCACGACCGCGGCCTCCACCCCTTGCCATCTCTAAACAACACAACAAGAACAATCAATCATTAAGCACAAAGAGCAACTAGCACCATTAGTACAAGATTAACTATACAATCAATGGAAGCGTGTATGCAATGCAAAAAGAAAAACCCAACCCACCTACAGTGCGTAGTGTGTCAAAATTACTGTTTCCTATACTACGGACCTACAGCCCGCTCTGATACCAACTGTAACACCCCAGCCCAACATGAGCCTGGAATGCTACCAACTTACATTATACCATTCTAAACCAGCATATTCTACCAAATTTTCGGCAGAACCTCCACTGTATTGATAACTACCAAGAGGTCCCAACATAAAGAAGGGAATCAAACTCACTATTTCTTCATCCAAAATCCTCACTAAGCAATAGAACCATGATAAATAACTAGATCATAATCAAAGATAGCTAGAGTTTGCTAATCATCATTATTACAAAACCTATTGCATGAAGATTATCCATAATCGAAAACTTAAGCAGTTTGCTTATTTATTAATTGACATTCCGGAATTTGATCGACTATTAATGATGTGTGGCAGTGCGTGGATCCAATTCGGGTCTTCTCCCACCCATGCATGACGTTCTTGCAATAGTACCTAAAACACAACAAAAGCAAGAGTGAGTTCAAGAACTCAGCAAGTACCACAAAAGAAACATTAACTTCATAATTACAGCATCATCATCCAACTCTAAATTTTCTCGAAAGCCATATTTCATGATATATGAATGCAGGCGTGCAATGCATCTTTCTCTTTTTCACTCTTTTGCGCACTACCCAGTAGTGCGGAGTATGCAACCGTTGTTGCGTTCCCATGCCTATGCTCGCAAGTGCAAGGACCAATTGCCCAATACTCCACAAGTAAAGGGGACCTCAAGCCCACACTCGCAAGTGTGGGGACCATAAGCCCATCGTTTACATGACGGGAAAGTCTCTTCAATGCCCACATTCCATGAATGTGGGGACCTCAATCGTGCAATCCTGATCACCACGTGACCAGGCTTTATGTATGCTCTCACAGTGCACGTGAACAATAACATCTTAGCATTAAGCATGAACAACATCAGCACTGTACATGAATAATAACCATTCATATTATAAGCATACGTCATTTATAGTCAGCATCTCATACCATCAATCAACCACAGCTAAATCCTACCATATGCTAGCATGTACCATAAGCATTCATCATCTTTAACCAGCACGCACACTATCAATCAACCACATCTGCTAAATATCAAATACTAGCAAGCATTGTCAAACCATCCATAACTACTCTACCAAGTAGGGTACTTGCCTCAACCGCGAGAGAACGGAGGATGCGAAGAAGGTGCTGCCTCCGGGACCAGTCCCCTACCTAGATTCATTTAAAAGCATACTAAAACAACATTATTGGATCAAACAAACTATAAAAGCAAGCACGAACTAGCAATAACTTGAAACGCGATCCCGACTTCAATTTCCTAAAGGCTGAACCGAAACCTCTGTAAACAGTTGTGTTCAAAAATTCGTATCTTTTAGTACAGGAGTCCAAATGAAGTGATCTTGGACTTCATTGAAAGGTTATCAAATTACCCAACTAAACCTAGTTGGTGGGCCTTCCTGATTCTGCCATCTACTGCCCCTATCAAGCCAATTAACAGAACATCATTTTCACGTCAGGTTCTCTGGACAGTACACTAAAACTATCATAACTTTTAGCTAGTTTGTCCAAACTTCACGTTCTTGACCTTCCCTGAAATCTACGACAATTATCTACAACTTTCGTTATACTGAGCTCCTCAAATTTTCCCTTTAACAGATCGACAAGACATATTACTAAAACCCGTCAGATTACCGACAGATTCGCAGAACAGTCCCACCAATTAATTCATAACTTCTGCTACAAAGGTCCAAATTTTGCGATCTAGTACTTCATCGAAAGCTAACGACGTCCTCTACAATACTCTAGGAGACGTCCAGACCTAATTCTGCTCGCATCTATAAAAACACGATGTTATAATGCGAACTGTTCTGAACATGCCTAATTACCGATACTGCTAGAACAATAAAAGATGCATCTAATCGGGGGAAAACCGGGATTACCCTTGATGAACCGATTGCTGGGCACGATGAGAATCCACCAGCGAACCCTCCCCACAAAGATGGTCTCCTTCCCTCACCTTCTTCTTCCTCCAACAGCCAGTCACCTCCTAGCGATCTCCTTCTTCTTCCTTGTCGGCAGGCGTGGAGAATGGACGTTCTTCGCCGGCAGCGAGGGAGACGTGATGGGGAGGGTGCAAGGACCAGGAGGGGTGGCCTAGGTGGGGGATGCGCACAAGGGGGAGGAGAGGGTGGCGGCCAGGGAGAGTGGGGGGTGCAAGGAGGGGGAAAGGGGGCGGCTATGGTTTGGGGGGAAAGGGTGGCTCCCCCCCCTTAGCCGGCCACCAATGGGCCTCATGGGCCGAAGCCCTGGCCCAGCTTGCCATGGTTTTGCGATAAACCCCTTCTTCTCCCACCCTTTTAACTATTTTCCAGAAGGTCCTTCCCCTGGATTGATTTCCAATTACTCGATTCCTTTAAATCTTTAGGTTTTCTCCCGAATCCTATTATAGGGTATAACAAGTTGAAGGTGGATCTAGTGTTCCGGCGAGAATCTGGTTAAGTGAAGGTGCGCACAGGGTGGCCCTTGGTCTTGCGATGCCGATGGAGACGACTGCGTTGCCGGAGGAGCTTCAATGGCAGCGTTAGAGGCAGCGGTGTTGCTCCGCGACTGGCGACGAAAGACTTCAAATGCGGCCAGCGGAGGGCGAGAGAGAGAGGGAGGGTAGGGGGGAAAAGGAAGAGGTAGCCATGGGGCTCCCGGTGCTCGCCTTAAAAGGGCCCGGGGAAAGCCGAGGAGGGGTATGGGTGAGATGGATTTTGTGGTGGAGCTCCAAGTATGTGCGATGGCATGGGCGAGCGGCGCGGAAAAGGGGTGAAGGGACGACACGTGC
This sequence comes from Ampelocalamus luodianensis, assembly GCA_036346255.1. Classification (NCBI taxonomy): domain Eukaryota; kingdom Viridiplantae; phylum Streptophyta; class Magnoliopsida; order Poales; family Poaceae; genus Ampelocalamus; species Ampelocalamus luodianensis. Next base: position 51,329,821 of record CM070620.1, on the reverse strand, counting down.
GAGCACGGCGGTGTTATGGTGATGGGATGGCATGGGCGTGAGAAAAGGGGGCAAAGAGATGGGCGAGCCGACGAGAAATCTGCGAGGTGCAGGCGTGACACGAGCGGCATGGGATGTGGCGGGAGGAGAAAGATGACGACCAGGGCGAGGTGAGGCTGACAGGTGGGGCCCACCTGTCAGCGAGGGCAAGAGGAGGCGCGCAGCTGGGCTGGCGCACTGGAGTGGGCCGTAGAGCTGGGACTAGCGAGTGGAAAAGAGAACGGGCCGAGAGGAGGATTCGGCCCCAAAACTTTTCCCGGATTTTGAACGCATTTTCAATTTTAAAAAATACCAAAAAATAAAAAGGCTTTTTCGAAAATATAAGATAAGGTCCAAAAATTCTAGCAAAATACACAGAAATCCGTTGAACTATTTGGAACTTGTTAAAATTATTTTCAACTTAACTTTAGCTTTTAATTTTGCAAATAAATTATATTTATTTTTGGGAAAAAGGAAAACCCTTTTTAAATTCCTAAAAAACCCAGAAATTGCTTAAAATAATAATTTTGACTTTAAATCCAATAAAATCCAGGAAAACTCAAATAAACCAAAATTTGAATTAATGGAAGTTTGATTAATTCAGTTTAAATTGTTTTTTATTTCTAAAATTTCAAGTTAAGCTTTAGCAACTTAATAAAATCAAATGGTTATTTTTACTTTTGAAAATTTTCAAAAACTCTAAAAATTTGGGATGTTACAGTCTTCTCTATTGGAATCGTGCCATGATGTTCTACAACATGGTCTCTCCCTCTTTGGCCGAGGATCATCAAGTCACGAATTTCGTCTTCGTCCTCAAACTCGGCCACGCTGCATTTCCTCTGATCTACTCGCTGGTAAGCCATATCACCCTCCTCAGCGCGTCATCGTGTGTTCCAAGTTGCATTCATCTGATCCCCTCTCTCCTTGATCTCTCCTCACCCTCGTAAAATTCCGTCGCCGCCGCTATTCTTCTCCTACTCCGGCCGCAGCTGCGCCGCCGCCTCGGTTATCCTCTAGCTGCCCCATTTGTTCCGGAGTGATCCTTAGGTCACTGCCAAGCTGGTGCTTACCTTAGATACCCTTGAGCACCAGTGTTTCACCATCCTGACCACCAACCCAAAGCTTCTCTGCCGCTAGGCTCTCTCTTGCTGCCTCCTCGTCGCCGGTATTGTCGAGACACAACCACCTTTGGCACCCTCTCATCCCTAGGAATCCATTTTTCCACTCTTCGACAATTTCTTCACCACTGTTTGCCTTTGACGCTAATGTCATTGCTGCTGTCCAGAGCCTCTCTGTGTTTCTGCTTCTCTCTTTCTTTGCTTCTCTCTCTTTCTCTTTGTCTTGTGGGCCATCTTTGTCAGTGTCATCCTCCCTCTCTGTTGTCTTTGCTTGCCCTCTGTGCCACATACTTCATCCTCCATCTGTTGTGCCACCTCAGCCCTTGCTATCCTTGTCAGCACCATGTGGTAAACCTAAACCTAGACTCAATCCACCCTAGACCTAATCACTTCCAACTTGACCCCACTAGTCATCCTTTATTTCTTTTTTCTAGATTTTACTTTAATTTGGAAATCCATAATACTAGTAGGGTCCACCTATCAGCTCTGGGGTTTTTCTTTAATTAAATCTGAAGGGAATTTTCTTGGGATATTATTTTCTCTCATTTTCTTTTCCAGCAAATCTTCTCAGAGTTCATTCTTCTTTGTCTTAACTCCGATTCAGTCCATTCAAATTCCTAAATTCATATAAAATCGGGCTCTTTGTTTTAGAGTTTGTTTTTCTGTTTTTGGATTTTATTTTGAATTTATTTGTGCTTGCTCTGTTATTTGTCTCTCTCGTTAGACAATCTCGTTGGCCTGTTATTTGTGCAAACTTCAAAGATCTAAGTGTGGTAACCGAGCAAAATGAAAGCCAAGGCAAGTGATAGTCCTTTTATCATATTGAACCTATGATTTCAAAAATATATTGTTTTATATCAACTACATGCTATCTTTATATCAATTATTTTGGGTTTAGCTATCACCTATTGTCATTGTGCCTCCATTGAACATTTGAATACCGTGTATCACTTGTCACCATAGGATGGTTAATTTCAGTTGGATATATTTGTATCACCAACATGGGTATCGTACAGATGCTTAGTCATGCTTAGTTACGATGGGCTCATATCGTACAACCACATGCCTAGTATGGGACATGCCTAACTTAGTAAGTTGTGGAGTTTTGGCATTGACTACTCGGGTAGTATATGGGTGGAGGTGTGTACCCTTTCTAAGGTCACATCGATGGTCGATTCGCCGCTTCCAGGTCTAACGGTGTGCGTTGAACCAACGGTGAGGATGGGGTTGACATTATGCACATTGGGAGAGTTAATTATGCACTAGTTATATCTTGTGGGTAAAGTGTACAACCTCTGCATAGTATTAATTAATCTATTCAAATAGATGCGTCCTCGGTTATGGACATGTCCAGGGATTTCACACGAGAGGTAGAGTTTCTTATCAAATGTGTCGGACTATGAATGGGAAGTTCACTTGATGAATATAATGTTCGTTTGGTGAATGGGTAATTCACTTGGTGGTTTATGTTAGGCAGTGAATGGGAAGTTCACTGGTTGATTTCGAAGAAACTGTTTACTTTATTTACTTATGGTCTTTTAAATTATGCAGTTCAATCTATTTATTATATTTATAGTCAATGCTGCTTTCCGCAAAAGAACTATACAACTAACTTTTGTTTCAACCTTGCGTGAATATTAATTGCATACTATTTCCCTATGATTTGCTAGTACTTTATGTGCTCATGACTTCAAACTTTGCAGCTCAGTTGAAGAATACCAAGCTGCTAAAGAGTTCTTTGAGAAGTGGTACTATGAAGGTTTTGTTGATTAGGATGCGTTCTCCACTCGATTACCTATGGGTATGTTGATTGTCCTTTCCAAGTTTTCCTGTTCCACTGCAAGAGTTTATTTGTTTCTTTAGCCCTGCATGACAAGTTAAGTAAATGTTGACCATAAGGTCCAGTTATTATTACTATTTATTATTTTGAGATCTTTTTAGTTAAATCGATAAATGGATGGTATTTCATCGATGTTTCCTATGTGAACTAGCTACTGATCTGAGACTAGTTCAGAAAACCCAGAGGGTTTTGAATGCATAAATTCTGGTCCCGACAAAGGTGGTATCAGAGCCATATCGATTGTAGAACGCAACCTTAGTTAGCATGGTCGTCTTAGCCAAAAGCTTCAAAACTTATTTTCTAAATCAAATCAACTTAATTTGACTTAAGTGGTTGTTCTCTTCTCATCTATTCTATTCTTTCTCATCTTAGTCTATTCTATTCCTACCCTACCCTATTCTATTCTTTTCTCCTCTTGTTCTGGAATTCTTGTCTCTTGTCTTTGCTGAATTTTGCTTTGTAAGCTTAATTTGACTGTCTTGCCCTGTTAATTTCTTTAGATTACTCAAGTGTTCTGTTATAAAAGAGGAGATTGCCCTGGAGTTCTTTAGTGCTTGTTGCAGAGTTTGGGAATAAGTAGGTGTGCAACTTATTTCACTAAGGAAAAGAAAGTGAAGGGGCACAGAATTGGATTCGAGACTAGTGTGTATTTTGCGGTGAGGATTGGAAGTCACATCCGTCATCATATTTTGAAGTGCCACAACGAGCTTGAGAACTTGTTAGTGATTAGAGTTGCATGTAAAGCTATTCGAAGGGTTTGCAGCTTGCACCGGATCAGTTTGTCCAAGTTAATTCGGAAGTATGTGGTGCAAGTAGCATCAGTGCTAGTTGTTCCTGAGCTAGAAGAAGAGTTGGGAGAATTTTTGGTCCCATCGCCAGTTCCATTGCTGTCACCTAATCCACCTAGTCCAGAAGAAAGACATCGAATCATCAGCAATCGTCATGAGTATCTTCGCCACTTTGTTCCAGCTGTTCATCTAGAGTCTCCACCAATAGTTCGCAACTCGTGGGTATTCTATAGTGATTCGGAGCAAGAGTTTGAAGAATCATCATTCTCTAGTCTAGAGTGGGAGCCGTCAAATTAGAGTCTTTAGTACCATTTTTAGATCGTTGTTGAAATAGGTTTTATTTGGATTGTGTGTAAGTGGGAGCTGCAGTTTTGCTGTTAAGCATTATGTTGCAGGCACACTATGGCTTTAATTTGAAGAGTCTATTTGGTCTTTCATAGCGTGTCAGCTATGTCTTCTTTGTCTTTTGTATAATCTATTTTCCCTAATTAAGTTCTCTCTATCTTCTCTATCTTGTTCTATCTCGTCTGTTGTGCTATTCCCTCTCATCTATCATGCTTTTCTATCTTACCTACTAAGCCTGTGGAGAATTGTCACAGATGGTTGACACTCGTAACACATGAAGTCGTACTCAGTCGGATGATTCCTATGTCAATGCTAGTGGCCAATCACCAGTACCTAGAGCTGCAGATCCAAACATAGGACAATTCCTAGCAGCTCAGACTTAACTCATAAATGTAATGATGCAAAACATTAACAATATGATGAATGTAATTATTAGTTGGTATTATCATCAGCACCAACGTGGGTTGGTTAGACACGACTAGTTTGCTTAGCCATGCAACGGGTTATTGATATCATTTTGAGTTGCAAATCTAAACTTGATTAAGTGATTAGGAAACTTTGTGTAAAAACTATGTGTTGTGTGCTGTCACTCGTTGATGGCGTGTGATGCACTTAACCAACAGTGTGGGAAAAGATTTAGACTGAGGCGAGTGGAAAGAATGGTGATATGGTGGAGCTGCGTGCTTGGGAAAATATGAATCTTGGTAATTTGGGTGGTCTCACCTTGGTCAATTAAGGATTTAACTTTGTGCGCCATTGAACTAAGCCATAACTGTATGACTACATACCTGGTATGAGACAGACCTAACTTAGTAAGCTACACAATCTTCACGTTGACTACTCAGGCATGTAGGTTAAACTGTGTGCTAGGGTGGAGATGTGTACTACTGTGTCGAGTCACACTTATGAGCGGTTCGCCATCTCTAGGTCCAACGATATACGCCGGACCAAAGCACTTCGTCAGCGTTGGTACAACGGTAAAACACATCGGTAGGGTCAATTGTGAAGATGAATTTTAGAAAGGTTTTGTTATGATTGGTGCTAGCTACACTAGTTATATCTTGTGAGTAAAGTATACAAATCTCTACAGAGTGTTAATCAATCTATTCGAATGGTCGAATCCGCAGTCATGGACATGCTTCGCGATTTCACACGAGGGGTAGATTTTCATAAAAAACACTTGGGAAGGGAAAGCTCTATGGTTAAACTCATATGGTTGTGTGAAAGAAATTGATTAGGCTTTGTGTTCTTTGTGAAAATAATTGTTAAACTATTATTTATTATTTGTTTTAAATTACGCTTCAAGTCGATGAGTTTCTACTGGAGTTGTTTCCGTTCTGCTGCCATCTCTTTATTTAGTGTCAACACTACGTGGCTTAATAAGTGTAAGCTCGACCATAAGGTTACAAACATTACTTATTAATCAAATTAGTCGTTTATTCTTATATGCATCTTATGTGGCATGATATTCATCTACGTTGACACTGTGTACACTAATGTGATCTTGGACTAGTGCATTATACACAGAGGGTCCAGATTTGCATATTTGGGTCCCGACATATGGGGGCTGACATGTGAACTTTTTTTCATGTGTATGTAGGAGAAGGGGAACGAGTATAGAGCCAACCTGATGTTCTATCTGTTGTTCCACAAGGTCAATAGCATGAAGGCCCACCCTGATGCACTCGAGAAGTTTAGGCCGCTTTTAAATTCTCCAACTAAACCTAGTTGAGGAGCCCTTCTAAATCGGCCATATAATACCCCTACCAAGCCAAATTAACAGACATCAATATTCACGTCGGGTTCTCTGGACAGTACACTAAAACCACCATAACTTTTTCTACGAAAGTCCAAATCTTGCGTTCGTTATCTCTCTGAAAAGGTATGGAAATTACCTACATTTTTTTGTTATAATGATATCCTCTGATTTCCAATTTAACTAACAGTTTTATCCAGTTTCCTACAATCTGCCCGAAAGCTGACAGATCAGCAGGACAGCGGTACTAAAAAATTCATAACTCTCAGACCGTTAATCAGATTTGGGCATTCTTGGTGGCCATTTGAATCTATGAACAAAACCCATCTATCTCTAACAGATGGGATTCCCATATTCTGCCTCTAACAACATGAAAACCATCGTCCAATCTACTGGACAGAATGCGACCTACCAAAAGACGAAACTCGATCTACCAAAACGAAGTCAATTGCATCTAATGCACCTCAACCAGCGAAGAATGCGCGATGTTACCCTTGTAGAATCGCAGCGAGATGAGGAACTTGCCCCACGAAGATGAGCTCCTTCCTTCACCTTCTTCTCCTTTCTTGGCCTGTCACCCCGGGTGCGATCTCCCTCTCTACTCCACTCGACCGGCAGCGGGGACGGAAGATCTTCACCGGCAGCAAGGGGAGGACTAGGGGAGGTGCAAGGGAGGAGGCGCTAGGGGGGAAGAGTGGTCAGGGAGGAGGTTGGGGCGCAAGGTGGAGGAGGGGGGCAGTGGCAGCCACAAGGGGGAAGGGGTGGGAGACGTGGGGGAGTGGGGGGGTGCGGCTAGGGTTTGAGGGGGGAAGTGGCGCCGCCCCCCCTTTGGCCAGCCACCCTTGAGCCCTCATGGGCCGGGGCCCAAGCCCAAGTTGGGTTAAAAATAGTGAATTCCCCCCTCTCTAACTGTTGAATTGAGCATTTTCCAATTGGTCCTTCCCGTAAATCCATTTAATTCTCTCCCGAACATTTAATCTCTCCCGACTATTTGCTTATCACACTTTCGGGATATTACAGGCGTTGACGGAGCTTTTGTGCACGTCCATGGCGGAGGTTTCGAGCGTGTACAGAGAAGGAAGAAAGTGGGGGAGAGAAGGTCCGAGGCCGTTGGATTTTGATCCAACGGTGAGAGAAAAGAAAAGAAAGGAAATGGAAAGAGAGGGGCGCGTGTTGTCCATCCGATTTAGATCGAACGGTCCTCATCAAAGAGGACGTTCGGACCGCTCTGATCGTCAATCTAGATCGGGACATCCGGTTTCGATCCAACGGTCCATGCCAATTCTGTCTTTTGGAAGGTCCGAACGTGCTATCAATATCTGGTCGTTCGTTATAAATCCAACGGTTGAGAATGGATGGAGATGTAAACGCGCAGGCAAGGGGCCAGTTGGGCCACGTGTGCGTGGGAAAAGAAATGGGCCGCGCTAGGGTTTAGACCCAAGGGGAGTTTGGGATTTTAAATAACCTTTTTCTTTTAAGAAAATAGCAGAAAGTCCAAATAAATCTTAGAAAATAGCATATGCGCTCAAAAAAATTCTAGAAAATTCTAGAAATTATATCCAAGCACATAGAATCCAAATAAAATAATTCCAACTCATAGTTGGTAATTAATTTTGCAGATAATTTATTTTAACTTTGAAATACTTAACAAAAAAGCTTTTAAAATTCCAGAAATTACATAAATTTTTCCTTGTCAACTTTAAATCCAATAAAAACTCATAAAACTCAATAAATTTTATTTTTGATTTTTTTAAAAAATTAAGAAATTCAAGAACAGTAATTAAACTCTTTCAAATTTTTAGAAATTCCAACAAAGTAATAACTTTATTTTCTTTATTTTGGTAACATAACCTTGAGATGTTACAGATATTGTCATTCAAAGTTTGCAACCAACCAATGGTTCTCTCTGCACCCACCCCTATGTGGTCAGCGTGGTAGTAAATCTCTGATAAAGACGTAGTAATGTCATAAGGAGTGTAGTAATACTAAGGGTGATAGTGTCTGTCTTATAAAGGTGCAGTAAATGAACAAGAAGATCGTAGTAATGTCTTCAAAAAAGAAGATCACGGTAAAGTCATATGGAGGTTGCCGTAAATCTCTTTTAGTGATACAGTAAATCTATTTTAGTAAACGCACAGAGAGGTTTTATTGGCGAGACTTATATATACCTTTCCAGAAAGTCCCAAAACACCTCATTTGGACTCCTGTGCCAATAGATATGGATTTTTGTTTATAACTGTCCACCGAGGAGACAGATTGACTTTCAGGATTTTGGTTGAGATCGGGTTAAACGCTTTTGCGAGTTAGTGATTGTTGTTATATGGTTTGTATGGTCTACTACCGTTATCTTAGTGTGTGTTATAAAAATGTTCAGGTGGTGGTTTGATCCCGGAGGCAGCCCCTTCTGCACGTCCCCCGCTCTCCCACGGTTAAGGAAAGTATAACGATGGGTATTATAGATATCATTGAATGGCTATGTGTGGTAGATACAAGGAGTATTTGTGTTACCCTTGATTGCTATGGTGGTGTGTTTGGTAGTATTCATGGGTTACTGTGATATATGTAAAGTACTATTGTTTGATGCTTGGAGATCATGAGCCTTGATTATGAACTTTTGTAGTATGTGTATGGTAATCTCATGCAACGTTACTGCGGACGCAAATTTATTTTAATTTGAGATTTCATACATATGCATCATGATGGTTATTTGAAGTCTTGGTCATGTGATGACTAAGCAACTGTTGAGGTCCCCGGCATGTTCATGACGGGCTAAAGGTCCCCATAGGTGGGGTTGGGTTCTTGCATTGCATTTACGTTCCTGTTGATTATCTCAGTGTGACGATGTGCTTATGTTTGAATCATTCTTGTTTGTGTTGCTTAGATATGGCAAGGGGTAGAGGCCGTGGCCGTGGTCGGCATGCTGCTGGGCGAGGCCAGGCATCGCCCCCGCCCGATGTTCAAAACTTTGTCGCCGGGGAGGCTAGTCCTGCGGGATCAGAGGAAGAGGTCGCTTCAGCGGTTCAGGGGAACCAGGCACCACCAGCCGCACCTGCTGCTGTGCCTGTAGCAGTTCCTACGGTAGCACCCGCGGTGGTTGCTATGGGGTTGCATCAGTGGAATGCTTTGAGGTTGGACACTTTTGATGGACTGGGAACGCCAGTGGATGCTGCTAACTAGCTTCGGCACATAGAAAGGCATTTGGGGGTGTTGGGTTTGACTTCGGAGAAGAGGGTGCAGTTCATGGCCTTTCAGTTGAAGGGGCAAGGGGATCTCTGGTGGGAAGGAGTCCTGTCAGCTAGAGCCGCTGCCCATGGACCAGCAACTTGGGAACTATTTGTGAAGCAATTCAGGAGGAGGTTTTATCCTGCCTCATTTGTGGAAAGGATGGAAGTATCATTGAACAGTTTCAAGCAGGGTAAGATGTCGGTGTCAAAGTATGAAGTGGGTTTCAATAACTTAATCCGCTTTGTTCCAGCTGTGGCTACCAATGAGGAGGAGAAGGCTATGAGATTTTGCAGAGGGCTCAGGCAGGAATTTCGTCAAGTGTTGGGGGCATTGGACTTGCGTGATTTTAGCTCCCTGGTAGAGCAAGCCAGGGGCATGGAGGTAGAGATGCAGCTTGGGGAGGAGCTACCGGGTACAGGAGGTACCATGGTTCTTGAAGGTGCTGGTGGCAGTTAGAAGAAGAGTTTTGGAGGAGGAAGTGGGTCATCTCTGAAGCCAGTTTCCAAGAAGTTCAAGGGCCCGCAGAATTCCTTCAAGTCCAGGTTCACAAAGCCACAATCATCCTCCACTTCTCGACCGTCAGCGAGTGCTCCTAGGATGTGTCCGGTCCCAGGGCAAGTTATGAAATGCTTTAAGTGTGGCAATGAACATCGTGCTTCGGAGTGTACCTGGTTGGGTGTTTGTCGCCACTGTGGTCAGGAGAGCCACAAGGCGTTGGTTTGTAGGAGGAATCCCACTAGTATTATCAAGTGGGAGCCAGTTCCAGCGACAACACCAGAGTCAGTTGTTTCTTCTCGAGGGTCTGTTCAGATGCTAGCAGCTGCTCCTACTCAGTCCTGGATGCAGCCTCAGCCCTACTACCCTACTCCTGGAGGAATCCCATCACCAGGGTATTTTTGGCCGCCTCCCCCTGCGGCACAGTTTCCAGTTGTGGCACCTTCAGCACCTCCAGCACCACCATACCAGGGTGTTAGGGCACCAGCCGCCCCAGCATTAGTCTCCTACGCCATGCCGACTGCTGAGACAGTGGGTCGTCCCGATGTGGTGACAGGTACGCTTCTGGTGGATTCAGTGGAGGCTTTCGTTTTGTTTGATTCTGGGTCTACTTTCTCTTTTGCATCATTAGAGTTTGCTAGCCGGGCCAATTTGAGTATGCAGCATATAGCTCAGTCTGTTCTAGTTAATTCGCCTGGGGAATGCTTTCTAGTTCTACAGTCTGTCCCGGATGTGTGATTTCTTTGGATGGAGAGGACTTCATTGCTAATCTGATGGTTATGAAAATGGACCCGTTTGATATTATTTTGGGAATGGATTGGTTGCATAGTTACCGTGCTGTCATATCATGTTTTTGGAAGATAGTAACTCTTCAAACTCCGTCTGGGCAAGAGATAGTTTTTTTAGGGTAGTGCCCCCAGCTCTTCACTCTGTGTGCTGGCTAGTTTGTATCTGGGTATATGAGCCGCAAAGAGTGGATTTCTTTTGTCTCTAGTGGGAAAGCCGAGTTCCTCTTTGACTGCAGAAATAATTCCGGTGGTTCGGGAATTCTTAGATGTATTTCCAGCGGAGTTGCCAGGGATGCCCCCACCACGTCCAATGGAGTTCCGGATTGATTTAGTACTGGGTGCTCGACCGGTTTCTATGACCCCGTATCGTCTGGCACGTCCTTTCCAGGAGGAACTAAAGAAGCAGTTGGATGATCTAAAAGCAAAAGATCTTATTTGACCTAGTGTGTCTCCGTGGGGAGCTCTGGTTCTGTTTACCAAGAAGAAGGATGGTAGTTGGCGCATGTGTATCGATTATCGTGCTCTCAACCAGCTGACCATCAAGAACAAATATCCTTTGCCTCACATTGAAGATTTATTTGATCAGTTGAGAGGGGCAAAGGTATTTTCAAAGATAGACCTTCAGTCGGGATATAATCAGATTCCTGTCCGATAGGAGGATATTGAGAAAACGATGTTCTCTACAAGGTATGGACACTTTGAATTTAAAGTTATGTCTTTTGGACTAACGAATGCCCCTATTGCTTTCATGGAGACTATGAAACAGGATGCTGCATGAGTATCTGGACGATTTTTTCATCGTCTTTATTGATGATATTTTGATCTATTCAAAGACTGAAGTGGATCATGAGCGTCATCTGAGGCTGGTGTTGGAGGCGCTAAGAGAGAATAGGTTTTATGCCAAGCTAAAAAAGTGCGAGTTCTGGATGTCTGAAGTGGGGTTCTTGGGGCATATTATCAATGATAAGGGAATATCAGTTGATCCAAGTAAAATGTCCATAGTGGTAGAATGGGGAAGGCCGACCAACATCAAAGAAGTGAGAAGTTTCCTTGGTATGGCAGGCTATTATCGGCGTTTTGTGCAAGATTTCTCCATCATTGCGAAGCCGTTATCTAGGCTCACTCAGAAGGATGAGAAGTTTTGGTGGGATGATGATTGTGAACGCAGTTTTCAGACTTTGAAGGAAAGGTTGGTGACTACTCCTGTTCTCACTATTCCTGAGCCCGGGAAGCGATTCACAGTTTACTCCGATGCTTCTCGAGTCGGTTTGGGCTATGTGCTCATGCAAGATGGTAAGGTTCTGGCTTACGCATCTAGACAGCTGAAGAAGCATGAGCAGAACTACCCAACACATGATTTAGAGTTGTCCGCGGTAGTGTTCGCCTTGAAGCTTTGAAGACACTATCTCTATGGTGAATCTTGTGATGTTTTTACTGATCACAAAAGCCTTAAGTACATTTTTACTCAGAAGGATTTGAATCTGAGGCAGTGCAGATCGTTGGAGCTGATCAAGGATTACGATCTCACGATTCAGTACCATCCAGGCAGGGCCAATGTGGTGGCTGATGCTCTTACTCGCAAGGCGATGCCGACTGCTCTGGATTGTTTAATTGCAGATTTTGACCGTATGGGGATATCTTATTGCTATGCAGGTACGGCTCATGCCGAAACCCAGTTGATTTTAGAGTCAGCCATTCCAGAGCGCGTGCGGGAAGCACAGCAGAGTGACCAGTTATTACAGAGGGTCAGGAAACGTCTGGATCTAGGCAAGGAAGGAGATTCCAGTTTGGATGGGTCTGGAACTTTGCGATTTAAGGGTCGTCTTTGTGTGCCGCAGAAGGCAGGGGTTAAGGATGACATCCTGAGGGAGGCACATCGCACTCCGTATACTGTTCATCCGGGTGAGACGAAGATGTACCATGATCTGAAGCAGAACTTCTGGTGGAAAAGAATGAAAGTGTATATTGCTAATTATGTAGCCTCTTGTGGCGTTTGTCAGCAAGTGAAGGCAGAACATAAGCATCCTGTAGGGTTATTGCAGCCATTGGAGGTCCCTCAATGGCCTTGGGATGATATCTCTATGGACTTTGTGGTTGCGTTGCCTCGGACACCGCGGGGTAAGGATGCAGTTTGGGTTATAGTGGACCGGTTCAGCAAATTCGCACATTTTATTCCCATCCGCACGACCAACTCAGTGAGCGACTTGGCTCCTATCTATGTGCGAAAGATTGTGAGATTGCATGGAGTGCCAAAGACCATCATTTCTGACAGGGATGCCAAGTTTGTATCCAAGTTTTGGGAGAGTTTACAGAGTGCATTGGGCACACAACTCCGTCTGAGTTCAGCTTTCCGATCATAGACAGATGGACAGTCAGAGCGCACTATTCAGACCCTGGAGGACATGTTGCGGACCTATGTTCTGTCCTGGAAGGGTAGTTGGGAGGATCAGTTGCCATTGGCAGAATTTGCTTACAATAACAGCTACCATACAGGCATAAAAGTCGCTCCGTTTGAGGTTTTGTATGGGCATAAGTGCAGGTCACCCCTTTGCTGGGAAGCCGTGGGTGAGAAGGCAGTTTTGGGTCCGGATTGGGTACAAAAGACGGTTGAACGAGTGGCCTTGGTGAGACAAAACTTATTAGCAGCTCAGAGCAGACAGAAAAGTTATGGAGATGTGAGGAGAAGAGACTTGGAATTTGAAGTGGGGGATCAGGTGCTCTTGAGAGTATCTCCCACTAAGGGTGTGGTGAGGTTTGGTACTAGAGGAAAGCTTAGCCCAAGGTACGTTGGGCCATTCACGATCTTGGCTCGGATCGGGAAGTTGGCATACCGCTTGGACATACCAGAGTCTATGCGTGGAGTGCGTAACGTTTTTCACGTGTCTATGTTGAGGAAGTTCCTGCATGATCCGGAGCATCATGTTTCATTAGAACCTCTAAACTTTGAGCAGGATATGTCCTTTGAGTCGAAACCAGTGCGAATTCTGGAAAGATCAGAAAAAGAGTTGAGGAACAAAACTTTGAAGTATGTTAAGGTGCTTTGGTCGCAGCAGACTGAAACAGAGGCCACTTGGGAACTAGAGTCTCGCATGCGCGAGCTTTATCCAGACTTGTTCACAACAGGTGTGTATTCTTTGTTGTTAAGTTCCAGTCTCGGATTTATCTTGTGAAGTTTGGCGTTTAGATTCGGGGTCGAATCCTGTTAAGGGGGGGTAGAATGTAATATCCCGAAAGTGTGATAAGCAAATAGTCGGGAGAGATTAAATGTTCGGGAGAGAATTAAATGGATTTACGGGAAGGACCAATTGGAAAATGCTCAATTTAACAGTTAGAGAGGGGGGAATTCACTGTTTTTAACGCAACTTGGGCTTGGGCCCCGGCCCATGAGAGCTCAAGGGTGGCCGACCAAATGGGGGGGGCGCCACTTCCCCCCTCAAACCCTAGTCGCACCCCTCACTCCCCCACGTCTCCCACCCCTTCCCCCTTGTGGCCGCCACTTCCACCCCCCTCCTCCACCTTGCGCCCCAACCTCCTCCCTGGCCACTCTTCCCCCCTTGCACCTCCTCCCTTGCACCTCCCCTAGTCCCCCCCTTGCTGTCGGTGAAGATCTTCCATCCCCGCTGCCGGCCGAGTGGAGTAGAGAGGGAGATCGCACCCGGGGTGATAGGCCAAGAAAGGAGAAGAAGGTGAAGGAAGGAGCTCATCTTCACAGGGCAAGTTCCTCATCTCGCTGCGATTCTACAAGGTTAACATCGCGCGTTCTTCGCTGGTTGAGGTGCATTAGTTGCAATTGACTTCGTTTTGGTAGATCGAGTTTCGTCTTTTGGCAGGTCGCGTTCTGTCCAGTAGATTTGACGACGGTTTTTATGTTGTTAGAGGCAGAATATGGGAATCCCATCTGTTAGAGATAGATGGGTTTTGTTCATAGATTTAAGTGGCCACCAAGAACGCCCAAATCCGATTAACGGTCTAAGAGTTATGAATTTTTTAGTACCGCTGTCCTGCTGATCTGTCAGCTTTCGGGCAGATTGTAGGAAACTGGATAAAACTGTTAGTTAAAGTGGAAATCAGAGGATCTATTTATAACAAAAAATGTAGGTAATTTTTATACCTTTTCAGAGAGATAAAGAACGCAAGATTCAGACTTTCGTAGCAAAAGTGATGGTGGTTTTAGTGTACTGTCCAGAGAACCCGACGTGAATATTGATGTCTGTTAATTTGGCTTGGTAGGGGTATTAGATGGCCGATTTAGAAGGGCTCCTCAACTAGGTTTAGTTGGGGAATTTAATTACCTTTCCAGAAAGTCGGAGAACACCTCATTTGGACTCCTGTGCCAATAGATATGAATTTTTGTTTATAACTATCCACCGAGGAGACAGGTTGACTTTTAGGATTTGTGTTGAGATCGGGTTAAACGCTTTTGCGAGTTAGTGATTGTTGTTATATGGTTTTTATGGTCTACTACCATTATCTTAGTGTGTGTTATAAAAATGTTCAGGTGGTGGTTTGATCCCAGAGGCAGCCCCTTCTGCACGTCCCCCGCTCTCCCGCGGTTAAGGCAAGTATAACGATGGGTATTATAGATATCATTGAATGGCTATGTGTGGTAGATACAAGGAGTATTTGTGTTACCCTTGATTGCTATGGTGGTGTGTTTGGTAGTATTCATGGGTTACTGTGATATATGTAAAGTACTATTCTTTGATGCTTGGAGATCATGAGCCTTGATTATGAACTTTTGTAGCATGTGTATGGTAATCTCATGCAACGTTACTGCGGACGCAAATTTATTTTAATTTGAGATTTCATACATATGCGTCATGATGGTTATTTGAAGTCTTGGTCATGTGATGACTAAGCAATTGTTGAGGTCCCCAGCATGTTCATGATGGGCTAAAGGTCCCCATGTTTGTAGAGCATGGGCTTGGGTCCCCAAACCTGCGGGGTATGGGCTATGGTCCCTGTGCTAGAAGGCACAGGCATGGGTGTGCATCGACGGATGCACACTCTGCATTACCGGTAAAATGCAAAAGAGAAAGAGAAAGAGAAAGTAAAAGAGCATGTTGATCATCTTTCATAGCATTTGCATGTAAAGTAATGGAAGTGTGATTTGTGTGATTCGGATGACGAGCTCACATGTTTGGTTGTTGTTTATGCCATTCATTATATTTGCTGAGTCATTGGACTCATCTCTTGTTGTTTGTTGTTTTTTTAGGTACCAGTATGAGATCGGCATGCATGGGGGAAAAGAAGGATTAGTCTTGTTGCACTAGCGCACTATCTACCCACAACTGAATGCAAAGAGGAAATTTTATTATTAGTTGAATAATTCACTAATAGTGCACTTTATGATTATTGCTTTACTTGGAATAAACTGTAATAAGCAGATAGATGTCTTTGGATGCTCTTGAATTATGTTCCAGATGTTTAGATGCTATGGATATTATAATAATGGTTAGCAAGTTTTGATGTTGTCTTAATCAATTTGCAAGTTGGAATGCTTACGTTTGCTATAACTGTTAGTTGGAACCTCTGATTAGATAGCTATTCAAAGGAGGTTCTGCCGAAATTGTGTAGGTTGTTACAGCTCATCTAGTCTAAATTATTTAAGTCAGTAGCATTCTAGGCCTTTGACAGACTACGGTGTTACAACGCCACCTTTCCCGCCCCCTCTCCTCACGTGGCCACGCGTACTCACTCCCGTGCTTCACGCCGCCCGCACTCCTCCCTTGACCCCCCCTTTTCGCGCACGATCTCGTCGGAACGCCCGCATGCCGCAACCGCCGCCCCGCACCATGATCTCCTTCCCCAGCCACTTCCGCACCCTATAAAAGGGAGCATGGTGAGTCCCTTTCGATCCTCGTCAAAACACCCCATGCCCTCTACCCTCTCTCCCTCTCAATCGTCGACATTTTGAGTTCTTCCTCAGGCAACCGAAGCACATAATTTCTTCGATTCCGGTGCCGACACCGCCTCCTCGCCATCGCTGTCTGCACCATCGGTACTGCCGCCTCCTCACCGTCGCGGTGCACACGTTTCCCTTGCCGGAGCGCCGTCGGAGCCGCCACGCCACCGGAGGCCGATCCTCACCGTCGCAAATCACTTCATCGCCGGCGATTCCTTCGCGCTCAACTGCTGCTATGGTAAGCGTGATATTCCCCGTCGCCTCCTCTCTCGTTTGGTACCACTCACACCCCTCGTCGGAGTTCCTATCACCAGCGAGCTCAACGCCGAGCGCCGCTGCCGCCTGTGCCGACATGGCCTCGCCACTTCACCTCCACAGAAGTGCCACGTAGGCCCTAAAATGTCAGTCAGCGCCACTTGGATCCATGTCAGCGCGTGCATGCCACCCAAGCAGGCCCTCCAAAGCCAAAACCCCGTGGACCTAGTCCATGTGAACTGAGCCACTTACAAGTGGGTCCCACATGTCAGGAGAATTTCTATTTCATTTTTCCTTTTCTTTTCGGTTGATTAATCCTTGCTGATGTCAGTTGACGTCATTAATCAATTTTTCAGTAGAAAAGTAATTCAGTAAATTCATGGAATTATGATTTTCATTATTTCATGTAATTTCAATCTTCCAAAGCCCATGTCTTTTGCATCTGAACTCCGATTGAGCCCAATCAAATTTCTAAATTTGTATAAATTCAAGATCTAACTGTCTAAACTAAAATTATTTAATTTGGAGTTCATCTAAATCTTATTTGAATTTTATTTAAATTTGGCTTATTTTCGCGTATAGATTTCAACGACTTCGGAGAGTCAGAATTCGATGCCGTTCGAGAGCAACTAATCAAGCAAGGCAACTTATACCTTTGATCAGGTTGATCCCATTATTTCAAATTATTTAAATTTTGTTTTAAAATACTATTGCATGCTTATTTCTATTCAATGTAATTTAAACTCCTTTTTAAAAATTATAGTTATTCCTGATCCCTTTGTACTGCCAAATTTGATGTTGAATCAAACATACCTTGACACCTTAGATGAAAATCTAGTGTATGCAATAGTATGAACTAGAACATTTTGGGAAAATTTTTGCTTAGCCACGCTTAGACCAAAAATATTTGATTTGGGGAATTTCAGCCAAAAATCAAATGTTGTTTAAATTGTATCCATGGCATTGGTGTATCATGGAAGTTTATAAATGACTTTTAAAAATGAAATAAAATGAAAATTGGTTTAGACTTGGGCGAAATGGATGCTTGGTGGGTGCAGGTTTATGCACGGGCTCAACTGGGTACGTTGAGGCCCAGGGTTCTATTGGTTGTCGCCCAGGTCAGTTAAGGACCGGTCTTCGAGCCGCATCTTGCTATGCCCCTTCTTGCAACCACATTTCTTGTATGGGCAGAATCTGGCTGATTAATTTGCAAAGTTACATCATGGTCGTTCCTATTGATGCGGTGGGTAGTCTTTCATGACCTTTGTTAGTCCCACCTAGCGAAGAGGGGGCCTGAACCCTACGGACGGGTAGTCCAAAGGAGGTGAAATCTTAGCGAGGGAGGACTGTGGTGGAATGGCGCATTGTAAAAGCCTTGTGATAATCTCTTAGTCGCACATCTTTGGAAGTGTGTGAGTGGACAGTATAAGTGATTATCTCTTGTGGGTAAAGTTGTACAACCTCTGCAGAGTGTCAATCTATTCGAATAGTCGTGCCCACGGTCATGGACATGCTTGGCAAAGCCACTCAAAGTTAGACTTTGGTTTTGATTCCAAAATGATTTTGTAAAACAATTTTGACATGGATGGGTGTCCATGAGAAAAGTTATGGGTTGATGCCCCGGGTTGGTGCCCGTGTTTATGTTGGTGTTAGGTTCAAAATCAATTTTAGATATTATAAAACTTGAGCTTTTGAACTTAGTATTGTATTTAATGTCAAATGTTGTTTTTGCACAAATAACCCTATAAGCCTTCCTTTGTTACATCCATTCATGCATCAACTCTGCTAACTATTGGGTGTAGCTTGCAAGCACAGTAGTAGTGCTCATACTTGATTTATGCAAACAAATTTCAGAGGAGAAGGACTTTTCTACCGGTGTGGATCTCGACGACTAGGCCGCTACCCCAATCGATTGCTTGTGGCAGATCAGCTGGACCCTACTACTGCTTCTTCGTCTTTCGTTGTTATTTTATTGTTGGCTTGTAAGCCTTTCTGATAATCAAGTCTGTTATTTAATACAATTGTGCGATTTAAGGATGTTACCATATCTGTTTACTGTGTGGACTAGCTACTGATCATGGGACTAGTTCAGAAATACACAGAGGATTTAGGGGTGTTACTCCCAGGTCCGACAATATCTCATAAACCATTCATCATATTTACAATCCGTTTGAAGCGTTTTGCTGGAAAAAAATGTGCTTAACAAAAAGAGATATATGATGAGTATGTTTTAACGTTGTAAAAAAATAATTACCGCATCGAAAGTTTGGATTTACTTTACCTAAGCCAGTCTTTTAGTGCATTATGTTAGTACCAAAAGGATGGGAGGTGGTGGGTTTTCTTTGACCAACCTTTGACCAACATGGGATGTGGGTTTTGACCCATAGATGGTGGTGGAGTGTAGAATAACCTATTTTCTACGTTCATCTATAGAAAAGTGCACACACACACACAAATATATATAGTACTAATGCTGATTTGGGTGCTAATGTGCTAATGCCAATCTTGATCATTGGATCTGGATTGAACAACCTTGGAGGTGGGAGCATGCAAGGTGTTTAATGAAGGCACATTGGAGGTGGGAGTATGCAGGGTGTTTAATGCTGACGCATTAATGATTAAGTGGATTGGAGGTGGGAGCCCACATTAATCTTAGCTATTCAATCCAGATCCAACGGCCAAGATTGGCATTAGCACCTTAGCACTAGATATGTTCCCTGCCCACATTAATTTTAGAAAATAGTTTGGACACTCTAACGACGGCCAATCTAACTAAGGTCAAGACCTACAGTCAGTATGGCTCTGATACCACCCCTGTCGGGACCCAGAATTTCGATTCTGGAACCCTCTGTGTATACTGCACTAGTCCAGGATCATGCTAGTGCACACAGGGTTAACATAGGTAAATATCGATCCACACAAGCGATAAATAAAGTAAACGATTAATTTGAATAACAAATAAGGGTTTTGACCTTATGGTCGAGTTTACACTTATTAAGCCACGCAAGGCTAACAGTAAATAAAGCAGCAGCGGAACGGAAAACTCCAGCGTAGATCCCACCAATTCACCACAAGCAACCGACTAGGATCCAGACCTTAACGAACGATCAGCCTTCAGCGAACTCCTCCTCGAAAGCAGGCGTAGACTCCTCCTCTTCTGTAGGTTTGGGCGCAAGTTTTACAACAAGCGTGAGTACACAACCGTACTCGCAAATCATACCACAGAATGCAATGTATAGATGCAGGCTTATTTCAAAGAAAAAGGCTTCCGTGGTTCTTTTGCATAAAAGCAACATTTGCAATTGAATACAAATAATAGATTGAAAATATAATTCAAAACAAATAAATAATATTAATTTAACAGTTGTTTTCACAAAGACACACACAGCTAAACAGATTATTTCACATAGCCATATGATTGAGGTCACACAGCTCCCATCCTAGCATTTTATGAAAACTACCCCTCGTGTGAAATCCCCGAGCATGTCCATGGCCGAGGACGCGGCTATTCGAATAGATTGTTTAACACTCTGCAGAGGTTGTACACTTTACCCACAAGATACAACTAGTGTAGCAAGCACCAATCGTAACAAAACAGTTCGGAAACTTCATCTCAAACATTGACATTCCCAGTGTGCTTACAAACCGCTATACCAGCTCACATAGAATTGGTATAACACACACATTGGGACGGGAAGGCGAATCGTCCCGCGATGCAACCACCAAGTAGTCACACCTCCACCTGTCACACAACCTAACCTATCCACGAACATCAATGCCGAGAATCCATAACTTACTAAGTTAGGCCCGTCCCATACCAGGCATGTGGTCGCTGATGAAGGCTCAGTTCAATGGCGCACAAAGTTAAGTCCTTAATTGACCAAGGCAAGACTTCCATCTTCTAACTAAGTCACAAAGATTATCATTCCCATCACATAGACCACCATGGCACACAGTCTCCACACTTGCCTCAGTCTAAATCCTTTACCACCCAGTTGGTTTGAGTGCAACACATGCCATCACGAAGTAATAACATATAGCACACAGTTTTACACAAAGTTCCATAGTCACTTAGTCATAATTAATATTTGCAACTTACATATGATGTGAGACTCGTAGCATGGCTAAGCAACTGTACTCGCATCTAACCAACCCACATTGGTGCTATAATATTACCAACTAATAACCAATCTAGGGTGACAAGTAATTATGACATACAAGGCCAAACTGTGATAGCAATTTGGATAATAACTATGCCCAAAGCATTTAAATAAATAATTAAAGTAGAATGCATTAATTTAACACAAAGTAATTTGAAAACTGGGTTCAAGATGATCAAAGGTATGACTTGCCTTGGAAAAGGTCTATGTACTGGTCTTGATCTTGGGGTGCTCCTTCTTCCACAAAATTCCCCGACGAATCGACGTCTACTCGCAAACGAGACACAAACAAACAAAACAAATAAATAATAGAGGCAAAAAAACTCCAAAAATTAAATAAAAATCTCAGATAAATAGAGCTTGAATTTAGACAAATTTAGAAATTTGAATGGGCTCAATCGGAGTTAGGATGCAAAAGTTATGAGCTTTGGAAGATTGGAAATCTAAAGAAACCTAATTTGGATTTTTCGAATTTCGAATTATTTCTGAAGAAAATCGGATTATTGCGCAATCCGACGTCGGTGAGGCGTTGGACGGGGTGTGATTGGCACGGCAGTGGGTCCCACATGTCAGCGGCACGGCTCACGGTAGACTGGGTCTACCGAGCCTCGGGGCTGGGGACCGGTGGACCGAGCCACGCGGCGCTGATGGAGATGCTGACCCGGCGACACCTGGCTGCCACGCCTGCACGATGCCGACGCTGGCACCGACGTGGACGGCCACGTTGCCCATGCCGACAACGGCGGCTCTGGACCCGATGGTCGTTGGTGATCGGCGGCTCGCCGGCGAGGGTGAGTGGTACCAACATGAAGCCCTTGTTATTGCGAACCTACTGATGCAACTCCGGGTGATCGGGAGGGACGGTGGCGACCGGCGGCGAGCTCAGAGCGGCGGAGGGCTTCGGTATTGTCGGACGGCGGCTCCGGTGATGTTTTGGCGAAGGCGAGGACTCCTGGAGGTAGCCTGGCGCCATCGAACTCGACGGTGCACTCGGTGGCGGCAGGCGACAGCGGCGGCGGCGACAACCGATGAAGAACGAGCGGCGGCAAAAACCTAGAACTCCAATTGCGGCGGCGCTAAGGCTCGGAAGGAGATGAGGTGGCGGCCGGGTTGCGGAGGACCGTGCGGCTTCGGGTGCTATTTATAGGGTGGGTGCCGGGATAAGGAATCCTAAATCGGGATTTCGGTTGAAAACGAAGCGGGGATAGAGTTCGTTTCGATCCCGATTGAGTAGATGCCGCGGGAAGGTTAGAGATAGAGTTTGGCAAAGAAATCGGAGGTTTTAGTTAGGAAAGTCCGTTGTCGGACGAGGCTTCTAAAGCTCAATGGCGGGCGGCGCCAGGCTCGAACTTCGGGAAGAAGCGGCGCGAGGCGACGACTGACGTCTGGGGCCCACATGTCGATGGCGGAGGAGGCGATACTTGCGCGAGCGGTGGCGGGAGATGGGCCGGCACAGCGAAGGGAATGGGCCGAGTTAAGGAATTCGGGCCGATGGGATTTCTGAGATTTTGAATAGGTTTTCCAATTTAGAAAATATCAGAAAATTCAAATGGGCAATAGAAAATAGCAAATGAACTCCGAAAAATTTTAGAAAAATCTAGAAAATATATCTGAGCATATAGAACCCAAATAAAATAGTTTTGGCTATTGTTCAAGTTGGGATTATTCACATTAAATGTTTTTTGATTGTAAAGTCCAATATTAAGCTTTTGAAATTAAATTCAAATAAAATCCAAATGGTGAATTTTCTCCCTACTAACTATTAAAAGATTTTTAAGCTCACGAAAATTGGGATGTTACAAACCTCCCCCTTAAAGGAATCTCGACCAGAGATTCAAAGCTAGCTAGAGAAAAGGCTAGAAAACTCGGCTTTCAGCTCTTCTTCACGTTCCCACGTTGCTTCCCCTTCTGAGTGGTTGCTCCACTGGACCTTGCAAAAACGAACAATCTTGCTTCTGGTGAGGCGCTCTGCGACATCAAAATCTGGGTGTTTGCTCCTTGTAGGTAAGATCCTCTTTCAACTCAATTGATTCCAACGGGGCTTGCTCTTCTGGCACACGAAAACACTTCTTCAACTGCGAGACATGAAAGACACCATGCACTCCTAACGCATTGCGGTAGCTCAAGCGATAAGCAACTTCTCCACGACGTTCCAAAATCTTGAGCGGACCAACATACCTAGGGCAAGCTTCCTTTGGCATGAAACCTTTTGACACCTCTGAGCGGGGTCACTCGAAGATAAACGAAATCCTCGGGTTCAAAACTGAGATCACGACGACGATTAGCTGCATAGCTCTTCTGCCTGGACTGAGCTATCTTCAATCTTTCTCTGATCATGGCCACTTGTTCTTCTGCTTCCTGAATAATGTCTGGACCGAAAGCGATCGTTAATTGTTTCGACCAATTCAACGGGGTTCGGCAGGCACGACCATACAAGGCTTCAAATTGTGACATTTGCAGACTAACCTGGTAACTATTGTTGTACGAAAATTCTGCATACGGTAAACTTTTATCCCATCGGGTAGCGTTAGCTAGAGCACAAGCTCTCAGCATATCCTCCAATATCTGATTAACTCTTTCGGTCTGTCCATCTGTCTGTGGATGATACGCGGTACTGAAATTCAGATGGGTACCCAATGCTTCATGCAAGCTCTGCCAAAAACGAGAGGTGAACGGGGATCCTCGATCTGACACTATCTTCTTGGGCACACCGTGCAAACTGACAATTCTGGTCATGTACAACTCGCAAGGCGGTCTCCACGAGTACGTGGTTTTGGTGGCGAGAAAATGGCGACCTTGGTCAAGCGATCAACTATTACGGATCGAATCGTAGCTGATTGGGTCTTGGGTAAATCGGTAATGAAATCCATACCGATCTCTTCCCACTTCCATTCGGAATCTTGGCGGTTGCAGCAAACCTGCTGGTCTCGTGTTCGCCTTTACTTTCGGCGGTGTCGCACAAGGCAACGAACTCTGCGACTTTCGTTTCAAATTTGGCCACCAAAATTTAGTCTTAACATCTGGTACATCTTGGTACTTCAGGTGGATCGAATACTTTGAGTCATGGGCTTCCTTTAAGATTAAGCGTCTTAGACCACCGATATCCGGTACACGAATCGACCATTAATCAGTATGTCTTGATCATCCTTGGTGAAATCTTTGAATTTCCCCTCTGTCATTTTGACCTTGATTTCTGACAACACAGGATCCTTTGGTTGTGCTTCACGAATTTGCTTCTCCAGGGTAGACTGTACTTCTAAATTGGCTACAAATCCTTCGGACACAACTTCTAGCTTTAGCTTCTGAAATTCTTCATAAAGTTCTGGGCAACTTTCCTTTACTTCCAAGGCATTGCAGTAACTCTTACGACTTAGAGCGTCTGCGACTACGTTGGCTTTTTCGGGATGGTAGTGGATTCCAAGATTATAATCCTTGATCAATTCCAACCAACTTCTCTGTCTCATATTCAAATCTGACTGGGTGAAGATGTACTTTAGGCTCTTATGATCTGTGTACACTTCACAGCGATTACCGATGAGGTAATGACACCAAATCTTTAAAGCATGCACTACGGCAACTAATTCCAGATCATGAGTAGGGTAATTCTCTTCGTGAGGTCTCAACTGCCTTGACGCATAAGCAACAGCTCTTCCTTCTTGCATCAGGACGCATCCTAATCCTTGACGCGAAGCATCACAATAGATATCGAAATCCTTACGAATATCTGGCAAAATCAGCACTGGGGCTGAAGTCAAACGCTTCTTCAGTTCTTGAAAACTTTCTTCACAGGCTGGAGTCCAAGTGAACTTTTTCTCCTTCTTCAACAATTGCGTAAGAGGCTTAGCAATCGATGAGAATCCTTCGATGAAAGCAGCGGTAATAACTCGCCATTCCCAAGCGCGAATCTGAGTCACGGTCTTGGGCTGCTCCCAATGTAGCACTTCTTTAACTTTACCGGGGTCAACTACTACTCCCTCGGCTGTCATCACATGACCCAGGAAATCCACTTCCTTCTTCCAAAAATTACACTTACTGAACTTGGCATACAGCTGATGCTCTCGTAGTTTTTCCAATATTATCCTTAAATGTTCGGCGTGTTCTTCCTCCGACTGGGAGTACACTAGAATATCATCAATGAACACAACTACGAACTTGTCCAAATATTCCATGAATACTTTATTCATCATGTTCATGAAGTATGCAGGGGCATTAGTCAGACCAAAGGACATGACTAAGAACTCATAATGTCCATACCGCGTTGAGAAAGCGGTCTTCGGTATATCCTTAGGACAAATCTTTAGCTGGTGGTAACCTGATCGCAGGTCGATCTTCGAGAATAATCCAGCTCCTTTCATCTGATCAAACAGATCATCTATCCGGGGTAGTGGGTACTTGTTCTTGATGGTAACTTCGTTGAGGGAACGGTAATCAATACACATCCTCATACTTCCATCTTTCTTCTTGACAAACAAAACTGGCGCTCCCATGGCGACGAACTAGGTCTCACGAAACCTTTCTCAAGAAGTTCTTCTATCTGCTTCTTCATCTCTACCAATTCATCGGCTGGCATCCGATAAGGTCTCTTTGAAATTGGTGCTGTCCCTAGCACTAGGTCGATGACAAACTCAATGTCACGATCCGGTGGCATTCCTGGTAACTCCTCTGGAAACACATCTGGGTATTCACTGACTACTGGTACTTCTTCCAAGGAAAGGGTCTTCAAACTGTTTACTAGCAAATGTCCATCACGAACTGAGGTGGCTAGAAACTCTACCTTGTTTCCTTTGACATCCTCGACTGTTACGGCTCTTCGGCCACAATCTAGCATGGTTTTGTGCTTGGATAACCAATCCATGCCAAGAATGACATCTAGGGTTTGGGTGTCTAGGACAATTAGGTTGGCTAGAAACTCAACTCCAGCTATGAGTAACTTAGCTCCTAAACATCTCACTCTAGTACTTAGCTCGCTCCGGTATTGGACTAACAGAGTATGCTTAAGTTGCATAACTTCCAATTTATTCTTGGTTGCAAACATTCCAGAAACAAATGAATGCGAAGCTCCAGAATCAAACAAAGCGATGCGTGTCTCGAGTTAACGAGAAACTTACCCGATCGACGCCCGGTGACTCTGGGCTCCTTCAGAGTGGCGTGGTTGACACGACCTCGATCACGGACGCGGTGCTCCTCGGCTTGACCGCAACTTGCAGCTCCTTGGTTGATGCACGGTCTTTGGCGTCTTGGATGGAGTAGCTCCAAGGTTGAAGCGTCTTCGAGTGATTGTTCCCCTTTGCGGACACTTTGGTTGGCAAAATGTCTGGCCGGCGGCAGCGTAATGGACCTTTAGTGCGCTCTGCTGGTTGCTTCACGAATTGGGGTTGACAGTGCGGGGTTGCGGAAGTTACGGCGGTGGCGGGTGTTGAAGTTGGTGCAGTGCTCTGAGCGAAATGCAGGGTGGAAACTCGTTGAACTGCGGCCGCATCGTTTCTTGCCCTCGCTTGTGATTGATGGTTCCCTTGTTGAACCATCCGGCGTTCTGATTATCCTCCAGTTCCTTGCGTTTGTCCTCCAAAACAAAGGCTTTGTTGACCAGCTCTTGGAAATCGGGAAAAGTATGGGCGATCAAACCGACTTGTAGTCGGTGTTTAGTCCTTCAAAAGCGACTGACGAGCCTTGTCCGTGGCTACATCTTCCATTGCATAGCGAGCTAGTCTGTGAAAACTTGTTGAGGTAGTCGGACAACGACATAGCTCCTGCT
Source organism: Ampelocalamus luodianensis (assembly GCA_036346255.1). Taxonomy (NCBI): domain Eukaryota; kingdom Viridiplantae; phylum Streptophyta; class Magnoliopsida; order Poales; family Poaceae; genus Ampelocalamus; species Ampelocalamus luodianensis. The sequence goes on along the minus strand of CM070620.1, from coordinate 51,303,373 downwards.
TGAGAGCGCGAACTCATCCTTCTTGGATCGATAATGCCTTACGTGCGTGATTTGGAGGAATTTGCGGAAAATTCCTCCCGGTGATATCTGTGGCGTCTCATGGGCGGCGCGAAGTTCTCCACCATTCGGCAGCGGTGCCTTCCATCCGGTGAGTGGCATCTGAACCTTTTCACGATCATTGCCTTTGGGTGATCGCGACTTCCTTCGATAACTCGAGCCAATCGTCTACTTCCCTTTGGAGAGCGTGTCAGGAAAATGTTGGTGGGCGAGTCCTCATAAATTCTGCAAGTTTGGATGTTCCATGGTGACCATGAGCGGCTGGGGCTCCATACTGTTGATTGTTGTTATTGTTGTTGGCCTGGTTGTTCATAGCTTGCATATGAGTCATCATAGTGTTCATCAGTGATCTGTCTTTGCCATGAAAGCTCCAAAGTTTTGCAAGTCAATTGGGGTGCTTGTGGCGAAGCGCTCCTGCGGCTGGTTGCTCATTGCCTCTCGGCGCTGGGGTGCCGGAACCACTAGCAGCAGTCTGACGAGTTTGAACCATCTGGCGAAGCTCTAGGGGTTAGATAAGGTAGCAAGCACAAGATAAGTTGAGAACTAAGTAGGGGTAGGTTAAACCCAACAAAACACAGCTCAAGAAACTCCAATGAAATACCTTTATTAAATAGGGTCTTAGCATGGCTGCAACAGATGCCTAAGGGCCTTTGCAGCTCATGCTCGCACACAAAAAGAAACAACGACCCAAGCACACAAAACTACAGCCTAAAGGGCGACTCACTAAACTGAAACTGGCTAAGCCTGAAAACTGGAACTAGGACCAACTACTCGAGAAAGCCTCCACAACCGCGGCGACGCTCCTGGCGACTGTAGACTCGGAAGTGAGCCGGCATCTTGGCAAACTGATCCTAATGCCCTCGAATCGTGCGGCGAGAGCAGCGTTCTCGGTGCTGCAACCGCTCCGCTGGCTCCGCTGGCTCCTCTGGCTCTGCATCATCCTCTGGCTCAACTGGGCCTTCCTCCGGATCTTCTTCAGAATCCTCCTCGGGGTCTTCCTCTTCTTCGAGGACTTGGTCGTAGAGGATCTCTTGCAGAGTGGCGACCTTCTCTTCAGCTCTCTGCAAGGCTTCATAGATATGTTCCAACTCCGTGATGGTCCTCTCCAAAGCTTCCTCCTGGGCGGCCACGAACTGGGCGAGGTGCACCACTGTAGCGTTGCTCTCTCCTACGTGGGCGGGTAGCGTCTTTGGCAAGTCCACAGTGCAGCTCTGGGTGGTAGCCCAAGACGGTGTCTGAAGCTCCGTGCGTAGATGTTGCGAATCTGAAGCATGGCCAAGCGCGACGACTCCTGGATACCTTCCAGCCAAGTGATCTTCCTCACAGAGACATGCGAAGATTGGCTTGCCTTGTCGTTCCTCCTGGCGTAGATCGTCAGGCGACAAATCACTCCACGGTTTTGTCCATTCACTGTCCAGTTGTTGCCGACGTACAGTGGACGATCAAAACCTCCAAGAACCTGGAGAAACTTCCAAAGCTCGGCGGCATACCCTCCAGTGCGCTCACCATAGCTCTGAAGGCGAGGCATCTGTCAAGACAGACGAATAGGGTAAGAGCAACTTTAAAACAGCGGGGAGAGAAAGGATTATAGCAATAGTTGAGGCGAGAGAGATATGAGAAGAGTTAAGCAATCAATTAACCTTGCAAGTTAATTTTTCTTTTAGAAAATAGTTTGGACACTCTAACGACGACCAATCTAACTAAGGTCAAGACCTACAGTCAGTATGGCTCTGATACCACCCCTGTCGGGACCCAAAATTTTGATTCTGGAACCCTCTGTGTATACTGCACTAGTCCAGGATCAAGCTAGTGCACACAGGGTTAACATAGGTAAATATCGATCCACACAAGCGATAAATAAAGTAAACGATTAATTTGAATAACAAATAAGGGTTTTGACCTTATGGTCGAGTTTACACTTATTAAGCCACGCAGGGCTAACAGTAAATAAAGCAGCAGTGGAACGGAAAACTCCAGCGTAGATCCCACAAATTCACCACAGGCAACCGACTGGGATCCAGACTTTAACGAACGATCAGCCTTCAGCGAACTCCTCCTCTTCTGTAGGTTTGGGCGCAAGTTCTACAACAAGCGTGAGTACACAACCGTACTCGCAAATCATACCACAGAATGCAATGTATAGATGCAGGCTTATTCCAAAGAAAAAGGCTTCTGTGGTTCTTTTGCATAAAAGCAACATTTGCAATTGAATACAAATAATAGATTGAAAACAAATAAATAATATTAATTTAACAGTTGTTTTCACAAAGACACACACAGCTAAACAGATTATTTCACATAGCCATATGATTGAGGTGTCGAACCCGGGAACGAAGGATACCAAATTCTCTGTGTTCATACACTAGTCCAGGGTTTCTAGTGTACACAGTTAACAAAAAGTGATAGCACAATCATATCACGCATTTATTGATAAAACTTGAGTTTATTACAAAGGGCTGCGGCCAAAAGAAAAGAAATAACACAGTGGAAGAGTAGTAGTAGTAGGCCACACGACTTGCCATGTGCAATCGTGCTGGGACGCGACCTATTAAATCAAGATCCTCACCGTCGGAAAACGTCTTCTCTGAATAAGATTTATTCAAAGAGTGTGAGCACAACTTCCGTGCTCGCAAGTCACACCCAATATAGAAAGTTTAATGCATGCATAAGGTAAACAAAGGTAATGGCAGGGTTGTTTTGCATAAACAGCATTTTCAGATTATATTGCTAATACTTTTGTAAGACCAATTTTAATAATTCAAATAAAGGCAGTGACAAAACTGACAACGAATATTGGATGATCTCCATTAGTTGAATAATGAAGGATATCCTCCTAACAGTTGGCTAACCACCCAATTTTTACCATAGGACTATCCATCCTAAAACATCTGTTGAACACATTTTATAAACCAAAAACAATTCTAACTTAGAGTGGCTTTGCTAGCATGTCCATGATCATGACGCGCTATTCGAATAGTTTTACACTCTGCAGAGGTTGTACAGCTTTACCCACACGAGATAAAATGCTTTTAATGTCGGCCAAAGCACGCTTCGAAGGCGTGTGACTAAGCAATTATCATGAGGCGTTACAAGCAGTGTCCTCAGTATTCATGCCCGCTAAGGTTTCGCTACCTTTGGACTATCCATCCTCGGAAGCCCCTCTTGCGCGGTGGGACTAATGTCTGACCAACGCCCACACATACAACATAGCACAAATAACACTAAGACACCACAGATTATTTAGCCAAATCCTGCCCATACAGGACATGTGGTGGTACGGTAAGGCGTAGCAAAATACGCTCAAACACCGGTCCTTAAGCGACTCAGGCGACTTCAATTTAAAACCACGGGTCGTAATCCTAACAGATTAGACAGTGTATGAACATGCACCCACCATCCATCCATCTCGCCCAAGTCCAAACCCATTTCATTTTATTTAGAGTAAAAACCTCTTTATAAACCTTTCGTGATAAAACAATACCACAGGAACACATTTTAAATTAAATTGTAAAGATTTGACTAAATTCTCCCAAATTTGTAAATGTTATCTAAGCAAGGCTAAGCATTTGACAAATTTTATCTAAGGTGTCAAGGTATTCAGGTTCGATAATCAAATTGGTCATACCAAGGAGTTTGGAACAACTATATATGAGATCAAGTTATTCAGACATTTTTATAAACATATGCATGCAATAGTAAATTGTAAATAGTAAATAAAAACTTAAAAACAATGGGAACAATATGATCAATAGTGTAACTTGCCTTCGTTGAAGTCTTGGAACTCTAAATCGTCGGAAGGATCTAACTCTCCGGAGTCGTCGAATTCTATACGTGAAAATACGACAAATTCAACTCAAATTCAAATAAATTCAAAAACTCATATCAAACTAACTCCAAATTGAAATATTTTGCTTTAGTTAGCTAGATTATGATTTTAGACAAATTTTGCAATTTGAACCACTCAATTTGCAATATGAATTTTAGAAGTTTAATACAAAATCTGGAATTTAATTGAATTCTCTGAATTATTTTTCTAAAGAAAATTCTATTTATTGCGTGATCTTGCCTTGATGAATTTCGGGAATTAAAAGAAATGAATTAATTTTTTCGACATGTGGACCCCACTGATCAGTGACTCGGTCCACGTGAACCAAGTCCACGGACTTCGACTCCGAGGAGGGGTGGACGTGGCTGAGGTGGCCACCACGTGGGCAGCCACGCGGCATTGGCATCGAGGTGGCGCCGACGGCGGCGACGCGTGGCCCGACCACGTGTGCCCGACGGGAGATAGCTCGATGGCGAGCTCGCGGCGCTACGTGCCTGGCGAGGAAGTGAAAGCGCGCAAAATGTAGAGGAGTCGTGCGAACTCGTGGGTTACCAGAACGGCGGCGGAGCTGGACAGAAAGGTCATCGGCGACGGAGTTTGGCGGCGGCGGCGTACGGTTGTCGACGAAGTAGAGGTTTCCGGGGTCCTTTGGCGGAGTGGGTGGTGGCAGCAGCTTCGCACGGGTGCGGCGATGCTGATGGTACCAACGACGAGGGATGATGGAGCTCCGGTGGCGTCGGAGTCGGAGAAGAACCGAGGTGCCAGCGGCGGAGATCTTGAATTGGGCGCTGCGGTGCGGAGGAGTTTTGTGAGTGGCGGCGTTGAGATGCGGTGAAGGAGGCGCTCCAGTAGCCCCTTCTTATAGGGCGTGGGCGTAGTTGAAACGGCGGCGACGCGAAGGTCATGCGGCGGCGGTAGTGACGAGGTTCCGGCGATCGTGGGCCCGATAAAAGGGGAAAACGGCCGGAAGTGGGGCGGCGTGATGCGGGGTAGTCAATGCGCACGATGGCGAGGGAAGTGGGGGAGAGAAACGGGCGGAGGAGAAGCTCGGGTGCGGCTTTAATGGCGGCGTTCTCATTGCGGTGTGCGGGAAGACGGCGCGAAGCGACGAGCGGGCTCGTCCGATTTTGATCAGACGGTGGACAAAAGATGGGCGAAGCGGTAAGCTGTAATCGGTCGTAGCCGTGAGATCTTGATTCAACGGTCGCAATAGATCGCGGCGGTGTGCGGTGAATAGTAAAGTGGACCGATGCGCGGGCGTTGGATGTAGAGGCGGCGGTCCGATTGAGTAGAACATTCGAACCTTCTGAATGCATCGAGGAGTTCTGGCCGTTGGATTTTAATCCAACGGTTGACAGCGGCCGAAGCGGCGCGAGAGTAAAAGAGAAACTAACGAGTGGGACCCGATGTCAGCGAGAGAGAGGAGGTGACGCGCGAGCGGGTGAGTGGGCGCGCTGCTGGGAAAGGAGATGGGCCGAGTGGGTTTCACCGACCATCATTATTTTGGGTATTTATTTTAGTTTCTGATTTAATTAAATGCTGATAATTCATTTAGGCTTTAGAATATAGCAAAATAATTCCAAAAAATTATGAGAAAATTCACAGAAATTCTCTGGAGCATTTAGGACTTAAGAAAATATTTCCAGCTATTATCTGGTAATAGATTTTGCACATCATTTTGTTTTAGCTTTCATTTGGTTAAGGAAATTTTTTTAAAAAATTCCACAAAAATCCAATAAAATAATTAAACTTTATTTTCAACTGGAAATTGAAATTTGGGCTGTTACAAACCTACCCCCCTTAAAGGGAATCTCGACCTCGAGATTCAGACTTTGTTAGCAAAAAGATCAGGGTAGTTGGCCTTGAGTTCTTCTTCATTTTCCCATATGGCTTCGCTTTCTAGATGGTGACTCCACGCACCTTATGCGATCGATTATTCATACGGTAACACATTCTGCGACATCCGAATTTTAATCGGTCGCTCCACGAGGTGAGATCTTCTTGAAGGTCAAAGTGAGGACCCGGTTTATTAAACATCTTTGTTTAACCATCCACTTGGTCCTAACAAGTACAAATCAAATAAACCAAGCCTCGAGATATGTATACTTCCTGAGTGCGGTATACACACCGTTACAAAATCATGCATCAATTCCATTCATACACATAGAGCGAAGCAAAAGCAACAAGCGAAAGACATAGATAATATAAAGAGAGTTATTACAAAGAGAGGCCGAGGCCAAATAACACATAAGTAACTAATTTAAATAGCGGAAGCAAAATGGCCATAAGATGGCGATAAACAAAAGCCAATCGGTGTGCCTTTACCCACAAGGCAACCAACCGACCGCCAAGCTAATCGTCCCAAGCAGCGCAGAACACGACTCACAAAAGTGAGGCCCTTGGGGCTCACCTTCTTCCTCTGCAACAATTAATATTAAGCAAAGCGGATGAGTACAAAACTTGTTTTTGTACTGCAAGAACGACGTGTGAGATAACAGAGCGTAATTAACTACATGCAAGCTTTATTTAAGTGGATGAGGCTCTGGACTTATTTTGGCACAAAGCAAGTTTTCATTTGCAATAAGGTAATAGATTCAAAGCAAGTTTGCAATTAACTTTTATTGTTCAAATAAAGAGAGACAATTATAACAATAGATAGATGACAACACCAACCTAGAAGTGACTAACCCATAGTCACCACAACAATAGCATGAAGTACCCCTTCATACCACCGAGTCAAGTTTAAGTTTTTAAAGGTTGTAGTCTAGTTCTTGCACGACCTTACCAAGCATGTCCATAACCTAGGGCGAGGCTATTCGAATAGTTTTAACCTGCGGGGGTGTACCAATGTACCCACAAGATAGACCGCCTTTCCACCACCACGGTTAGCACAATTCCTTTGGTATACGAGGCATGGCTAAGTCTAACAAGGCGCTTTCCAATGGGCGATGCTAATTAAGAGCCGCAACCCACGGGAGAAAGGACACATTAGGCAGCCTAACCGGTGCGCTAATGCTCCTCCAACACCACAAACACACACACACAAGAACACACCCACCAACCAGCTCATAATTAACACCTCCCAAAGTACTTAGTCAAGAGAGGTTCCATATCCCCCTCGTGTGGTTAGCACGCAATAAGCGCTTGGCTTAGTGACACAAGTAACTCGGTCCTTGGGGACTTAGGCACCATTCCAAACACACCCAACAGATCACACCAACATACCATTGTGTCCAAGTCAAGATATAGTTTTGTTTTCAGTTTTTGATTTGTAAATTGGTAAAACACAAGGGTTGGACATAATGGAGTAGTATAAGTATTTGTGTGATGAAGATCATCGACTAAGTCGATGATCGCCCAATACTACCGACACTAGGCATGACTAAGCAGTATTTATTCGAAAATCTACTAAGTGACAAGAGCTCATCCAACGAACTCTAATCACAGCAAATAACCTAGGCTCAGATAGTAGAGGATAATCATTTACCTACAGATTATGCAACTAGAGGATTAACTAGTCAATTTAACAACAAAATAGCAATGCATACATAGAAGTTAAACAAAATATTAGACTTTAAAAGTAATGGGATCAATGGAAATGATCAAAGCTTTGCTCGCTTTGTTGCTCAAAGCATTGCGGAGGATCGTTCTCGGGTTACCGCAAATGTCAAAGCCTAGCGAAAAGCAAAAGAAGCGAGAACAACCAATAAGACGAGCAACACTTAAACAAAGAGCAAGCAAAATTTATCCAATTGTGACGAAATTTATACACAAGGTAGTCTAAGGTCCTATCTAACCTTAGGAACAGAACTAACTAAAAGGATTAGTGAAGAAAAGATATGATCTAAATACTCATTTTCGGCCAAAATGCTACCCTTAATTAGTACTGTTCATAAAATATTTTCTAGAGTGATTTTGAAGCTGAAATTGTTATGGTAGTTAGCTACTGGTATTATAAGGTTACATGTAAAATTTTGGGTCATTTGGAGTTAAGGTTAAAAAGTTATGGTTTTTACAAGAATTCTAAATAGCATTTTTAAAAGGTAGCTCTAAAGATTTCAAAAACAGTAGCATGAACAAAACCTATGCTATCATTTAGTCCATATATAGAGGAAGCCAACAAAGTTGGATTCACCCAAAAAGGACCTTCCTAGACAAACTTATGCAATTTACAAATTATTCAAATTCTAAATTAACAGTTTCAAGTATATTTCTAAACCAATTTTGAAATCCTATTTCTGTGGCTGAACTAAACTTCTAAACATTTTTACACTAAAGTTCAGTTCATAATAAAGCTAAAAAAATTTGAAAAACCTAAAATGGATTTTATATGAATTAGTTATGCATTTTTGAAGTTTAATACCTTTTTCAGTTTGCAGATAAACCTCTCGGGAAAATGAAAACAATAAATCTTAAAAGAAAAGACGTGGCTAGATCTGGGCCGCTGATCCGACAACGGACGGCCCATGCGCACGCGCGCCAAAGACACACAGCGCCATCGAGGTTCACCGTTGGATCAAGATCCAACGGTCCGGATGGAGAATGGCATTGGACCAACGAATGCCTTCGCAATCCGGCCGTTGATCAAGCATCGGACGGTGGAATGGGTTGGGCGCTCGCGATTTGAGCGAGAGACGGCGACGGCGGGGCCACTGTCGGCGGCGCGAGTCACGCCCACAAGGTCTTAACACACGTGCCACGAGAAGCAGGCCCACCGTTAGTGACAGAGGGCGCGGGGTTAAGTGCGCGTGCAGGCCCACATGTAAGTGACGAGATAAGCGGCGACTAAGGACAAGTTTAATACTAAGCAATGATTAGGCCTTAATGAGCGTCATTACTATGTCCGAACGACATTCAAAGACCGCTATCGTTTCGTCCGACAAAACGACCGACGCAATCCCGAGCTCGCCGCCGGCGACTATCGTCGTGCCGGCGCGAGCCAAAGGCCAAAATGGGACCGCAATACCCATGCGCACACATTGGTACCACTCACACCGCGATAGTGGCCCGAGCACGGGCGAGCGCGGAGGCGGCGACCAAAATGGCGAAATGCGAAATGCCCAAAGCTCGCAACAAACCATTCCGGTGGGTGCCAAAGCTTCTAGGGGCTACTAGAAGGGTACCGAGGGTAGGGAGGTCCGAGAGATGGACGGAGTTGCTCGGCGACGAAAGCGGCGCCGATCAAGAAGAAGAAGTGGAGACGACGGCCTGAGCAAAAAGGGGAAGACCGAGTCATCACACTAAGTCCCAAACAGCCCATGGATATTCCCAGAGCAAGGAATTGAGGAGGGGTGCTGCTTACCGGAGGTGGGGAAGAAGGGGGTGTTTTCGGTCGACAAGAACAAATCCCCAAAATTGAGCTGCTCCTGCGAAAAGCAACTACAATCAAGTTAGGGGTTTTGTCCTAGGAGGTGAGAGGCCCACACAGCGGCAAAGAGAGAGGAAGAAACGCCACTGGAGCACGGGTTGCACCGAGGAGCTCCCCGCTCAACAATGGCGGCCGAGACGGTTTCGGTGATTCGAGCTCAAGCAGGCAGTGAAAGCGCATGCTAAGCTCAAGGTTGGTGTAAAGAGAGACACTGAAGGTCTTGAGGAGCTTAAGTAGCTGAGGAAAAGGGAGGGCAGCACCGGATGATCCGAGGCGAGCTCGGTCTTTGCTGCCATCGAGATCGCGCGAGAGGGGATGGGAGCAGGTGAGCTCGACGACTTCTAGGGCGGTGCGCTGACATGCATTTAATGCGCCGCAGATGGAGCCGTTTAAAGGGCTCAAGGAGGTGACAAGGCACCGCCCCCTCCTCTCTTTCTCTGCCATGGCGTACAGGTACGCACACGCGCGGTGGGAGGAGGAAGATGACCAGCGACGCGAGCGGGGCCACCAGTCAGCGGCACAAAGCGGCTCGAGCCCAAAGCGCCCCAGTGGGTTGAGCCCAACCTCAATAGATGCTGGCCGCCGGATAAGATTTGAACGGCCACGATGCGATCGCTAATTGAAAAGACTGAAGTGAACCGGTACGGTCCCGCGACGGTTGGATCAGAATCCAACGGTTGAGAAACAGAGGGCAATCGGAGGGGTCCGATTGCCTACACGGATGCGAGCCGTTCGATGGAGATCCAACGGTCCCCATCGCCAGCGCACCTCACGAACCGCTCGGTGCGGTTAGTTGGTTCGGCCGAGTCAATTGACTCGAGCCCGAGCCCGACTCGCGCCTGAGGAACAGTGTAAGCCAATTAGGGTTTTGATTTTAAAGCTGAACCTTTGGGGATTTAATTGAGGCATCAAATCAACTCCAAAATTTATGAAATTTTAACTGGAGCTTCCTGACTTTAGTATTAACCTTCCATAAAATTTCCAGAGATTTTTGTGCACTGGGATTTTCTCAAGAAATTCCAGAAGGTTAATTCAAAGGTTTGACCAAGGTTTGACTTGCCTCTAAAATATTTCAAATAATTTCCAAAAATTATCAAATAATTCAGAGGTGTTACCAAGCAACCCTAGAACCCAGGGAAAATTATTACCAAGGGTTTGACATAAGATTTGACCAAGGAGGTTATTGACTTGATAAATGAGGGTTTTGATTTTTAATTTTCCAAAATTCTTTTACAAGAATTTTCAGAAAAGTTCAAAAGCACAAGGATGTAAGAAAAGTTTTAATTTACCCTCAATTTCTTACATTTGAAACACAAGTTGAAATTTGGGATGTTACAAACCTCCCCCCCCCCCTTACAAAAATCTCGTCCCGAGATTTCGTTCACTCGGAAAAGAAAGAGGGGTAGTCTGCACGGAGATGATCTTCTCGCTCCCAAGTAGCCTCGTCCTCGGAATGGTTTGACCACTGAACTTTAAGGAACTTGATGGTCTTGTTCCTTGTTCTTCACTCAGCCTCCTCGAGTATGCGAATAGGGTGCTCGTGATAGGTCAAATCTTCCTGAACATCAAGAGTTTCCAACGGAGCTTCCTCTGTTGGAACACGGAGGCACTTCTTTAGCTGGGACATGTGAGACCCCGGTTTATTAAACTTGTAATACTTAACCTTCCACTGGTTCTAGTATCACAAATAAAATAATCCGCGTCTCGATGGACATGTGCCTCCCAGAACAAGCGACACGTACATCAAATCACAAAGCATGCATCATTTCCATACAATGAGAATATAACAAGTCTACCAAAGACATACATAATATAAGTTATTACAACACACCGACCGGCCAAATGACATAAGTAGCAAATAAGTAACAATGAAGCAAAGTTGCCATAAGATGGCTTAAACCAAAAGACGACCGGTTAGCCACATAACACCATTGGGGCAACCGAGCCGCCGCATAAGCTAATCGCCCCTTAGATCGCCACAAAGCACAACTCACAAAAGTGAGGTCCATCGGACTCACTATCATCCTCTGCACAACACAAGCAAAGCAGGTGAGTACAAAAATGTACTCGCAAGACTTACGAGTAGCAAGCCTATACATAGCTACATGAAAGCCGTATTCAAAGGAATGTGGTTTTATGGTTCTTTGGACGCATAAAGCAAGTTTCATTTGCAATATTGTAATAGATTGAGCAATGAGTTTGTAAAATCTGTTTTAAGCATTTAAATAACAATGAGTAAGCATAAGTAATGTGTATCCACCTAGAAGTGACTTTCCCAAAGCCACCACAACATAGCATGAATCACGATTCATACCACCATCAAGTTTTAATTTTAAAATGTTGTAGTCTAACTCTTGAAAAGCTTATCCAAGCGTGTCCATAACCTAGGGCGAGGCTATTCGAATAGTTTTAATCCTGCAGGGTGTACCAATGTACCCACACTTGATCGCCTTTTGCCAAGCTATTAAGCACACTTCCTTTGGTATGCCGGCACGGCTAAGTCCTCTGAACCCTTTCCAATGGAACATGCTAATCAAGAGACGCACGTATGGGGTTAATCCTTAGTGATCTGCCGATGAAATATGGATCACAAGGACCCATACGTGGAGCAAGATACACCGCCTCTGCTGGTGTTCCCCTCCTACAAGCGTGTCCATGTTGCATATAATCAAATATGCAACCCACCATGCGACTCATTAATTAACACAGCCCAAAGTACTCAGCTAAGAGAGGTCCCATTTCCCTCTAGTGTGGTTAGCACGCACTATAATGCTCGGATAACAGATACTCACAAGTAGTTCGGTCCTTAATTGACCCGGGCACCATTCCAATCACACCCAAAAGATCACACCATCTTACCATTGTGCCCAAGTCTAAATTGTTTTCATTTTCAGTTTTAGTTTTGCAATTTAGACAAAGCACAAGGCTGAAATATACATATTATAATAGTTTGTGTGATCAAGGTCACCGACAAGTCGATAACCGCCCATTTCTACCGATAGCTAAGCATGGCTAAGCATAAAGACACGTAAACTACTAAGTGACAAGGGTCCATCCAGCGAACCCAAAATCACAGCAAGTAACCTAGGCTTGATGGTAGAGGAATGAACATTTCCTCGATAATGCATCTAGTAGGCCAACTACCGACAATAGTTTAAAACAACATAGCAATGCATACATAGAATTTGCAAACAATATATTAGAATTTGAAAATAGTAGGAACAATATGATCAAATGAATGCTACATCCGCTTGCTGGTGAAGTGCAGTCGATGGTCTTTGTGGCTCAATATCAAGATTAATAATATTATCTTGGAACCTAACGCGAAAAGGCGATAAGCAAATAAGAACGAAGAACACCAAATAAACTCCAACGACAAAACACATCCAATTCCAATAAAATTTATACTACAGACTAGGGAATGATCTAAGACAATGATAGGAACGAATTATGCAATTAGAACTAAGCATGCAAAAGATATGAGCAAAGTTCTCCATCTCACCTTAAAACAACCTAATTAATAATTAGTATTGTTCATGACGAAATTTTCTAGAGTGATCTAAGGTCTGAAATTTTTATAGCGGTAGATTATGACATCCTAATAACGACAAAGTTGGATTTACTAATTTTGGAGTTATACACATTTACTTAAGATTTTTCTAAGTTGTAAATCTAATACAAATCATTTTACTGAATTATGAACATGCTCAAATCCTACTTTATATGAAAGTATACTATGAGACAGAATTTAACAAAATTGTTTTTGCACAATTTGGATTTATACTGAGAAAAGATATGCATTTTCAAGATTAAAACTATTTGGAATATTCAAAATGGCAAATCGAGTTATTCCTAGTTACACAATTTTCACTCATCGCAACATGCTTAAATCCATTTTTATAATAAACTAAAGTGGCAACATAATTTATTACCGTTGGAATAATCTAAAAAGCGATTAAAATGAATTAGTTATGAGTTTCTAAAGTTTTTACATCATTTTGGTTGATAAACAAATACTTACCAAATATAGACAAACTCCAATAAAAGAATAAGGCGTGGACAACTCCCAACCCTTGATCTAAAATCCTCGGCTCACGTGCGCCAAAGCAGCAGACGCGCCGAATCGAACGGAGGCCACCGTTGGATCAAGATCAACGGCGCACTGAGTGTATGCATTGGACGGTGCGGTTGCATACACGATCTTGGCGTTGATCAAAAGATCGACGGTCGAGAACGATCAAGGCATCGGAGGGTCCGACGCACACAAAGATGCCGGCGCGAGATCTAAGAATGAACGGTAGATATTGATCGCAGTTCAAAGGAAGATGCTGACACGTGGGACCGCATGTCAGTGACCTTGAGTCACCCACGCGAACGTTTAACCCACGTGCACAACGCACTGGGCCCACATGTCAACGACTTAGAGTGGCGGTTAGGACAGGATTAATGCTTCTAATGATTATCATTAAATAGACACTAATGACTTCTGAAATTTGATTTTAACCCCTCGGGCCCACAAGTCAGCGACCCAGAGGAGATTTCCGACAGTGATTAAATGCCGACACATTAATTAATCAATGATTAAACATTAATGATGTCGGAACAGTGCGGGATTGAACCAGAGAGCGATTTAAGGATATTGGGCCCACTGGTCAGTGGCTCAACGACAATGATTAAGACACAATTAATTAACTAAAGATTGGTAATTAATGTGTCCTAATTAAAATGACAAAACGGAGGCTGCTGTGTCAAGCAAAACCGAGCGAGTTCAACGGCAAATCGCGGTGACAGCGGCGCGCGGCGCCACCAAGAACCAAAATGGATTCGCAATAGCACAACGAATCTAATGGTAGCATTCTCGCCGTGGTGAGGACTAGAAACGTCGGCTAGCGAAACGAAAATGGGAGCTTTATTGCTAAACATGAAAGTAGCGAAAGCTCATTGCGTCCAAGGAAGCGGTGCCAAAGCTTCTAAGGACTAATAAGAAGCTACCTTAGTGACAAGAAGCTTCAAAGATGGCGGAGATGCTTGATCACGGTGAAAGCTCACGGACTTGGAGAAGAAAACCGAGATAGATACCCGAGCCAAATGAGTGATTCCAAAGCATCGGTATAGCTTCATAAAGACCCACGTGGCTACATGAGCAAGTAATTAGAAAATGGAGCACTCACGAGTGAGGAAGAAGATGACCAATTCGCGAATTTGAACAAACCCCAAATTGGGCAATTCACGAGAATCAAATCCAAAATTAAGTGAGGGGAAATGTTCAAGGAAGTAAATAGATAAGGTTAGGGCAAAGAAACGTGAAGGAGGACCACTGGAACACCAAGAACACCAATGGAGCTCACGGGTCAACAATGGCGATTTGCCATTTTTGAGGTGCTAAGCTCCAATATTGAGAATGAAGCTTGATGGTGGTCTAAAGAAATACCGGAGGTCTTGAGAGTGCTTATAAAGCCATGAAAGCATTAGGGTTTGCACCACTCCTCTTTGGGCGGCAAAACACAGAGCACAATGCGTGGTAGACATGGAAAAGATAAAGGCGGTGCACTAGGGCATGGCATGGCGAAAGTGTCTCCCACGACCCTCACTGTTGACTAGGGCGGCCGTAGGAAGCATGAGATGACACCGCCATAACCCCTCTTTGTGCTCGCACGGCTCAAGGTTGAAGAAGACCAGGAAAGATGCTCGGCGATTTTGAGCCCTACGATCTAAATCGGACGGCTACTGAAAGCGCCACGCCTCCGTGTTCAAAACACAGCGGGAGAATGCGAGCCTTAGGATTGAAATGAGCGGCTCGATTGCTCCACGTCGCAAACTCAATTTACAACGGAGGGACAAGCGGGCGTTGGATCTTAATCCAACGGCTCACGATTCAAGAATGCAGCCGAGGGTCAGAAGGTTTCGGGAATCTCAGCGGTTGGATGGAGATCTAACGGTTGGCATTCGCGCAAGCAAGCGGAAGGTCCGAAGTCTTACACGCGCTGGCCGTGCGATTTAGATTCAACGGTTGAGATCCAAGCGCGTTTTAAGAGAGGCTCGGTGCGGTTAGTTGGTGGACCGAATCAATTGGCTCGAGCCCGAGTCGACTCGAACCCAAGTAACAAGTAAAACCAAGTTTGACTTTGAAATAAAACAGAGACTTTGAAGGATTTATTTGAGGTAGCAAATTAACTCCAAAAATTATGAAATTTTACAGGAGCTTGCTAACTCAGATATTAACCTGGAGTAAAATTTTCAGAGGTTTTTATACTGTGAATAAATCTCCAAAAATTCTGCAAGGCTCTGTTTTAATGTTTGTGAGAGTCAAACAGGTTTGACTGCCTCTAAAAATATTCAAACAATTTCTAAAAATTGTGAAATTTTTCAGAGGGGTCACATATCATCACAGAGACTTAGGAAAAATATTTCCAGGGGATGATCACAAAATTTGACAAGATTGTTTTTGGAATGTCAAGATTTGGATCAACTAGACTTGTGACAATGTATTTCCATAATCCCTTGTACAAGAATTGTTCGGCACAACAGGAATACATGATGTAAGAAAAAGTTTTAATTCCTACTAATTTTCTTACATTTGAAACACAAGCCCAAGATTGGGATGTTACAGGACACATGGAAAACATCATGTACCCCCGCAAGTGCAGCAGGCAACTCCAACTTGTAGGCGACAGCTCCCTTCTTCTCGATAATACGGTATGGACCGACATATCGAGGAGCTAACTTGCCCTTGACACCAAAACGCTGGTGACCCTTCAGAGGAGAAACCTTGAGATAAACAAAGCCATTGGGCTCAAAGCTCCACTCACGACGACGGCGATCCGCATAGCTCTTTTGCCTGGATTGAGCTGTGCGTAAGCGATCACGAATGAGCTGAACTTGACCTTCGGCCTCATTAATCGAGTCCGGGCCAAAGAAAGGTCTTTCACCGGTCTCAGACCAGTTCAACGGGGTCCTACACTTCCTCCTGTATAAGGCCTCGAATGGTGCCATGCCGAGACTGGCTTGGAAACTGTTGTTGTAAGAAAACTCGGCGAATGGCAAGCACTTCTCCAAGTGCTTCCCATCGGAAAGAACACAAGCTCGCAGCATGTCCTCTAAAACTTGGTTGACCCTTTGGTCGACCATCGATTTGGGGTGATCTGTTGGTGAAGGAAAGGTGAGTTCCCATAGCCTCTTGCAGGCTATGCCAAAATCGAGACGTGAACAGCGAACCATGATCTGACACAATTGTCTTTGGCACACCATGCAAACTCACGATGCGGGCTATGTAGAGCTCTGCGAGGAGACCCACTCGAAGGTCCGTCTTGACGGGAGGAAATGAGCCACTTTAGTCAATCGATCGATGACCACCCGGATGGCATCATTCTTCTTTGGAGACCGGGTAGACGGTGATAAAGTCCATCGATGAATCCCACTTCCACTCCGAATTGGTAAGGCTGACGATCCAACGGGACGACGATGTTCGGCCTTGACACGGCGACACACGTCGCGACTCGACAACGAACCTTGCGATCTCCTCTTCATTCGGTCCACCAAAATCTCCGGAGATCATGATACATCTTCGTGGCCCGGGGTGAATGGATAACGGAGAATCGTGGGCTTCGCGGAGGATCAAATCCGCAACTCCATGTCCTTTGGAACCACGAGGCGTTGCGAACCTCACGACACCAAGCTCATCTACGGAGAAGCACTTGGTCGTTCCATTCTTGACATTTTCCTTGTTGCGGTTCACTCCAACATCCGCTCGCGAGCGGACTGATCCGTCCACCAAGGTTGGGTGTACAACCAAGGCGGCGAGGAACCATGCTCAACCAAACCCAAGTTGAGACGCTGGAACTCCTCGTAAGAGAAGTGAGGCTCTTGGAGCAACAATGCATTGCAATGCGCTTTGCGACTAAGCGCATCATAGCGACATTGGCCTTGCCGGATGGTAGTGAATACCCATGTCATAGTCCTTGATCAACTCCAACCATCTCCTTTGCACGAGGTTCAGATCTGGTTGGGTGAACAAATACTTTAAGCTTTGTGATCGAATACACCGCAGCGATTCCGATTAGGTAATGTCGCCAAATCTTAAGTGCATGGATCACGGCTAACTCCAAGTCATGGGTAGGATAGTTGAGTTCATGAGGTCTCAATTGCCTTGATGCATAGGCCACTACCTTGCCTTCTTGCATAA
Source organism: Ampelocalamus luodianensis (assembly GCA_036346255.1). Taxonomy (NCBI): domain Eukaryota; kingdom Viridiplantae; phylum Streptophyta; class Magnoliopsida; order Poales; family Poaceae; genus Ampelocalamus; species Ampelocalamus luodianensis. The sequence continues at coordinate 51,285,940 of CM070620.1, read as the reverse complement.
GGACACAACCGAGGCCTCGACGAGAAGCATCACAAAAGATATCGAAGCTTTGACGGACATCGGGAGAACAAGAGCGGAGCGGTGGTCAATGGCCTCTTAAGCGCTTGGAAACTTTCCTGCAATCAGCGGACCACGAGAACTTCTTGTCCTTCTTGAGCAACTCCGTCATCGGTTTCGCTATCTTGGAGAAGTTCTCGATAAGCGGCGATAGTATCCGCTAAACCAAGAAAACTCGAACCGGTGACCGAAGTGGTGACTCAGAAAGCACATCGCTGATCTTGCTAGGATCCACAGCCTCGCCTCTGCCGAAAGAATATGGCCTAAGAAGGCTACTTCCTTCAACGGAAGGCGCGCTTGTTGATCTTCGCATACGACTTGTGCTCATGAAGCTTGCCCAACACAAGCCTCAAATGCTCGGTGTGTTCCTCATCGCTCTTGGAGTAGATAAGGATATCATCGATGAAGACCACAACGAACCTGTCCAAATACTCCATGAACACGAATTCATGAGGTTCATGAACAAGGCGGAGCATTGGTTAAGCCGAATGACATGACGGTATACTTGTACAAGCCATAACGAGTAGAAAAAGCCGTCTTTGGAATATCCTCGGTCGAATCGAACATGATGATACCCTCTCTCGATCAATCTTGAGAAAACTCGAGCTCCAGTTAATTGATCGAAGAGATCGTCGATCTGAGGCAAAGGGTACTTGTTCTTTACCGTTACTTCATTAAGTGGGACGGTAATCAACGCTTTACATGCGCAGTCTTGTCCTTTTTCGGGACAAAGATTGCTGAGCATCCCCAAGGAGATGAGCTAGGGCGGATGAAACCCTTCTCTTGAAGCTCACCCAGCTGCTTCTTCAACTCCACCAACTCGATTGGGTCCATCCGGTAAGGCCTCTTCGAAATCGGGGCGGTACCAGGAACCAACTCAATGACAAACTCGAGGTCTCGAACTGGTGGCATCCCTGGAAGGTCGTCGGGGAAGACATCAACAAAGTCACACACCACTGGGACTTCACTAATATCTAGAGCTGGCTTCGCTTCGAGCGCGAAGAGATGCGGACCCTGCAGCTTCGGCGGAGCGACCGCCGCCGAAGGATAGTAAGGTAGATGAGCCTCCTAGCGCAATCAATTTGTCCCATGTCTTTGAGACAACCAATCCATGCCTAGGATTACATCTAAGCTCGCGATCGAAGGAGGATAAGGTTTGCCAAGAATCCTACCCCTTCTATCTCAACAGGGACATCCCTACACTGGACTCGCTCTCAACTCCGAACCGGGAGGCGAATGGCGATGGGACCAACAATGGAGTAAAGAAGACCTCCCACAAAGACAAAGACTGAAACAAGCGAATGAGATGCGCTGAATCAAACAAAAGCAGTAGCGAGGAAAGAGTTAACCGAAAGGGTACCCAACACGGCGTCGGGTGCCTCCTCGCGGAGATGAGGTTGACGCGCCACTACCCACGCCTTGGGTAGCGGGGACAACCCTCGATCACGGAAGGACCACCTTCCCGCCCGCGTCCTCCATTAGGGCGAGGCCGCTCGATCTGTTAGGGCAACTATTGGCATAATGCCCTTACGGTTGCATGAAAAGCAAGTGACCCGGCGGCCGGATTGCGGGGCCACTCGCTGGTTCGCAGCGCCGCGTGGCGGGACACGGCTGCGGAGGTGAGGAGCTGGTCTTGGCGGCCTCGGTGGTAGTGAAGCCACGAACGGGCCTCGGGCAGGCCCGACACGGGGCGGAGAGGCGGCTGTGCGAACATTTGGGCCTCCCACTTGCGCTATGCGGGACTCGCCAACGCCTTGGCCTTGTGCTCGGCAACAATGGCCTTGTCCACCAAAGCACGAAAGTCGGCCAAAGTCCACAATGGAGAGCTTGTCTTGCGGCTCCTCGGACAAGCCCTCCATGAACTTCTCCCGCTTGGCCTCATCGGTGGCCACCTCGGATGGAGCATAGCGAGCCAAGTGGTTGAACTCGTGCAGTACTCCATCAGCGACTTACGCCCTTGCGAGTGCGAAACTCCTTCTTCTTGACTTCATCAAGCCGGCGGGGATGTGAGCTCGGCGGAACGCCGTCGGAACTCATCCCAAGAGGCGGTGTGGCGGCGGGCTGCATGGCCAAGAAGTTCTCCCACCGGAGAGTGTTGCCCCTGCGGTGATGGGAGGCAAAGAGTGCCTTGTCTGGTCCAGCAGCGAGCAACGCGTCGAGCTTACGCTCAACTGACGCAGCCGGTCATCCGCGCCCAATGGGTCCTCGGACACGGAGAACGTGGGGTGAGTGCGAAGAAACTCAGCCAAACCCCACAAGATCGATGCGCCGCTTGCCGGATCACGAGGCACCGGTCGGGCGGAGTGTGTTGCGCAATAACATCCAAGCAGACCTCGTCCTCCGAGCAGTTGCGCTCGATCCAAGAAGGACCTCGACCATGGTCGGAGGAGGCGGAGCTCCTCATCAAACCAGTCACGACCACCACAGCATTGCGAGTACCTCCACCATCTGGTTCAAGAAAATTAGGTTAGAAACCAAAGCACTAATACTAGAAGTTGATGAAAGCGAAAAGCTAACGATTAGGGAAATGAGATATCACCCTAACCGAAAGCCAAAAACAGCAAGTATACAAACTTTAAATGTTTCCAAAGAAGCTCCAAAACAGCAAGGAAACTCCAAACCAAGCTCAACTTCTCAACGCCATTAACCCGTATTGAATGAACGAGTAATAGTGTGAGAAGATAAAAATTTCAGCACACTATAACAAGTCTAACACTACTCGAGAGCAAGGTTAACTCAGCGAAATAAGTGTTAGATACTTAGCCAACCAGTATCACATCTTACCCTTTTGTTCCCACAAGTTTTAATTGATTAACCTCTCATTTTCTACCCTATTTAGAACCTTTGAGCTTGCTGTCTAGAAATCGAATGCTCGCTGTCCAGATTTCGCATCCAAGCCTCCTAATTGAAATCTTCAACTTCGGAAGCTTCAAAACCTTGTAGAGGGCAGCTAACACTTCAATTTGCCAAACTCATTGGTTCCCAAAACCCAATTAATTAATAGCAACTATCTTTGGAGGGAAGGAGAGGAAAACCACTCTTAAAACTCAAATTAGAGCAAGGTGAGATAGAAAGCTAAGATAGGTAAGGAGTAAAATCTGAGAACTTACTTAAGCTTTCATAAATCATTTGATACTTTGAAAATAAGGTTTTCAAAATATCCTAAGGACGACCAAGCTTGGGTTACTACGGTCGGAATGGCTCGATACCAAACTTTGTGAGGACCCGGTTTATTAGGCATCTTTGTTTAACCATCCACTTGGTCCTAACGGTACAAATCAAATAAACCAAGCCTCGAATATGTATACTTCCTGCAGTGCGGTATACACACCCGTTACAAAATCATGCATCAATTCCATTCATACACGAGCGAAGCAAAAGCAACAAGCTGAAAGACATAGATAACATAAAGAGAGTTATTACAAAAGAGAGTCGTGGCCAAATAACACATAAGTAACTAATTTAAATAGCGGAAGCAAAATGGCCATAAGATGGCGATAAACAAAAGCCAATCGGTGTGCCTTTACCCACAAGGCAACCAACCGGACCGCCAAGCTAATCGTCCCAAGCAGCGCCATAACACGACTCACAAAAGTGAGGCCCTTGGGGCTCACCTTCTTCCTCTGCAACAATTAATATTAAGCAAAGCGGATGAGTACAAAACTTATTTTTGTACTGCAAGACTCGACGTGTGAGATAACAGAAGCGTAATTAACTACATGCAAGCTTTATTTAAGTGGATGAGGCTCTGGACTTATTTTCAAACACAAAGCAAGTTTTCATTTGCAATAAGGTAATAGATTTAAAGCAAGTTTGCAATTAACTTTTATTGTTCAAATAAAGAGAGACAATTATAACAATAGATAGATGACAACACCAACCTAGAAGTGACTAACCCATAGTCACCACAACAATAGCATGAAGTACCCTTCATACCACCCAGTCAAGTTTAAGTTTTAAAAGGTTGTAGTCTAGTTCTTGCACGACCTTACCAAGCATGTCCATAACCTAGGATGAGGCTATTCGAATAGTTTTAACCTGCAGGGTGTACCAATGTACCCACACAATAGACCGCCTTTCCACCACCCACTGTTAGCACACTTCCTTTGGTATGCGGGCATGGCTAAGTCTAACAAGGCAGCTTTCCAATGGGCGATGCTAATTAAGAGCCGCAACCCACGGGAGAAAGGACACATTAGGCGGCCTAACCGGTGCGCTAATGCTTCCCTCAACACCACAAACACACACACACAAGAACACACCCACCAACCAGCTCATAATTAACACCTCCCAAAGTACTTAGTCAAGAGAGGTTCCATATCCCCCTCGTGTGGTTAGCACACAATAAGCGCTTGGCTTAGTGACACAAGTAACTCGGTCCTTGGGGACTTAGGCACCATTCCAAACACACCCAACAGATCACACCAACATACCATTGTGCCCAAGTCAAGATATAGTTTTGTTTTCAGTTTTTGATTTGTAAATTGGTAAAACACAAGGTTTGGACATAATGGAGTAGTATAAGTATTTGTGTGATCAAGATCATCGACTAAGTCGATGATCGCCCAATACTACCGACACTAGGCATGGCTAAGCAGTATTTATTCGAAAATCTACTAAGTGACAAGAGTTCATCCAACGAACTCTAATCACAGCAAATAACCTAGGCTCAGGTAGTAGAGGATAATCATTTACCTACAGATTATGCAACTAGAGGATTAACTAGTCAATTTAACAACAAAATAGCAATGCATACATAGAAGTTAAACAAAATATTAGACTTTAAAAGTAATGGGATCAATGGGAAATGATCAAACTGCTTGCTCGCTTGCTTTGTTGCTCAAGCCATTGCGGGGATCGTTCTGGGGTTACCGCAAATGTCGAAAGCCTAGCGAAAAGCAAAAGATGCGAGAACAACCAATAAGGCGAGCAACACTTAAACAAAAGAGCAAGCAAAATTTATCCAATTGCGACGAAATTTATACACAAGGTAGTCTAAGGTCCTATGTAACCTTAGGAACAAGAACTAACTAAAAAGGATTAGTGAAGAAAAAGATATGATCTAAATACTCATTTTCGGCCAAAATGCTACCCTTAATTAGTACTGTTCATAAAATATTTTCTAGAGTGATTTTGAAGCTGAAATTTTTATGGTAGTTAGCTACTGGTATTATAAGGTTACATGTAAATTTGTGGGCCATTTGGAGTTAAGGTTAAAACGTTATGGTTTTTACAAGAATTCTAAATAGCATTTTTAAAAGGTAGCTCTAAAGATTTCAAAAACAGTAGCATGAACAAAACCTATGCTATCATTTAGTCCATCTATAGAGGAAGCCAACAAAGTTGGATTCACCCAAAAAGGATCTTCCTAGACAAACTTATGCAATTTACAAATTATTCAAATTCTAAATTAACAGTTTCAAGTATATTTCTAAACCAATTTTGAAATCTTATTTCTGTGGCTGAACTAAACTTCTAAACATTTTTACACTAAAGCTCAGTTCATAATAAAGCTAAAAAAATTTGAAACACCTAAAATGGATTTTATATGAATTAGTTATGCATTTTTGAAGTTTAATACCTTTTTCAGTTTGCAGATAAACCTCTCGGGAAAATGAAAACAATAAATCTTAAAAGAAAAGACGTGGCTAGATGCGGGCACGATCCGACAACGACGGCCCATGCGCATGGCGCGCCAAAGACACACACGGCGTCGCGAGGTTCACCGTTGGATCAAGATCCAACGGTCGGATGGAGATGGCATTGGACGAGCGAATGCCTTCGCAATCCCACCGTTGATCAAGCATCGGGCGGTGGAATGGGTTAGGCCGCTCGCGATTTGAGCAGAGACCAGCGACGGCGGGGCCCATCGCCGGCGACGCCAGTCACGCCCACAAGGTCTTAACACACGCAGACAGAAAGCGGCCCACCGTTAGTGACAGAGAGGGCGCGGGGGTTAAGTGCACGTGCGAGGCCCACATGTAAGTAGCGAGATAAGCGCGCTAAGGACAAGTTTAATACTAAGCAATGATTAGGCCTTAATGAGCGTCATTACTATGTCCGAACGACATTACGGCCGCTGTCGTTTCGTCCGACAAAGCGGCGACGCAGATCCCGAAGCTCACCGCACGGCGACTCGATCGTCTTGGCGCGAGCCAAAGGCCAAAATGGGACCGCAATACCCATGCGCACACATTGGTACCACTCACACCGCGATAATGGCCCGAGCAGGGCGCTGAGGCGGCGGCGACCAAAACGGCGAAATGCGAAATGACCAAAGCTCCGCAACAAACCATTGGTGGGTGCCAAAGCTTCTAGGGGCTACTAGAAGGGTACACGAGGTTGGGAGGTCGAGAGATGGACAGAGTTGCTCGCGACGGCAGCGGCCGACCAAGAAGAAGAAGTGGAGAGACGGCACGAGCAAAAGGGGAAGACCGAGTCATCACACCGAGTCCCAAACAGCCCAAGGATACTCCCGAGCAAGGAATTGAGGAGGGTGCTGCTACTACGGAGGTGGGGAAGAAGGGGTGTTTTGGTCGACAGAACAAATCCCCAAAATTGAGTGCTCTGCGAAAAGCAACTACAATCAAGTTAGGGGTTTTGTCCTAGGAGGTGAGAGGCCCACACAGCAGCAAAGATAGAGGAAGAAACGCCACTGGAGCACGGGTTGCACCGAGGAGGTCCCGCTCAACAATGGCGGCCGAGACGGTTTGGTGATTCGAGCTCAAGCGGCGGTGGCGCACGCTAAGCTCAAGGGTGGTGTAAAGAGAGACACCAAGGTCTTGAGGAGCTTAAGTAGGCGAGGAAAGGGAGGCGGCACGGAGGATCCGAGGCGAGATCGGTCTTGCCGCCATCGAGACCGCGCGAGGATGGGGCGAGTGAGCTCGGCGACTTTGAGGCGGTGCGCGGCGTGCATTTAATGCGCATGAGATGGAGCCGTTTAAAGGGCTCAAGGAGGTGACAAGGCACCGCCCCTCCCTCTTTCTGCCATGGCGTCATGTGCGCTGCTGCGCAGTGGGAGGAGGAAGATGACCCGGCCGGCGCGGCGGGGCCACCGGTCGGCGGCAAAGCGGCTCGAGCCCAAAGCGCCCTAGTGGGTTGAGCCCAACCTCAATAGATGCTGACCGCCGGATAAGATTTGAACGCCACGATGCGATCGCTAATTGGAAAGACTGAAGTGAACCGGTACGGTCCCGCGACGGTTGGATCAGAATCCAACGGTTGAGAAACAGAGGGCAATCGGAGGGGTCCGACTGCCTACACGGATGCGAGCCGTTCGATGGAGATCCAACGGTCGCCATCGCCAGCGCACCTCACGAGCCGCTCGGTGCGGTTAGTTGGTTCGGCCGAGTCAATTGACTCGAGCCCGAGCCCGACTCGCGCCTGAGGAACAGTGTAAGCCTATTAGGGTTTTGATTTTAAAGCTGGACCTTTGGGGATTTAATTGAGGCATCAAATCAACTCCAAAATTTATGAAATTTTAACTGGAGCTTCCTGACTTAAGGATTAACCTTCCATAAAATTTCCAGAGATTTTTGTGCACTGGGATTTTCTCAAGAAATTCCAGAAGGCTAATTCAAAGGTTTGACCAAGGTTTGACTTGCCTCTAAAATATTTCAAATAATTTCCAAAAATTATCAAATAATTTAGAGGTGTTACCAAGCAACCCTAGAACCCAGGGAAAATTATTACCATGGGTTTGACATAAGATTTGACCAAGGAGGTTGTTGACTTGATAAATGAGGGTTTTGATTTTGAATTTTCCAAAATTCTTTTACAAGAATTTTCAGAAAAGTTCAAAAGCACAAGGATGTAAGAAAAGTTTTAATTTACCCTCAATTTCTTACATTTGAAACACAAGTTGAAATTTGGGATGTTACAAAAGCTTTCCAGAAAGGTATGGTCTTCCGGTTCTCGCAGGCATTTCTTTAATTGCGACACGTGGAAGACGTTATGCCTTCACGATGGGGCTTACGGCAGCTCTAGGTGATAAGCTACTTCTCCACGTTTTGCCAAGATCTTGTATGACCCAATATACCTGGGTGCGAGTTAACCTTTTTTCCGGAATCTCTTCACACCTCTGAGTGGGGTTACTCTGAGATAGACAACATCTCCTACCTCAAATCTTAATTCCCTCCGGCGGTTATCGGCATAACTCTTTTGTCGGGATTGGGCTTCTTTGGGCGTTTGAATAGTTTTCACTTTACTCTCGGCTTCTTTGATCAACTCGGGTCCAAGGAGGCGCTCTCCTACCTCATCCCAAAGGAGCGGGGTTGGCATTTCCTACCATCTGAGCTTCAAATGGAGCCATCAGAACCGGCTTGGTAACTATTATTGTATGAGAAGTGCATACGGCGGATCCTTGTCCCAACCTTTTCCGAACTCTAAGGCACAGGCTCGAAGCATATCTCAAGAACTTGATTGGTGCGTTCTGTCTGACCATCGGTCGGGGGATGATATGCCGTGCTAAAATTGAGTCTAGTTCCCAAGGCTTCATGCGACTTTTCCAAACCGAGAGGTAAATTGGGAACCTCGATGCGACACAATCTTTTGGGTACTCGTGCGATGTGACGATCTGGCCATGTACAATTACGCTAGTTTACTACTCGATAGGTGGTCTTGGCGAGAATAAAGTGAGCTACTTTAGTTAACCGGTCAATTACCACCCAGATGGAGTCATATCCCGATTGAGTCCTGTGGAGTCCGGTGATGAAATCCATACCAACTTCTTCCCACTTCCACTCGGGAATTGGTAATGGTTACAACAGACAGTGGGTCTTTGGTGTTGTGCCTTGACTCTTTGTGAGCGTCATAATGGCGACGAAATTAGCAATTTAATGCTTCATGCTAACCCACCAATATCTTTCTTTTAAGTCACGATACATTTTGGTGCTACGGGATGAATGGAGTATGGTGACTCATGAGCTTCCTTCAAAATCGAGTCTTTTATCTCTTCTTTGGTTAGGCACACAGATGCGGTCTCCGAACCATCATCCCTTGCTCATCTTGAGAGAACACGAAGCTTTACCTCTTCTCATATTCTTCTTGATTTCTTGGATATCTTCATCTTCTAATTGTTTTGTTCTGATCTGATCCTGAAGAGTCGGTTGAACTTCTAAAGTGTTTACACAACCTTGGTTGACAATTTCCAGATTCAGGTGCTTCAGCTCTTCATACAGCTCTGGCTGATTTTGTTGCACCAAGATGGTGTTGCAATATGCTTTTCTGCTCAAGGCATCTGCTACCACATTGGCTTTGCCCGGATGATAATGGATTCCGAGATCGTAATCTTTTATCAGTTCCAACCATCTTCTTTGTCGGAGATTGAGCTCGGACTGCGTGAATATGTATTTCAGACTTTTATGGTCCGTGAAAATCTCACAGCGGTTACCAATGAGATAATGCCGCCAGATTTTCAGAGCGTGCACAATTGCCGCTAACTCCAAATCATGAGTCGGGTAATTCCCTTCATGTGGCCTCAAGCGTCGGGATGCATAAGCTACAACTTTGCCTTCCTGCATCAGTACACATCCGAGGCCTTGACGGGAGGCGTCACAAAAGATCTCAAAATCTTTGCGGATGTCCGGTAAAATTAACACCGGTGCTGAGACTAGTCTCTTTTTCAGTTCTTGGAAACTTTCTTCACAGGCGCTTGACCATTCAAACTTATTTTCTTTCTTTAGAAGTTGAGTCATGGGTTTGGTAAGTTTAGAGAAACCCTCAATAAACCGACGATAATAGCCTGCCAGTCCCAGAAAACTTCTCACCTCGGTGACTGATTTGGGCTGTTTCCAGTCCATTACTGCTTCAACCTTGGTGGGGTCTACTGCAATTCCTCCTGAGGATACAATATGTCCAAGGAATGCAACTTGACTTAGCCAGAATTTAGTCTTACTGAATTTGGCATAAAGTTGGTGCTCCCTGAGCTAGTCTAGGATCATCCGGAGATGCTCTTCATGCTCTTCTTCGTCCTTCTAATAGATGAGAATATCGTCAATAAAGACGACCACGAATTTATCTAGGAATTCCATGAACACCTTGTTCATCATATTCATGAAATAGGCAGGGGCGTTGGTCAATCCAAAGGACATTACTGTGAACTCATATAGTCCATATCTGGTGGTGAATGCAGTTTTCGGAATATCTTCCGGTCTGATTGTGGGGACCCCGGGATTTATTTAACTCGTAATACTTTAGCAAGCATTACCAATTAAATAAAACCCGCCCCGAGACATGTATACTTCCCAGAAGTGCAGTATACATACCCCGATACAAACATACGCATCAATTCCATTCATCACATAGAACCAAAACATTACAGACGAAGAAAAGACATACCTTAATTAAACAGAGTCATTACAAAAGGGGGCCTTTCAGCCAAATGACAATAAGCAGCGGAAACAAAAGCGCCATAAGATGGCTGAACCAAAGAGCCAACCGGTGTGCCTTTACCCACAAGGCAACCGGCCGGACCATGAAGCTACTCGCTCTCCCAACCCAAGCACATCTCGCGAAGTACCTTGGCTTATGAGCAACCTCCTCGCAACAAAAGATTAGCATGCAAAGCATGTGAGTACATCAACTTGTACTCGCAAGGCGCGTGTGAGATAACGAGAACTATAATGTAACTATATGCAGTTTGTTTAATTGGAGGCCATATGGTTTATTTAAGCACAAAGCAACGTTTATTTGCAATAAGGTAATACATTTAAAAGCAAGTTTACAATTCATTTTAAGGGTTCAAAATAATGTAGCGACCAACTATACAATAAATAAAAGAGCACCAACACCGGAAGTGACTCCCCAAAGTCACCACAACAATAGCATGAACTCCCGTTCATACCACCCGTCAAGTTTTAAGTTTTTAAGCAGTTATAACACTAGCTCTTGAAAAGCTTACCCAAGCGCGTCCATAACCTAGGACGAGGCTATTCGAATAGATTTATCCTCGCAGGTGGTACCACTTTACCCACACTTCGCACCGCCTTTAAGCCACATGATTCAGCCCACTCACCGTAGGTAGGCGGCACGCTAAGTCCTCGAGACTTTTCCAATATTGTGTACTAGGCACGACCGCTCGTATGGACCGAAATCCATACGCTCGTTGCCCACCGAAAAGACAAGCGCCACAAAGGCCCGGCTTTTTTGGACAAGCGCAACGCTCCCAATCAACAAAACCACCGCCACCCGCCCTAGCACACGCCAAAGTACTCGGTCAAGAGGGTTCCATATGCCCCTAGTGTGGTTAGTACGCAAATAAATGCTTGAGTAACGGGACTCACAAGATGCTCGGTCCTTAATTGACACGGGCACCAATCCGATCACACCCAAGAAAGAATCACACCAACATACCATTGTGCCCGTCGAAACCAATTTTTCATTTTAGTTTTGTTTTTAAATGGGTTTGCAAAATTAATCAGGGCACCAAACACCAAGTGTTGGATAATAAGAGTAATAGTAGTTGTGTGATCGGACCACCGAAGAGTCGATGATCGCCTGCACTACTGACACTAAGCATGGCTAAGCAATATAACACGTGACTACTAAGTGATGAGGGCCCCACCATGAACCCTAACCACAGCAAATAACCTAGGCTCATGTAGTAGAGGAATAAACATTTAGCTACAGGATGCAACTAAAGGATCTCTAACCATAATTTAACACAAATTAGCAATGCATACATACGATTGAAGCAAAGTATTAAACTTTGAAATTAATAGGATTAAGGGGATATGATCAAACTGCTTGCCTGGCTGCTGTTGTTCAAGAGGTTGCTCTGATGTGCTATCGGGCTCAACGGACTCTTCGTCACCTAATCGCATAAGCAAATACACGGCAAAAGAGCAATAAGGCAATAAACCCTAATCACAAAATTTGAGCAAAAAGCAACCAAAAGACACAAAAATTATACACAAGGTAAAACCAGCACCTATCTAGACATAGAATCTGGAAAAACCCAATTTGGATTTTTGGAGCAAAAGATATTAAGGAAATAGCTATTTTCGGCCATTTTTATTTTACTGTAGCAAAAATATTTTTCCTAATGATTTTGGAGCTGAAATTTTTATGGTAGCTAGCTACTGGTAGAGTGATAGCCCATATAAAATTTCAGGTCATTTGGAGTTATATTGCAAAAGTTATGATTTTTAGGATTTAAAAAGGGTATTAAAACTAAATTTTAGTCCTTATGATTTTAACAACAGTAGGATTTATGAAATTAATTTTCCTAGCAATTAGACTATCAGAGGAAACTACTCCAATTGGATTCATACAAAAATGAGCTATAGATAAAAAGATGTGCATTTTACAAGTTTGTTAAAAGTTCTGAAAAACAGTATTAAGTTCACTTGTTTACTATTTTTGAAAATGGTTTTCCAGGTTTGATCATAGCCTGAAACTATTTTTATAATTAAGTTCAAGTTATATGGAAGTTAACAAAATTGGAATCATCTAAGTTGGAGCTAAGACGACAAAGATATGAAAATGAGAAGGCACTAACATTTTTCTGTTTTGAGACTTGGCCAAAACCGAAAGTTTTCTACTCAGAGCGACGTGGGCGATTGAGAGCCGTCGATCACAGATCGGACGTCCCGGTTGAATCGCGGCACAGCGCTGGCGCGCAGAGGAGGGCGGCGGCGTGGAGGCGAGGACCGCAGATCTCGGATCGGGCGATCCTGCGAGCCACGTCGCCCGACACGAGCTCCGTCCGACAACAGAGGAGCTCCGGCGCGAGCTTGCGGCTTGTCGCCGGCGAGATCGCCATGGCGACGCCGGACAAGGCTTAAAACGGAACCCTACAGCTATTGCGCATCTAGTAGGGGGGCCTTCGCCGAGGTGGACCGAGAGGCGGCGCGGCGAGAGGCGGAAGAGGTGCTACTACCAGCAACGCGGGATCGACTAAACTACGCGCGAGCGAGTGGCGGCTAAGGTTACTACGGGTCACACGAACCGCGCGACCAACCGGAGCCCAAATGGTAGCCGCGGCGAGCCGAGGCTAACGGCGGCGGCGCGCCGAAAGAAGGCTGCGGCCATGGTGCGGCAAAGGCCAAGCGGAGAAGAGCTTAAGCTCACGGGGGCTCCGGCGGTGGTGCAATCGATGAAGCCGGAGGAGGCCTGGAGATGACCGGCGACGAAGAGCAGCGGCGGTGCAGAGAGGCCCGACGGTGCCAGCAATCTGGGGAGACACAGAGCTCCAATGAGTGGGGCACTAGGTAGAGGAGACACGGGATGCTCTGGAGCAAGGGATCGGTGAGAGGTCCTTACAGGACTTGAGGGCGAAGGGGCACTTGCGGCCACCGAGGGAAAACTCAAATCGATGACCTCTGCGAAGATCAAGGCCAACGAGGTTAGGGTAATGCTCACAGGATGAGGAGGTGGAGAAGGAACCAAATGCCGAGCCAGGGGGCCACTGGACGCGAGCTTCACCGTGAAGCTCCTGCGGCGGCAATGGCGGAAGAGATCGCGGGGGAGTTTGGGGCTCGCTCAAGCTCGGTGAGTGCACGAGGAGTAGGCGAGAGAAGGAAGAAAGCCAAAGGAGGGTCGTAGGAGCTTAAGTAGCGGTGGGGCACGGGGACTTCAGCGGCTCTCTCTCTCTCTCTCTCCCATGGCGCGGCGTCCTCGGGTTCTCTCGAGCGACGGGAGTGGGTGAGAGGTCGGGAACGACTTGACGCGCGCCGCCGTCGAGCATTCAATGCGTGGCAGAAGTCGTTGGAGGCCCCGCTGCGGCGACTCCAGCGGCGCGGCGCGCGGCGCGCGAGCGCGAGAAGGAGCGAGGGAGAGCGAGGAAGGAGACGCGGCGGTGGCCCTCGACCGGATCAACGGTGGCAATCGACCGCGTCAACTCCTTCTTTGGTTGAGCGGAACCGCCGATGGAAATCCAACGCCCCGATGAGCCACGTCGACGAGCCCAACCGCCGCGCGATGCGATTAGCTGGTTGGGTCGAGTCAAAGACTCGAACCCGAGCGACTCGAACCGATGAGCAGTGAACTCGGTTTAGGTTTTGATTTTAGGTGGATTCTTGGAGGATTTAATTGGAGTATCAAACGAACTCCAAATTTGATGAAATTTTAACTGAAGCTAACTGGTTAGATGATTGAACTCCCCTAAAATTTTCAGAAGTTTTTGTGCATCAAAATTTATATTAAAAATTTCAGAAGTGATAAACTAGGGTTTGACCAATTTAAAAATGGGTTTGACTGAGCCAAAGATGGCTCAAATAAATTCTAAAAATCTGGGAAAAATTCGGGTGCACAATACCACCCCAAGAATTTATGATAAAAGTTTGAAAGGTTATGGACTTGAGACAATACTCAAATATGTTTTTGGACTTGAGTTGGAATATGAATTTGAATGTTTAATTCATGGATTTTCTTTTCAAGAATTATAACAATAATTCTAGGAGGTGAAGATGTGTGAAAAGTTTCAAAATGTACACATTTTGATACATTTGAAACATGAACCAGTGTTAGGTTCTGATTTGACACACACACCTTATTAGGGTCATTTAGGGTACATTACAAAACCTCCCCTAACAGAAATCTCGTCCCGAGATTTTGGCTCACTCGGAAAAGAAAGAAGGGTAGTCACGCAGACGATCCTCTCGTTCCCAAGTAGCCTCATCCTCGAATGGTTCGACCACTTTGAACCTTCAAGAACTTAATGGAGCGATTCCTAGTTCTTCGCTCGGCCTCCTCGAGGATGCGAACCGGATGCTCGCGATAGGTCAAATCTTCTTGGGCGTCGAGGGCTTCCAACGGAGTTTCTCGGTCGAACACGGAGGCATCTCTTGGTGGGATACATGAAATACATCATGTACCCCTCGAGACCATGAGTAAATCCAACTGTGGCGACGGCTCCTATCTTCTCGATAATGCGGTAAGGACCCACATATCGAGGAGCTAACTGCCCTTGACACCGAAGCGATGACCCCTCAAAGGAGAGACCTTGAGGTAAACATAGTCATCGAGCTCAAAGCTCAAGGGTGGCGCTGCGATCCGCATAGCTCTTTGCGGGATTGGTGTGCGTAAGCGATCACGGATAAAGTTGGACTCGACTCTCGGCCTCATTGATCGAGTCGGACCAAAGAACGGTCTCTCACCGGTCTCGGACCAATACAACGGGTTCGCACTTTCTCCCATACAAGGCCTCGAAAGGTGCCATGCGAGGCGGCTTGAAAGGCGTTGTTGTAAGAAAACTTCGGCGAATGGCAAGCATTTCTCCCAATGCTTCCATAATCGAGAACACAAGCCAAGCATGTCTTCAAAACTGGTTGACCCTCTCGTCGACCATCGGTTTGGGGATGATCTGTGATCTTGAAAGAAAGCCGAGTTCCCATAGCGCTTGCGGACTCTTCCAAAATCGTGCGGTGAATAGCGCACACGGTCGGAGACAATCGTCTTTGGTACCCCATGCGAGCACACGATACGAGAGGTAGAGTGCGCTAGAAGTTTCACACTAAGGGTGGTTCAGATCTTGGCGAGAAAATGAGCTACCTTGGTCAACCGATCAACGGCGACCCGGATAGCATCATTCTTCACGGGAGGCGAGGTAGACCGTAATGAAGTCCATCCCGATCGAATCCACTTCCATTCTCGTATCGGCAAAGGTGGCGATCCGCGGACGCCGATGCTCGACCTTTACCGAGCGACATCGTCGCGACTCGGCAACGAAACGCGCAATCTCTCTCTTCATTCGGGTCCACCAAAACCTCTGCCGGAGATCTTGATACATCTTGGTGGCCCCGGGGTGAATAGAAAGGCGAGAGTCATGGGCTTCGTGGAGAATCGCATCCCGTAATTCCCTGACCCTAGGGACTACAAGACGCTGTCCGAACCTCACAATACCAAGGTCATCTACCGAGAATGCCGTGGTTCTTCCGCTCTGGACATTCTCCTTAATATGGCCCACTCCAACATCTGTCTGCTGGGCGGCCTTGATTTGATCTACCAGGGTTGGTTGCACAACTAAGGCCGCAAGGGAACCCTGCTCGACCAAACCTAGGTTGAGGCGCTGAAATGCCTCAAAAAGGGTGGGCTGATGTTGCTGGAGCAACAATGCATTGCAATATGCTTTACGACTAAGCGCATCAGCAACGACATTAGCCTTGCCCGGATGGTAGTGAATACCCATGTCATAGTCCTTGATCAGTTCCAACCACCTCCTCCGCACGAGGTTGGATCGGTTGGGTGAACAAGTACTTGAGGCTCGGTGATCGAATAGACCTGCATAGCGATTCTGGATAAGGTAATGTCGCAGATCTTAAGTGCATGAATCACGTACCGCAAGCTCTAAGTCATGGGTAGGGTAGTTAAGTTCATGGGTTCTCGGTTGCCTTGATGCATAGGCCACTACCTTGCCTTCTTGCATAAGGACTGGCGAGACCGAAGGAAGCATCGCGATGAATATCGAAGCTGCGATGGATATCGGAAAAACGAGCAGCGCTGTGGTTAAGCGCTTCTTGAGTACTCGAAAACTTTCCTCACAAGCATCGGACCACAAGAACTTCTTGTCCTTCTTGAGAAGCTCGTCATTGGCTTCAGCGATTTTGGAGAAGTTCTCGATAAAGCGGCGATAATATCGCTAAACCCGAAAACTCCGCACCTCGGTCACGAGCGGGGTGACTCGAGAAAGTACATCGCGACTTTGCTAGGGTCAGCGGCTCGCCCTGCTGAAAGAACGTGGCCAGGAATGCCACTTCCTTCAACCGAACTCCCACTTGCTAAACTTGGCGTATAGTGGTGCTCACGAAGCTTGCCTAACACAAGCGGATGCTCGGCGTGTTCTTCATCATCCTTAGAGTAGATAAGGATATCATCGATGAAGACCACCACGAACTTATCAAATAATCCATAAAGACCGAGTTCATAAGGTTCATGAACAAGGTGGAGCATTGGTTAAGCGAAAGACATGACGGTATACTCGCATGCAGGCCGTAACGAGTAGAAACGCCGTCTTTGGAATATCCTCGGTCGGATCTGAACACGTGATAACCAACTCTTAGATCAATCTTGGAGAAGACGTGCTCTCGCCAATTGATCAAAAGATCGTCGATCCGAGGCAAGGGATACTTGTTCTTTATCGTCACTTCATTAAGTGGGCGATAATCAACACACATCCGTAGGGTATTATCCTTCTTCTTTACGAAGATGGTCGGGCAACCCCGGAGGCGAACCAGGCGAATGAAACCCTTCGCTTGCGAGGTCTTCAAGTTGCTTCTTGACTCCACTAGTTCATCGTGTTCATTCGGTAGGGACTTCTATGTCGGGCGGTGCGGTACCAACTCAATGGCGAACTCGGGGCTCGAGCAGGTGGCATTAGGACGCAACTCGTCGGGAAGACATCCACAAAGTCGCAAACAACGGGGACTTCACGAATCTCGGAGATGGCTTCGCTTCGGTAGCGAAGAGACGAGGTCCTTGTAGCCGGTGAGAATCCAACTGCTCGCGGACGGGTGGTGAGAAAGACCATCTTCCTAGCCGATCTATCGGCCTAGATGCCGGGCTAACCAATCCATACCAAGGATCACATCTAAGCTAGCCGAGTTGAGGAGGATAAGATTCGCCCAGAATCTCACTCCCTCGATCTCGATGGGGACATCCCTACACTCTAATTCAGCTCTCATTTCCGAACCAGGAGAGCGAATCAGAAGCGGGATAGACAATGGAGTAAACAAAAGGCCACACAATGCAGCAAAGATGCGGATATAAAAGAATGCGATGCTCGAATCGAATAAAGCGATGGCGGGTAGGAGTTGGCGGGAAGGTACCCAACACCACGTCGGGCGCCTCCTGAGCCTCCTCAGCGGTGACTAGGTTGACCCGGCCACTACCCACTCCATGGGCAGTAGGGGCAACCTTCTGGTCCTGGGATGAACCAGCTCCATGCCCGCGTCCTCCATTAGGACGAGGGGCTGCTCCTGCTCTGCTCTTTTGGGGCGGTTGTTCGCGTAATGCCCTTAAGGCCACGGTGCGCGGTGACCTCGCGGTGGGTTGCGGAAGCCACCTGAGGAGCGCGAGGGGCACGTGGGCGATCCACGGCCTGCGACGAACGTCCTGGAGATGCCACCGACCTCACAAGTGGTGCCTGAGGTCGGGACACCGGAGTGGTAGGGCGAGGGGGCACTCCCCTGGCTGAGTGCTGAGCCTCCCACTTGCGCTTGCGGGACTCGCTCAGCTCCCTACTAGAGTGCTCACCAACGATGGCCTTGTCCACCAAGGCCTGGAAGTCCGGGAAGTCGACGATGGAGAGCTTGTCCCGAAGCTCCAAGGACAAGCCAACCCTGAACTTCTCCTGCTTGGCCGCATCGGTGGCCACCTCCTCCGGAGCATAACGAGCCAAATGGTTGAACTCGTATAAATACTCCGAAACTGTGCGACGCCCCTGCTTAAGGGCCAAAAACTCCCTCTTCTTCAGCGTCATCACACCCGCGGGGATGTGAGAGCGTCGGAAGCGAGCGGAACTCCTCGAGAGACTACATGGGCCGGCGCATAGCGTAAAACTCTCCCACCAGAGAGCTGCTCCTCCAAGCGGTGGGAGGCGACGATGCCTTCTCGGCTCACGGCGCTGCGCGATCGCGAGCTTCCGCTCAACCTGACGCAACCAGTCGTCAGCGTCGAGCGGGTCCTCAGACCTGGAGAAGGTGGGGGGCTGAGTGCGGAGGAACTCTGATAGTCCCCCACGCGGCTGGTGGCCACCCCACCTCCCGATCTGGCGCGGCAATGAGGCGGTGTTCCGCTGTCGCCTCCGGGATCGCGTCGATCCATGCGGTTGCGCCGATGCGAAGCAACACCTCGGCCATGGACGGAGGAGGAGGAAGCTCCTCATCCGGTCCACTGACCGAGATCTAGTAACACGACGGGAGGCATCTGTTTCATTTAAAATTTTATGTTAACAATTAATACTTAAAAGTAAATTTAACAACAATGAAGTAATGAAAGCAAAATCTTTAAAACAACTCTACAACGACGAGAAAGACCAAGGTTAAACGCCAACTTCTCGATACGACCCACTCGTATTGAATGAACGAGTAATCGCTCAGGAAGACAAAATTCTAACAGGAAGACCTAGAGCAAACACTGCCATTAAGCAAAATAAATCAACCAAGATAGCGCTAGATACTTAGCGAACTATTATCACCTCCTACCCTTTTATTCCCTTCAAATTTTAGTCGTTTTATTCTTTCATTCTCTACCCTAATTAGAACCTCCGAGTCTGCTGTCCGGAAATTGACGCTCGCTGTCAGATTTTGCATCCAAGCTCCTAGTCGTAACCAAACCATTCGAGAAGCTTCAAAACCTTGAACGGGCAGCTCACAATTCAATTTGCCAAACCCGTGGTCCCAAAACCCAATTAACCGTTAACATTATCTTTGAAAAGAAGAGAGGGAAAACAATTTTCAAAACTCAAATTAGAGTAAGAGGAGAGAAGAAAGCTAAGGTAGGTAAGGAGTGGCGAGAATCAACTTAGGTTTTCACAAAACCATTTGGTACTTCAAATTTGGTTTTCCCAAAATATCCTAAGAGACGACTAGCTCAGGTTACTACGGTCGATGATGGCTCGATACCAAGCTTTGGGGACCCGGATTTATTTAACTCAGTAATACTTTAGCAAGCATTACCAATTAAATAAAACTCGCTTCGAGACATGTATACTTCAGTAGTGCATATACATACCCGATACAAACATACGCATCAATTCCATTCATCACATAGAACCAAAACATTACTGACGAAGAAAAGACATACCTTAATTAAACAGAGTCATTACAAAGGGGCCTTTCGGCCAAATGACAATAAGCACAAAAGTAAATAAGCAGTGAAACAAAAGCGCCATAAGATGGCTGAACTAAAGAGCCAACCGGTGTGCCTTTACCCACAAGGCAACCGACCGACCGCTGAAGCTACTCGCTCTCCCAACCCAAGCACATCTCGCGAAGTACCTTGGCTTATGAGCAACCTCCTCGCAACAAAAGATTAGCATGCAAAGCATGTGAGTACATCAACTTGTACTGCAAGACCGACGTGTGAGATAACGAGAACTATAATGTAACTATATGCAGTTGTTTAATTGGAGGCCATATGGTTTATTTAAGCACAAAGCAACGTTTATTTGCAATAAGGTAATACATTTAAAAGCAAGTTTACAATTCATTTTAAGGGTTCAAAATAATGCAAGCGACCAACTATACAATAAATAAAAGAGCACTAACACTGGAAGTGACTCCCAAAGTCACCACAACAATAGCATGAACTCCCGTTCATACCACCCGTCAAGTTTTAAGTTTTTAAACAGATTATAACACTAGCTCTTGAAAAGCTTACCCAAGCGCGTCCATAACCTAGGGCGAGGCTATTCGAATAGATTTATCCTGCGCAGGTGGTACCACTTTACCCACACTTCACCGCCTTTAAGCCACATGATTCAGCCCACTACCGTAGGTAGCGGCACGCTAAGTCCTACGAGACTTTTCCAATATTGTGTACTAGGCACGACCCGCTCGTATGGACCGAAATCCATACGCTACGTTGCCCAAATTAAAAGACAAGCGCCACAAAGGCCCGGCTTTTCGGACAACCGCAACGCTCCCAATCAACAAAACCACCGCCACCCGCCCTAGCACACGCCAAAGTACTCGGTCAAGAGGGTTCCATATGCCCCTAGTGTGGTTAGTACGCAAATAAATGCACGAGTAACGGGACTCACAAGATGCTTGGTCCTTAATTGACACGGGCACCAATCCGATCACACCCAAGAAAGAATCACACCAACATACCATTGTGCCCGCGTCGAAACCAATTTTTCATTTTTAGTTTTGTTTTTAAATGGGTTTGCAAAATTAATCAGGGCACCAAACACCAAGTGTTGGATAATAAGAGTAATAGTAGTTGTGTGATCCAGACCACCGACAGAGTCGATGATCGCCCCAGACTACCGACACTAAGCATGGCTAAGCAATATAACACGTGACTACTAAGTGATGAGGGCCCCACCATGAACCCTAACCACAGCAAATAACCTAGGCTCATGTAGTAGAGGAATAAACATTTAGCTACAGGGGATGCAACTAAAGGATCTCTAACCATAATTTAACACAAATTAGCAATGCATACATACAGTTGAAGCAAAGTATTAAACTTTGAAATTAATAGGATTAAGGGGATATGATCAAACTGCTTGCCTGGCTGCTGTTGTTCAAGAGGTTGCTCTGATGTGCTATCGGGCTCAACGGACTCTTCGTCACCTAATCGCATAAGCAAATACACGGCAAAAGAGCAATAAGGCAATAAACCCTAATCACAAAATTTGAGCAAAAAGCAACCAAAAGACACAAAAATTATACACAAGGTAAAACCAGCACCTATCTAGACATAGAATCTGGAAAAACCCAATTTGGATTTTTGGAGCAAAAGATATTAAGGAAATAGCTATTTTCGGCCATTTTATTTTACTGTAGCAAAATATTTTTCCTAATGATTTTGGAGCTGAAATTTTTATGGTAGCTAGCTACTGGTAGAGTGATAGCCCATATAAAATTTCAGGTCATTTGGAGTTATATTGCAAAAGTTATGATTTTTAGGATTTAAAAAGGGTATTAAAACTAAATTTTAGTCCTTATGATTTTAACAACAGTAGGATTTATGAAATTAATTTTCCTAGCAATTAGACTATCAGAGGAAACTACTCCAATTGGATTCATACAAAAATGAGCTATAGATAAAAAGATGTGCATTTTACAAGTTTGTTAAAAGTTCTGAAAAACAGTATTAAGTTCACTTGTTTACTATTTTTGAAAATGGTTTTCCAGGTTTGATCATAGCCTGAAACTATTTTTATAATTAAGTTCAAGTTATATGGAAGTTAACAAAATTGGAATCATCTAAGTTGGAGCTAAGACGACAAAGATATGAAAATGAGAAGGCACTAACATTTTTCTGTTTTGAGACTTGGCCAAAACCGAAAGTTTTCTACTCGGAGCGGCGTGGGCGATTGAGAGCCGTCGATCACAGATCGGGCGTCCCGGTTGAATCGCGCGGCACAGTGGCCGGGCGCAGAGGAGGGCGGCGGCGTGGAGGGCTGAGGACCGCAGATCTCTGGATCGGACGATCCCTACTGAGCCACGTCGCCCCGACCTGGAGCTCCGTCCGACAACAGAGGAGCTCCCGGCCGCGAGCTTGCCCGGCTTGTCGCGGCGAGGATCGCCATGGCGGCGCGGACAAGGCTTAAAACGGAACCCTACAGCTATTGCGCATCTAGCGGGGCGAAACTCGCGAGGTGGACTGAGAGAGGCGCGCGGCGAGGCGGAAGAGGTGCTACGGCCAAAACGAAACGGGATCGACTAAACTACGCGCGAGCGAGTGGCGGCTAAGGTTACTACTGGTCACACGAACCCAACGCGACCAACCGGAGCCCAAATGGTAGCCGCGGCGAGCCGAGGTTAACGGCGGCGGCGCGCGACCGAAGAAGGCTGCGGCCATGGTGCGGAAAGGCCAAGCGGAGAAGAGCTTAAGCTCACCGGGGGCTCCGGAAGGCGGTGGTGCAATCGATGAAGCCGAGGAGGCACGAGATGACCGCGACGAAGAGCGCGGCGGTGCGAGAGGCGAGCGGTGCCGGCAACTGGGAGACACAGAGCTCCAATGAGTGGGGCACTAGGTAGAGGAGACACCGGGATGCTCGGAGCAAGGATCGGCCGAGGAGGTCCTTACGGACTTGAGGACGAAGGGGCACTGCGCCACCGAGGAAAACTCGAAATCGATGACCTCTGCGAAGATCAAGGCCAACGAGGTTAGGGGTAATGCTCACGGGGATGAGGAGGTGGAGAAGGAACCAAATGCCGAGCGAGGGCCCATCGGACGCGAGCTTCACCGTGAAGCTCTGCGCGGCAATGGCGAAGAGATCGCGGGGAGTTTGGGGCTCGCTCAAGCTCGGTGAGTGCACGAGGAGAAATGAGAGAAGGAAGAAAGCCAAAGGAGGGGTCGTAGGAGCTTAAGTAGCAGTGGGGGCACGGGGACTTCAACGGCTCTCTCTCTCTCTCTCTCTCTCCCATGGCGCGAGCGGCCTCGGGTTCTCTGAGCGACGGGAGTGGGTGAGAGGTCAGGGGAAACGACTTCGGGCGCGGCCGCACGTCGAGCATTCAATGCGTGGCAGCAGAAGTCGTTGGAGGCCCCCACTGCGACGACTCCAGCGGCCGCGGCGCTCGGCGCGCGCGAGAGAGCGAGAGAAGGAGCCAGGGGAGAGCCAGAGGAAGGAGACGCAGCGGTGGCCCTCTGATCTGGATCCAACGGCTGGCAATCGACCGCGTCAACTCCTTGCTGGTTGAACGGGAACCGCCCGATGGAAATCCAACGCCCCCCGATGAGCCACGTCGACGAGCCCAACCGCCGCGACGGTACAGTTAGCTGGTTGGGTCGAGTCAAAAGACTCGAACCCGAGCCTGACTCAGACCCGATGAACAGTGAACTCTGGTTTAGGTTTTTGATTTTAGGCTGGATTCTTGGAGGATTTAATTGGAGTATCAAACGAACTCCAAATTTGATGAAATTTTAACTGAAGCTAACTGGTTAGATGATTGAACTCCCCTAAAATTTTCAGAAGTTTTTGTGCATCAAAATTTATATTAAAAATTTCAGAAGTGATAAACTAGGGTTTGACCAATTTAAAAATGGGTTTGACCTGAGCCAAAGATGGCTCAAATAAATTCTAAAAATCTGGGAAAAATTCAGGGGTGCACAATACCACCCCAAGAATTTATGATAAAAGTTTGAAAGGTTTTGGACTTGAGACAATACTCAAATATGTTTTTGGACTTGAGTTGGAATATGAATTTGAATGTTTAATTCATGGATTTTCTTTTCAAGAATTATAACAATAATTCTAGGAGGTGAAGATGTGTGAAAAGTTTCAAAATGTACACATTTTGATACATTTGAAACATGAACCCAGTGTTAGGTTACAGTTTGACACACACACCTTATTAGGGTCATTTTAGGGCTGTTACACTGATCTTCAATTGGTGATAACCGGATCTCAGATCGATCTTTGAGAAAATACTTGCTCCCTTTAACTGATCAAACAAATCATCAATTCTGGGCAACGGGTATTTGTTCTTGATTGTTGCCGTTAAGTGATCATAATCGGCGCACATTCTCATGCTATTGTCTTTCTTCTTGACAAATATACTGGGGCTCCCCATGGTGAGGAACTGGGTCGAATGTATGCTTTGCTTCGCAGCTCTTCAATTTGCTTCTTCAATTCTGCTAACTCATTGGCTGGCATTCTGTAGGGTCGCTTCGAGATCGGAGCTGTCCCGGGGACTAGATCAATTAGGAACATGATGTCCCTATCCGGTGGCATGCCGGGTAGATCATCCGGAAAAACGTCGGGATACTCACGCGTACCACGGGTATATCTTCAAGTTTCACTTCCTTCAATCTGGTGAGTATGGAACTTCCTCCGGTGCGGGTCTAAGGTTTGAATTCAACAGACACACCTTGTTCATTAGTGAGGGTAATAGATCTATTGGCACAGTCTATTTGACCGTGATTTTTGGCTAGCCAGTCCATTCCAAGTATTACATCCAAACCTTGGGAGTGTAAAACTATCAGATCTGCTAGGAAAGTTACTCCGGATATCTCGAGAGTGAGATTAGGGCATAGAGAACTGGTTCTCATTTTCGAGCCCGGGGAATGAATTATCATAGGAGTAGCTAAAGAAGATATAGGTAACCCATATTTTCCCACAAACTTATATGACACAAAAGAGTGTGAAGCTCCAGAATCAAATAGGACGGATCTTGCATCTGAATTAATGAGGAACGTCTGAGAACAACATCCGTCTTCGCTGAGCTTCCTCGGCGGTGACATGGTTCACCCGTCCCTTAGTGAAC
Organism: Ampelocalamus luodianensis; assembly: GCA_036346255.1. Taxonomy (NCBI): domain Eukaryota; kingdom Viridiplantae; phylum Streptophyta; class Magnoliopsida; order Poales; family Poaceae; genus Ampelocalamus; species Ampelocalamus luodianensis. Next base: position 51,261,002 of record CM070620.1, on the reverse strand, counting down.
CGCTCGCTGTGCGGTGATCTTTGGTAGAGGACTCGATATCGGTCTTGCCGGTGCCATACCTTGTTGCTTCTTTGGGCAATTATTGGCATAATGCCCTGTCTCATTGCAGTGGAAGCACGTGACTCCGGAAGCTGAGGAGGTAGAGTGCTTCTGCTGAAACTGCCCTCCTCATGAAGTGCCACGGAAGTTGGAGGGGTTGGAGCGCTGTGGCGGTGCTGGAGTACGAGACGTGGAAAATTGGAACTTCCCACGTTGCTGCGGCTGCGGTGTGGTGATGCGAGGTTTGGGCAAACCTCCGGCGTTAAACCTCTGGGCGGCCATCCTCCGCTTGCGGTTCTCCATTTCTGCGTGTTTGGCCTCCTGCCTGATTGCTTTATCCACCAACTGCTGGAAGTCAGTGAAATTTTGAGAGATAAGTGCGACAGAGATATCATCGTTTAAGCCTTCCAGAACCTTTCATGTCTGTCCTCATCTCTGCACGTCGGTTTGGCGTAGCGAGCAAGTTAGTTAAAGCGGTGAAGGTACTCATTCACCGTCGGTTGCCTTGTCGGGCGCGTGGAACTCCTTCTTCTTGGCGTCATCATCCCTGCGGGATATGTGCATGAAAGCTTCGCACGAAGTCGGCCCATGTGATGGGTGAGCATCATTGTGTGCGATGCGATGGTTGTCCCACCATTACGATGCGGGGCCATTCGGTTGGTGAGAGGCAAGCAGGACCCTCTCACGGTCGAACAACGACTAATGTCGATTTCTTTCCAATAGCCCGCCGATCGTCGGCGTCCATTGGTTCAAGATTATTTGAGAATGTCGCGGACGCATCCTCATAAACTCAGACATGGTCAGCCTTTGGTTATGCGGAGGTGGAGCCGGAGCTGCTGCTGCTGTAGCGGCCTGAGTGTTCTGAACATTCTGCAGTGATTGGGTAAGAAGGTCAATCAAATGAGTCTGATTCGCCATCATCCGCGCGATCGGTCCTTCGCGGCGGTGGTGGTGGCTGCGAAACATGGTTATCCCGGTGATCGCTTTGATCGTTTCCTTGTCCGTTGGCACTGCTGCTGGCATTACCGTTTCTGCGGGTGGTCACCATCTGCGGAATCCTCCAATGATTTAGAAGAGATAGCAAGGAGTTCTATGGGGGATAAATCTAAGACAGCCCAAGAACGAACAAGCACAGAAACAAAGAATCAACTTTTCAAAATGGTTCCTTTATTCATTTATTTTATTAATATATTATGGCTATCACATGAGTAGTTGATAGCTCATAATGCGTAGCTAAAGTACGGATGTAAAAAAAATAAACATCTATGGGGTGGATCGGGTGTATTTGGGGAATTCTTGTGCTTCGCCTTGGCTTTGATTTGTAAATAGCCGGCTCCTCTTCGCCTCGATCTCGCCTCGGTATACTCTAGACTATCCTGAGTGGTACGCAAGTCGTCCAAGGCGTTCCCATAGGCGTAGTCCAGTGCCTTTGTCAGGTCCACCTGGTGCGTCAACTCGTGGGAATCTTCCTCTTCGGTGGTGCGGAAAACACCGCCATCATTCGGTTGGAAGGTGCATCGGAAATAGTGAAACCGGTGCCGTTGAGGTGGCGGTCGTAAGTATGGCGGAGTCGACGAACCGCTTCTCATTTGCATCCGAATGCCATCAGCGAAGGTGTCGCGTCGGATCGGGGCGTGGAAGGTGTGGAAGACGGTGTTTGGTGACAGGTCGGAGTAGATCTGTACTTCCACCCTCCAGAGACGTCGTTCTCCCACCTTGTACCGGTAGCCCCAAACGTTGGCCTCTTCTTGTAGTCAAGTCTTTGCATCACTTCCCGCAGAAGTTCAGCCAGTGTCCGCAATGATTAGTGAGAGATAGCGCCCGGTACCTCGGCCATCTACAATTTTGAGGAATAGATGAGTGGTAACCTTTTAAAGAGAAGGGTTGAGGGATGACTCTGGATAGACTCAAAATAGTTTTAGTTTTTGCAAATAAGTCCTTAGGAACATTGTGGGGCCACGACCTACAGTCGATATGGCTCTGATACTACTTTTGTCGAACCCGGGAACGAAGGATCCCAAATTCTCTGTGTTCATACACTAGTTCAGGGTTTCTAGTGTACACAGTTAACAAAAAGTGATAGCACAATCATATCACGCATTTATTGATAAAACTTTAGAGTTTATTACAAAAGGGCCTGCGGCCAAAAGAAAAGAAATAACACAATGAAGAGTAGTAGTAGTAGGCCACACGACTTGCCACGAGGCAATCGTCTGGGACGCATGACCTATTCGTCAAGATCCTCACCGTCGGAAAACGTCTTCTCTGAATAAGATTTATTCAGAAGAGTGAGCACAACTTCCGTGCTCGCAAGTCACACCCAATATAGAAAGTTTAATGCATGCATAAGGTAAACAAAGGTAATGGCGGGGTTGTTTTGCATAAACGACATTTTCAGATTATATTGCTAATACTTTTGTAAGACCAATTTTAATAATTCAAATAAAGACGGTGACAAACCGACAACGAATATTGGATGACCTCCATTAGTTGAATAATGAAGGATATCCTCCTAACATGGCTAACCACCCAATTTTTACCATAGGACTATCCATCCTAAAACATCCGTTGAACACATTTTATAAACCAAAAACAATTCTAACTTAGAGTGGCTTTGCTAGCATGTCCATGACCATGACGCGCTATTCGAATAGTTTTACACTCTGCAGAGGTTGTACAGCTTTACCCACACGAGATAAAATGCTTTTAATGTCGGCCAAAGCACGCCAAGGCGTGTGACTAAGCAATTATCATGAGGCCGTTACAAGCGGTGTCCTCTCGTATTCATGTCCGCTAAGGTTTCGCTACCTTTGGACTATCCATCCTCGAAGCCCCTCTTGTGCGAGTGGGACTAATGTCGACCAACGCCCACACATACAACATAGCACAAATAACACTAAGACACCACAGTTATTTAGCCAAATCCTGCCCATACAGGACATGTGGTGGTGCGGTAAGGCGTAGCAAAATACGCTCAAAGACCGGTCCTTAAGCGACTGGGCGACTTCCAATTAAATCCTGGTCATAATCCTAACAGATTAGACCGTGCATGAACTGCACCCACCATCCATCCATCTCGCCAAGTCCAAACCCATTTCATTTTATTTAGAGTAAAAACCTCTTTATAAACCTTTCGTGATAAAACAATACCACAGGAACACATTTTAAATTAAATTGTAAAGATTTGACTAAATTCTCCCAAATTTGTAAATGTTATCTAAGCAAGGCTAAGCATTTGAGAAATTTTATCTAAGGTGTCAAGGTATTCAGGTTCGATAATCAAATTGGCCATACCAAGGAGTTTGGAACAACTATATATGAGATCAAGTTATTTAGACATTTTTATAAACATATGCATGCAATAGTAAATTGTAAATAGTAAATAAATACTTAAAAACAATGGGAACAATATGATCAATAGTGTAACTTGCCTTCGTTGAAGTCTTGGAACTCTAAATCGTCGGAAGGATCTAACTCTCCGGAGTCGTCGAATTCTATACGTGAAAATACGACAAATTCAACTCAAATTCAAATAAATTCAAAAACTCATATCAAACTAACTCCAAATTTAAATATTTTGCTTTAGTTAGCTAGATTATGATTTTAGACAAATTTTGCAATTTGAACCACTCAATTTGGAGTTCAAATGCAAAAGATATGAATTTTAGAAGTTTAATACAAAATCGAATTTAATTGAATTCTCGAATTATTTTTCTAAAGAAAATTCTATTTATTGCGCAATGTTGACGCCAATGATGAATTTCGGAATTAAAAGAAATGAATTAATTTTTCGACATGTGGACCCCATCGATCGGTGACTCGGTCCAAGTGAACCAAGTCCACGGACTTCGCTCGAGGGGTGGGCGTGGTGAGGTGGCCACCACGTGGCGCCACGCGGCGTTGGCATCGAGGTGGCGTTGACTGGCGGCGGCGTGGCCCGACCACGTGTGCGATGGGAGATAGCTCGGTATGGCGAGCGCCATGGCGCTCGTGCCCGCGAGGGAAGTGAAAGTGCACAAAATGTAGAGGGAGTCCGTGC